>WNWU01000032.1:13300969-13346230 GCA_012654045.1 Ptyas mucosa | reverse complement strand
ACCCGCATTCATCATCATCATTACTATAATATTCCCTTACTACAATAGTGCTGTTAGCTGCAGAGGTTCTCAAACTTGGCAATTTTAAGCCAACTTTGAGAAACACTGTCTTAGACCGAGATGGATGTTTTTGAAATGGAAACATGACAAGGGTTGGACTCCATGGCCTTTCCTCATGCAGAGATTGCTTACATTGACAGTTCAGTTGCAGCCTATTTTTTGCCTTCTGTTCAGATAGTCTGAAGTGAACTTTGGCCTCATCTGTGGAGGTTCTCAGTTTTCATCATTCATTATTATTTTCATCATTCATTATCACAACTGATGAAGTTTATTGGATGAGAAACGAAACAATTTGTTCTTCTTTCTCAAGGAAAAAAAACAGTCCAGCTGCCTTTTTTTTAAAAAAAAAACACTTTTGAGTGAACTTGGCCTCGTTTCCCTCACGAAAGTTCTCTTCTTCGGAGAAAAGCGGCAACTAGAGCCCATCTCTCGGAGGGCCTCCCGATGGAAACGGGCCTACCCCTTCCTCTCCACAAGAATCCGAACGACCCAGCAAGCCCATCATCCGGGTCACTCCCGGTTCACCCGGCCCGCCAATAGGCAGCGCAACGCAACCCAACCTCGCCCGCCCACAGTTGCGTAACCATTCCTTTTATACAACTTAGAGGACGCCGATTGGCTGCACCTCCCACTTCCATTCTTTGCAACATTGGATTAGCTGAGCCGGCAGCCGGCGGCCGGCAGTCTGAAGTCGCGTGCGATTCGCTGAGCGGGCTCGGCCCCCCCCTCAACAGCCGCGGCCTGATTGGTCAGTGCCTGCCCTTGCCTGCCAAGGTGGAGGAGCAAGGCAGGTACGGATTGGCGGGCGGCTCTCCCCGCCTCCGCTGGTGAAGGTGAAAGTCTCCTCCAGGCGGGCAGCGGATTTGCACTGTTGGGAGCCGCAGCTGCTGGTGGTGGTGCTGCTGCTGCTTAGGACCCCTTCCGCCATGGCTCCCGGAGCAGGATCCGTCTTTGCCGCCGTTCCCCAAGCCGCCCCGGTGGCGGTTTTCCAGCTCACGGAAGATTTCCGCGCTGACGAGGATCCTCGCAAGGTCAATCTCGGAGTGGGAGGTGAGAGAGTGAAGGCGAGGAGGAGAAGAGCGCGCCTGCCTCTCTTCTGCCCTCCAGTGACAGCCGTGTTTTCGCTTTAGGCAACCTCGCGGAGCCCTGGGATCCAGGGGATCCCCTCTCCGAATTTCCGACGGGGCCCTGCTGAGCTTGGCTCGGCTTTAATGAAGCAGACAGCCGGTATAGGCGATGCGTTCTTAGCAGCCGCATTTCTGAAAGCTCAGCCCCGAGTGAAAAGTGTGCCTTAAGAAGAGGCGACAGGTAAACTCCATCCAGTTGGTTCTTTACACCGAACAGGCATTTATGTTGGTTTGACAATTTGCCCTCTTTGTGACCTGAAGCACTTGATTTTTCATGTGCAGATACATTCGTCTTCTGTGTGAAAAATAATTACAGGTAATAATACATTAATAGAATACAGGTAGCCCTCGACTTGGAACAGTTCATTTAGTGACCATTCAAAGTTACAACGGCACGGAAAAAAGTGACATGATCATTTTTCACACTTAATGACTGTTGCAGCATCCCCCTGGTCACATCATCAGAATTCAGACTCTTGGCAACTGACTCATATTTATGACGGTTGCATTATCTCAGGTCATGTGATCCCCTTTTGGGAACCTGACAAGCAATGTCAATAGGGAAGCCAGATTCACTATATTGTATTACTAATTTAACAACTGTAGTGATTCACTTCACTGTGGCAAGAAATGTCATAAAATAGGACAAAATTCACTTAACAAATGTTTCAGTTAGCAACAGAAATTTTGGGCTCAATGGTGGTCATAATTCGAAGACTACCTGTAAAGGATGTTTTGTGTATGTGGGTGCTTTTAAGTCACTGTTGACTCCAGGCAACTGCTGAACAACTTGCGGTTTTCTTAGCAAGATTTTAGGACTTGAGAGAGAGAGACTGGCCCAATGTCACTCCACTGGTTTTCTATCAAAGACAGGGCCAGTTAAGGTGCCTCAATTCCTATACCTAACTGGCTCTTGTAGTATACTGGAGCTAGATAATTATTGATCTAGATAATTAGAACCCAAAGTACTTAAACGGATGACTGATGAGGATTTGTGTAATTTCCATTCTTTTTTGTGCCATACTTTTCTTTGGTTTCATTTATGTTGGATTTCCTGACAAAATTAGCAGAGAAGTATTTGCAATGCATTGATTAGAGTTAAAGGATCCTGCAGAATGTGTAATGGCTGGTCTGATCTGCCCAAAGACTTTTGTAACAAGCTGTGATCATAGAGGGCAGTATTAGTGTCCTTTGCTTTATAAAGGACATCCAAATTTAGAGTCTGTCCAATGCCTGCACTAATTCTCAAGACACAGTCCCATGACTCTTAATGATGAAAACCTTGCTTATGCTTTTGAGATGATTTAAATATAGATGTGATCATGGTAGAGCTCTAGCCTGAAATTTGCAGGAATCCTTTATGATTCAGCACTGCTACTTACCTATGTTTAATTAGCAATGTTATGGAGCCTTTTTGAACTCCCTGGGTACAGACTAATATCCAGCAATAGGAAAAGAGGAAGAGGTTTTGGTGTCTATGGTTATGGTATAGTATGGTATGTGGACTTCTAGTGCCAGATATTCTAACTGAGGTTTGGCTGTCGAAGATCTGGGCTGATGTCCAAATACTAGTTGAGCCAAACTGCAGGGCCTTGAGAGATTACTGCCTAAATCTTGCAGAAATGGGAAAGGAGACTTTGCACCAGAAAATAAAGTCCAAATTGAATGGGCGGGTCAGTTCTTTGTTAAACACTAATTTTTGCCCTGCATTAGACCTGCACATGTTCTTTCATCCTTTTGTTGATCATTATACGGTAGAATAGCCAAAAAGTCATTCCAAAATTTTCTGCTTTAAAGGAAATTCTTTAATTCTCTTTGTACTAATGTTCCCAATATTTCTCAACTGTTGTTACTTGCTCCATTGTGCATCCTCATGATTTTAATCTGTTTCTAACAATCAAGACATTTGTTACTGACTTACAGTTTTTTGCCTCAAAGCTCCTATTCCCGTGATGGCAAACCACAGGTGGCACACGAAACCATATCTGTGGGCACGAAAGCATTGCCGTAGCTCAGCCCCAGCGCACATGCATGTGCTGGCCAGCTAATTTTCTGGCCTTCCGGGCCCACTGGAAGTCAGGAACAGGCCGTTTCCAGCCTCTGGGGGGCCTTCTGGGGGCTGGGGAAGGCTGTTTTCGCCCTCCCCAGGCTCCAAGAAAGCCTCTGGAGCCTGGTGAGAGCAAAAAAGAGGCCTACTGAATCCACCGTGCCTTCGCGTGCCAAAAGCGGGGGGAGTGCGGAGGGTGGGACGCATTGAATTATGGGTGTGGGCATGCATGCGCACGACTCCCCCCGCTTTTGGCACGCGATGACAAAAAGCTTAGCCATCACTGTCCTATTCAGTTATAAACTTTAGAGTTCCCCAGATCTCCTATTTGTAACAGTCAGACTAACAATTTGATCATCTCCATGAAGATTAATGTCTCTCCAAATAGAGTCCTGCATTGTTGTTAGTCTTACATACTTAAAAGATTTTAAAGTAAAAACCAACAATCTAGAATAAGAAGGTGCCTTGCATTCTCTCTCAACCCCCGCCCCCCCATCATCATTATTATTCCTTGCATTTGTTAAGGTAATTCTATTCTCTCCTTCAGCTTATCGCACAAATGAAGGACAGCCATGGGTATTGCCAGTTGTCCGGAAAGTGGAAATGATGATTGCCAAGAACACCGATTTGAATCATGAATATCTACCTATTTTGGGCTTGCCGGACTTCCGTGCCAATTCCTCACGAATTGCATTAGGAGAGGATAGCCCAGCCATCAAAGAGAACAGGGTAAGCATGAGGCTGGAAAAGAAACTTGTTGCCAATCATTGTTGGCCTCTTAAAGGTCTGTGAAATGTTGGTTCTTCAACTACTCAGCCCAGCTACATTTTTTTTGACACAACTGAATATCATCAAACAGCTGCCAAACAAAAAGGAAATAATAATAAATTTTTAATGAAATGATTCTATTTAGAATAAATTCTAAATTCTAAAAACACATTTTTGAGAGAAATGCACTATGTTGAAACAAGTAGTTTTACCTGCTTGATATGAATCATTTAAGTCAAGAAGTTGGAGAAACAGAAACATTTGGGGCTAAGAAGGATGGACAGACTGATGTGTTATATTGTTCCTCCTATTTGAAGTAGAATTCGTGCAATTTGATTGGATGGAACCATTTGGAGAGAGCAGAGATCTCATTGTATCAGATCTTATGGCAATTTGGATGCCAATTTGAAATGAAGGATGAATGGTCACCTTACAACTTAATATTTCTTTCCCTCTATTCCAGGTGGGAGGTGTCCAATCCTTGGGGGGCACTGGAGCTCTTCGTATTGGAGCAGAGTTTTTGAGACGGTGGTATAATGGAACCAACAATACAGCTACCCCTATCTATATTTCTGATCCTTCCTGGGGTAAGTGCAGAGAGCTGCTAATATTTTTGATCTGGACTGGGGCAAAAAGAAAAAAAAATCCTGATTTCTCCAAAGTGATGTATCCAGATGCTTAGACTTCAGCTCTCATGATTTCCAACACAGCCTTTGTTCATTGCTGGGATTAGGGAACACTACCTCTTAATATAGATCACATAAGGCAACCTTCACTTGAACCTTTTTTTTCCACAGAAAACCATAAATCTGTCTTTATGGATGCTGGCTTCAAGGACATACGGAACTATCGTTACTGGGATGCAGCAAATAGGGGTCTGGACATTCAAGGATTCCTTTCTGATTTAGAGGTGCGTCGGGTATCCTATAGGTTGGGAACAATTAGATAGCAATATGAAAAGAACACCAGATAAGGCTGGGCAATGGGCATGGCAGAGAGCACCTTCCCGTGTAGATCATTTATAGTAGCTGCACATTCTAGAGGTCAGTGCAGCATTATTACACTGAATTGTTTCAGAATCACGTAACTGAACAATTGCCAGAAAGATGGTCATATTTTACTTGCTTCATTCCACTCAGAATTCTCTTCTACATGTATGAATTCCAAGTGCTGGAAGCAGAACCTGTATGTGCATAGTACTTTTGAAGCATTTTTAAACTATATTTGTTCATGCTCCCAATTAATCATCCCCAAAAAATCTATGGTAAATTTCAGAATTCTGCAGAAAAAGGGACTGAATAATTTTGATGCAGGGAAACGTTAAAATACGTTTTGGTTTTTCTTTGGCCCTAATCCTTAATAATCTTCTGGATTTTATAAGGATTAGTAGATTTCCCACTTATGAGAAAGCAGTTAATACTGCTACACTACCTGCAAGATTACACGGAAGCCTATTTATGCTTAACTTTCAGCAACTTTAGTTAACTCCAGTTCTTTTGCTTTCTTTATCCAGAGTGCTCCAGAGTTTTCCATCTTCATCCTCCATGCTTGCGCTCATAATCCCACTGGCACAGACCCCACTCAGGAGCAGTGGAAACAAATTGCTGCTGTTATGAAGGTACTGACTCTTCTGATACTACTAGAAGATAGATGCATTTTATGTTCCAAAATTATTGTCATGCATTTAACTTCTTGATGCAAAGGCATCCAGTACAAAGAGCTAGTATATGAAGATTCATTTCCCAGGAGGTAATTGATACTACAGACCAGGCCTAAAGCCTACACTTCTCACTGTTCCATTCTTACAGCGCCGGTTCCTGTTCCCATTCTTTGACTCTGCCTACCAAGGCTTTGCCTCGGGTTGCCTGGATAGAGATGCTTGGGCTGTACGTTTCTTTGTATCGGAGGGCTTTGAACTCTTCTGTGCCCAATCCTTCTCAAAAAATTTTGGCTTGTACAGTGAGTATTCATGGGATCTGTTACTTAGATGATTTTGAGTGCCTCCCCACTTTGTATTTTTATGTTACATTGAACTATGAGCCCTTTTGGGGCAATTCCTTTGGCATGCAGGTGGTTATACAGAGCTACTGATATGGGAAGAGCAGGGCTGGGTTCTCAGTTCATGGTTGTACTTTTCCTTTTTCCTCAGATGAGCGAGTGGGAAATCTGTCCGTTGTGGCAAAGGATGCGGATAACGTGAAGCGTGTCCTTTCACAGATGGAAAAGATTGTCCGTACTACTTGGTCTAACCCACCGTCTCAAGGAGCACGAATTGTGGCTACAACGCTCACCACACCAGAGCTTTTTGCTGAGTGGTAAGAAGAGAGGGGGTATTTGCTTGCTGAGCAGTAAGAACAATGTTGACAAAAAGTAGCCATTAAATCTTAAGTTATTCTTGTCATTCGCATTCTGTGGCAGGAAGGACAATGTGAAGACAATGGCAGATCGGGTCTTGCAGATGCGGGCAGAACTCCGGTCTCGGCTTGAGGCTCTGGGCACACCAGGCACTTGGCATCATATTACAGAGCAGATTGGCATGTTTAGCTTTACTGGCCTCAACAGTGAGTACAATGGGGCAAGTGGATGGGATAGGTGATTAAGGGTCCAAGAGGAAGAACTAACTATATAGGCATTTAACTGTGACCTTAAGGAAGATGGGAGAGGTGCTGAGTCTTTGGAAAATATAAAGCATGAGCAAGTGATTCAGAACATCCCTCTATTCTAATTAAATCTAATTAAATAAATAAAATATTGACCTTGTTGTTCTTGAAAATGAAGGTTTTGGAAAGGATTTCCAGTCCTTCTGAAACAAGGGGCTCTCCCTGAGACATCTGTTTCTCAACCAGGCTTAATTTGAAGGGTTGGCAGAAGGTTTTGTATTTTTACCATGAATTATCATGCCTCTACCCCACTATTAGTCTAGTCATGTCATCCATTTTGAAAAGAGTTCATAACAGGCTTATGTTTCACTTGGTGGATGTTAACTATATTTTCTCTGCATGACTTTATTTCTCATTGACCAAATCAAGTGTCCACAGAGCATAGTAAAAAATAAAAGGGACTTGCCAGCTTGCCTTTTATATCCTATCTTGTGGGTATTTCTAGGTCAAATATGAAATGTAGCAAAAGTTGCTTGAGGTTTCTGGTAAGAACTCCTGACATTTTGTCTTTTTCCTTTCCAGTTAAGCAAGTACAATACCTGATCAAGGAGAAACACATCTACCTGATGGCCAGTGGCCGTATCAACATGTGTGGTTTGACCACAAAGAACCTGGATTATGTCGCTAAATCCATCTATGAAGCAGTCACCAAAATCTAGGAAATCTGAAATTGGGCATTGCATATATGTCACTTCCATAGTATTTTAACTGTTTTTAAAAGACAAGCCATCACTGTTAGGGGGAATTCATGCACAAAAATAGTCAAGGCAGGTGAGCAAAGAGCACCGCTTAACTTTTCCCCATTACCATTTTTATGCTTCAAATCCTTTCCTCCCCAAAACTGCTCATTGTGAATATGAGAAAAATAGAAAATATTATTATATTTCCATATGTATGGAAAATTACCTGCAGGAAAATTGATAATTGTATACATTCAAAAAAAAAAAATTAAGGAATCCTCTAAATCATTTTGTCTTCTAACTTTACTAGATTCCAAATCAGTCTTTGGATTTGGGAGATTAAAAACAAAAAGGTAGAACTTAACATGCAGTTGCATGCAATAGTTGACCTGAACTTTAATAGCCTGAAGAATGGTCTCCTTCCATTTTACCAAGCTGGTAGTCTCACTGTCCTTCATCTTTGTTGCTCAGGAGTGACTGGAAACTGCAATTGTCTCAAAAGTGTCTTTTTGCCTCTTGATATGTGTCTATGTATCCATGTGTCAGTGGGACTGAAACTAAAACGAGTTCTTTCTATATGTGAGCTATCAATTTGCACACTTCGAATTAATAGCACCTGCTTCTAGAATGGAAGCATACAACCATTTCCTGATGCCTTGTATGTGTACATTCTGCACTTTATGTAACTGACCCCATCTGACCGGAGCCTGATGAAGCAAAAGGACAGTGCCCCAGGGGCGGATACTAAATAATTAGTCTAGCAGTTATGGGCTGTATGGGTTTTTTCAGGAAGCAAGATTGTAATTACTGCTGGCTTTCAGTCTCGCATGAACTAAGACTGTAAACCATAATTGTACCTTATTCCTCAATGCAGAATAAATAAATATTTCTTCATATACCTCCCATTTATAAGCCAACGTGTTTAAATATTGTACGTTTATATTTTTAAAGCAGTATCGTGATCCTGTGCTTGACATAATCTATTGCTTCTTCCTAGGAACTTGAGGACAAAAGACAGAACACATTTCCCCCCCTCCTTTTTTTTGTGTTCTCTAAACTACCAGAAAACTTTATTTCAATGGGTAAATTAATATGTTAAGACTCCCTTTGAGCCCACAAGGTTCTATACTCAAACATACCTTGATTTACCTGAAATGTATTTTCTGTAAGGAAGCCTGACTTGGTGCAAGGTGGCTATCTACTATCTTATCAGGTTTACTCTTCCATGGTCTCTGTAGGGCTGCCACCATCCTGTTATGTCTAAAGTCATTCTTTTCAAATCATAATCACACTAAGTTATAATGTAGTGGTACCAGATTTGGGGTACAAAACCCCAGATGAACACTACAGAGCAGTAAAGAACAATCTTTGCTGCCATCAAATGGCTATCCAGATTTTTATAATACAGTACAATACATAGTGGTTTGTTTCTTCTTTAGTGTGTGAAACTAAATATGCTTTTTCTGTTAGTTTCCACTATGCCCCCACAGTTAAACACATTTTTGAAAGATCGTCTTGAAATGGATTAATACATCTAATAAACCTGTCCAGATTCTCACCAGCGTCCAATTTTAAATTATGCAGAATGAGAAATTATATCATTGTTAGAGCCAAGTTGCACGGATGCACTGGAAAGTGGATGAGCTTTTGAGATGGCAAATAAGGAGATTTCAGATAATGAAAAATCACAATATTAAGGAAAGAACCTTAGTGCTACAATCCTACATGAACTTATTTTGATATAATTTATTTTTAATACAGCAAGTTTAAATTATAGGAAAGCAGAAAACTCTTTAAAAAAATAAACAGAAGCAATGGTATCCCATAGAGACAGAATAAATCTTTTCTTTTTACTTCACATGCAAATACTGCCTCTCCCTTACTTGAAGAACAATAAAATTGCAGTAAGTGACTGTTCAGAAATACCTCTGTGGACCTGCCACTGTTAGATGTGTCTGTCCATGAAATGTTGGTAATGCCGCTTTTGGATCTTTACCAGCTAAACAGCTGGAAAAACGATTTCAAAACCATTTTTAAGCATTCAATGATCTCAATTTTGAGCCTGATCAAGAAGATGCATAAAGATCACATTTTGGAGGCATCTCTACTAAAATTTGTAATACATTTTTTCTTTATCTTTCCCTCTCTCCATCTCTCCTCCTTTCAAGAGAAGGTTGAAAGAAAAATATCAAGTGTTGGGGAAAAAACCCTGTTTACATCAGTGTAAACTTGAATCATTAAATAAATAGAAAATGGGAGGATCATGCCTCTCAACATTTTCATCTTAAAATGCTTGCAAGTTCACATTTTTTGTAATCTCTCCTGTATGTGTTTAAGCTATACATCAAAGGAATTAAATTTAAAACAAGTGCATATTATTTCTCCCAGAGATCTGATATCAATACTTCTTTTCTTGTCAATTGATTTTAAGTCAGAATATCTGGGTCAAAAGCCCATTTATTCACAGGTTACAAATGACAAGGTGATTTGTATCATGATCTGCACTTTATACCATCAGCCTAAACCTTGCTGGTGCTGTTTACCAGTACCAATATGTCTAGGGCTGATTTGGATAATGCACAGATGCAGATGAACTCTTGAGTATATGGTGCGATGTTGTTGCAAATACATGCCCTCATATCTTCTCCTGGACTACACCAATGGAGTGGCATATCTAGCAGGAAAGAAGGCCTGTGTGCCCTCCTCCTTTATATTTTTCCCCAATGATAGTAACTCTGAGATGGTGAGGACACTGCCCTGCTAAGCTACCTAAAGGAAACTTTACACTCCACCGATATACTGTTTTCATTTCCACTTTTTCCTGAGACTTTCTCAGCTCATATTTGCTGATGCCACTTCTGAAGCTTAAATGGCTGTGGTCTCTTTAACCCTAAAGGTAAGGGGTGGTTAATGTTGGAGAAGCAGGTGCTGTCACATACACATGAATCTGGTCACAGTCGGCTGTCATGCTGCAGACCTGGGAAAGAAGACAACCGTTAGACTTTTAAGTTTACAAAAACCTTTGTTTTTCCTGCTCTAACTCACACAACTGTTTGATTTACTAGCTAGAACAGAACTGGTATCTTCCTACATACCACAGGAGAAAATCTAGGGCTCAACTACGATGCATAATGTTCCTCTTAATAATCACCTCCAAAAATATGATTATGATTTCTTACATTAGACTAAGCATGCACAAGAACCGTTTTTAGCAGCACAAACGGCCCTTAGGACAGGAAGTTTACAGAAGGTTGAAAGAAAAATATCAAGTGTTGGGGAAAAAAAACCCTATGTTTACATCAGTGTAAACTTGAATCATTAAATAAATAGAAAATGGGAGGATCATGCCTCTCAACATTTTCATCTTAAAATGCTTGCAAGTTCACATTTTTTGTAATCAATATAATGATTATAAATCCATTCTATATGTCTTCCCATCTCCTTTATGTTTACAGACCATTTTAAAGTAACATTTGTAGCAAAAAATAGGAATTAAGTATTAAGCAATTACTGCTGTAATTATTTAATGTACCCCAGGTTATAACATCTTAGCACTAGATATTCAAAAGAAATTTCTGGAAACTAGTTTTCTGGTACCTAATGGGACTAAGCACAATGAAATATCGTTGTTAGATATTTATTGTTGTATTCCCTATTTGCGCTTTTCTTAGTGGGTTGCTTGTACAAGACTGTAGTTCCATTTAGTACAGCAATGTGGCTTTCCAGATGAATCAAACTTGTTCATTACTGTCTTAGAATTCATACTGTTACTTCTTGTATCATTTGTAAATTTCAACAAAGTAATGTTCAGCCACTCATTCATTTTGTCAACAAGCTCAATGGTGCTAAACGTAAGAGTCATGGTATGCACTGATGCTGGCTGTGATATGGCCAGCTGACTAGACAGATAGTGAGTGTGAGGAAGTGGGAACTGGCTAGAATACATTGGGAAACGTGGACCTCAGTGGGCCACTAGCAGTCTACAATTTGGATCAGTTTGGAGATACTACACAACTTGCTTAACCCAGTCATAGTTCCTGATTGTCTGATCTAGCATCATGCAATTATGCTGAGTCAAGGGTAGCCAGCTTGAGGAATAAAGGCTTTCTGACCTTTTCCTGCCTTGCATGCCGTAGCCTGGGCCAGCAAAATACTGTTAAAGCTTTACTACATCAATGAGGCCTTCCATTTTGGCCAGGGAGTCAACAGAGGCATTGCTTGGATGCTGGAATGTTTAGGAGATGAGTATGACTGTCAAGCCTTGGCAATGAGTTTTATAATCAAACACTTCATATTTGGGTCACTCAGCATGTACAACTTATAGAAACATAGAAAAAGACCCATAGATCCATGTGCCCTTTTGAGATTTTGTTTGTTTTTGTTTTTTAAATTTATTTATTATTTTAAAATTAATTTTATTTTCATTTATTGTTTAAAATTTTATTATTATTTTTTTTTTGTTGATAGACATGTGTTTATCACAAGCATGTTTAAACTCAGTTACTGATGATTGACCTACTACGTCCACTGGAAGTTGGTTCCAAGCTTCCACTACTCTTTCTGTGAAGTAATACTTTCTAATGTTACTTTTGAACTTCCCTCCTATCAGTTTGACGTTTTGACCCCATGTTTTCGACTTTTGCTTCCTTGTTTCCTTGATAAACTAAATTGAGTCATGCAAGGCTACTAGTCAGAAGTGATAGTATTATAGGTCTACATGAAATAGTCAGGGGAAGAGCTATGAAAAAATTCAAATGTAATTTCAAACTGGTCTCTCTCCTGATATTTAACTGACACATTTCTGGGTTCATACAACACATTGGACTAGCAATTATTTAGTGTGTGGACAATTTTGTCAGATAAATGTGGCATGAGAGTCTATTATGGGCCTGGCTAAAAACAGAATCTTTATGAGCTATTTGAAAATAAATAAAAACAAATATAAGTATATTTCTCTCCAAGTTGGTTTGTTACATTATGATTAGCCACATTGTTCTAAAATATTCAGAGTGACTGACTTAGGAAGTAATCAGTACTGCCAAGAATAGGGCAACATATAGTACCAACCTGTGAGAAAGGCAGAGCCATGTTGTCACTCATGTGATAAGCGATGTGAAGTTAGTATTATCATCTGAACTTTTCTCACTCTCTGCCGAAGGTTTTCTCCTCCCACCTGCAGTATCAAGAGCAGTATCAAAGTTGGTAATCACTGTTGGGGGGGGGGGGGGGGGGGGAGAACCCTACTTCAAAACTAATAGCTCTTAAAAGGGACACTTTCCAGGTATCCTATTAGTTACTTAAGCCTCTTTACGCTCAGGAGTTGTAAGTAACATGCTGGCTGATATATCCTAGATACTTGTGCCATAACATCAATGATAAATGGAGTGGGGTGGGGGAGGGCGGTGACTATACTTGAGCAGCCAAAACTACATTCGATATACCATGAATTTTATGTGAACAAATGCCTCCCCCAGGTATTGATATGACTTACTAAGTGTCCAAAGTAGCTTCTTTCCTAGGGGTTCCTGAGGAGCACCTGGAGATGTGCTGAGCTCCATTTCCCTGTTTGAGGACTCAGGTTCCAGCCTGACAATATAGTCTTCGTTTTCTGCAAGGCAACAATAATCAAAATAAGGCTGGGATTCCTCCTTTCCTCACAGCTCATTTCCTTCTTCCTGCCCTGCTATTACATGCTCTTAAATACTCACTCTGCATGCTGATTTCTGGGTGGCCTGTCAACTCCTCCTGGTTGTGGGGGATCCCCTCCATGTGCAGGAACAAAGAGTCTGTAGGGCTCTTTATATTCCCTTCTGACTTGCTGCCTGCATGATATAAAGAGACCTCAGCAGCACCTGTTGGGACACACATCTCTCATCATAAATATATCACAAGAAGATACAAATCTGGGTACAGGCACAGGGTATTGTAATAAAATAGTTGATTTAACTTTTTCAAGCTTGGCCTGATTAGGGCGGGTATAAATTTAAAACAGAGAATGAAAATATTTTTGCACAACAAGGCTCCCATAGGTGTCTTTTTACAAAGTCACTCTATAGGAACATGTTTGGTGGTACGCCTACCAACAATGCTACTTCTCTCATTCAAGAGGATAGCAGGATCATCCTTGGGTGTCTGTGGGGTGCCTCTGACTGTGGGAGCCTTTGTGGAATCACCATCATTGAAAACATCCATGTCAGGGGTCTGGGGAGAGTTATCCATGCGGCTGGCAGCCAGTGCATTCTGATACTGTTGCCGAGTAATCTAGGAATCAAACAGAGGAATTGCCAGATAACTACCTAGTTCTGCAAATTCATTTCTCCAGTGTTGCGAACTTCTACCATATTTCTGTGTATTTTCCCCCATTTGGTGCCATTGAAGGGTGCTGTATGCCTAACAAACCTAGAGGGCTGTAGGCAACAGATTAGGAGATGTTCTACTACCACATACAACCACACCACTTTACATCCTGAGTGCAAAGGCTTTTTCACTTCACACATCTCCCTTTTCTTTTTCATTGACTAGAAAATTGCTGTAAAATTACACAATCCTGTTTCCATCAGAAGCCTGTCTCTTCAGATTTTTTTTTATATTTCCTATTTTCTACAAATCAGGCCTTAAATAAATTCCTTTGTCTCATCTTCCCAACTCTTGATTCTTTTTCATCTCAACTCTGTGCAGTTCTCATCTGTGAAGAGCTGCCCTCTTATTTCATTTCATCATTTGTATTACACTTTTCAGCGGGAGGGTGGGGGTGCCCTCAAGTCAGTTTTTGACTCCTGCCAGGACTAGCACCTGCTGTTTTCTTGGTATACTTTTCAGAAGTGGATTGCCATTGCTTCCTTCCTAGGGCTGAGAGAGAATGACTGGTGCAAGGTCACCCAGTTAGGCTTTGTGTCTAAGATGAGACTAGAGTTCACAATCTCCTGGTTTCTAGCCCAGTATCTTAACCACTACAGCCTCTACACATTGGTCTCTCCTCAATATCCCTTCTTCCCTGCAACATTATTTATGGTTTACTATTCTGCTCCATAGGAATATGACTTTCCTCAACATATTTGCTTTCAAAGTTGCATTCATCACATTGTTTTTGTCTTTTTCTCACAGAATTTAAGAAGAGAGTAATCAAAATCCTTAATGAATGGAGTTTTATTCCAAGGTTGTTGCATTCCAGGTCCAACCCAAGCTGAAATCATTATACCTTTCCTATTTTGGAAGAAACTCATTTTTGCTGTTGTTTAAAAGGCAAGAGAGTAAAGAAAGAAATGTATACATGCTAATGTTGGATAGAAAAATAGAGTTAATTTTATTGGTGTTGAAATGTATAGCACGGCTGAAATGCTATACAGTTACAGAATACTTTTCTTAAAAATAAAATGTTATTTGTAAAATAAGAAGTGAGAATTCTTATCATGTGCTGGCCATTATGCCATGACATCTATGTTTAGCGATTTGGTAGAGGTTAGTCAAGTAAATTTATAGCACAGCTGACAATAATGAGTAAAACTGCATGTTCCCAACAACTACACTTTCCACAATTTTTAGACTACACATCTGTATTCATCAGAAGCCAAAAGTTTACAAGGATGCCTTGACTCTTCTAAAAGCTTGCTGGAAGCAAAATTGTATGTGCTACTCTACTGATTCTCCCACCCATTTTTCCTTTATCACTGAATTTTGTTTTGTCTCTTCACTTCTAACTCAAGTTAGTAAGTTCACCAGATTCACATTATCCCCGTGTTACGTCCAGCATGCTTGCTAATTAATTATGCAGTTAACAAACCTATTTTCACATGAAGTGCAATCTTGTATAGACATTTTCTTGGACATGATACATGGAGCAATCCTGGCATGAGGCTATTCTTAATCCATGGCATAAAAGAACAATAAGAAGGGCACTTCTTTCAATCACTCAGTCCAGCAGATACCTTGACAAACTGTACATCACAGAGAATATGAACAGAGTAATCTGGAGTGTATATGTTGTTGTTGCTGCCACTATGAAGTTGGGTGCTGCTGCCTCCATAGTCATTACGTTCTCGAATTGGAGACTCAGAGCGGTTTAATCCACTGCAACGGGATGGGGATTGATTCACTAGAAATAAAGAAGAAGTGATGAACAACAGAAAAAACACAATGCCTAAAATTTGGCTTCTATGAGCTAAGGGGAAGGACTGCTTAAGATTCTCTTAATTGTTCTTAACATTGACAATTCCTCTGGAATGAACTCCACCCATAACAACAATTGGCTTTTCATTTTGCATAAATCCCCCCCCCCATCTGAATGTTTGTGTGTTGAATTGTTCTTTTAGAAATCTCCACAACAAAATGTTTTTGATTTGTCTTTTTTGGAAGGAACCCATTTTTATCCGGGTGGATAAATTCATTCAGAATTCTTTTTAATCTCTCTGCCATTATTAATGCAAAAATGTTATAATCTGCATTTAGTAATAATATAGACCTATAGTTCTTTATCTATGTCAAGTCTGAGTCTTCTTTCGGAGTTAAAGTGATATTAGATACCAGGTGTTTGGTATCTTAGCTTCTAACAAAACGTCATTGTAAACCTCTAACATTGATAAAGTCAGCATATCCTGTAATTGTTCAGCTGGTAGTCCATCTGCTCCTGGGTTTGGTGTTTTTTTTTTTGGTCTCTTTATCGCCTCTGTCAGCTCCATCATTGTTATTTTTTCATTTAACGTATTTTTAATATTTTCAGTCACTTTCGGTAATTTGGCTTTTTCCAGGTATTGCATTATCCTATCCTCTGGGATTTTTTCTTTGTCATATAACTTTTCGTAGTATTCCTGAATTATTTTCTTTTTAATCTCATTTTGGAATTATAAGTTTCCTTTGCCATCTTGTAACTGATCTCTTCTCTCTCTCTTTTTTCAATTGTTAAGGTACAAAATGTTACAGTATGTTTCCTGGTTCCTACATGTTGTGCTTTCTGTTCAGGCTCACAGAACAGGGACTTTGTAACAATAATCAGGGCTTGCAAGGCCAAGATGAATGAAGCCTAAAAGCACAATTGAAAAAGAAAAGTACCAGATTTTTTTAAAAGGAAAACAAAAGTATATTCCTGTAAAATCTTCTTGGTTTAATACCTCAGTGAAATGTAAGACTGCATTTCAACTGCTTCTACTAGAATGCCTGGGCTGAGGTGGAGGGAATCAGCTTTTATGCTGCTGCCTTTTATACTGAATCTTCTTCCAGAAATGGAAGTAGCTGGTTCCTCTCCATGGCATATCTATACCTAACAGAGGAATCTTTTACGTATCTTTATCTTTCTAGTGCCAAATTCCTATATTTAAATTCTCTTGTCTTCCACTCTCCTTTTTAATTTTTGTTTTTCATTTTTCTTGCTTGTATTAATATCTCCATTTATTTCTAGGATCCCTATTCAGGAAAAACTACTACAGAAACCTACGGCACCCCATGTCTTCCCAAAGTAAAGACCCATTCCAAGAAGAACTTACTGCTGGGAACTTTATATAGACATAGAGCCTTGACTATTTAAATTAGAATTCTGAATTTCACATTTATTTCCCTAACTTGATGTCTGAATATAATCAGTGTTTTTTTAAATTAAAGACAGTCTACTGACCACAACAAGATATATTTTTGAGTGGACCTGCATAGGAGAGAATTGCGAATGGCACAAGACTTTATAAACTGTGATTACTTCAAGAGGCAGTAACTTAAAAGTACACCTTCCACACAATTTTAATTCTTTCACTTTTAATGATCTGAATTACATAGGTGTTTGAGTGAATGCTTATATACAGTAGATCCCCCCTATTATCATTATTCTTTCCCCCTTCAATTATTGCCACTTGACTGCTTTATTAAGAAGATCTCTCTTAAGTAAGACTCTCCTGCACACCAGTGAGAATACGTTTCTATTATCAACCAGAAGCATGTATGGCTGCAGCAGTGAACCACAGCTGCAGCTAAAGAGTTTCAGCCCTCTTTAATAGCTTTCTCCTCACTTGAATCGGATGACTGGAACATACCGGTACTTTTGAGTAACACATTTCCTAGGGTGGAAAGGGTTAGGCAATATTTAAACCATTGAGATTATGTAGTGTCAATTTTCAAAAAGTGGTTGTCATGAGCACAGCAATCCCAGAATGCCCATTTCCTATAAAACAAGCCAGCCTCCAAATTATTCTTTATAAAGTCAATGAGTCCTTTGTAAGGGACCCAAGCATGTTTTTGTAAATAAGCACAATGATAAGTTAATCCTTTGCTTTGGACTATACTAGCTTCTTCTTTTATTAAAAAAAATAATCTTTTAAGAACTGCTTCTCTCCTTATGATAATAGCATGAGAAAAAATAGTCATTGTAATAATATGCATGGGTCTAGACACAAAATATTGCTCAGCATGGGCAAAACAGATTCAGTAGACAAACAGAACACATGCACACAAGTTCACAGTGATTTGTTTTGCAAGCATGCAGGATATTCTAAGCCTGTATCTTTCATAGGAGGAAAGAGTCAGAGAAGGACACACCCCCGCACCCCACCCCAGAATTATAAGGCAGCAAAACTGGGGTTCTTTCTGGGTGACATGTACTGTATATTATTACCTGGGGACCCAGCCAAAGATTCCCCTCGGCTGAAGGCAAAGGTACGAGACACAGACACAGGCACTAGAGAGAAGACAAGGATCAGGAGACAAGAACCAGGAGAAATGGGAAAAGGAGCAAGGAAACTTTAGAAGGAACAAAGAGTGAGCTATTCAGCATCATGGACAGGTTAGAGCTATGAACATTACCTAAGCTCTTTTCATTTTGTAAAATTTAGTTTTATTTCTAGATAACTTGGATGAGGAGAAGTAAACAGAATGTAAGTTTTGGGGAAAAAAAGTTCCTCTGCAGGCTACCTGGCATTATATCCTGGATATTGCATTTCACTTCACATCACTACATTGAGACTCACAGAAATTAAAAAGTGGATTTAATAAATACTTCATGAGCATTTATAGATCCATGATGCAATTCCACAAATCACCATTTGATGGCACCAAGAACACAGACAATGGAATGCAGATAGCTAAACACCAAATTAGTTTTAAAATATTCATGAGTTATAGACCCAAGCTTTAGAAGTTGCCTTATTTTTACAGACTTACCTGAACTGCACTGAGTGCACATTTATTTGATTGTATTACTATTCAGAATAGTTTATGCAGGACCAGCTCTAGCTTTCAAAGGCAAGGGAAATAATGCAAAAATGCACATTTACAATATGTCTGGCACAAATTATGCTCTTCTTTTTCAGCTCTGGTTTGAGCACTAAGGCTGAGAGGGAGGGGAAGTTATTGGTAAGAAAACAAAGAAATGGGGCCAGCAGAAGCAACTAAGTAAGTCAAGGATGGTGGGATGAGCTTTTTAAAAAAATGTATATTGAACCTCCAGTAAGAGATAATGAAAAGTAGAGAAGAAAATGAAACCAGCAAAGACATGGAGCTACAATTGATGCTGTTGTTAGCTAAAACTGACTGCAGAAATCTATGGATACCTGTGGTAGATATATTAATATACAACTGGTCAGTCAACTGAAGGTTAGGTTGACTGGTTGCACTTGATTTGTTCATTACAGAAAAGGAATAGGAAAGAAAAAATACATTATACCAGCTTCATTTACTATAAATTAACTATGCTGACTTATAATGAAGAAGTCCAGCAGGTCTGGAAAGAACCAAGTTGATGATCAACATATTTAAATATCTCACCAATAAAATGCGTATCAAATGGACTATGTTAGTAGCAGAATAGGGTATTCACAAATATTTATCTGTAGCCCTTTTTCTCTGGGATGGTTTATGACGTTTCCATGATTTCTTCATTCCTCATCCTGCCGTGACTCCCTCCCTATTTCCCACTGCCCCTAAGATGCTCAAACCTTTTCTATTGGGTGCATGCCATGAGTTGCTCCGAAGTGGATCAATATTTTACTGTGGAACTGGTTCAGGATAGAGTACTAAGGCAGGTCTTCTTTCTGTTTATATAACCTTAAACTAAGAACTTCACAACTCTCAGCATGAATTAACTAACACACTTGGCTCCATATTACACTGAGCCATGATTTGTTTCGGGTTTCGGGTATTTTGCAAACAAGACCAGGTATTTCTTGTATAGTAAACAAATTTTAAAAATAGCCGTGGTTTAACCAAAATCTACAGTTCTATCAACTATGTCATTAGAACTGTTGCTCTAAAACATGCATATCAGATTATATATTAAAGAAGCTTTATGTAGCAAAACTATATAATAAGACTATCTACTGTAGCTGACCCACCCCATCCTGATTCATAATTCTGTTGTAGGATTGGGGTGTCAAGAAACAGTGGACTTTATTTAACTTTTCTGGTAGAGCTGGCAATGCTTAGTAAAAATGGCCTTCCTTATCACCATATTAAAAAACAAGTCAGGTAGGAGGTACATACACAGGAAAGATGATCCAGCCAGGCTGCTCATTTTACGCCCATCATTATCTGAAAAGACAGGGGAAAATGGAAGGTGAATCCCCAATCAGACCTTTATTGTATCATCCCTGCTCTGAACAGGGAAAAGACACATTTTCAGGCATATAGAGGCAGAAGGTTAATATCAACTGTTGCTTGCCTGGATCAGGCTTATTATTTGTTTTTTCAAGACCTGCCTGCTTGTAAGGAAAAGAAAATTGCTTTATAAATCTCTTTCTTCCTAACATATGATTTTCTGTTAATGTTGCAATACTGCAATTTTGTGTAATATGAAATGAAGGCGTTTTACTTAAAAATATTTTAGCCGTATCATTTTATCAATGTGTCTGTGGCTCCTTCCAAAAGCTCAGAAGGGATAGAAACAAAACGAGAGGGCTGGAAAAAGAGTAGTCCTGAAATCACATGCAACCTACCGGTATTCCTTTTGGAGATGGGGTCAAAACACTAGGTACTTTTTTCAATTTATGAGAGTTTGAAAAATGTTAGGCCTTGCAGATGGCTAAGGTACACATCTTACTCCTTAAAAACTTCTATACTTTCTCCTGATCCAGGCCCAGGGTCTACTACCACTTTTGGAACTCATGTTGCATCATGCAAAGTCTGGAGTAATTCTTCAGCCAACAGACGTTATGCTACATAGCTTTTTCCAGCCCTCCCCTACATTATGGAGTCTGTCTTCTTTTGCCTTTTTCTTATTTACCTTATATTTGCCTAAGTGAAAATCAGAATAAATTTGCAAGTTCCTGTATATTACATATTTAGGCTCATTTATTCTGAACATTCTAGGTTTTGTTTCTGTGACTTCTATCATCCTATTCTGTGCTTAATTTTAGATTTCTACCTGAACAGATGACAGTCATTATTGCTGGGACACCATAGTATGTGAAAGCACCATTTTCAAATCGCAATCCTTCTTTTCCCACTTCTACCTCCACTTTTCCCTATAAGACAAAACAAAACAAAACAAAACAAACAAAACAAAGGCATGTAATCCAGCTGCACCAGTCATTTCTCTTCCATGATATCTGATCATTCATTGAAAAAAGGGAAAATATACATAATGTAACCCAAGAAAATGACTTCAGGTAAGAACAAGGCCAATTCATTCACAAATATTCATATTCATAAAAGGAAAAAAACCAGAAATATGAATCAAAATAGCTGTGGAACATCAGAAAAGATATCTTGAAGTACTCAATAATATAGCAGCTATGGAAATATCAAAGGGAAGGACAGTAGAACTGAAGATCCTAAGAAAAAATGAGCAAGGTTAACCAATCCTAAGGAAATTTATTAGGAACCATTAAAACAATACCAGTCAAATTAAAACATAATCTTTCAGCCCCAGTTCCAAATTCATGGAACTGTAGTAACTCTTTAAATTTACATGACTAGTTGGATAATATTTAAATTAAAAAAAATATGAATAATGTGCCCCAGTGACAGAAGAAAACATATTGTCAAACTTATTTGGATAAAACTTAGTCACTTCAAGACAAATTTCTAAAAAATATTTTTCTCTTCTGAATCGTTCTCCTTTATTTTAAAGCTTAAAACAAATATGCTGTATGTAAAACTGAAACTCAGATCTGGATTTTTATTTGCAGGCCAACTACTTATTCTTTATTCTCTAATAAGACCTGTACAAGTTACTTGAGTGAACTTGTAATTTGTAGAAAGATTTTCTCATGATCAGAACTGGTGTGTTATCTGTAGCCATTCAGAAATATCTAAAACAAATCCTTGGAACATGTCCTTTCCTATTTTTGGTACAAAGATTTCATATTTATATACACATTTATTTCCCAGTTTTTTAAAAGACTAATTAACCATATAAATGCTTCCTATAACAATAAAGCTGATGTTACAAATTTCTGTCACAATGTTGACAAACCTGTAAAATGAGCACAAAATAGTCAACTGGCCGGTTACGCTGGTAAAGATAGTGTTCAGGTGCTCGCTTGTTTTTGTGATCAAATTTCATCTCCTGGATGACATTGGGATGTTTGAGAAGCCGTAGCAGGATCTTCTCTGAGAGATGTGGCATCTTGAAAGGTTCTACCTCTGCAAAGGAACAAAAGGGGAGAAAAGCAGTAACTATACTTTCTGTGCTTGGACAAATCAGGAGAAAGGTAATCGGAGAATGATATTTTTTTTCAAATTAAAAAATACTAAGGATTTGAATTATACCAATAGTAGTAAAACTAATACAAACTAAATTTAGAATAAGAGAATAGAAAGAAAGAATTAGCAGTGCAGGAAAAAAGAATGAAGAAAAAAAGAAGAATGCAGTAAAGAAAATATATATATAAACAAGTGATTTCCAATCAGTGACTTCATCAGATGTATAATTTAATATCTTTCACCTCCTGTAAGATTAAACAGATATCTCTTCACCCAATATCTCATCACTTATCTATAGGCAAATTTAGAAAACATCAACTTTTCAAACCTACTATCAGCAGAAAGTCCATAAAGGGTTGCTAGAATATTGCAAAAAGGTCTTATAACCTTGATCAAATATACCAACTTTATATTACAGCCTTTACATCTAACAGTCTTAATCATTAATTCGATCAAATATTGTCACAGGATTTATTTTCTCTTCAATTCTTCTTTATCCCAGATTTTTTCACAGATTTTTTCAACGTTTTAACAAGCTTCTTTTGTAGATCCAGTAAGAAAATATTTTCCAGCTCATTTTCTTGGTTTATCATTTGTATTTTTCTTTTAATTTTCAAAACTTCAGCAAGTTTCCTTTGTATATCCAGTAAAATCCTCTTCCAAATTATTCTCTTGGCCTGTCATTTGTAGCTCCCCATTCTATACTTTTTCTGTCTTGTCACATAATTTTTTCCCCACATCTGTCATTCCGTCATTAATATATGTTTAAACATATATCCACAGAAGCAGTGTGGATGTTGTAGTTGCTAACTTCTGGCTCAATTCTTCAAAGATTTCCTTTAATATTTTCAATGTCATAACACTTTGTATCATTTTGTAAGTCCCAATATGAATTATCTTTAAAATCTTTAATCCACTCTAGGGTCCAGTTTCTAAAATCATAACTTATCTTTGTTATGACTTGCATTTGCCAGGATAGCCAAAATAAGTCTGTTTCCTATGAGAAGTAGTTTTATTTTTATAGCTAATTCCAAAACCTGAATCTTTATATGGAGCTTAATCAATTTATAATTTCCTTAGATAAAATCTTATTCAACGTTTTGCTATTTATTTCAAATCCTTTAAGTTCTTAAGCTTGTCATTAATTGTTCTTTTGACCAGAGTTGAAGATAAACGCACCTGATAAAGACTTTTCAAACTTGTTCTGAAGGTCTCTAATAACTTTAATCTAATGAATAAGCAATTTCTGTAAATGATTAGTAAATGATTAGAAAGTGAGCTTTGCAAAATTAGTGTTCTTTAAACAGCTTATAGGTTTATGGACCTGCAGGGAAGGGGAAGGGGAGAGGGGGATTGGTTCCACATGAGAAATGGGAGAGCAAGTGCATGAAGTTCCATTTGAACAAATGGAGCTGTGCGTGCGTGCCCATGGCTTCTGAGGCCCAATTCTGATAGGCCCACAGCCCAATAGTGGGTGGCAGACCAGAAGCTGTGGACCAGAAGTTGGGGACTCCTGCTTTAAAAGGCTTTGCTATGGTTGCAAGCAAGATGGCTGATTCCATCATTTCCCAACACTCAGACCAGAGGTGGGTTCTACTTACCTTTACTACCGTTTGCAACAGGGCCGCACGTTTGCTTCACTCGCGTGCGCTCTTCTGCACATGCGCAGAAGCATTTTGATGATGTCAGGGTCAGTGGGCGGAGCCTCCCGCTGGTTTTACTATCGGTTCTATAGAACCAGTGCGAACCAGGGGCAACCCACCACTGACTCAAACCCATGGAAAAAATGTTGTCCTGTGGTCTTTTTGTGAGAAGCAGCCATCCAAAGCATATGTGGGTGATCTCCTGTCATCTCCTTAACTGGAGAGGTGCCAAGGAAACAGTTTATTCACTGGCTCCTTAGCCTTTATTATTTATTTATTTATTTATTCGTTCGATTTATATGCAGACCTTCTCCGGAGACTCAGGGCGGCTTACAATGCATTAAGCAATAGCCTTTTTGGCCCCACCTGAGCGGTGTTCTATTTTATACAAAGTCAGCTTATTGCCCCCACAATCTGGGTCCTCATTTTACCTACCTCGGAAGGATGGAAGGCTGAGTCAATCTTGAGCCTGGTGAGATTCGAACTTGCAGTAATTGCAGGCAGCTGGCAGCTAAATGCTATTTAACAGCACTTTAGTCCACTGCTCCACCAGGCTCCTCTAACTATAGCCTTTGCTATAGTTGTCAGCTATGCTTTTGCAGAGGTGACTTCAGGTCACCATATCTTGCCCCAATGGAGAAAGACAGTAGTGAAAGAAAATGATGCCATTACATATCTCATCCACTCTAAATTAAACTGGCTGCTTAAAAGATAAACCATAGAAGAATTGGGTGACAAATTTTAAGATTAAAAAAAACTATGAATGCCATTCTGTTCTTAGAAAAGCATAATTCCAAGATACTCATGATACTTGCCAATAGCATCGGTATCAAACAGTAAGTATCAAAGATGCAGCAAACAGCCTAAGAAGAGCCAGATACCTGTAGCCATGAAGCGATGAGTGGCCAGTAGCAGCTGTGGCGAGATCTTTACTCTCATCTCACTATCTGAAAGCCTAAAGATGGAGAAATCATGAGGTTTCCTACCCCGATGGGGGATCCTTTCCTTTTTCTGATTATCTGCTGAGGATTAAGAAAGTAAAAAATATAGTTACGCCTTTGAAAATTTAGAAAGGACTCAATTGTATCTCAGTTCCTAACCTCATGGCAACATTTTGAGTGTGCTGGTCTTACATTGAACAGCTCTCTTATCTTAAATGTGAGACAGCAATTCTCTACAGCACTGAAAATCTTATCAACTCTGTCCAACCCAAAGCTATAGACCCCTCCTTTTTTGGGTGGGGCTTTATTTTTTTTTATTTTTTTAAATTTGATTTATATGCCGCCCTTCTCCGGAGACTCAGGGCAGCTTACAATGCGTTAAGCAACAGCCTTCATACTTTTGCATATTTATACAAAGTCAGCTTATTGCCCCCACAAACTGGGTCCTCATTTAACCTACCTTAGAAAGGATGGAAGGCTGAGTCAACCTTGAGCCTGGTGAGATTCGAACTTACAGTAATTGCAGACGGCTGGTCTTAATCACTATGCTTTTAGTCTGCTGAGCTAAACCAGGCTCCTTTATTAAAATATAAACTTCAATATCTAAGCAAAAATTAAAATGTGAAGTGTAATACACTTCAAGGGTTACCAAGCTTATGCCTTAGATTAACAGGATAACAATTTAAGAAGAAGAAAATAAATACCATGCCTTCTTAAACTTTTCTTTGTTTGTGTGTGCCTTCAAGACAGTGTTAACTCCTGGAGACAATGTGGAGAAATCCCTGCAGTTTTCTTGGCAAGGTTTTGGAAATGGTTTGCCACTGCCTCCTTTGTAGAGCTGAGAAAGTGTTACTGGCCCAAAGTCACCCAGTTTGATGTGACTGTAGAACTCAGTTTCCCAGTTTATAGCTTTGTGCCGTAATTACTACACCAAACTAAAATCTAGTCAGTAAGATTGTTGCAGTCTCCAATCTTAATCATACACAATAATATCTCCATTCTAAGTCTACCATCCAACATTAAAGGTATTTTTTCATAGTCCATTAATGCCCAAGGATAGTCTTCCAGGAAAGGAGAAGGAAGGAGATGAAATGAAAGGTCTCATTCTGGAAGATGCTATTTTAAGGATCTGCATTTGTGCTAATGAGATATTAGTATCCAGGGATAGTCATATACTTATCCCATTTCATTTAGATGGGCATGTATGGGATTCTGGTTTGTCATCAAAGCAATTGCTGCCTGATTCCCTAACTGAAAGCTGCTACTACACAAGAAAAACCGTAACAAGAAAAGACTGGCAAGTTCTAAATGGCCTAATTGGAGAATAAGAAAAAGCTATGTTGAACAAGTAAGAATTGTGGAAAGGAAAATGAAGAGATTTTAGCGAGGATTTTATAATTGCTAGAAATAATAGCAAACAAATGATAATTCCTATGTTGTTACTTATCCCCCAAACCATTTGAGGCCTTCTTAGTGGGTCCCCTAATACTTACTATAGAGATCCGTCTCATCCAAAATCTCTGATTTGATTATCTCTTCAATCACATCCTCCAGAGTGACAATTCCCATCACTTCATAGAAAGGGTCTCCTTCCCCTTCATCATTCACTCTCTGTACGATTGCAAGGTGTGATTTACCTAGAAAGAAAGAATGAGAAGAAACAAATTATGCAGGAGATATTGTGTTTAATACCCACTGCACCCAAAATAAGATAGGAAGTGGATTACTTGAGGATTCTGGGCCTTTGTTCACTAAGAAGTGGCCCCCTTTTGAAATGGGAATGAAAAGCAAAGTTATTCCAACCACCTGCTCCTCCATGTGAAGGAAGCATAAGCAACCAAGTCTAAGCAATGCAAACGTAGACTTGAAGTTGCTTCTTGAAATTCAGGAATATGTGCTACTTTTCATACAATGAGAAGTAAATTGAAGGAGATGTTATCTTTGGCCCTGGAGAAGGGAGGAATTTATGATGGGAGAGAAAAGGAAAAAAGGTAACGAAGCAGTTACTTTGGGATAGCACAAAATGTCCAATCAAGGATTGTATGCTCCCCAACAATGAATTCTACAGTACTTCCCACAATTTAACTAGCATCAAAAGGTTTATAAAATGGCCTAAAATTCAGGATATTTGCTAATATTCAAATCCTATAAGGGCAAGCATTTTAGATAACCAAGATGATGTACTTAGATGCCGATACTTTCTGTATAATATGTTTGTGAAACATCTGAAAACCTGACCATGAAACAAAGGTAACCTAGGTTTGATTTTCAATTTTCATTTTAAAAAAGTATGCCAAATTAGCTTGACATTTTATGATGGTTCTCTCCCTACCAGGCCCTATTACTAACTATATAATGGTGATAGCTGATCTTTATCATGTGCAAATCCTGCCAATGTACTAAATGTGGAATAACTTGTTAAGAAAACAAACTGAACATTATTCAATTAGCACAATTAAAGCAAGCCACACAATACACCAGGACTGAACATTAGCTAAATCTCATTTAGAATACCAAGAGTAGCTTTGATCACCATTTATAATTCTCTTTGAAGTGGCATTGTTGCGTAATTTTTAAAAACCGTTAATTCTTACACTTTCTGACGTTAAGCACAGTGCAGATTTATTGTTTTTCTCTCCGATGCTGTTCCACTTAAATTTCTTAGTCATTCTGATCATCTACTTTATGGTATTTAAAATACAGGTTTTACTAGATACTCATTCTACATAATGCTACTTAACAATGAGCTTTTTGTGCTTATTCCCTCTGCTTATACAACTGCCTACCATGCCCATCATAGCTCTGAGAGAAATATCATTTTTGGGTATCTGTTCCTTCTACCTTTTTTAGGCACACTATAGGCAGTAGCTGAAAAACTGAAGTTTGGGGAAGATTGAAAACTAAACTCCACGTATTTCAGCTACTTCAGTTTTAGTAGTGATATTACAAAGTTCACAATAAAATTGTGAATGCTTATGACCCCGAACAACATCAATGAGTCTTAAGGATTTCCATATGGCTACTGAAGAATGGAGAAGCGTCGGGGGAGCCTGTACTGTACCCCTGGAGATTAACAAAAGAAGGCAAATTCGAGACCAAATGTCTTTTCACCCCACTTTTCAAGAGGACAGCTGCTTTAGATTGCTGGCATCTGCCGTATCCAGCTCAGCTGAATTACACTAGTATCAGTTAGGGATATATGGTGATATGTGGAGACACCAATGACCATTCTTTTGAAAGTGATATTATTCTGATCCAATATGTTCACAGACACAAGAAGTGCAAAATGCTTTTCTGAGAAAGAAGTTGATTCTTCTGAATGTAAGCTATAACAGTGCACCATAAATTGTGACAGTGCAACTATGTCTCGTTTCTTCTTCCCAGGATGAGTTTCATCACTAATTGCAGAACTAAATCCAAAACCACAATCTATCATGTTGACAAAGAAAAAAACCCATAGATTTTGTATAAATGATGTCTGGAAGCCCAGAAGTAGCTCTGGATTCTGAGTTTGCCATTTATTCATCCAACCCTATCTCATGAGAATTCTTGTCTGACTAAATGCCTGTCTTTCTCAATTTAGGTGAGCAATGCCCTTGCATATAACCTGTATCAGCAAACCCAAATCTCATTCTCTCCAGATGTTTTGGATATTAATTCCTACAATTACCAGCAAGCACAGAAGATGGTTATACTGACTATAGGATTATGGGAGTTAAGGACCATCCCATTCAATGTATGCAGAATTCCCAAGTTTATTGGTTCTGTATAAGAAATCTACAAATCTAAATTAAATGTTAACACTGATAACATATGATGTGCTTTGTTGAATGACTCCAGACTTCACAGCCTCACTGGAGTTTGCAAAGAGCTGAAACTCTCTTTATAGTTATTACTTGCAATTTCTTGTTTTTTTCTTGCCTCCGTATTAACAAATTAGACACCATTTAGTGCCATGTCTGAATAGGATATCAAAGTTGTAAAGACTGCATTAATTGTCCTATAATAATTTTGCTATTGAAGACAGATTTACAACAGATATTAGGACAAGAAATAACAGATTTCATCTTGCAGATGAGTCAAAGCTTCATGCTGTAGCACATGCTTTATGCACAAGACTCAGATCTGATATGCAAAGTAACCAGACAGGACTGGAAAAGACTAAGGCCCTGCCTGAGGAACTACTGCCAGTTAGCACTGGACAATCTTTTTCAACCTTGGATAGTACAGTGGTCTAAAGCACCCTGTTATTAACATCAGCTGCCTGCAATTATTGCAGGTTCGAATCTCCCCAAGGCTCAAGGTTGACTCAGCCTTCCATCCTTTCTAAGGTAGGTAAATTGAGGACCCAGTTTGTGGGGGCAATAAGCTGACTTTGTATAAATATACAAAAGTATGAAGGCTATTGCTTAGCGCATTGTAAGCCGCCCTGAGTCTCCGGAGAAGGGTGGCATATAAATCAAATTAAAAAAACCAACAACCTGGTATCCTCTAGTTATGTTGGACTTTAAAACATAGCATTTCTGAGTCAATATGGATCAGACTTAACTATTATAATCAGACTTATAATAGCGCCACATGTTCATACCAAGTGTGTCCTGCAACATTCCTAACACTTTGCTGGAATAGGAAAAATTATGCCTCGTTTCTCCTTTAGAATTGAAGGTAAAGAATAAGAAATTTCAGCTCATGGTTTCTCTGCACTGAATAGAAATGCAGAAAGTTGTATGCAGAAAGATTGACAACAGCATGTCAGTTCATGTAAACAGTGGAACAAATTGGGAAAAATGCTATTAGTGTTTCAGGAGAAAATTCCTTAGTGTATATGGTAACTTATTTGGAAAATCTTTTGGATAACTCCAGTGATTTACAGTGAGCCATATGTGATAGAGCAAAAACGGGAACACACCCACACCCACACATATATACACACAGACACATTGGTGTGCTGTTCCAAGAATTCAGCCACAACATCCAGGCTACAGAAAGAGGGCAGACCAGTGCAGGAGGGGGCACGGTGGGATCCCAGGGTACCTCGCAAGCAGGGTGCACAGGGAGTAGAGAGGCATGTGATGCTGGCAGGAGGCGAGTGGCTGGGGCCCCGGGCCCTCACCCTTCTTGAACTCCTCGAGCAGCGTATCTAGGCGGGTGTCATGGAAAACACAGTGCAGCGGGCGGTGATAGAAGCGAGTAACTGTCTGCAGTGGTGTGCAGTCATCAGGATCCACGAAAGCCAAATCCTTGACAAACAGCAAGTCGACAATGTTGTCTCGTCGCTCACCTTCATATACAGGGATGCGGGTATAGCCTGAGCGGAGAATCTCAGAAATGGTAGTGAAGTCAAGTATGGCAGCAGAGTGCAACATAAAGCAATCATTCAGAGGCGTCAAGATGTCCTCAACTACCTTGGTGCGTAACTCCAGCGCACCCTGGACCATGGCTAGCTCCTCACTCACAAGATCACCATGGGGGTCAGCAGCCCGGAGGGTCTCCAGCAGGCGCTCTCTTGTGGAGAAGGTGCTCAGCTCTTGATGCAAAGCCCAATCCAGCAAACGGCTGAGTGGATAGCATATGGGGAAGGTGGCGGCCATAAGCAGGCGGGTGAGAAAGAGTGTGTGTGCAGCAATGGCTAACCCGTGGCGGGAACAAATGGAGTAGGGCAACACCTCACCGCCCAAGAAGACGACACCGGTGCAGAGCAGCACAGGCAGCCACGGCACACCTTGGCTCTCTTCGGGCAGGGAAATGGGACTGGCTTGCAGGGCAGCGCATAACCAGCCGGCCAGCGTGGCGTTGGCACCCGCCTGTCCCAGCAACAGAGTGCACAGGAGGTAAGTGCCGCTTCCGCCTCGGCCGCGCGCAGCCTCCACCTTGCGCGCCTGGTCCCTCTCTGCAGCCGAGCCACTGTTGCGCAGTACCCGCAGCTCCATCGGATCGAGGGACAGCACGGCCAAGCGGAGGCCACTGAACAGCGCCGACAGAGCCAGCAGGATTAGCGCGCCCAGAGCCCGCAACAAGCCGGCCGTGGGCAACGGGATCAGCCACGCGGTCGAGCTCGCCGCCGGCGCTTCCACTTGCAGCACGAAGCCCCCCGGCGCGCCGTGCAGTTGCCAGGCTCGTCCATCCCAAGCGCAGAGCCCGAACCGACGCCCTTCAGGCCCGGCGCCGGGCTCACCCTTTCGCGGTTCCCGCACTCTCACCTCGGCTAAAGCCGAGCCGGCCGAGCCTCCGGGCAAAAGCGGGCCCAGCACTTCCACGTCCGAGGCCCAGGCGCTGCGTTCGGGACAGCGCTCCACCTTGGCTGGCTCCTCCACGAAGACAACGCGGCGCTCGACCTGCTCGCTCGCGCTGCTGCCGTTACTGGCGGCGCTGCCTTCGGCCGGAGGCTGGAAGTAGAGGCGCAACAAGAAGCGGGAACCTTCAGCCGCCCGCAGGGCTCCCCCTTCGAGCCACACGCGCCCGGGTGCCGTATCCTCTGGCCGCAGCCCCAGTAGCCACGCCGCTCCGCCAGAGGGCCTGGGCGACAGGGAGAAGAAGAGAAGCAGAACCGCGCCTCGGCTCCGACCCCAGCAGCCGGCGTTCCTGCGCTCCAGCCCTCGGCCCAAAGCTGCCGCCGCCTGCCCCACCATCCTCAGCAGCCAGGCGAAAGACGGGGCTTCGAGGAGCAGGCGCCGGCTGCACGTGACTCTCTCGAGGCGCTGGGGGCGGCCGCTGGACCACGTGTGTATGGGGCGAGCCTGCCAACCCCTTGGCTTTCCTCAGAGGGTCGGGGGTGCCCCATTTACCCACACGGTGGGTGAAGCCTAGCATGCCGCGAAGATGGCCCCGGATGTTATTGGTCGCAGAGTTGGGCTTCTCTTCAATGTGGAGCCCACCCACGTCCCCTGTTTCCATCTCCCTGCGAAATCGGTGGGTCTCTGTTAATCGCGTCTTGGTCCCGGGAGTCCCTGGGCCCAGCTGTGATTATGGGAGGCAGGCAGCGTGCAGGGATGCATCGTGAAGTGCAGCGAAAACGCGCAGTCCGTAATGCGTCCTTGACCTGCTTGTCTGGGCAACCTGCCAGATCTTCCTACTCTTTAAATATTGATATATGTAGAGCACATTAGGATTCTGGTGCAGTGAGGGGGGTTAATGGAAATTGGCTTCCACCGAGAAAATAAAATTAGAAAGGCGGGAAATCGTAATACACTGGAATAACCACTGTCAAAACCTGAAGATCCAGAAAGATGCAGCCAAACAAGAGGACTGAATGAAACACTAGCTGTATCAACAGATCTGATGGATGAGTTTTTATTAGCCTAATGTTTACAGTAATTGCACTAGGATTGTTATTTTTTTTCTTCCTGGTTAGTCTCCTTTAATGGCAAGCTAATAAAACAATTTGCTTTTTTCTTCTTTTCTACTTGTATAAATATTTGTACTTTGTATTAATTTTGAAATAGCTATATGAAAATGAAAAAAACAGTAATGTATACTATAGAAAACAGGCATTAGAATATAATAAATTTATACATTGAGTGTATGGGACTGCTATTGTTCAAGGCAATGTTGCTTAGATGTTCTTCAATCATACACTGCAAAAGAAACATAAGGAAAATGCAAGAACTGCCATTGAAACAAATGCCATCTTCTATATGTTTTTGTCTAGAATATGGAAGTTTATGTTGGGGGAGCATTTCTGTTTGCATTTTTACAGTATATGCTTTCTCTTTTTTAAAACTAAATTTTGCACCAGAAAATTTAATCCAGATTAAAGCTTTTATTTAACACTTAATTTTTATGTACCCCATGCCATAATAGCAACTCTTAAGTACAAACTTGATGATCAAAATTTTCTTCAACAAAATTTGTCATTAAGAAACATTTCCAGCCCTTTTTTTTAAGGTATCCATTGTTCCATTTCCTATTTGCACTTTTCAGGTTGCATGTCTTCCATTCAGCATCAACCGGGCAGACGGGTAGCCAATAACTATGCTTGCAAACTGTTTACTTGTCAGTTTGCTGTTAGTACTTACATTATTATTTATGTTATTACTTAAACTTCAGTTAATTATTTTTCAGCCAGTGATCTGTTCTTGAGAGTGAGCTGACTGTCAATGCACAGCTCAGATGGGGACTGAAGCAGCGGGTGGATTCTGAAGTGTGAATGCAGAGAAACTGGCAGGCCACCTGGTGAATCTCCATGAGTGATGGATAGTCCATGGACCAATGTTTGAGACTCACCAATGAAAAGCATAACCAGACCCTGTTGTTTGAAAGGGGATAGTGTCCTGTCCCTGTATTGTAATTTTGGTCATTACCATGAGTGAATCTTTGTGGCAGCCTCTCCCAACTTGACATTCTCCTGTTTTGGGGAGCTTTCAACTTCTAGAATTCCAAAACTACCTGGAAATTCTAGAACTTGTAATCCCAACAAAATTAGAAGCGGCCTGGTTGGGGGGAAAAGGCAACAGAGTAATGGCCATCTGATGGGAGTCAAGATTTAAAAGGACAGCCTCGTTTTGCAATCTTATTTTCTTAAAACTCTGAAAGGCTTTTAGCATGTTGAATATCCCCGCCCCCCCCCCCCCCGATACTTTTTAAATTATTTATTTTAAACTTAGTGTTTTGGCTGTGGGGTCTTGAATCAAATCTGTGTTAGGGATACTTCCTATTGGTGCCAGTTGAAGAGCATTATGCCGATCATACTGATCTCTGGTAAGAAAAAAGAAAAAGGAATAATTGCATCTGCATATATAATAACAGCAACATCTGGATCAAGGAGTGAAGCTGAGTAATTGTATGTAATTGGACATTGTCTTCCTTTATGTGTATATGTAAGGAACACAGTAGAATCAATAGGTAAATTTTGCATAATAAGGAAAAACCTTGGACATTTTAATAGGATCTTCTGGAATGTAGATATCTATGTTTTTATATGAATGTGCAGTCCAACATCAGGGATCATCTTTGTTCCAGAATAGTAGCTTTTTTTCTTACCAATACTCTCTAGTTACTTACAGTATTAGAAAATAAAGCAAATATTACAAATACGGTTGGTATCCCAACATTTAAATCTAATGTATTCATGCTAGTTGAAAAATTTGCAAATTTAACCTCCTTATTCCATATATCCTCACTTCTCCATGGTTTTTTTTCAAAAATTGAAAATTAATTGGGGTTAATTTTCAGTCTTTCTAAAAACACATGGCATTTCCTTCATTTTAAAGTACACAGTCAAATGATTTAAACCAAAATTTTGTCCATATATTTGAATGTGAAGCTTTTAGAGTAGCTTCACAAAAGGCCTTCCTAGATATAAAATCTTTCTATGGTAAGAATATAGTTTACTAATAGCACAACCAGCCTTAACCCCTTTTTTTTGGCCTAGAAAACGGAAGAAATGCCAAATGGTTTTAGAAAGTGTGCAGACTGCCTATCAAAATCACATTCGATGCTAATTCCTTTTATTTTAATCTCTATTTTTCTAAACCCACAGATTCAAGTATATGAGTTCAGATGACATAGGCAAGTAGCATACAGCACCTGAGGATTTGAAGAATTTGATTGAAAGAAACAGTGCAAAACTGTACTTTGAGGGAGTGGTTTCTCTCTTTTAATTCAAAGTACCAATAAAATACAGCAAAAAAAACCCACTTTCATTTCTTCAGCTTTGCAGACATGATTGCTCTGTATATTAGCTCCCTCCCATTCAGATAATATTTCAAACCTGCACATTAAAACATACAATTTTTCTAAACTTCCAATTTTAAGCTCTAGTCTATGCACTTAATAGGTGTAAGTGTACTCTCTTCTAATTTTATCCTACTTTTAACCACTTCTCATATTTCTAGAATTAAGAAAATATTTATAGTTATTAGTGGCAAATTTTCTTTTTCTTCTCTCAGTTGGATGAACTGGTGGCTAGCCTTGTATGGTAGCTGGCTAGCTGGTGATTTCTTTGACTAGTAAAATCTTCGATCTTTTTTAACTCCATAGAAGAGTCTTTATAATGAGTAGATAAGACCCTTCAATGATTCTCTTTGGCACTTTTTCCTGAAAACATACACTCAAAGCTTAGTGGGAATCAGACTACTTGCAAACTAGCAAAGGTGAGCGCTGTCTAATATATTTTAGAATATCCTTTCTCTACTACCTTAAGTTCATTTTAGCTGTCTGTTATCACCTCCTTTCCGGGCTTGTTCTTCCTAAAGTCTTCCTGGCTATTTTTTTTATATCTTCTGTTTTATCCATTTATATTTTCCATCTCTCCTTCTTCTATGAAAAATATTTGCTATCTGAATCTTAAATACCACCACTCTCAATGCCATGGTAGAAAACTGAGTACAAACTATTTTGTTTGAGTATCTGTATGAAACATATACTGTGTCTGAGACCAATCTTGTTAATGAGGCTATATCAACTATACTGTGTATGATTTTGGCAACCATGCTGTAGATGGCATTCACTAGCTGTAAACCTATTTAGGTACAATCATCCTAGTTGTCATAGTCAACAATGCATATCTATTGACTTGGAATAAGAACAGGTGTCTTTCAACACACCTGGAGGATACCCCATTGGGAATTATTGGTGCTGGAAAATAGGATGAATATATGATATGAATACACCACACATCATATTTCAAAATTTGAAGCATAGACTGCATGTGTAAAAAAGATGTGCAATAATAAATTACAATTAAACATACTTTCAGCAAATATTTTCAAAATATTTGAATAAACTGTAATATACTGGTCATTTCAGAGCAAAACTATAATTTGAACACCAACAAAGAAGAGCAAATAGGAGTTTTGTGGGGGAATTTGGCAAGGGAAGTCAAAGGGAGGCAGCTAAAAACTATGTGTCATATTCTGTTGGAAGCCAGCAATCTGGGTTTTAGAAAAATGAAAAGCTTTAACAAAATTGAATGGAGGGTGTTCCTCTTCTGTTCATCAGAAATCATGGAGATAGAGAAAAATGCTCTCATGAACTATCAAGGATACGTTGCCTTTATTTTTGTTCTTGAAGTTGACAAGAATTACACATGTTGCAAGTCGAGGAAGAACATGTTGCAACTCCTGGAAGAAAAGGTGAAGGAGATCAAGCAAATCTGTCAGCTTGACTCTTAGGGAAATACAGTCACACACAATTCTAAAAAAAAAGGGGGGGGGAATTAGGTGTAGAAAAGCAATGTGGATACACTGAGCATTCAACTGAGCTAAGAGTTCAAAAGGACATGTACAGGAAATGGAAGATGGATGTAATTACCAAGGATACCTACCAGCAAGTAGTTACTAATACCTGCATAATATCAAAAATGTTAAAATACAGAAGGAACATAGGCTTGCAAGGGAAGCTAAATGCAAAAAAGGATATGTTAGCTGAGGAGGGAAAAAAAAGGAGGGGATGGATCTGCTGCTTGAGATGATGGTAGAATGATAACAAATGATAAGAGTGGGGCAGAGATTTTCTTCTTGGTCTTCTTCCCAAAGGGGAACTGAATTTAAATGAAGCTAAGCAGAATATCTGATACAAAGAGGGGATGGTGGTCCAAGATAATGAGAGATAATTAGGAACAACTGCCTACTTTCAGTCTCCAGGATCAATCAATTACTGTACATGTGACACTTTTGAATGTATGTCATCTCGGAGCTCTATTCTATGATCTTTAGAAATCATGAAGGATGGATGTAGTGCCAGAAGATTGGAGAAGGGAGAATACTGTCCTATATTAAAAATGAGAGGAGTGGAAAAAGAACCTGGTAATTATAGAGTGGCTAAATTAATGCTGGTAACAGCAAAATTCTAGAATAGATTATCAGACAGTGAGTTTGTGAGCATTTAGATTAGAATGTATTATTTGCAAGAGCTTAGTAAAGGCTAATCAAGAACAAAGGTTAGTCATGGAAAACCACTTTGCAAACCACTTTTCTGGCCACTTTTATAACCAAATGGAATGAGATGAACACTATCATTCCGTCCGTCTGTCTGTTTGTCTATATTAAATTTAGCAAAACAGATGACAAAGTCTTCATGTGTTTCTAGCACTGAAGATAGCAAAATGTGAACTAAACTATGCTGCTACCAGATAGATACAGAACTGGTGGAAAGGTTTATAATAACTATATGTTAGTGGTTCTGTATCAGTAATGGGCGGAGCGGTCAAGTGGCACGCTGCAGGCTTCAATTCTAGTCCTTTTATTAGAACTGTAATAATGGAAAAATGGACATTATTTTATGTATAACTTGGATGAGAAGTTAGACAAGGTGTTTATCAAAATTGGTGAATGACACAGAGATTGTGGTGAGGTTGTAACAGACATACCAAGGAGAATACCAAAGTGTCCAGAGGAGAACAATCTATGTGAAGTCTGTAAAAAGAAAGATCATGAGAAATGCTTGGAGATATTGAGTATGGTTAGTTTGGATAAGAAAAGAGTACAAAGGAAAAATAGACTTGAGAAATGTCTTCAAGTATTAGAAGGTCTTTCATGTAGAAGATGGGACAGACTTTTTCATTGTGATTCCAAAAGTAAGACCACAAACCATGGATTGAAATTACAAGGAAGTTGATTCCAATTGGACAGTTGGAAGAATTTTCTAACAATAAAGACTGTTCAAGAATGAACAGATGACTTTTTTCAGCACAGTCTGGGAGACCTTATGTTGAGGATATTGCAATATGGGCTTCTAGACAGGTAGGGGGATAAACTACATGTTCTGTAATCCCTTCCAACATTCAGTGATTCTATTATTTCAAACCAGTAATCTTGCTGCAAAGCTAGTCTACTTGTCCTGTAATATAGAACCAGTTTGGAGTTGTTATATGATTAATCTGAACCCTGGCTCTCACAAAGGTAGGAGGCCTTACTTTTTTAATTTTAATAATTAAAGAAGAAAAAAGTATTTACAAGCTCCTTTTTATCTAATCCAGGGGTCTGCAACCTTAAACACTCAAAGAGCCATTTGGACCCGTTTCCCACAGAAATCACCGGGAGCCACAAAACCTGGTGAGTGTGGCCAACTTGACATCACTCCCAGTCACATGACCCCAGTCACTCCTTGCCTGGCCTGAGAAAGTAAGGGTGACAGCAGGGGATGGAGACTTGCTCCATATTCCAGAGCAGGAGCGAAGTGCCTCTGTACTTGCCATATCTCGCAGGCGCTTCTTCTGGCCCTTGTTGGTGCTGTACGGACCCCGGTCGCTCGGGGATATGCACGACTTGCTCTCCGTCCCGAGACACTGGCTCAGCGTGGCTGTGGCTAATGCAGCTGTTGTTGCCACCTCCATAGTCTGCCCACTGCTGTTACAGCGCCTTGCACAGCACAGTTAAATTTAACATGCTTCACAATGTGGGAGATGGTGTCCCCTCCTTCTCCTGAAGCCCATTATGATGCAGAGCATTAGTCGCAGCTGACTGGGCCAGTGTCTCGGATCAGAGAGCAAGTCGCGCATCTTCCCGAACGACCAAGGTCTGTGCAGCACCGACAAGGGCCAGAAGACGCACCTGTGAGATATGGCAAGTACAGGGGTGATTTGCTCCCGCTCTGGAATATGGAGCGAGTCTCCATCTCCTGCCATCACCCTTACCTTCTTAGGTCAGGCGAGGAGTGATTAGGACGGGAGGATGAGGGGCGGGGCCTGCCAGTTGTGGGTTTAGCGGACAGGGAGCCACAGCAGTGGGACGAAAGAACTACATGTGGCTCTGGAGCCACAGGTTATAGACACCTGATTTAATCTATAACTCTGCTTCTTAGTGTTTAGTATGTAGCTGTATAAAGTCAATTTTGGTTGATCTAAAAAGCTTTTTAAACTTAGACATGATTAGTATTGTATTTTGACAGGAGGCCCTAGGAAATCCTAGAATTGTGAACTAGACTTTTAAGAAGAAAATAGAAAATATACTACTGCCAAGTGTATGTTGGTATGTTGCTGCCAAGGTGTCGAATGATCCCTAAGCCACAGAAGCTGATGGGCTGACTTTGAGACAATCACTTTCAGTCCATACTACCTCAGAAGATTGTTGCTGTGTGGAAGAACTGAAACACCATACTGAGCTCCTGAAGGAAAGGCAGGATATAAGTCTAACAAATAAGCCTATCTATGAAACTATCAGGAACTGAAATTGATTCAAGTGAGTAGTGCAGACAAACATTACATACGTGAAAGTGCTGGCCTGGACAATTTCTAGTTTAAATGAAATTCTCCATTATCTCTACAATTATATTCATAAGGAAAATATTTTTATAAAACAAATAACATAAAGTGGAATTAATCAGGGGCAATTTTTTAAGTGTAATCATTTCTAACTGAACTCTTTTATTCTTTCCAACTAAATAGAATGTTGGAAAGAAATTAGGTGAATGGACTTGGAAGTCTGTCTGTCTGTCTGCTTATCTATCACGGAATAACTCTCTGAAAACTGACCCCAACAGGATCATATGCAGTGTGGTGGAAGAGGCCCACAAAAGAAAAATTGAGTCTGAAAAAAGGCCAGGTCTGGCTGGGTGCTACAGAAAAAAAAATATCCTGAAAAACGTGCCTGATGCATCCTTATGGGAGCACCAGATGGATTGGCCAATGACTTCGAATGCAGTTGCCTTGCCCGGCCTTAAGCCCCTGTTCCTCCTATTCATATGAGCCAAAGTGGAAGAACTATTAAGGGGTTGGAAAAATACCCAGAAGCAATACTCTCCATGCATTCCCTTATTATTTCCAACAACAGCAACAAAAAAATAGAAATTATATAAAAGAGGGTCAGGGCTCTTTTAATTGTCAGTCCTATATATTTCTGAAAATTGAACAGAGAAATGTTCTTAAGCATTTTGTCAGATGTTGACAACTGCTCCATTTTAAGCCTTTCTTCCTCCTCCCTTCTGGTAACATAATCTAGAGTGAAGCTATTAATGGGTGAAAAAATTCCAAAAATCATGCTCTGCAAACTTCCTCTACCTTGTTCTTTGAAAGACCTAATTAGTCCAACAGCACTGGACCAATCCAAAGCTAGAATCACTTTTTAGATGTTCTTTGAAAAACCCATCAGAATTAAAATCCCTCATTTTATACTGTACAAAGACCGAGTCTTCACGCACAGAGAAAGAAAAAACAGAATAAAAAATATTTTACTCCAGGTCCATCACAACACAGTACATTGTTTCAAATTATTAAAAATCATTTCAGAAAGTGTAAATCTTTGAGGAAGGTTTATTTTTGTTGCTCTATTGGACAGATAAATATATTTGAGTCTAGAAATGACAAAGGAGGTTAAATGACATGGATAAGTTACTTGTTGTAGCTGGAGAACTTTAAAGTGAAGGGTGAATTAGCATGTTTTTTTAAATGCAAAATAAATGACAGTTCATAGAAGACATACCCTGAAACATCCTGCAGTACAAGATGTTAAATGAAAATATATTACACAGTAGTCTGTTCAGTCTATTTGCACTATATCCTATTACGACATCTCTAAGAAGTAAAACTAATGAAAGAAATTTACATCCCCTAGTACACTCTCAGCCTCAACAACTTTAAAATGTGGGGATTTCGGCTCCCAGAATTTCCTAGCCAGCATGCTCCTCTTATCCCATTCAACATCCAAAATAGGATTAAAAGATATTGGAAAGATCAAGTCAAAAGATTGTAGTCTGCATTTTGTTTAGAAGAGAACGATACACGGCTTGCCTTTGTTTAATGCTGAAGTAGCATTTAAAGGTACCTGCAACATATTAATACAATATTCTGTTTAGAAGAAAAATATTTGGTTGAGGCAGAGTTCCCTTCTTTGGCCGTCGCTAACCCTTTCCTTTACATTCACTATATTTGAAAATAACTTTAAGAGCCATATGGTGGCTCCCTTTCTCCATCTTTCTGAAAACAGAAAGACTGCAGGTCTGGTAATTTTCAAAGCATGTAGATGGACTGTGAAATTCTTTAGAGAGGTTGACTTACAGCTGTTATGATGCTTGCATGTTGAAGGGACTAATTTTCCACTGGTTCATCTGAAACTTTTAAAGTAGTATATATGAAAATGAAAGACTTCAGAACACCAAAGTTGTGATGAATCCTTTGTCTGATCTTCTATTGTATGGAAATTTGAAAGTAAGTACTGTATAGAGGTGGAAAATTGTTTATCATGGAAATAGCATAAACAAACCACGTAGTACTTCTCTTGATTTCAGTGTTGATCTTTATTAGAAATTGAAACTGCATGGGCACTGTTATAGTGTTTGTTCACATAATTACAATACTCACAATAGGATCTCACATATCTTAGGCAGAGGGATAGGTATTATTGCTAGCATCTAAAAGATTCCATGCCAGGGGCAAGCAGATGAAATTTGTATTTATAAAACCTTTTCTTCTCCTTTTTTAGAACTTCAAGTTCTGTCTATCAGAGCCCCAGTACTTTTTAAGCACAGCCTCACGGCTGTTTTTTGGTGAATGTTTACATATATTTTAGTTTGCAGGCTTGGAAATTAGGAAAAATTGCTCCTGAGCACCTACTTATCAGGAATTTATTTTTTAATCCTAAATTGACCTTTCAGTCCATCTAGGTTTTTCTAAAAGCTTTTTAAAACAGGTTTGTGTATATTAAGCTCCTTATTTGTTGTTCCATCAGTTGTGATGAAAATTTATTGACTGGCTTGTTGCCCAAAATTGTTGGCTGATTCATATTCAGCTCAGGTTCAGGAACTGATTCAAAAAACAGCCCCTACACCTGTGGAAAAATGCTTGGATGATGAAGATGTCTTTTACTTGTTACAACGAAATTACAATTATAAAATCTTATTGGTTACTGCAAATTAGAAGATGATATAGTAGCAGATCCTCAACTGTCAACTGCTTACTTAGGTTGGTCAATATAATGACACTGAAAGAAGAGAGGACAAAATATACCTTGCCAATATTGCCTCAAAATGTCCATTACCTGGCTAAAGTTCTATATTCTCCTGCCCCATGCATGTATACAGTACATATGCATATACCTTGAAGACATATACCGTACATATAAAATGCAAGACTTCTGGAACAAGATTTAATTGATGATTGAATGTGGTTCTCTTTGTAACTTTTCCAGAAAACAATTCCTTTTTTCCCTTTTGTTTCCCTTTTGTTCTCATTTTGCACATCTATGTTCTGTTAATTCTGTTTTCTGGTATGGCTAAGTTGTAAACCTACTAGACATAACTACTTTATTTTAATCTGCTTTATTATTTTAACACTGTTTTGGTGAACATAGAGAAAATGTCTGTAAAATTTGCCCAATGTCCAGGCATCATGGAGTCTCCTTCAGGCACAGAAACAGCACAGATACGCAACACCAGCAACAAAAGTGGTGTCCCCGATAGGAAATAGGAAACTTCTGAGTTCCCCATGCCTTGTTTAACTGCTAGGAAAATGGTATTCTGATTTTGACAAGTCACATTTGCAATATCTTCTGCTGAGGCAAAGCATTATGTTGTTATCTGTTCTTTCTTTCTTTTTTGCTGAAGAGGCTATATAATAAACATTCCTTCTTGCTGTACTGTAGTATCTTATAAATTATAACAAAGTTGGATCCTTTTGAAGAGAATTAAATTAGACCTCTCTTCTGAAAGGTACAAAAATATGCCCCTTTCTAGCTTATGTACTCTTTTAAAGAAAACAAACCTATAAGCCTCCTGTACATACCGTATATCTGAAATACCCACAGAGTAACGTGAGATACCGTAGTTGAAAATCACTGGATGGATCAACTTTTCCCTGCACAAGTTCCAAGGCAGGCTCAAAACGCTGTTGGAAACTGATTTAGAGGACGCCTCAAATTAAGCAGCAAGTTCCCCTGAGTACAAACTAAATTGTGAAATTTATTTTCAGTACCACAACTGAATGTGCAGGCCTTTTCTATTGTTACAAAATACATTCATCTGTTTCTTCCCTCAAACTTTTAAAAATTCTCAGGCTTATTTGAGACACCCACTCAAATGTATGCGCACATACACACACACACACACTAAAAAGAGAATAAATTTGGAATTAGTAATCTGAACTGCAAATGACCCCAGAAATTTATCAATAGATTTTGATCTATTGTTTGCCTCCCCTGCTAAGGGAGATATTTGCAAAATGATCAAAACAAGAGTTTCTCAGGAAAAGCTGCTTGCTCTATCTGCACTCCAAATGTCTTTTTTTTTGGGGGGGGGTACGGATGTAAGGATTGCAGTACATTTTCTCTGGAAGGCCTTTAGGCAGTGTTTGTAGTAGTTGGGCAAATCTGGGACAACAGCCAAAGGCAATCTCCCTTCTCACAAGGACCTAAAGAACTAGTTGAAGGAACGCAGCCCTCAGATCAGAATAAGTTGCCTACGTTGATCCAGTTCTACATATAAATATGTAATCAGTGACAGATGGTCATACAAACTGCAGAGAGCTATGGTATAATTTAACATTTTGCACATTCCAGAAAGGACAAAAGCTAAACAACAAATCAGATCACTTTTTCTCTCTGCTTATAAAGCATAGACTATAAATCTTTCCAAGCAGGTTGTTCTTGTCGCACAAAATCAACAGTTAAGGAAGATCATCTAGAGAGCAGCATGTATAACTCATTATATTTACATCTGCATTTTTTTTTTCTGCTGTGAGGAACTGTGGTTGTGAAACATCCATCTCCAGAGGAGGGATGCGGAAAAGACATCCACACATCCTTCTAATCTCAAAATGAATGTGCCTCACTAACCATTTTTCCATGGTTTCTCTGTATGACATTGTGCTCAGCTCAGCTCAACTCCAGCCTTCATCCTCTTTCCATCCCACAGTCATCTTTAGGTATTCTAGTTTTAAAATACTATGCTCTCTTTTTATTGAACCTATTTTTTTAACATTGGTATGATCTAGGACACCTCATTTCCAGTGGGCTTGATGATATGGCAAAGGATGAGGATCTGTCCAGTTCCTATTGACAACTTTAGGCTGCTCCTGAATTCTTGGAGTTATTTATTTTATTTTATTTATTTTATTAGTCATATTTCTATGCCGCCCACTCTCCGAGGACTCTGGGCGGCTTACACCAAAGACAGCATATTGCCTCCAACAATCTGGGTCCTCATTTTACCTACCTCAGGAGGATGGAAGGCTGAGTCAACCTTGAGCCAGTGAGATTTGATCCACTGATCCGCTGAACTAGCAGTCAGCTGAAGTAGCTGAAGTACTGCACTCTAACCACTGCGCCACCTCGGCTTTTATAGGTTGAAACCTATACATCTTAAAGTTGCCAGGTTTGAAAAACATTGATGTATACCATTTTATTCACTGATGGGCTACTTTTAGATGGTGCCACACAGTCACTCACTGCCAGGCTTGGACCAGTATTTCTGAACTTCGATGATTTTAAGATGTGTGGACTTTGATTTAGTAGCCTGACAGATTGAGAAACACTGGAACAAAGATGTCGTTATGAGGAAAAACCCAGTGGCGATGAAACACACACTTCAGCTTATGTTATGCTGAGAGTGCATTATTTTAGCTTTCCTTTCTATGATAATACCAGTGTTTCCCCGAAAATAAGACCCTGTCTTATATTTTTTGAACCCTGAAATAAGTGCTTAGCCTTATTGCCCTGTGCTCAAAAGCCCGATTGTGCTTATTATCAGGGGATGTCTTATTTTTGGGGGAAACAGGATATTTGTTGTGGCATCCTGGGAAGATCCCTCTCTCTAGAACAAAATCCATTAGTGAGTTTTCCATATGCACAGATGGCCCTCAATTTACAACCATAATGGAACCTTGAATTACAATTGTAAATTGTTGTGATATTAAGCATGTCACCGCTTAACAGGAGCTGACTTTATGAGATTTTTTGGTGATGGTTGTTAAGCAAATCCATTATACCCAATGGGCATTTTTTTGCTGGAAACTTGAAGTGAAGGCCGGAAACCAGAAAAATCATTGAAAATTGTGGTCACATGACTGTATAACATTGCAAATGGCCATAAATATGAGCTGGTTGCTAAGTGCCAAAAATGTGATTATGTGATTGCAGGGTATGTGTGTGTAGTTATTGTAATTTCAAAATTGGATTGCAGGTACCTTTAGGGAGTCTGTTGTAAGTTCAAATGGTTGCTAAGTAAGTGGTCATAAGTTGAGTACTACCTGTATCTATCTTCCATGCAAATAGCAATAGCTGTTCTTGCCATCCTTTGCTTCAGAGATCTTGTGCATTAGTAGTATTAAATTGAACAAATAAATGAATACTTTAAACAAAGAGTGGTTTTAACTTTCTTGACATAAGTAAGCAGAGGCAATGTGCTGTGAATGTTGCTGAAAAACACAAATAGGAAAAAACTATTGTACTTGTCTTGCAATAGTTGCCAGTGACAATAGCTGAAATTGCCAGTGACATTTGTGTGTACATTATAGGAACATAATGCTGATCTAGACTGACCACTGGCCATGGGGCTCTTATATTCTTCTGCATTCGTTTCCCTTGTCGGAAAGAGCTGATTACAGAGAAGAACTAAGAACTAGAACTAAGGAGAAATTTCCTGACAGTTAGAACAATTAATCGGTGGAACAACTTGCCTCCAGAAGTTGTAAATGCTCCAACATTGGAAGTTTTAAAGAAGAGATTAGATAACCATTTATCTGAAGTGGTGTAGGGTTTCTTCCTAAGTAGATGGTTGGACTAGAAGAACTCCAAGGTCCCTTCTGTTATTCTATTCTATTCTATTCTATTCTATTCTATTCTATTCTATTCTA
>WNWU01000032.1:13209772-13300959 GCA_012654045.1 Ptyas mucosa | reverse complement strand
TATTCTATTCTATTCTATTCTATTCTATTCTATTCTATTCTATTCTATGAAGTTGTCATCAGGTTCCATTGTCTGTCTGACAGTTAGTGGGTTCAAGACCTGGAATAGCTGTGGATTAATTATAACAGAGGCCTTCCTTAACCTTCCAGGGACTTTCCACATTTGGGGGGGATTACACAATTTCCATAATTCCCAAACAGCAAATATTCTGGAGTGCTTAAACCTCATATAGTTTTTTAGGGTTCCAAGTAACACCCCCAATGAAAGAAGACTCCGAGGCTTGAAGTTCCTCAAAGTTCCATTTTATTAGATATGTCATATTGGCACATCTGGGAAATCCCAAATCTGAAAGCTTCTCCCCACCCAAAGGAAAGTCCAGGTCCCTGCCCAGCACCCACATGTCCATCACATGATCCTATCAAAGCACCGTCTCAACTGGAGATGCCTCCCAGTTCCAGGCCTCCAGGTGCAGGGCAAGATGTCCTTGATTCTCTAAGAAAGGAATGTTATTATGACTATATATCACCCCTGCTCCATACAATCCCTCCTCTCAGTTTCCCAGAGTAGTAAATGTGGCAGGCCTGAAGGCCTAATGCAAAAGATGGCTTCCAGGACTGACATAGTTATGGAAAGTACAAAAAAAATATTTGAATTAAATATTTGTTCATTTTCCTTATAATACTACAGATTGTAAAAGAATTGTGTAGAGTTATGACTCTCAGCTGCTATCACAGCACACTAATTGCTAATATATAGCTTGATTAAATAATAAATATAACATTTAAACCAATTTATATTGGTTATATAACCTACCTGTTTTGTTTTGGCTGTCATTCCTGATTTTCCTTTTTTTAAAAAAAACCTTTTAAAAAAAGCACCCCTTTAATTCAATTTGTGATATGCTAGAATGAGGTCTAGGAGAAAAGAGACGAGGAGAATTCTAAAGATGATGTACAAAAGTTTGAAGCCAGACCCCCTCAGTGCTACTTTTGGCATTTTTCCTATTGGCTAATGATATAAAGAAAGGGAAGACAGCAAAAGCCACAAGAATAAATTGTTGCTTTGTTTGTTATATGTTAGTGAGTCAGAATAGAGACAATAGGAGCAGAATAGGCATCAGCAAATTTCATTCCAGTATGGTATTTTGCTGGCTCAAGAAAAAAGGACTATTATCCTTTAATTTTCACAAATGATGTTCTTTATTTTTTCAACTAAAAAGATTTCTTGTTGTTTATCAGGAACATCATAGGACAATTAGTATATATGTACAGTATATATGTATGCACACGCACACACATACCCCATTGATACTTTGCCCCATCATGGGAGATTATTGATCAGAAAGTTTATATATAATCAGAACATTCTGCTTCACAATGCCCTTTGAAACGGGCAGCAAAGATAGGTGAAGAAGTGTAAATTTGTGTAATAAAATGACTTCATAATGTCTTTCTGCTGAACAAAGTTGTATACTATGTAACGTATAAAATTTATGGAGTGCAAATTTTCTTTATCTTCTTACAGGGAAGTAACTGTCAGTGAACTCAAAGGAACTTACTGCTGACTATATTGAATAGGGTTGCCTTATACTATATATCCCTTGTTGTTCTCAATTTGTTTTATTTCAATTTTTATTAATGAAATTAATAATCATAGGGTAGCCTCAAATCTTTACTTGTTACTACCTCTGACATGAGATGCAAATCAGTAATGAAAATGGGATCAGAGTGTTATCTCATGGATATTTCAAGCTGATGCAAAGTCCTCTTCTCCCCTCTGAATTTTAGTCAACATCTACTAAAGCCAACCTAACCTCCTTAAAGAGGACACACCGGTGCAAACTTTGCTTGATATATAATATTGTTTCAGCCTGAAATAGCATAAGAAGTTCCTTTTGCGATTGTCAGTGCGTGCCAAAAAAGAAGTAAAGCAGGCAGCAACAAACCAGGTTTGTGTTTGGCTGTGTTTCTTTCTTTCTTTTTTTGTTTGGAACCTGACAATAGAAACACGAGGTAAATCCAATTACATCCCACCCATTTGCCTCAGAATAAGACACAGATGAATCTGCAGGGCAGCAAGTGATGGCTACATAGAAAATTTAAAGAAAGAAGAGATGGGCATGGGCAGCAATTTAGCTCTATTTGCGATTCCTACTATTTTGCACATTTTGCTCAACTTCTTACAATGTCTTATTGCAGTCTATTTTCATAGAACAGGGTCTAGGAAAAGGAGCAAAGACTCTAGACATACTTGATAAAGTCCTGTAGAAAGACTGATCTTGTTCTTGCTGAAGTTCCATGATTGACAGATGTTTGAAGGACAGTTCTAATTATCAGGACAAGTCAAAAACTCCAGAAGAATAGTATTTCAGGGGCAGTCACTCTGACAGTAAAGGTATATTGCTTATAAGATGAACTGAGAATGATTGGCTCAAAGTTGCCCAGCCACCTTTCATCTCTAAGCAGGACTAGAAACTCAGTTTCCAGGTTTCTAGTCTGGCACTTTAACCATTAGACTAGAGAATCCAAAACATACAGCCACTTGGTTTTGTCAAACTTAAGGTTAACCCTGTTCCTCCCAATCCAGGCCCCAACAGCCTTCAGACACAGAGACAAGAGTCAATGTATCAAGCCCTGTGGCACCCCACACTCCAGGAGCCTCAGTCTTGACTTCTCTGTCTCTTGCGCTGTGATGGCGCAGTGGTTACAGTGCAGTATTACAGGCTAATTCTGCCAACTGCCAGCAGTTTGATTCTCACCAGCTTAAGGTTGACTCAACTTTCCATCCTTCCAAGGTCGGCAAAATGAAGACCAGATTGTTGGGGGCAATATGCTGACTCTGTAAACCACTTAGGGTGGGCTGTAAAGCACTATGGAGCAGTGTATAAGTCTACGTGCTATTGCTATCTATACCAACTGGAACTGGCTATGGAAAAAGCAAGAGAATCACCACAACACCATGGCTCCCATTCCTAATCATTGCAATGAGTCCAGAAGGATACCATGATTGAATGTATCAAATCATTAGAATTCAAGATTTGTGGCAGTTGTACCACCCCTATGTACCACCACTATGACCAGACGTCATCAATAAGCATGATCAATGACATTTCAATGTTATGTTCCAGTCTAAAATTTGATGCAAATAGTCAGATAGTCTACTTATTCTGAATTTGTAATTTGATCACCTTCTCAACAAGACTTGACAAAAGTTCTCCATCACTGTTGGGTCCAGTGATGGCTTTTGACAGCTATATTGCTGATTGGAAAGAAAGTAGCATCTTTGTGAAAAAAAACGTAAAAAATGTGTGTCAACTTTAGATAGCAGGACTAATAATGGCAGATGTTGAGACTTAAGATCCAGTAAAATCCCAAAGGTCTTATGGTTGCCTAAGGTATACCTAAGCACATTTCCTGAGTTTGAGCACTGAGAAAGATTAATATCTTCCATTTAAAACACAACCAAATTGTCTACTGTTTATCTGAGAACTCTTTTGCAATATCTTTCCACATATTTTTATGAGCAGTAAATTCTTCCTCTCTTTTCAGTGGGAATATTTTCCACATAAATATGCATAGAACTGTAGCATGAGCCCCAATAGCTGAGCCTGCAGTTTTCTGTATGTTAATTTGCACTGTGGTATTAGTGCTTCTATCCTGGTATTAAGAAATCATCAACAGTTGTTACTGAATGTTGAGTGCATTTCTATTTTGGATGCCATTTATGTCATTTATGCCTGAATGCTGAACACTGCTATCTGAACCGTACATATGAACCTAAATTCCTGAGGGTTGTCTGAATAAAAGGGATATGAACACGGAGGACTAACGTGCAAAGGAGCTGTCTTGCCAGTCATTCCAGTCTCACAATTATAACTAGAAATCTAAACTTAAAATCTAGAGAAACTTAAAAGCAAAATATAAAACCACTGACACTTTCTTACTCATGTTTTCCAGAATTGGTATTCAGTGTACTTTGCTTTCAGTATCAGATATAATTTTAGAGATTACATGATTAATAGCCATTAACAAACATCCTTCATTGCTTAGTTTTGTTCTAAAGACGTCCTATTTGAGAACCATGACTGCTTTTATATTTTAACTAGGCACTGTATCAGCTTCTCCCAACCTGAGTGTGCCTTCATATTTTATTTCCCAGAATTCTCGTCATCATGGCCCCTAATGAGAATTATAGGAGTTTTTGCATTGCACATGAAGGATGTGGATGGAGAGGTATGTGTGGAAAATCTACTTTTGTTCCCTTTTGCATGGGAGGAAAAAGAGATAACTTTTGTTTTTTCAGAAGCTGTAGCAACTTGGGAATGACGCCTTGATTCTTGTTCTCTGCCATTGGGAAGTTAATAGATGAGAACATGACTGCAAATTATCTTCAAACTTCTTGAAGGACTGAGGAGTAAAAATGGTGGTGGCATCAAACTTCAGAGAATGTGAGGAAATGGTAATAGCTGGATAGAATGGTCAAATTACTGAAATTAACAAAGATAAAGAACCAGTGCAACTCTGAGAGTGAGAATGATAGTACCCTCCTACAGAAATTAACAACTATTGTATCATAGTTGTGCCCCAAACTATTTATCCTCACAATCAATCCATGCAGTCAAGCTACATATCGTTATATAGAAATTAGGAGAAATGAACGTTGTAATAACTGTTGCCTATTTGTGCCTGGGTAACCACTGGTAATGCTATGACAAACACGGTGAGGAAAAATCATTCTGACTTGTGCAAAAAGGCAGCCAGACACATTTTTTCCAGGTCATTTAGTAATGTTAATTGTCAAAGTGATAGCTCTTTCCTCTGAATTCCCCTTCCTTAGTTTAAACATACTCTCATTCAGAGAAAGAGGGTATGGTAACTGTGGCCTTGCTTGCCAGGCATCTCCCAAATGATCTGTACTGAATATGTTTTTCTTAACAAAGAAATTGCAGGCACGGATTTGGTAAAAAACGCCTACCTCTGCAGCATAAGCCATCTGGATGTGATCTACAGCAGTGATTTCAGCACCTGGCTAATATGGCTATCGGGCTGTAGAAATAGTTTAGATAACTTCAGTGTTCCAGTCTCTGAAGTAGTCAAGACGGCGAGGGCATTTTGCTTTCCGCCTAATTCCTTTTACTGGAAACATCACCAGCCTGGGCTGCCAAGAGAAGTGATATCCGTGCATTGACAGCATGGTTGCCTTGGGCCAAAATCCAGTTTCCTGCTCAGCAAAAAATTCTGCAGATTTTATGGGACTGATCTAGTTCTGTTTTTAATATTGCAATACAAGATATTGTATGGAAGATCATGCCAATACTTAGGTAATAATACCTGGATTTCTGACTTGTTTGGCTTTTCAAGTTGTGGGTAAAGGGAGATAGCAACACCCCATGAAGAAGCTTTGAAGAATGTTAACATCCTCAAACTAAACCAAACATCAGTCCACAAATGAAAACTATAATACAGCTCTAGTGCACTTATGGAATGTGCACTGGCAAAAATAACACTCACACAGCTGTGCATTTCAGCTGGGAAGCAAATACAGCTGTGTCCAATTGGACTTATGCCCAATTCAAACTACAGCCCTCTACCAGCTGACTTTAGGGTAAGTGCCATGGCACCAGGTAAACCTGACTTCCCAGCCTGTGTGTGTGACATCGACTAATACCACAAAGGAGCTCAAGCCTCAGCAATTCATATTGATCCCAGTTTTAAATACATGTGTGATTGCAGTCAGTAAAGCATTAACAGCAGAGAGGTTTAGGGGGAGAGAACATCTGGATACTCCTCTAGGTGGAGATGGAAGGAGGGGGTTGCAATATGTTCACTTGCTCTCACAAATGCACTTGGCTCACAGACTTTCTCTCTCTGAATGTCTGTGAATGAGAGTAGGAGAGAAAAGAAGAGGGAGAGGGAGAGGGAGAGGGAGAGGGAAAGAAGAAAGGAAAGGGGAAAGGGGAAGGCAAGCAGCCTGGAGGCAAAAGGAAGATGATGCCATCATCCAAGTACCAATTCTATTTACTTGACATGGGGCCCCAATTGCTCTTGCTTACCTGTCACCCACCCTTTCATTCATCTGGGGCACAGAAAATACACAAAAGGCATAACTTCTTTGTCTGTCTGTTCAGCCACTGGCTGCCTTCTCAGGGTAGCAGATTGAGGGGACAAACAATCATTCCTAAACATTGGACGACAGAGAAACACTATTTACTGTTCCTTGGTTTGGAACATCATATTGCCATCATAAGGTTGGCTACTGCATCACCTGTCCCTATTCTGCCTCTGTTGTTTCTATTTCAACTCCTTGCCCATCAGTTTTGTCCAGATCTGAATATGTGCCAGTCAGTGCAGGGACACAGACTGATTTTCTCATTTGCCTTAGCCATCCTCCTGTTCAGTATCTTACAAACCAGCTGGGAAACATCCACTAATCTGGACACTGCAGCATGGACAGATGGGTCAGATGTCATTGTGCCACGCCATAAGTGTCTGACTTCCTCTTATGTCCCATTTGGGCCTTTCATGAATTAGAAGTAGATGGTTTTGATCACAAATGTATTTTTACAGGAAAATTAACTGGAAAACAAGTTCCCGGACAAAGAGTTGTGGTTAAATACATGCAGGGAGACCAATGAGTTCAAAAACCAGGAGAGGAGGGAGACAGAAGCTGTCACCACTATGCAGCCGGATGTAAAGGAGCAGATAACTGCCAAGAATATATGAGTTGGCAAATAATCAGTAAAAGTCTAGTTTGATTTACTGTTTTCATGTTGCTGCAATGAGGAAAAGCAGGGGGGAAGTGTATCTACCTGATGTCATTTCAGAATTGTGTAAATATGCAGTTGCATAAATATGATCCCACTTCTTCCCTGGATATAATAGCACTTGGCTCTTTTCTATTTTCCTGGTTGGAAACTTTTGAGGGTTTTAATTTCAACATTAGGAAGCATAGGGGGAGGGGGTGCTGATGGTATGAAAGCAAAGTCTTGGCAATGACCAGAAAAAATATTGTGTGCCAGCATCACCCAAAACATATCTGGTCACACCCATAACAGGTAATTTGATAATAGGTAGTAAAGCATTTAGAGTTTACATACTTTGAAGCTGTAAAATGACAATTTTGGATTAAGATTTACTGCTGCTTGGAACTAATATTACACACAATACATACATTAGTCTGTTTAAACATTGAGCTGGGAATAAAATGAAGGCCACATGCCAGGGGCATTAGAGATGGTGTGGACATTATTTCTTTTGTAAATGGGGAAAAAGCCATAACCTAAGAGAAAGATGGAAGTTGCAATCCAATCCATCTGGAGGTCCCTGGTTGGAGAGAAAGCTGAAATAAAATATCTCAATGAAGAGTTGCCAGTCTGTCTTGGCCATTTCACTCCGCAGCAGATTGATGCATAGATATTAGCAAGTGATAATGCTTATCTCTACCAAAAGCTTTTGGTGCCGATTTCTGCATTCCAAACTTAGCTTAAATACAGGAAAGACACTCTTACAATATTTTTTTTCCAGCTAATTGGCAGCCTGCTTTTCTTTGGAAGGAGGCCATTTCCAGAGTTTTTCTAATAGATGTATTAAATAAATTCTTAGAAAAGGTCTCAGAGTTTTATTTCTTTTTATCTCTGTCTCTGAATGTTTGCAATACCCTGCTTATTAAAAATTCTCCTAGAGAGTTATTTAATGAAGTAATATTTCAACTGTATCATGTACTATATCTTTTTCAATTTGTTTATTAAAATGTTGTTAGTATAAATAAATGCCTTTTGAGGTAAATGGGTCATCTGGTTTCTCTGAACTTACCCAAAGATTCACCAACATTAAGTTGCACAAAATTATGCAGTCTTACTCTGAAGAAAACACGCTAAATCTTACTTCTGAGTAAACATGAATAGATTTATGCTGCAGGCTTACCAAAGATATCAAGAGCTCAGTGTGTTGAAATAAAGGGTGAGCGTACTTTACCTTATTCTGTGCATTAAGATATTATTTTCTCCCCAAAATGCATATACAGATAGTCCTCAACTTACAGCCATTTATTTAGTGACTTCACTAAATGTAGTGTTTCAAATTTACAACAGCACTGAAAAATGTAACTTACAACCAGTCCTTGCACATAAAACTGACACAGCCTCCCCACAGTCATGTGATCAAAGCTTGGTTGCTTGGCATCTGGAATATATTTACAATGTTTGCAGCATCCTGAGATCACCATTGATGACCTTCCCAGCTGGTTTCTGGCAAGCAAATTCAATAGGGAAAGCTTAAAGGCCACAAGATTTACTTAACAACTACAGTGATTCACTTAAGAACTGTAGCAAAAAAGAAAAAAAGGTCGCAAAATTGGGCGTGATTTCATTTAACATCCCCCCTGGCTTAACAATAGAAATTCTGGTCTCAATTGTGATCATAAGGATTATCTGTGGAATTACGTACCTGTGGAATGTAGTTGCTAAGAAACATGTGTTGTGGCTCCGACCCCCGAGCCCATCGTATCGGAGGAAGAAGGCTCCGAACATGAAGAAGAGGAGCCGGCCAGGCCTCCCAACCCCGGCCCCTCCTCTCTGACAATTCCTCAGGTGTCGGCCGAAGGAGAGGAGATTGGCCAGGAGCTAGGTGTCTCCGATCGGTTAGAGAGTGATGAGGGAGATAAGTTGTGGCTGGATGCACGTCAGCGTCGGCGTGCTAAACAATCACAGCAGAGGAGGAGGCGTGCCAGGGATTAAGCTGAGTCACTGGACCACACCCCACAGGCTATATAAAGGAGGGGGGTGGCCATTTAGATTCTGTGACGGACAAAGTTAATTCTTGCAAGCTTCTTTGGTGCAAAGCCTCAGTCTGCTGAAGGATTGTGAATTGGACTGTTTTTTCCCAGCCGGTGTGTATTGCATTTGTTATCTGGTGGAGGAACACCCCCCTTCTTGTTATAGTAAAGAACTTGGCAGCCGGTTCCCGTAGAGCTGCCAAGCCTCTGATAACGGACCATTTGTGTGTGCCAATTATTTAACCGTCGACTGTCTGTGTGGGTTTGTGCGTGTGGAGGACGGGGACAGAACAACATGAAAGATGCCCAAGGTGATACAGAAAGCTTTTGAATTACTGATACATCTGAAAAGTTGTTGTGTACAGTGTGATTCTACATCCACACTTTACAAAAACCAAAATACTCAATGGAACCTCTGGGGGAGGGTGGGGGAAGTACATTCCTTGGTTGCCTTCTAGCAAGTAAAGAACATCTCGGGGAAATGGCACATTTAGTGCTAGGAACCACTTGTATAGGGACCATAAGTTCCAAGCAAGTGAATGGTGATATAAACCTTGTCAAACACACAAAGAATCAGATTAATTTTGCTCCTTCATAAATTTGCGGAGGACCAAAGCAGCCTCTGCTCTGGACAAAGTTCTACTGCACACAACCCCCTACATCTCATTCTCATATTCCCTTTTTCTCAAAGGTTCCTTTTATGATTAAAAACAGCAAGCCTAGAAGAGGAAGGAGGAGTGTGGGGGCTTATTTACAAGCCTAACAAAATTGTGGACTAAATGTTTACAGGGAGAGTTTAAAAGGAACCCGGCTTTCAGAAGTAATTATGATAATATCTGAAAGAAACAACCCATTCACACCAACTGGGTGCCAGATCCTCAACTGGTGCAAACAGTGAAGTTTTTGGTTGGGTCTGGGCCTTTTCTAAATGTTTATTTTATTTGCCCTATACATGTGTGCCAAAAGATATTCTTCTTTTGACTCCCTTCCCCATCCCCAATCCAGATGAGAGTAGGGTTATCCCTAATCTTTCTGAGCAGATGTGTTCTGTTCTGGAATCCCAGCTTAATTGGGATTGCTTTGAAACAACAACAGCAATCAGAAAACCTATTTTTAAGCAGTTTGTGCTAGAACACATTTGTTTGTTCATTAAACTTGTAGCCAAGAAATGCGTTCACGTTTTTACCACTAATGGCAGTAAAAAATTAAATAGCAAAAACATAAAAGCTAAACAGATAAAAGACAGGGAAAAAAAGCCAGAAACAAAAGAAAAATAAAAAAAAAACTACAGCAGGCGTTTGAACAAATTACACATAGCTATAATGGCACAATAAGTCAATTTATCTAGATCAGTGTTTCTCAAACTTGGAAGCTTGAAGATGGGTGGACTTCAACTCCCAGAATCCCCCAGCCAGCGCTGCTGGCTGGGGGATTCTGGGAGTTGAAGTCCATCCATCTTCAAGCTACCAAGGTTGAGAAACACTGATCTAGATAAAGGTTGTTGATTAACTACTCAAGAGTTACAGGTTGATTGTACAGGTTGATTGGCTGGCCATATAACTCTATATACAGGTTGTCCTCGACTTACAGCAGTTTGTTTAGTGACTGTTCACAGTTACAATAGCACTGAAAAAAGTGATTTATAACCATTTTTCATATTACGACCATGGCAGCATCTCCATGCTCGCGTGATCCAAATTCAGATGCTTGGCAACTGACTCACTTATGATGGTTGCAATGTCCCAGGGTCATGTGATCACCTTTTGCAAATTTCTGACAGGCAAAGTCAATGGGGAAGCCAGATTCCCTTAACAACCATGTTACTAACTGAACAGCTGCAATGGTTCACTTAACAACTGCAGCAAGAAAGGCTGTAAAATGGGACAAAACTCACTTAACAACTGTCTTGCTGAGCAACTGAAATTTTGGGTTCACTTGCAGTCATAAGCCAGAGGCTATATGTAACAAATAAACAAACAAATGACTGAATAAACAAATTGCCTATAGGCAGCATGTTATATCATCATCATCATCATCCTTGCCTTATCTCCAGAAAGTCAAAGAAAGAATGACTCAGACTTCCATCCTTCCGAGGTAAAATGAGGACCCGGATTGTGGGGGCAATAAGCTGACTTTGTATAAAAAAGACCACCGCTTAGGGGGGCCAAAAGCCCTACTAAACAGGTAGATACATGTTGCATTCGTCAATGCTACATTAGTTTCCCGGAGGCTGAAGATGAGTGGGATGAGAGAAAGGAAAACATCCACGGATAGCAGAATCAACAGCAACTTTATTGAGCATCAGACATAGTTTATATAGTTTCTAAGTTTCTCAGTTCTTACCTACTATGCGTGTTACATTATTATTGGTTAACAAATCTCCAAGGCACAATAATTGGTTAGCACTTACATCATTGGTTTTTGTGAGAATATGCACCAAAGTGTTATACATTGAGAGCGGCAAATGTTGCAGGTTATACTTTGTTTCATCCTGTGTCCTTGCACATGCTAGAAACACTGCTTGCAGATGAGAACTGCATTGTTTGCACTTTCGTGAGAGCATAGTTCCAAAAACCATACAGATGAGCAAAGCAATAACCCTACAGATACAAAAGTATGAAGGCTATTGCTTAACACATTGTAAGCCGCCCTGAGTCTCCGGAGGAGGGCGGCATATAAATCGAACCAATAAATAAATAAATAAATAAATTTTAGGTGGCAAAGCCTATGAAGCAGTTAAGAATGAGAGATAGTGACCATCTAGTGACAAATTATTCCGTTAAATTTGGACAGGTAAGAATAGACCTGAAGCTGGATTTCACCAAGTGCTACGGAAGATAACACCTTAACCACTGTTAAAGGCCACACCTTTTAAAGTTGCCAAATTTGAACAACAACTGATTTTAAGCATTTAATTCTTCAGTTCAAAGTTGCCTAGTTAAGACTCTGATGAACAACTGGAAATGTCCACCTTTGCTACCTTCGAATCCAGAAGATCAGTCAGGAATTTTTAAAAACCTGTATCATCCTGGAAATGACATCTCTTCCATCAGGCAAAAGATTCATTTTGTGATAAAATTCTGTGGGAGGCAGCTGAATGAAAAAAGACATACTATTCCATTTAGTTAATTAATTTTAATTAATTTTAAATTATTTTAATGTTATGTAATTTTCTGTTCGTTCTTGTAAGCCGCCCTGAGTCCTTCAGGAGAAGGGCGGCATATAAATTACATAAATAAATAAATAAAATAAATAGTCAGTATTCTGTGTCATCAATGGTAACTTGGATGCTTTGGAAGCTCACAAGCCTCAAGAGATTGATATTAGTTATTGATAATCTGCTCCTCTATGAATATGACTACTGTGCTTTCAAAACCATCCAAATTGGCTATCATTTCAAGTGATGGTTGTGAATTTCACATTTTATTTATGTGATGTGTGTGGGGAAAACACATTTCTTTCTGTCAATCTTGAAACTTCTTGAATTTAGTTGCAAGGAAGGACATCAATCTCTAATATTAGAAGCTGTGTAATAAAGTATGCTGTCATAACATTTAATACACCAATTGCCGAGCCATACAGTATTCTGACAGTTACAATACCAAGAACTGATGGTTTCTTTATTGTTTTAATGCAGGAGAAGTTGAGGTAAGTAATTGATTTCCCTGACTTTGTTTCTCTTTCAACTGTTTTCTGGCAGGAAAACAAACAAACTGGATTCCTTAATATGGGGTGGGATATAGGTGGACTAGTGTAGGTGTAGATTGTATTATCATGATTATCCAAGTCATCTGTGACCTGCCTGTCAAGCTATTTCTCAACACTGATCTAGTGCTCTTTAAAAAAAAAAGGTGGTGCTGGTAAACCATCTGCAAAAGTCGCCCAAGTGATAGACTACAAGTGAGGAAGAGGAGATTGGACAGCATGGTCTATAATGAGGAAACTCGCTGCAAGAGAATCACAATTCTGGCAATGGCTTCAGTTCTGTCCTGATGGAAGGCAGTATTGGAAATATCTCATAAACATCCATAATTTTGGGATGGAATATGCAAAATGCTGCTGCTGCTCCTTCAAACTTATAAAAACCGAAACCATTATGGATATCAAAGCCCATTGTTAGCACAAGCAATGAAAAAATGTATAATACAAGCAATGGCGCCAGAATCAGCAATAATACAACTAGCTGGCAGAATCTTTCATAGTTTACTTAAACCTTCTCTGATAAGAAGAAAAGCCCCAATCAGCCATTACACAGGCAGATGCCTCTGCAGATGGGGACAAATATGATGGGGAGTAAAGTTGAATCAATGGACAGATATATTGAACTGCATTTGCAAAAATGCCTTGCCCATCCGTTTGAGTCTGAGTTTGAGTTTACAAGAATAAAAGCATTATGTAAAAAACAAAAACACATAAAGTCAAATTCACAGAAATTAATCAAGGCACAGAAATTAGCTTTCCTTGATAGTAAGCTTTATATTATCTTGGGGCAGACTTCAGTTTGGCAGCTCTGAGTACAGGTTATAACATGATGTATTTGAATTTCTAAACTTATCTTGAGGACTCAAAACATTTAGAAATATTCTTGAGTGAAAAATAAGACTATTGAAATTATATTCTTAGTTTTGGTTCTGGTGCAATGCTTCCTTCTTACTCATTAGCATAGAATATGCTAACCTACCATCCCTATTCCATTATTAACTCTTTTAACCTGATACAAGGTCTATAGAAGAAATAGCTTCTCTAAGACTGTAGGGCAGTCATCCAATAAAACTATTTTTTCCTGGAGGATAGGAGGCGGACGTATATACCAAATCAGTGTAGATATATTGCTTCCATAGTAAAAACTATAAACAAATACAATTCAGGAAGAAATTAATTAGTCATGGGTCACGCACATTTTGACTTTAAATGCTGGCATATATATTTTTCTGCCTGGAAGGTGAAAATGTCCCTTTTTTTCACTGTACCTTGCCAACGCAGCTGGAATCTGCTTCAAACAATAGATTTATTTCTCATTGCCCACAGTAAACTTCTGCATTTGTTGCTGTGGGACAATTGGTGGAAGGCAAGGAGGGCTGCTTGCTCTGAATATAATCTTTATAACCTTCCAGATTTTTATCCATAAAGTAATTATTTTATTTGCTCAAGCTTTGGCTGTCTCTGAAAAGGGCAACGCTTTTAGGTGTACTGAGCCATATATTATACTAAACCTCTTAGTTGTGCTACAACTAACATTGTAGCACATTATTATGTGGAGACCTTACTCTTTACTAGAACAGATTTTTCTCTGTCGTGCAGTTAGCCAAGAAGCGTCAGAACTGAGGTTGTTGATAAAGCAGTGCCCTTCCCATGCCTACGTGAATGACTCTCTCAAAAGTCTGTTCCTATGCCATGTCATGTTCTGATTTGTGGCAATCTAAGCAAGGCTGTACCAGGCAAAGCAATGGCATAGTTTCATTGGGAGGCTTGCTGGCATAGGGGCTCTTCTCATTCCATCAGGGCCTTGGGAACCAGGTTCTCTGCAAAGGTTTTCTCCAGCACATACTTAGTTGCAGTTAATTTAACTTTACTGTAGAGGCTGACACAAAGCTGGATTCCGTTTAATTCCGCATGATTTGACTCCACATCCCACTCTGGCCTTGCCCTCCTCCCCTTCACCTGGCCTGGCTTTCATAGAGCAGAGGAAAGAAATAAGGAAAGACACTTTTTTCAGCATTCTCTTATTTATCTTAAAGGAGGCAAAAAGATCTTCATCGGCCTATTTGAAACATTATCTGAAGCAGAACTGGGCTGCAAGGGAATGTCACTTCATCAAAGGCTGTGCAACAGTCTCCACTGGGGCAGAAGCCTATAGACCGGATGGTTACGTTATAATGTGCAGGATTCCCTTACATCATCTGCTTTTGCTAAATCTCTTTCTTCTGCAAAGCAACACTTTGCTTCCCAGGCTCAGCCAGCTATGGCTGAGCACCTAAGTCTGCTATTTCAGAGCTAATTTCTAACTCAAGATGTAGATGTGTGTATAATCTCTGGAAAGGAGAAATTATTAGTCAAATTTTCCATTTCAGGGAGAGATCATACAAACACTCTGAACATGATTTAGCCACAATTAAGCACTTTTATGGCTTATAACTTTGGTGGATAGCTCCAAATGCAATTCTCAGCACACATATTGGAAACACAGTCAGAGAAAATTAACAGAGCAGAACAGAAATATAGACTGCTTTATTTTGACTAATATGTAAAATAGTTCTGTTAGAACATGGATTTCTTGGGATCAGACCTACATTTAAAAGGGTGTATAAAATACAAACTTAAAAGTCAGACAGCAGAATGTGATAAGGATTGTTCTGTTTTTTTCTGTTTTGGGTATATTTTCTCTTCTTACATTTTTTCCACCAAACATCTGGCAGTTTCTCCAATTCTCAGATTACTTTTTGGAAAGGCATCTCCAACACTATATTTATAGGGTCTACGGTGACATTGCTTTGCTTTTGTTGTAGTTTATTTTTTAATTACCATTAAAGTGTTTATTTATATATCTGAGATATTGTTGTTTCTCTGTTAGGCTGAAATTCTGAAGTCAGCATGGATGAAGGAAGGAAAGATTGATATACATATACAAAGAAAAAAAATTGCTTAAAAACAATTCTTCATTATGCTCTTAGGTGATATTTCAACAGGTAGATAGATGTATGTTACCATATTGCTGTACTTAAGGTATTTTGAAAGTGTGGTTGGTAGAATATGACTCAGATAGCCATCTCAATGAATTAATTTAATCTTACTCTCAGTTGAAATTGCTTGCTCAGACTATTTTAATTTACAATAAACATGCATCTGTGAAGTCTTTGGGGGGTCTCTGAGCTTGTTTGCTTGCAAGTGTTTCATGAAACATCATGAGCTAAATATATTCTCTTCTATTGGAAACATGCATCTAATTGGGATATATGTTTCCTTTCCAGTCTAAAAAATGCTCGCAGAAAAGTTAAGAGGGAATCTGTTTAGGACCAAGCTAAAACACATTACTTTGATCTCAGTGGAAAAATTATTTAAATATATATACAAAAAGGAAAGCCAAAAGAAAGGATTTTCATATTATTTTTATTTGTTATCATGAAGGGAGGTAGTGATATAAAGAATGTACAAACATTAGTCCTCATTCAATGGCCAATTGTTAATGCTCACCTTAAGCATGCTTTGGAAAAAGTTCAACTACTTTTAGATTCTATTAGAAGACTTCTATCCAAGCCCCAGCTCACATTTTCCTATTTAAGCAGAAAGGACCCAAAAGTGCTTTAACTGATTGGATTATGTCTCAGTCTTTGAGCCCATCCAATTGAACATATAACAGCAAATACAACAGATCTGGAAAATGTTTAATTTTATCTTAATTTTAAAAAATGATGGCTGTTATGTTGAAAGTGGAACTTGGCAAGGCAAGTCAGATGCACATCAGCACCATCATCAAACAAAGACACGTTTTTCATATTTGGGATTTGTTGTCTGCCAGACACTTGATAACTTTCCTCTTTTCTCTCTAGACCAAGGGTCGGCAACCTTAAACACTCAAAGAGCCACAAAGGTCTTAACCGGAAGCCCCTGTTCAATTCTGGAGCTGACCGGAAGTCTGGATCCCCCACCATAGAGTATCCTCCTAGCACGGCATCCTTTTTCCTCTACCTATCCTAACCGAAAGCCCTATCAGTTGTGGAGCCGACCAGTGACAGGGAGCTGCAGCAGAGGGATGAAAGAGCCACATGCGGCTCCAGAGCTGCCGGTTGCTGACCCCTGCTCTAGACAGACAATTGGAGGGCACCAAGTTCAGACATAGTTGTCCAGGGATTCTTTGCTCTCAAGGACTAATTTCTGCAGGGCAGTGAAGACAGGAATAAACACTCACCTTCTACTTGATTTTACTTTCTAAGAAAGACACACCATCTCTGTTTGATCTTAATCCTACTTAAAAAAATACCAACTGCTACTTGATCTATTTACATCCACTAGACTAGACCATAGGATTTTCAAGCCCAAGCAAGTACAAATGTAATCTGCATAAATTAAACCAGTCCAAAGCTTTAAAGCAGGAGGACATCCAAACCAAGCAAACAAACTAATATATCATTCCTTTGAGAAACTGGTCCTGAAGCTTGAGGGCAGGGGTGGGGGTCTGCGGTGATAGATATTCGTTCAAAACCGATTGTTTTTCTACATATTTATATAGGCCTGCCTGATTCATAGGTCGAGGTTAGAAAATCTTCCTGGCCGCTGCCTGCGGAGCTCTTTTTGAATTGAAATCAAGGGAAAGCTTCCTTTGTTCTCTCTCTCTCTCTCTCGGCCAGTTTATTCGAGCAGCCAAATGGGCTGGATGGGAAACCCACAGGTTCACTTTTGCCGAGGCCTCCTCGCCGTTTCCAGGGGCGCCTACGTGGCTCCAAGCTCATATCTTTTGAATCTTGTATATGTGACGTTGTCGCTGCTATAAAGCCTGTTCTCTACCCGCATGAGGTTATTAGCACAGGCGATCAGGGATCTGCCTCTACCCCGCCCGGAATGATCACCTCGAGGGGGCGGAGGGTGTGGGGAGAGTAGCGGCAAACGAGCACCCAGAATCAGTCCAGATTACAAGCCTTGCGTTTTAATTTTACAAATATAGCCCAGGGCGAGAGGAGACGATTGCTGACCCATCACATACCTAGGCTAGTAAGTTTTTATCGACATACACGTGTCGTGTTCCAACAAAATGGCGCGAAGAGTGTTCTCGCGTAAAGAATGAAGCCCTATATGCAAACTGCTACTGCAGTCATGACGGCGCTATGGTTCACCTGCCAAAGTTGAAGATGATCACAAGATTTTTCTATAAAGTAATGGCAGGGCTGGCTACAGAATAGTGTGTTTTTATCATCTGCTTACTTTTGCCGTAGAACCTGCTGTAAAGCACCGAATGAGCAGGCGGGAAGCGGTGGGGTGGGGACGAGCGTTCCTCGCCAGAGAAGGCGTGGGATCCCTTTCCTTAAATCTCTTGCGCGTTCCGCTGGGTCGGGTTGTCAGCCGGAAGGAGCCCTAAGCCAGGCGCAGTCGCACAGGTTAAGCTCAAAGATCCGAAGAGAAATCAAGATCGCCCTTGAGGATACTACAGGTGCCAGGTGTAGGTCTGTGGCTCCTGGCTACGGTTTATTATATTGCTACGTTTATTTTAACACTCATACATTTCTTATTCTGTCCTCTGGAAGAAGTTTCATGAGCGTTGTAAAAAGAACCTTTTCCCTCCCTGGACAGATCATTGATATACTTGGCATCGCTCAGTCTAGATTTTATAAATCAGAAGAATGAGAAGCCTGTCAAGAAAAAAGGCAAATATACGTGTCAAGTTGCCAATCTACAGCTAGGTGGAGAAAATGTCTGTCTACGGACGTGAACAAAAAGAAGAGGTCCTAGGCAGGTTCTCGGGAAAGCATCTTTGGTGGGCACGCTCAGGCGCGCTGGAGCCTGAGTGGTAGACATCTCCCAGAGTTTATGTATGGTCCACATTTTAAATTAAAGTCCAAATCGACCTGGAGATTCCACCGTCCTTGGCAACAGCAGCTTGTCTGGCTCAGCGGAAGCGTGGCACTGCACGTTCAGAAACCTTTCACAGTTCAAAAATCCATTCATTTATGGTAGAGAATCAGATATTTCTTCGGCAACGGGATTCTGAACGAAACCGTAAACCAGGGAGCACAATAATCGTGTTTCTTGGGAACGCCACGGGTAATGTAACCCACAAGAGCAAGCAGGCAAGAGTGAGAGGGTGCACAATTAGACAAGTCTGTGTTCATTCTCATTCAATTAATGCAGACACGGAACTTCAGTTCACACTAGCAGTTCTTGGTAATCATCCGGGTTGAATATCTGTATAAAACATTAAGTTAAAACATTTGTATCTACGCGCACCAGTGGGTTGGGCTAGAAGAATCCATACTTTCATGCATTAGTTCCTGAATCACTGGCAGCATATTTTAAATATTAACTCCAAAAGAGGACCATCGAGAAATGCCTGTGTGATCCATCACGTTTGCGGGCTTCCAAATTGCACTTGGTTCCTTTGCGGTAGAGAATGCTGGGCAAAACGGGCCGGAAACAGCGGATAGCTTTTTTAGCTACCTACCGTCCACTCATTTGACCGGCAGAGACAGGGAGCAAAGTCTACTCAGCTTGCCTTCTCTTTGCAGCTTCACAGAGTTCCAAGATGCGAGGAAGGGTCTACGAAGGTGCTGTAGGTTCTTGAATACCACCCCGCCCCCTGCTCCTTCTAGCTATCTAATAGCCGCCTGCATTTTAAGAATCTCCTCTTTAGTTCTCAAGCACTGACCTGAATTTCGACCGCCAGGAGGCACTCAGGGAACGGCCGCTCCTTCTGCAATGTCAGATCGTGTAGTTATTGGAAGGCAAATCAAAGCCTCAGAAGCTCTGTGTAGTGCGCCCTCTGCCGAATACTACAGTTGATAAAATCAGATATTTTTTTTCTTTGCTTTCTCCAGGCAGGTTCAGCGGCGACGAAACTTTGAGAGAAGCTGTCGTTTCTCTGCCTCCCTTTTTTACTTCTTCTCCCATCCCTATTAACGCCCAGGATAACTCAATATAGATCCCAAACCCAAGAAAAATTCAGTCTAACCACTGATAGTTAGGAGCCTTGATAGGAGCCTTGGTGGAGCAGCGGACTAAAGTCCTGTTAAGTACCACTTAGCTGCCAGCTGCCTGCAATTACTGCGAATTCAAATTTCACCAGGCTCAAGGTTGACTCAGCTTTCCATCCTTCCGAGGTAGGTAAAATGAGGACCCGGATTGTGGGGGCAATAAGCTGACTTTGTATAAAAAAGAACACCGCTTAGGGGCCCCCTGAAAGCCCTACTAAGCAGGTATATACAAAAATATGAAGGCTATTGCTTAATGCATTGTAAGCCGTCCTGAATCTCCGGAGAAGGGCAGCATATAAATCGAACCAATAAATAAATAAATAATAGTTCCTGCTTTTCACCTATAAACTTCAGGGGTGAAATCCAGCAGGTTCTGACAGGTTCTGGAGAACCGGTAGCGAAAATGTTGAGTAGTTCGGAGAACTGGCAAATACCACCTCTGGCTGGCCCCAGAGTGGGGTGGGAATGGAGATTTTGCAGTATCCTTCCCCTGGAGTGGGGTGGGAATGGAGATTTTGCAGTATGCTTCCCCTGCCATGCCCACCAAGTCACACCCACCAAGCCACGCCCACAGAACCGGTAGTAAAAAAAATTGGATTTCACCACTGATAATCTTCTACATCTACTGTATACAGAGATATATTTAAAAAGGGAAGGATATTCTTGAGTGGAGCTTATATCCTGTTGACCCCCTGAATAAGTCCCTATAGTTTTCTTCACTAAAAAAGAATTATCATTACCACCTTGAGGAATGTTTGTTCTGGCTGGTCCACAGTTTTTGAATTTTATGGTAGTCTCCCATCCAAGAACCAGCAAGACAGACCTTGCTTAGGTTTCCAGGATCAAAATGAATGGGAACACCAGGCTGGGTAGAGATGCAGAATTGAATTAGAACATACTCATTTGTAGGGTGAATTTAGCTTTGCTTCTGGATTTTCCATACATGCCAATCTCATTTGTTAGAGCATTTGGCATTTCATTTTTTCTGAGAAGCATTTGTCTATGCAAAATTATGAAAACCCAATAAACTCCTAACATTTTCCATTAATTGTATACTATTTCTGCACTATAGTATAGTGAACAGAGTATACTATTGGAAATATCACCAGGTAAATGCATTAAAATGGCATTATTGGGGGAATTAAAGCTGAGTTTGCAGCTTTTGCATTTATCTAGAAATTTTGGCCTTGAACATGCATGGCCAGAACATGCAAGGCCAGATATTAAAATAATATAATAACTGATATATTTTACATTCTGGAGCATTGAATCTGTCCAAGTTGAGCAAACTGCTTCCAGAAAGATATCCAAGAGTGTGAAACAGAAGAACATAATATGTGATTCTAATTGTTTTCTTATACACACCTAATGGATGTATTACGAAACATGGATAAGATGGGTTTTCTGGGTACTTAAAACCAGCTCATTAGCTCACCTCCTCATTAAACCAAATTAAAAATGACAAACCAGCACCCCAAAAATGCAGTGGGGAGTAGTATTCTTTTCAGCATTCTTCAACAGTTAAAAAAATGCCTCTCATTTCTGAGACCTGTATAAAATTGAGGGAGGATGGATGTCCTTCCTCTAAAGGCAGGCAAGCTAGAAAACAGCAGCTGAAAGACAGAATTGATACATGGTACTGTAATTCATTTGGAGAAAGGATCCAAATGCTAGTAAATAACTATCAGGGGAATTCATTTCCATAGGCAATGCTATGATTAGAGCATTTGCATCATTTAAGCACATAAGGGTAGAAAATGTTTTAGCTTACTCCAAAAAGATATTTTCAGTGGAACTTCCTTGTAGTGAACAGGTTGAGATTGCAGTGTGCTAGCTGGTAGAATTATACTGGAACTAGAGATAAATGGTCAGCAACACACATTTCATCTTTTATTATAATGGAAAGAAAACAAGCTCTTCCTCAGGTTGCAGAGAGAAGTCCTACAGAGAGTGGCATTTCTGAGTGGGTTGCAATAATTGCTGCTTCCAATCCAGCTCTTGCTAGACATTTCAAAGGGATCTTTAGAAATGCTGTTCAATGGATTCCAGCAGCTATCAAAACAATAGAAGTAACTTTGGACCTTCGGAGGAGATGAAAATGACAGAGGCCTTGTGATACTTTAAAGATGAGCAAATTTAATCTGATAATAAGCATAAGATCACTGGGGTACGTGCAGGTGGCATATACATTTAATATATTATTAATAGTAGTATTAAGAAGGGTTTTTTAAAGAACAGTGTCACCCTCAGAGCTTTTTAGATATCAATGACACAGTGAAGAACCATCCAGATTTTTCAGATGGATATTTAGAATATTAATTTGGAGAGAAATATAGTGATGACAAGGATTTTAACATACTTAAATTCTCTATATATCAAAAAAGAGAAATTATTTCATAAAACCACCAATGCTTTAAAATAAATGGAAAAGGGTTGCTTACTATGCCTTTTCACCAATCTTATCTTGGCTTATCTTGTACTTGAAAGATATTCAGCTTAAAGAAAATAGAATAGATGCTTCCTATCAGCTTTCCCAAGTTTATTTTAGGATATCTTAATTTGCAGAACTGAAAGATGCATAAAACCAGAGTTTAATTATATTTAAATAATTAGGTAAACTAAGCTTCATAGCAATCAATATTGGAAATTTTGGAAACTTGATGCCTTTTAATATAATTGGAAAATGTACTGGAAAAAGAATGACCAATAGTCTGAAGAGAGACGGTCATTTGCTTTAATAAATGTTCCACCACGTAGCAGTGAAGAATCTAGCAGTTACACACCCAACTCAGAGTCTTAAAGTTTCCTAGCACTGGATCTGGATACTGTCAAAAGAAAGGGGAGGGGGAGAGGGTAGAAGAAAAGAGGCTACTGGGCTCAAGGACTCCGTTGGGCTACCGTCGGGAACGGAGAGCGATTTACATTCATAAAGGAAGAGCAATATTATCCCCATCTTTCAGTGTGATCTTCCAAACTCAGGGCTCAGTCCAATTAGGCAGCCATCTTTTGACGAGGAGACAAGGCGAAGCGACGAGACGACGACTTAATATATTTCTCTGGGCCGGGTAAGTTTAGCAGTACTGTAACCTATTCCTCCGCCCTTGCTGCTTCTCCCTGATTCTAAGCAGAGATCAGATACAGCACCTTTCCTGGCCGAAATTTTTTAACACCGTGGCAGCACCTCCACCCTAGGGAACCTTAACAGCAAGTTGTTTGTTTATAAATGGCTATAACAGGACAATGTATTGCGAAAGCGCATATTTCATCATTTGGAAATATTAGGAGCATAGAATAAGGAGCGTCTTCCTCCGGTCAAAAGCTGTGAAAAGTTATCTGTTAAGTAATCGTTTTGTTTGTAGTTTGCGATGGGATAAATCCTACTGCAAATCGATGAAGGCTTGCCGATCAAATAATTATTACCGTGGCCGCATTCTTGTTATATAGTACTTATTTATTCAGGAGTAAGCTCCAATAGGGTTGGTAAGATTTATTTTTTTAATTAAAAATACACAGGACAGGAGGGTGATCTGATGTCCACAAAGATTTAAATAATCAGTGATTGTCTTGTGCACCAAATACCCTTTCAAGAAAATCCTGGTACCTGAAACTTACTCATGAGTAGGAATGTTTTTAGACTTAATATCCATAAAGTGCCACCGATTCACCTCTCACATTTCACTGAGGCGCTTCCTATAGCACAGTATCCAGTGAGAGGAAGTGAAGTTAATCCTAGTCTCTTGAGCCATAAATTAGAGCTGAAGTCTACTAAACCCAGTCGTTTTTACTTTATGGTAGACATGACCGGGACCCACACAGCCCCGCCAGAAAATCACTTTCTGAAGACAATATCCGATATTGGAAAAGCTGCAGAATTCTGACCGTTCATCTACAGTCCCTAACGTTTTGAGGCACGTTTCTTTTGTGTACGTGTGAGCGAGCGCGCACGCGTGTGTGTTGAATAATAGGTTTATACTGACAAAGGGAGGTGGACTGAAGTTCCTCTTTTTAGGCCATAAACGCTGTGGACAGGAGATGAATGGAAAAGGACGATCTGAAGTACCGGCTGTCTCGGCGCAGAGGTTAAAAAAATGCTGCTCGCCACTCTGCTGGGCTGCCTAGCTGTTTCAGCCGCGGCACCAGCAGGCTGCATATAAACAAGGCTCGGAGAGACCAGCTCTTGCAACTGTTTAGCAACCTAATTCCAACGAAAATATTTCTTTTTGGAAAAGGAGGGGTCTGCATTTTTCTGGAGTTGATTTCGTGTTCAGTACTCCATAGGAGATTACGGTCGCGCAGATTTACTCCGCAGCAATTTTCTTTTGCTCCATATGGATTTTATACTCAGAAAAGTCAGATCAGCACGTCAAAAGGAAGGGGATACCAACATCCATTAAGAGCGCCGTTGGGGGCTTGTTTTGGACTGGAGTTATCCCAAGCCCCATAGTGAATCTCTCCCAAAGAAGGGGGGAGTGGCGATTATTTGCGTTAAGGCGCCTCTTTCAGCTGTATACGAGACAAAACTGGACCAATTCTTTTGACCGCCCCGCTTATCCCCAGTCTGCCCGGTATGGCAGCTCAGTTCCCGACACCTCCGACTGGAAAAATACCTCTGCGCTGCCTTTGCAACCGAAGAGAAAGGTTCCCAAGAGAAGGTAGAAGGCGACTGCGCCGAAAGCAGAGGTAAGGGGGTTACAAAGATGGGCATTTTCGCAGAACTTTTCTCGGTTGTTAGGGAAAGGCTGCTTTTCCAATATGGGAAAAATTACTGGCCTAGAAGATGGCTGGACTCACCACTTCATCTCGTTCCGGTTTTCGTCCTCGCAAAGAGAGCTCTACTTTTCAGGGCAGCGCTCCTCTTGAATCCCCAGCAATTCTTTCTCGGCGGCCTCCGGCTCTGGACTTCTCTCTCGGCTTTAGGGTAGCGTGGCTGTTTAAACTGCTGCTAGTTATCCCTGCACTCTTCCACCAGCATTTTTGGTTTTCTGACTGCTCGGTAAGAACGCAGAAGAATCAGGAAACAAGCAAAGACCAAAGTTAATGCTTTTCTCTTGCCTCCCCCCACCCGCGACCTACCCCACCCCGCCTTCCTCTCTACACGGGCTCCAGATCTCTGCAGAACTGCCAGCACTGTCTCTGCGAGTGAGCGACTGAACAATGCAATCTATTTCGGGGCTCTGCTTGACCCACCCAGGTGAGGCTCCGGTGGCAAAACCACCCTTAGCAAAAGGATTGTTTGCACTTTCTGCATAGATTTCTTTCAAGCAATCAAAGAGGGGGAAGGCCTTTGGCAAAAAAAAAAAAAACATTCGCTGCCTGCAGCCGTCATCCTTTAGGGAACCAGCCTGGGCCCTTGGGGATCCCGGGCCGAGAGTTGTTAAGCTAGGAACGATTCTCCTTTACCTTTGGAAACGCGAAAATGTCCGCAGGCGGCGACTCTTCTAGGGGCGGCGCTGGCGAACAAGGCGTCTTGGCACCGGCCCCGGGGAAGGCTGGTCAGGGGCGTGAGCTCCCCTCTTCCCCCAGCACCAAAACATTGGGGGGGAGGAGGGGGAGGGAAAAAAGGCAGCGCGCCCCCACGCTTTGCACTCCGGACAATTAGCTGCCCGTGACTGGCTGTGCCCGGCGCGGGACTTAATTGGGGAGCCCCCCTCGGCCCAGCATGCCCTGCCCCGGCTCTGGCCCTTCTGGCTTCTTGGCCTTTTTGGCCCCTGGACTGGCGCTGTTGGCTCACCTCTCTCTCCCCTCTCAGGCCGGGGTGAAGCGCCTTCCCGCCAGGACAAGCCCGCAGGGCACCCCGGGCAGGACGCTCATCCTCCTGGACGTGAGTACCAGGAGCTCCCTCCGTGTCACCAGCGAGAACTTCCTCTCGCTGCAACTGGATCCTTCAATCCTCCACGACGGCTGGCTGGACTTCCTCAGGTAAGGGGTTCCTCTCCGCACGCCGCCTTTTCTTTAGCTCTCCCAGCCCTCGTGGCTCCCACTGCGGTTAGAGACCGATGCGCCCTCCGGGCTCCCACGGCCCGCAGAGCCGCGGCGAAGAGGCCGGGCCATGGTTCCTATTAAGATGCACATGTTTGTAATGGAGAAAGCATCTCGGAAACGTATCGCTCTTCTGAAAAATTCTGGCTGCTTGTCTTCTCCCCCGCCCCTCTCCGGAGGTTTGCTCGGGCGGATGTCATCCTTAGAGGTCTGCAGGGGGTCTCAAATTGCCTCCTGCGAGGCGCCCCCAGGGCAGTACCCAGGCCCCAGCCTTCCCGTCTCCTCTGGCGATTTGGATCCGGGAAGAGAAAACGGGAGAGGAGCCTCGGGCGATGCCACAAGTGGCCATGGCGAAGGGACGCTGGAAAAATCTGCCCACCTCCACCGGCGAAAGAAACGCGGGTCCTTCTGCTTCGCTGGTCAGGACAACACGGGCTTCCCCACCGACAGCCAATCGCTGCGCCGCCTGTTGTCCCAAGCACGTGGGGAGGTTGTATGTGTGTGTGTGTGTGTGTGTGTGTGGAGGTAGAGAAAGGGACCTCCGCGGAGTCCGAGGAGGTGGCAGCCAGGGCAACGCCAGCTCCGTCGGGAAAGCGCAAGTGCCCTTCATGGGCGAAGCGCCGCCGTCCCTTGTGCCTCTCCTGGTGCCCGCATGTGGCGGAGAACGGCCGCCGTCCCTGTGGCAATCATTGGAGAACGGATACTTGGCTCTCCGGCGCTTTCCGCCAGCAGCTGGTGCAGGAATTCAAGCCAGTGTACTCGGCTTTTGGGGCCTCTCCCGGAGCTGCGCTGATAGCTTCCGGCTTGGCGAGCCGTTTCTTGACGGGCACCGGAGCCGCGATGGCGCCGCGCCCAGCCCGTCGCAGTCGTGCTCGCCTCGCTCCCTTCCTTTTCGTCCTCGCTCATTCAGCCCTTTTCTGTGCAGCTCCCGGCGCTTGGTGACCTTGGCGCGTGGCCTGGCGCCCGCCTTCCTCCGCTTCGCGGGCAAAAGGACCGACTTTTTGCAGTTCCAGAACTTGAAGAACCCAGCCAAGAGCCGTGGTGGACCGGGACCGGATTACTACCTCAAGAACTACGAGGACGGTGAGAATCAGGCCTGGGGGGGGGGGGGGGGGGGGGGAGAGGGGGGAGCCACAGGAAGGAAGGAAGGATCTGGGGAGGAAATCTCAAGAGAGTCTGGGAGAGGAGCAAGAAAGACGCCTGGGTCACCGGAGGCCAGCCAAGGCCAGACATCCTGAGGGAGGCCTCTTGCAAGGGGGGCAACTTTGGCATTGGGGAAGTGCAGGGATAAAAACTTTTGTGGGAAATGTGGGTGCTATGACTGAGTTCATACCTGTTCACACAAAAGTAAGGGGGGGAAGCTTTTCTGCTTTTGTCACCAAATTCCCCTAGGATGAGAAATTTGGCATTCCTGTATTATTTCTCCCTTACCTCATGTGAGTGACATAGAAAATTGTCAACGATATACTTCCCAAGTCCCAAGGAGCTTGTCAATTAAAAAAAGCTTCAGTACAAGTGGAAATATAAAGAAATATGCTGCCTTCTTTTGTGGAAGAAGCACAACATTGTGCTTCCAACATATTGGAAATATCTGGGCTAGGTAGACAGTGAAAAGGTTGTATTGACAAAAGTTATTTGTATTTCTGGGGTTAACTACACCAGGCAATTAAGAAGAGAATGCTGTCCTCACAATAGCTATTTTGTAGAATCAAGGTCCATCTCTTATGTCCCTCATTCAAGGCATTCCAGAGACCTGCTGGACGAGGTTGAAAACCTAGATTTTTCCTTGTTCTTTTAGTATGTATAGATATACTGGTTCAAACAAAAAAGTTATCAACACTTTATTAATGTATTTATTTTAATATTTATATTCCATTTCTCAAGGAAAAAAACATTTCTAGATGATGTATAACTTTAAATTCACTACAATTTTGTATAGACCTATTATTCTTTTAAAGTTAATTGCTATTATGAATTATTGACAATAAGCTGATTGTTTATTTCTGGGTCTATTATCAATAATTAATTCAGGTCAGTAGAGGCAAATTATAATTTATGCTTTTTATAGACATGCAATTAAAGTGTAACTTGAAAGAAAGAGTAACAAATGAGAATTACAAAGCTAGGCATTTTAGGCTCATTACCAATATTCCAATATATGTTAACTCCTCATTAGAACTTTCCCTCAATACCTTTCATATTATGTTAGATAACATAATTGCATATGTAGCATTTCTAATCCAGAACATATTTGAGAGATTTAAAATAGATATGAATAAACAAATAAGGACTTTTTTGAAGATTAAAAATGTGGTAGTTGGGATATGAATATATATTTTATATGCAGATAATTCTTTCTTATTGGAGTGGCAAATCCAAATGCGGATGAGGAGCAGAAATGTGAAAATTAAGATATTAAAAGCCAATATAGTTGTGGCTGACAGAGATAATGGAATGAACAATTGCCTACATAAATGATGAAGAAGCACAAGATTCTTTGTACCATGTAGAATGTTTGGTAAAATCCACGAAGAAATATTAAAGAGATGCAAATGTTGACACTAAGGAAGTGAATAGTATGTGGTCTGTTGTGAGGAATGGCTGTTAATTGAAAGAGGTGAAAATAGTTGCTATATAAGTATTTGCTTCTCTCCATTTGTTAGTGGCAGTCTCCAACATTGTCTGCCCCCTGGAAATAGCTGAAGACAGAACTTTCCTGGATCTGATGCCAGATGTTGTGTCTGGGGTTTAATTGCCTTTTGCTTTTATATTGCTTTATATTATTATTGTTTACTTTGGGAGCCACCAAGAGCCCTGTGATTAATAAGTAGGGCATGTCTGAAGACACAGAGAACTAAGTAGAATACAGTAGGTATAAGTTGCTTAAGAAAGTGTACAATAAAACACAAGTATATGTGATCAAGAATGAATAGTGATAATTAAAATGTGGTTGAATACGAAGATGAGTGACCAACTGTCATTTAGAGAAAATGAATGAAGATTGAACAAACTTATGCCAAAAGAATGAATGGGTGGAGAGGATGGGGAAGATGACAGAGTTATAGTTGGAGTTAGCAAGACTTCAAAAGGGATAAAAGTTTAAAGGCTATGTGAGAATCAAGGCATAGATAAAAGGAAAACAAGGGTGCCTTGCAAGGGTGAAAAGACATGGAGAGGAAAGGTTAATGGCATTGTAGCTTGAGTTATTTTTCCTCTTTTTTCTAATATCAATGTCCTTCACTTACAATTTCATATTCCTTTTTTGTGCTTTACATAACATTGATTACCCCAAAATGCAATAACACGATGGCTATGTATGGTGGGATGATTTGTTATCAAAGAAAGAAGTGAAATACATAACTTTCCAGGAAATAGTCTATGATATGTTGAATGAAATAATGTCACATGACACAGTCTCTCAGTATGAACTATGATGAGAATAGATGGAGGTTCTCTTAAGGCATCATTGGTATTATGGATTGTGTACTAAAATCCCCACACATTTATTCTCCTGTTTGGATCATAATGTGCTGTACTCTCTTAGTTTTTTATCCATTCCCCCATAAACACCAACAAGGGAAAGGAAACATGGAAGTCCCAGTGTACCTGACAGTGATGGCACCAGAAGAAAAATTATTAGTGGAAACCTACATTTGGCAGTGGTAGAGACACTGTTTCATGTGTTGCCATTTTTTTGAAAGTGAGATAGTAATATTAATATACCATTATAATAAAGCAGATGTTTTCCATTGAAAATTTATCTGAAAGGAAAATGTTTCAGAATCAAGCAGTAGTTTAATTCCTATTTTGTACTTTAGTTAACATGTTGTACCTAGAATATACTTTACCAGTGGAACTGTAGTAGAATTGAATTGCTTATTTTGGAAGGCACTCAGTCTGCTCATATTTCCATCTGCTGCCACCTATACTACTTGAAGGCTGCTATTAATATCAGGAGCTTTTCTTTTTCTGATAACAGAATTGATAAGCATCACTTTCTATATTATCCCTTTTTATACTTTTCTTGGAGAGTAAAAAATGCTACATTAATTACAATCAAACAACCACTTCCTATTTTTCTAAATGTTTCATATTATATAATTTATCTTCATGAAAAGCCTATAAATAGAACAGAACCTGAGGGCATTTCATCTAAAACTGAGAACAGCATCTATTCCTGTCCTAATTGTCATTTTGAAATGGAACAGTTTTGTACTTAAATCAGCAATAAAATTTTGTCACTTCTCCACCCAGACCTCCTTAATTTTTTATTTTTTTCCTACCATATATTGAGGAAGTTACCTTTTCTTTCTAATGATCGAAGAAAATAATTTTCTAAAATCCTCTTCTCTGTTCCAGATATATGGGCTGAGCCCTATGATTTACCATAATGAACTAATGTGTTTTCTACCTATCTAACCGCTGTCCATTAGCATCTGTTTGGGGTCAAGACATTACAGCTTTTAAAACGGAAATAAACTGTGCTAAAAAGAAGTTCTTAAAAGTTTTTCCATGACCCTAATCCTAACCCTAATCATCCCAGTTATGTTTCCTTTCATTAGAAGCAGCTTTAGGACCAAACTATATTTGTTACTTTTCTTACCATTTATTTATTTACATTTATTTTCTATCCATGGATGAACTGAAATTCCCTTCCACATGAAGGTGTATTACTCCCCCAACACAAAAATAATAGATTTTTGACAGAATAATAAGATAAGGCCTGTCACATACACTTTTCTCAATGTTGCAGGCATATTTAGGCATATTTAATCATTGATTAAAAGTGTACTTATATGATTACAAAATTCAAATGACTGATTCAACTTTTTTTTTACTTTAAATGCATGTTTATGCATCTCCTAATACCAATATCAATTTGTAATTAAAGCAATGTACTATATTTAGGATGTGGATTTTATTAAACTGCTGAATTAAAAATTAAGCAGTTAAATATGAGTCAGTATGTGCTAGTTGATTCCTTGGGATTGAAGATTTGCCTTAATCCCAGTAAAATATATTCAAAATTAATTCTGGCTGCAATACTGTAATATTTACTGGCATTTATTGCTTTTTCAGTAACTACCATATTTAAAGAAAGCAATCAAGTTATCAATCTTATCCTTGAGAGTCTTTTGGCAGTCTCATATCCTAGAACCCTGATGGCAAACCTATGGCACGCGTGCCCAAAGTGGCATGAGAAGTCATGTCGCCTGGCACACGCGGCCTTCCTTGTTTGTCTTCTGGGTTTCTGGCATGCATGCACAAATGACGATCAACTGTCCTTCACGTGTGCAGCAGTGCCAAAAAACAGGGTGCGCATGCACGCTGGCCAGTTGATTGTTGGGTGCACATGCGCGCCAGAACCCGGAAGTTTGGCTTTTCCGGAGCGTGGCCCTGACGAGTGCATGCGTGCGTGTGTGATGTTTCCACACGACCTTTTCGGCACTCAGTGCTGAAAAGGTTCGCCATCACTGTCCTAGAATAATAGGGCTCTATTTAATTAGTCTAGCACTTCTCCTGCATGATAAATATTGATGTGTCTTCTGATATATTCTCAAATTCACTTCACTTAATGTCCAGAAGAGTGGGCCTAGCTTATGAAACATATCAATGATTTTTTTCATCAAGGACATAGTATTATCTCCTAAATGTTAAAAAAGCCTTCATAATAACAGCAATTCTTATAATCCAACATTGTATTATTATTCATACATTATAGCTGGATGGAGGACAGGACTGGGAGATATAAACCCATACTGAGATTTCACTGATAAACCTAAATGTTTTGTAATTACATTCTTGTACTTTGGAAGGCTATGGAACAATTTTCAATGTATGAAATAGTTTACTTACTCTGCTATGTTATTGCAGATAATATATTCTTCCAGATAAAGTTGTAAGAGGTGATCTCTAAGTTTTAAATGTTAATCTGAAAGCTATATTCTTTGTACAGATTCTCCGTATCTTTTCATGAGAGTAAACTCTTCTGAGCACATTACTGAATTACTGTTGAATATGTGCAGGATACAAGTTGGAATATTCAATACATTAAATAATAACTTAATCCAGATTCAGTGTTCTCAATAAATACAAACTTTTATTCTTAGAAACTTAACATGAATGTCCAAATTAATACAATTATACCATATATTTTAAATAGACCATCTTTTAAAGAGTTGCTGTGTGCCAACATGGGTGGTTTTATGAATGTCATCTTTGGGATAAACAATGTAATGTATGATTAGAGACAAGCAAGCATGAGTTCAATTTCAAAAGAAAAGTAGTAGACATAGAAACATACCCATCTTCCAGTCTTTCTTTGGCTACCTGATCTAGGAGACTGTTTGGTTTTTAAAAAATCATTACCAGGGAACCCAATTAATCCCAGACAAACTCTGCTGAATAAGTTGACAAAAGAGAAAGTATCTTATTTTATTATTTAGTTGCTTACTAAGTATAACTTCTATACCATTTCAGTCTGTCTGACTTTAAGTGGTTTATGGAGCTTTTATCTGCTTTGTCAAACAACTTCAAACTCCCATGCATATCCCAATTCTATTTCTTTTTTTAATTGTAGAAGTTATTTTTAATATTGATATCTTGGTCAGCAAGGGCAGTACAGGCTGAGATTCCTATCACATGTACCCTCTCAATTTCACCTGATAAAAGAATGTGCCACGTTCTCCACAGATTTCTGTCTGTTTTATTCCCCCCCCCTTTCCCCTTCCAACTTGTTTTGTTGAAGCTGCTGTGGTTTAAAAGTTAAAGGGAAAACTTTCTCTGTAGCATAAAACTTCTTGGACAAGAAACTGAAGTTGATTCATATTAAAGATTCTCAGAAATAAATATTCATTCAGCCCAGAGGTCAATATTTCAACAAGTTTTGGTAGAGAACTTACACTTACTAAATGTCTTCACCCAGATTTCTTTGCTGTTGAGTGACTGTGGCCTTTTGTTTCTTCATTTTTCCTCATGGCAATAAACTTGAAATGTAGCAGCCCTTCAAAATGAAGTTTCTCATAGAAGTTGTAACCATAGGTCTTAACTTTTCATCACTTAAATGTGGAACAGAACCTTAGCAAATGGGGGGAGGAGGGAGGGGACACATGTGGTGTGTATCAGGAATCAGTGTAAATCAGAAAGGTGTGGTAGGGGGATTTCCTGCCCACAGGCCAAGCTTTCTTACTGGATGTTCTGTAGAAGAACAAGAATTACAAGCAGGATTTTCCACAGACACAGAATTTGATAATTTTGGAAAATACTGGGAATCTTATAACAAAATAACTTATAGACATGAACATATCAGAATCATGTAATAATAAAACGTAGATCAATAGCTGGACTTAGTCTAATATTTAGGTTGCAAGCATGGATCTATTTATCGCTGTTCTCTCTTCCCATAAATGAATAGCAAAAGTGCAGGAAGGATAACATACCCAATATTCTACCATTTTGTTGTCTGGCTATTGCAAATTCTGCTTTCTACTCTTGAACTCATTGTTAAAGTGTGAAGTGTGCCTATTATGCTATATATGAATTTGTTGATCAGCTATTTCCTGGAAATGGCACTAGTAAGCTCAGCTTCTTAAATTTCAAGAGCCAAGTAAAAAAAAAAATAAATTATAACATTTTTCTGGAAGTCAGAAGATCTTGGATTATGAACCAAATTTTTCACCAGATTTTAAGCATAACATCTAATGAAAATGTACCTGAATTATTTTGTTATGCTACTGCTATCTTTCCTGACCTAAGCATTTGAAGTTCTGTATAGTTATCTCTTTGCTTCCTTTTTACTTGTTTATGTAAGTCTGGATGTCTTGTTGCTCCTAAGGTAAGACATTAGTCTGAATTCTCAGATTGTACAAGATCTAGAGATTCTTCTTAAAGTACTGAAAATGCAAGTTTTATGATAGTTTATAATCCATCATCTGCTGTTTCCTATTTTATGAACATTCCTTTATTTAAAAAAAATATTCCTTTCTTTATAGTAAAAAGTATACAGGCAATATATATTGTTGTACATTTTCTTCTACGTAAAAGAATCTGGATTTTTAAGACATACTGCCACAAGTCCATTGAACTAGTTTAATTTTTAAGTCACTTGATAACATGTTGTCTAGATAGCTTATGAATGTAGTAATACATTAAAAATGAGTAAGCATCATAAGATTAAAAAAATTAAACACAGTTGGTCAAAATGTATCACAAGTATTGAGAAAAGCTGATTAAAATATACTGTACAAAATGCACATTAAAAAGGAAGAGCAGAGAAATGAGATTCGCCAAACTAAAGCAAAATTGTAATGTCATCTAAAAGATCTGGGAAAATAAAATTTAAAAGCACCTTTCAGAAACGAGTCTGCAAAGATTTTAATTTGAATTGGAATCCAGTGGAGATATTAAAGTAGTAGTATAATGGGTTAGTGTTACTAAATCCTTATTAAAAGTTTTGCAGCTGATTCTGTACCAGCACATACTTAATACCATTTGGAAAGGCAGTTCCACATACGAAACATTGCAGAATTCCAAATAGGAGCAAAATAGGGCATAGATATTTGAAACAAGGTAATATTTTCTTCATAGGACTATAGCTGGCATACCAGTTGATAAATTATATTTTGAATTATTATTCCATTTGTGCCTGTATTTAGGAAAAGAAATAGGCAAGCTGCAGAAAACAAAGATGAACTTTTAAGAAAGTGCAATGTAAAAGGGATTCGGCTGTATCTCAGGGAGAGTGGGCAGCAGTCTGCCTACCTATAAGATAGTAAATGATTTCATATACCAAATTAGCTGTTATATATTTATGTTAATAGATAAAGAACTTGAGAAAAAACGGAACTTTGATGCTATATATGCTGACAGCGGCAAGAATGCTCTATGCGCAAAAATGGAAGGATACTTTGATTCCCACAATGGACGAATGTCTGCAAAAGTTGATAGAGTTAGCAGAGATGGCTAAATTGACTGCTTTGATTAAAGAAAAGTATACAATTAATTTTGTTTCTAATTGGAAACTGTTTTAGACTTTGAGTTTGAGGTGAAAAAAATAAAACTTTGATTGGGTTATGCTGATTAGATAGGTTTGTTGTTATAGAATTTTGTTATAGAAATAAATGTATATTATTATATAAAGATAAAAAGTCAAGATTTTATGTTATTACCTCATTCTATTGCACAAAAAGGAATCGGAAGTCAGTGCTTTTTTCTTTCTTTCCCCCTTTATCCTATATTTTTTCTTTCCCCATTATCTTTAATTTTTTTGTACTTCTGTATTTTATATTTTGATAAACTAATAAAATATTTGATCTGAAACAACTGCAGTGATTCACTTAACAATTGTGACAAGAAAGATCATAAAATGGGGCAAAACTCACTTAACAATTCTCCCGCTCAGCAATGGAATTTTGGGCTCAATTATAAGTTGACGACTGCTTGTAATCCATTATAATATGATTGCTTTAAAAAACAGGTCAAAATTCCTATCGTGATCTCAATTCAAATTCAATGTGGTATCTTATGTAGGGGCTTTAATTGGTGAAATGATAATTGAAACTGGGAGTGGAAATATTATAAGTTCCTTTTGAAAAAGCTAAATATTTGGACGGTGATATTCCCCCCTTTCTTAAAGAGTACTATATTAACTTCCAGTAATGAAAAATCAAATATGTTGTTATCTGTTAGGAAAAGTGTTTTACTTTCTATCTCTTATTGATGCTTTGCCAAGTTTTCATACAAATGATCATACACAATACAATATTTTTATCTGCATTAACACCTTGGATGAATTGTTTAATGGCATATTATAGTGTGACTTTTTTGGTCAAACTTAGATATGATTTATCTAGATCTCTGTCAAAAAGATTTAAATATTTTAAAATCATTTTCATTGTTTACAAAAAGCACCCAATTAACTGAGCAGCAGATTGTTTAAAATCCTTACAATGACTCAACATCTTCATGAATGCAGTAGGCGCAGTCTAACAATTACTTTTCCATTCTCTCATTCGGAGGTAAGAATGCATCTTGTACAATGGAGCTTGTATATGTTTTATTCTTTAGAACTATTCTGACGGAATTGTTAAACCTCATTTGCAAAGCTAACTACGAGTTCTGTTGAACGGAAAAGAGCCATATGTTCCCATTGATACCCACGGGTTTGAACATATTTGATTCTTGCAAATCCAAAGATTATGCACTAAAATTAAGTAGTTGTTACTAAGTCAACATTCTGTCTCTTTGCTCCATGCTGATATTTTTTATTTTTTTTTTCTGAAAAGTACTTAAAAGGAATTTTTTGTGAGATGTTTGAACATTCTTGTAGATAGGAAGTATAAGCTGTTTGAATTTATGAGGTAAACAAGGCTAAAAGTTATTTTTTAAACCAGTAGATTGCCTGTAGTAAGTCTGATTCATAAGCTACTCTGAGTTGTAACCTTGTATTGTGATGTCATTTATTAAAAACATTTTTTTCTGAGAGAGCATAGCCATCTTGTCTATTTATTTTGCCTGAAAAGTATGCAAACGAACAGGCCATTTTTATCCAAAATCAGGAAAGTGTCTTTTGTAAAATATTTGTCTCAAGTTCCATGAATGCAAATATCAACTATAAGCAGATCCATGCTTTCTGCTGATCTCATCACCAGTTCAGGCCACTCACTGATTCTTGAGTGCAGGAATAAATGATGCTATCTTATTCCAAATCACAACTGGTTGAAAATGTATCCCCTTTTTCTGTTTTCCAATTTTGATTTAAATTTCTGTTTGGCAATTTTTTGACCTGAACCATCCTAAACTCTTCAGAATAAATGATGTCCAGGACTCTGTTCCATTCTAGCAACAGGCCCACCTCCAATTAGCTGCAGTTCTTGCCTATCTTCTCCCAACCAGCAACTGGTCACTGCCCTTACTGCTACGTTCTCTACATTTTTAAAACAATCTTATGGTTTATCTAATTATGGCCTCTTAAGTCAGTGAACAATCAACTTTAGAAGCTCATGCTCCATTCAAACCTCTCATCTTCTATTGGGCATCCTTTTACTTTCTTTTCAGGCTGGGTGAAGTGTTCTATTCTTGCTTTCCACTATTTGCACGAAGTACAGCAAAGTTTTTCTCCCTTTTGTTTTTAAAGTTGCTTTTTTGTTTATATGAAACTGAATTATCAGTCCTTCCTTCTTGCAAAGTATCCATGGTCCTTGACTAATGATGAATCCACTTAGTAACTGTTCAAAGTTACAACAGGTCCTGAAAAAAGGACTTATGATTCAGATTCAAAGTTCTGAGGGCTGGTTTCCCATGCAGTCATGTGACTGTATTTGGGATGCACAGCAACTGGCCTACATTTATGGCCATTTGCTGCATCCAATGGTTACGTGACCATGATTTATGATATTTTTTTTTCCAGAAACTGGTGTTTGATACTGGCAAAACCTGCCCCACAGCAAGCAATGGGTTTGCTTAATGGTTGTGGCATTTACTTAATGTCCGCTGAAAAAAATATTGTAAAATTGGGCATGGTCACAATTTATGATTAAAATTATGGGCTTAATTATGGTCGTAAGTTGAAGACTATCTACACAGGAAAAGATAGGACCCAAAGAACATCATTTTCCCCTGTTGCTTCGATTGTTGAAGCATCAGAGTAAGCAGGGAGACAAAAGTGTGGAATTGCCTGAAGTTGCTCTTGTTCTGTTTCTTCCACAGAAATGTGAAAAATTGCAAGGAAATATTAATTCCTGAAAATACCTTTATCCATAATCTGCAGACCATTGATATTGATATATTGTGTGATAAAAGTGAATGTGTTATTACTATTCCTGTTAGGGAGCAATGTAGGCAACAATATACAATAAAAGCAATATAATGGCAAGATTTAGCTTTATGACCAATAAAATGTTCCATTAATTCTAAAACATACTTTCTAACACATCAGATGTCTGAAAATATTTTAGAGTCATATTTACTTTGCAGATTTTAGTCAGATAAATTTAAATACCGTACATAAAGCTATCTAGCAGTGGAATAATTTACTCCAAAGACTGATCCAAATGATACCGGTATCAGTTTTAAAAAGCACTCAAGTTTTTATTAGTACTCCAGAATATTCATCCAAAATTAGAATATATACACTTAGCATGAAAAAGTAGGATTTTTTTAAAAAAAAGAATACGTTTTGAACCAAAAATGTGTTTCCAATAACAGAACTGAACTGAGCTCGTAATCCATTCCACACAAAAATCTACCCCTAGTTACTCTGTTTTCTTGATTTTAGCAATCTAATTAGGTAGAAAAAATCATTTTGTTTTTGCTTTTGTTAAAATAATAGAGTCAGAAATTCTTATAACTGACTGTGGAATGATCCAGAGATCTGTTAGTTAATCCCAATCTATATTCCACCTCCTGCTTGGCATACTTGCAAATAGCAGTCAAGAATCTCAGTCAGAAATTTCTTTTGTTCACAGTTGTTAGCTGCCAATTTCCTAAGTGAAGATATATTGCAGAGATTTGACCTGTAACATTATGCTGACTCTACTATCAAGGTAACCTTTTGTAAATGGATGTTAGGTTTAATATCCCTCAGCTATTGTGAATGAGAAATAGAACTAGAGAATAATATTTTTAAATATGCAACTGTTTAACAATTATATTTTAAACTAATAAAATTATATTAAAGCATTCATGTGAGAACAGGATCTCTTTCTAAAGAATTCAGAAACTCTAGAGCTTGCAAATGAGAATATTTGGGCAAACCACAATCAAATATGTATATAGACTTCATGGGGTTTGGATAGCAAAAAAAAAAAAAGAAAGAAAAGAAAACTGTAAGAAATGTTTTATACTATTTGGTTGCTCATGGTAGATATTGGATAATCCAAAATTGTGATAATTTAGACAGATACAATATTTTCAAAAAATTATAGTTGGTTTTCTTATATTAATATTGGCTTCATTATTTGGTTTTAATCATGGTTTATTTGGCTTTGGACAGTAAGTTACCACTTCCTCCCATGCAGTACTGGTAATTGCCCTGCTGCTCTGATCTCCCACCTTTCTGTTCTAGAAAGGAAAGCAATGAACAATATGTAGGTAGAATCATAGTTATAAATATATACAAGTAAAATGGAATGTACAGTATAACCTCTGGTCATGAACTCTTCTGACCATGACCAAATTGGGTTCTGACCAAAAAATTCACAATTTTTTTTCCCCGCAGCCAATTTCCCCTTCTGTGCCATTTTTTTTGTAAATGCCAAATTTCCAAAATTAGGTTTAGGTCACAACCAAATCGGGTTGCTACCAAAGTTATGGAACAAATTATGGTTGTGACCAGAGGTTCTACTGTATATGTAAATGCTGGGCCTCTCTGTCACTGCCCTGACACTCCCCTCCATACAAAAAATTCATTAGATGTATATATACAAAGTAAATGCATACTTACAATGTACTTGTACATTGCATACATGCCGGGACAATAAGCAGTTTATTTCTTTTAAAATCTCATTTACCAGCCTGTTTTTTTAAAATGTCTTTTAGATTTACCATGGCCTATTAATGTCCTAAAGTCACTGGAATAATGATTATTAGGGATTTTTTTTTTAAAGGACAATAGGACAAATAGGAAGCTCAGAGAATGAAAAATAACTAATTAAAACAACAATAGTTTTGGCAAGGTTCAAAAAATCCCTTGTTTATAAGGAAATAATCATTTTACTATTTTAGAATGCATTGCAAAAGACAGTTTAAAAACATACTAGAGAACATAGTAAGTGTTAACTCAGTTGAAGTTTCTTTCCTTTGCAAACTAGTCAGGGAACTGCTGAGATTAAACCCGCACCAAACTGAAACAGGCAGGAACGCTCGGAGGCACCCTAACGTGAAAGAGAATACTATGGAAATGGAAGAAAAAATGTACTTCAGTCACTTTGATAGTGAGTTGGGGTTTAACAGAAGCAATGCCTTCAATTTCTTTCCTCCAACAACAGTAGCCTGGCCATTCTGGCAATGGGGCAATTGGGTGGCTCAGATAAGTTTTCAGGGTGCTGTGTATACATAGTTGTAGTACATTGTGGTTTACGGTACAGTATAGCTTTTTATTTAAATTCAGCCTCTTATGCAAGGGCCATGTTGATCCAAGAATGTTGCTGCTTTTGAAAGGCCTCAGGATTCCATGCAGTAATGGCTTCCAACAATCCACACACACTGACCCTTTTAATTTTCAAAAGTAATTACTTTTAATATTTATTTTCACTATTGTATTGAAATGCTTTGTTCTGTATTTTATATTATAATTTTTAGCCACCTTGGAATATTTAATTCTGTATAACCAACCAAACAAATAAATGACTAAATAAGGTATAATATTAAAACTGAATGATAAAATAATAATCTGGATTTAATAATGTTTTGCTTGTTAGCTTTCTTTGACCATAGCTGTTCATTTAAACTCGGGTTTTCAAAATACATTGAAGACATAAGCTTTTTAATTTTTAGGGATTTTCATCAGGCATGAAGAAATAAAAAATGACGGGGTACAAAATTGTAATTTATTTTACATCTGAATTCAGCTGCATCTGAATTGGGAAAAAATAATCTAATGAGACTTCAGGTCAGACTCATGAGTTAAACTCTAGTCACAATTTTCATACCTGCATTCTTTATAAATTATCTTGCTAGATGAAATAGTCTTGAAAATTAAAAAACTTACACACTATTCTGCAAATCATGAATTACTTCTCTTGATCTTGTCACTACTGTTGATAAATTTTAGGATTGCATTTGGGCTGCTTGTTGGTTGATTTGTTTTGCAACTATATCAGGTTGCTGGCTCATGTTCAGCTTGTGATCCACCAAAACACTCCAGTCTTTTTCCAGATACAAAGTGGTCTGTTATGATGGTTTCTTCTTTCAATATTTTATTGGAAGAAGTTTTTATTTCTGTTTTAATTGTTATATTGTTTTAATCTTTGTAAATTGCCCATCTACTTGTGGATTGTTATAGGAATAGAAGGAAACAAACAAATACATGTATGGCTGATTAATATTGTTCCTCTGTCATAAAATTATCAGGAGTTGAGTATGACTTGAGGAAAACTTTACTTGCATTATTAGCATATCAGAAGATACACTGAACAAAGAAATTGACAAAGTATTTAGAAACTGTATGATTGTTATTTTTAAGAAGTCTTTTAATAATGAATATAGGAGAGAGAACTGTTTTTTTATGGGCAAGATAAAACTGACTTACTTTATTCAGGAAAATATTAACTTGCATTAATTCTGGTTTCTAAGCCTTTTACATGTTCTAAGATGGGAACGTTTACCAAAACAAATATATGCTCCTTATATTAAGATAATTACTATAGCATTACTTAAAGCAAAGAACTCGCATTATCTTATTATTTGCCAAAATCTGAACTCTAACAAAATTGGCCAGGCATATGGGCACAATTGTAGAAACATATTTAATGGCTATAACTTTTTAAACTGGCTATTTCAAAGTTTTATAACTTTCCATTTACTGACCATCTTGTCTGATGACTAAAAGAGTGAGTTTGACCTCAGCTGGATATCTCAGTTCTGGTGTTGCAGTAAAATACTTCCAGTATTTTCATAAGTAGAAAGGTTTCTGATCAACAAGAAAAGTAACTTATATTTCTTTTGGTCATTTGATATTTTCCCTAAAAGATTCAATGAAATGTTCAAACTGGTTTTTGTGGCAGTTATCATAATTCCTGGAAAATAATTGTAGTCATCCCAAAGGAATGGACAGCTCTGCCTCCAGAGAGCAGTTGTTTTAACAGAATAATGTATTTATCTCAAACTAAATTTTGTTCTGTTCCAACACCAGTTTTAAAAATGTAGATACATTAATGTGGGATGTACTAGAATGAAGTATCTCAGTTGAAAAAGAGATCCTCAAATAAAACGTTTTAGGAAGATATAGAACCCATCCTAGCAAAAGTGCAGAAAATTGTTTATATCACTGCTGAAAATGGACAAAATTTCCAAACAGAGTTTCACTGTGAAGGTCCCAAGTAATATGAGAAGCTTTGAACAGAATGCCTTACTGTTTTTTCTTATTCTGGCCGTAGAGTCGTACTAGGTAGCCTTTCACTTTTCCAGTTTACGAAGGCTGGGTTTGCATTCTGCAATTAGCCGCAGCTCATCTACCTGCCACATGGGTGTGCTCCCTTCATATTCATCTATGAATCTGCAGTACAAATAGCTTCAGAAGGATGACTGTGCATAGTCTTCCTGACTATTCAAAAGTATAGTAACCAGCAATGTTCTACAGTCTGGTCTATAGAAGTAAATCCATATTATTTTTCTCAAATTGTTGCATAAGAGGGTAATGAGTTCAGGATATTGTATATGCATTCTAGAGGAGAATGAAAGTATCCATTTTTGGTTTTAAAGACAAAACTATTATCTGACACATCCAAACCTGGAAAAGAAATGTTTGGTTTAATTATTGAGAACAAACAAGAACCAAGTTGTGTTTCTGAAACTATTGCTTAAAAGAATGATGTCCTCAAATTTCAGAATCATAAAAATTCAAGAAAAGGGAAGAAAAATATTTATGTACCACATAGATATGATGCATAGACTAACCCAAAGCACGGTGCATAGAATAACCCAAATATAACCCATATTCCAGTAGAGAGAAGTTCCCTGAGGATGGGCTCCAGCATGAGTCCAAAAGCTCAGAAGACTAAACCTCTGGTCCCGATGACTGACCCAGATTGGACCTTCCAGCATTATCCTGGGGACATGTCAGGGGTGGGTTCTAATTTTTTTTACTACCGGTTCTGTGGGCGTGGCTTATTTTGTGGGTGTGGTTTGATGGTCATGTGACAATTCTTTAGGATTTAGCAGAGGTACTGGTCTACCAGGCTTTTAACTGCTTTGCAGAGCTGCACCAGTTTACTCATTTATTTTTGCAGGCACTGGTCTACTCATGTATTTTTGCAGGCACTGGTCTACCCATTTATTTTTGCAGGCACCCGTCTACTCATGTATTTTTGCAGGCACTGGTCTACCTATTTATTTTTTATTTATTTATTTATTGGTTTGATTTATATGCCACCCTTCTCTGGAGACTCAGGGCGGCTTACAATGCGTTAAGCCAGCGGTTCCCAAACTGTGCGCCGCGGCTCCCTGGGGAGCCGCGCTATCATCATAAGGGCGCCGCGAAATATTCCGCCCGCTGGGTCTAACGTCTAATGCGCATGCGCAGTTGCAAGTCGGATTGCTTATGGGAGCCGCGCAGTTGCAAGTCGGATTGCTATGGGAGCCGCGAACCCAAAACGATTGGGAACCTCTGCGTTAAGCAATATACTTTTGTATATACCTGCTTAGTAGGGCTTTCGGGCCCCCCTAAGCGGTGTTCTTTTTTATACAAAGTCAGCTTATTGCCCCCACAATCTGGGTCCTCATTTTACCTACCTCGGAAGGATGGAAGGCTGAGTCAACCTTGACACCGGTCTGCTCATTTGTTTTTGGAGGCAGTGGTCTACCACCAAACTGCCTTTTACCACTGATCAGCTCTAGGGCAGCCCTTTGAAACCCCGCGGCAAGAGTTTAAACAGTTTTTTTCCTTATAGCCCATCAGCTGGGACTCAGGAGGCAGCAATAGATTGAGGGGGGGGGGCAAATAAAAGGTAAGAATAATGGGGGGGAGGGTGCGGGGGGAGGGTGCCGGGAAGGCAGAACTGGTTCGGTGATGTCATATCGTCACTGCTACCGGCTCGGCGGAACCGGGAGGAACCCACCACTGGGACATGTATATTTGCCTTCATTTGTGAAAAAAAAATAAATAGACTCAAAGATTTGCATCAATCTTGTTCACAAAGCACCAGAATTAACCTTCAAATGTTGAATTGCAACATGCAGCAGCTCCAGTCAGCAGAGGCATAATGAAAGAGGCTAAGAGTTTTAGTTATACAGTTTAAGAAAGCTGTAGTTTCTTCTTATCCCACAACATATTAATCCATGACATATTAACTATTAACTATGATTTATTGAATATGCAAAGACCTTACTAAATCATAAACTGCTATTCACATATTGGATAGATTTACACAATACGCTAAACAAAATGTATATTGGTGTTTATTTTGAGGATTACATGAAACCCTGTAATTAGTTGATAGAGTAAAATTTGACTACCTGATTATTATATCATACTACTGCTATTTCTTCACCATGGACATTGTGTCATGAGTATTTAAAATATTGTTTTTAGAAGAAAGTATAAGCTAAATTCATTTAGCTATACTAGCTTTTTCTGACCTATTGTCCATCAGATCTGCTGGACTGTATCTTCCATCATCCTTGATAATAGGTATCTAATATATCTGGAGGACAACAGGTTTGCCAAACATGTCTTAGATATTATTCCCATTGGATTGATAATTATCTTTCTCAAACATTTTGGTTGGGTCAAAAATAACAGTAAGGTTATGCTGTGAAGAGAGGCATATGGAAATCCCTTCTCATTTGTGCATGATTTGTAGTTATATTAAAATATTTTTGTCCATGTGCACAACATTTAAAATAGGCATAGGCATAGGCAACATAGAATTGGATATGGGAAAGCACACATATTAATTTGCTTTCCATTTCTAAATCACATGTTTTTTCTTCTCTTCCTTCTCTTAGCTTTATGTGGAAGTAGAATAATGCACATGTGGGGAAGTTTTGAAGGGAAGGGAAAAGTAGAAATGATATATGTCACAACTATTGGGAAGTATGATGTCTTTGAACATAGGATGAGGTCAAGCATAACTATTTGCATAGCTCTTTCTGATTTTTCTTATGCCAGCACAAATCCCCATGTGACTTTAGGGCATGTTCACAAATCATCAGTTGTTAAGAAACAGTTATCTATTGTCCAAACTAAGGAACTTACTATAAATTATACATATTTACTATATGAATAAAGGCCTTGGTCACTCTCCGAACTGCCAACTGCCTTCTGAACTGCCAACGGTTTTCTGTCAAGAATCTCCTTTTATACTGTCAACTGTGACAGTTAGGGGAGGGAACATAAAAGCCCGGGAGATTCAAACCTATTAGCTGCTTTCTGATTGGCTCACCTACTTGTCCATTCCAAAAGCCATTAATAGGCACAGCAATTGAGAAATAACTTTTCTCTCACATTTTTACTATATGAATAAAAGCCTTGGTTCACTGCTCCAAAAAGACAGCTCTTGTAGTTCCCTGTCAGATCAAGATTATGAAGTTGCTTGGAAGGATTGTCTGAGGAAAGAGGAAAGAGATAGAAACATTTAATTACAACATGTTCCAGTTCCAAATGACAATATGAGCATGAATTGATGCAGTTATGAGTTTTAGATAAAGGGCCTCAGTTTCTGTTAAATGCTGTTCAAAAACTACGGTAGTCCTTGACTTACAACAGTTCACTTAGTGACCATTCAAAGTTACAATGGCACTGAAAAAAAGTGACTTATGACCATTTTTCACATTTATGACCGCTGCAGTATCCCCATGGTCACATAATCAAAATTCAGATGTTTGGCAATTGGCATGTATTTATGACAGTTGCAATGCCCCAGAGTCATGTAATCCTCTTTTGCAACCCTCTGATAAACAAAGTCAATGAGGAAGCCAGACTCACTTAACAACCATATTATTAAAGTAACAACTGCAGTGATTCACTTAACCGCTGTGGCAAGAAAGGTTGTAAAATGGGGCAAAATTAATTTAACAAATGTCTTGCTTAGCAACAGAAATTTTGGGCTCAATTGTGGCCATAAGTTGAGGACAACATATAGTAGTAACATGCTGGCAAAACTTTCCATATCTCACGTCATAGAAAGAAGAAAATGATCCTAAACAAAGATGCTGCTCTGTATGTTGACACAATAAGACTGAAGAAGAAAGATAGTTTAAGGGCCATTATCACCATGATGTGGGCTTGAATGTAAACTCTTATCTCTGATCAAATTTGCTTCTAGTCTACTGATTTGGTAAAACAAGACCAGCAAATAAGGAGGCTCTGCTAGTGAAATGCTATGGTCATCTTCGTTTTTCAGACCTGAATTGGGCACTCTTTGAGGCTGGCTTTCAGATTACTGGGAAAACCTCCAAATGTTGGAATCCATTTAACCCATAATGGATTTTGCCAGATCAATTTAAAGCAGGGGACCCCAACCTTTTTGATTCCATGGATCAGTGGCAGCGAGATTTCATTTAAATGGATGAAGCATTACAGTACAGCAAATTAAAATATTCTTTCACTGGCTTCTAAACCATATTATTTTAATGTATATTGATTAGATTTATATCCCATTCTTCATCCAAAAGTGAAAAATAGCGTATCTAACACTCCCTTCCTCCAGGTTTTTCTCACAGTCCTGAGGGATAGTTTGGGCTGAGAGGTGGTAACTGGTCCAATATCAGCTTACTGAGTTTGCATGATTTAGAATAAAATTGAACTTGCCCCCCCAGTCCCAATCCAAGATTGTTATAGAATAGAATTCTTTACTGGCCAAGTGTGATTGGACACACAAGGACTTTGTCTTCGATGCATAAGCTCTCAATGTACATAAAAAATACATTCATCACAAATCGTAAGATATAACACTTAGTGATAGTCATAGGACTAAATAAGCAATCAAAATCATACTAAATAAAACAATATACGGTAATAGTAAAGATACAAGCAACAAGATTATAGTCATAAATAGAAGGAGATAGGTAATAGGAAGGATGAGAAGAGTAGTAGTAATACAGTCTTAGTAAATAGTTTGACAGTGTTGTGGGAATTAATTGTTTAGCAGAGTGATGCAGGAGAAAACTGTCCTTGTTTCTAGTTGTTCTGGTGTGCAATGCTCTATAACGTCGTTTCAAACTTCAGTACTTTAACAGAGGGATCTTTTGAGATGCAGTCATTGCAGTGGTGGGATTCAACCAGTTTGCACCACTTCGGGAGAACCGGTTGTTAACTTTCTGAGCAGTTTGGCAAAGTGGTTGTTGGGAGAAATCATTAGGGCATAGAACCGGTTGTTAAATTACTTGAATCCCACCACTGAGTCATTGGTATATAGAGAGAAGAGAAATGGAGAAGTGGATAATCTAGAAGTTCATGTCTTGAATATTTTTGAAACGTATTTTGTGGCTTATGTTTCTTGCTTTTATAGTTATGCAACAATAGGTCACTGGAAAATTTAACAGGACAGAGTACAGATGTGGAACAGATCATATTAAGAGTTGTTTTAGGCAAACTTTTCATAAGAAAAAAGTCAGGAGTGGCAAGTGGCCAGGTTGTCTTTCACGGAAATATGTCTAAATAGACTTAATATGCAAGATTACTTTGAAAGAAACTCAGATGTGCAAGGTGCTATAAGACTAAATTATCCACAGTAATAATATTATCTGGTTTTAGAGTAAATCTTGGCTCCTTTGGTAAGTTTGGAAGTTGACTGTGTGACGTATTTTTTCTTTTCACTTGTGCTGCAGACATTATTCGCAGTGATATTGCATTGGATAAACAAAAAGGCTGTAAGATTGCCCAGCATCCTGACATCATGTTGGAATTACAAAGAGAAAAGGCAGCTCAGATGCACCTGGTTCTTCTCAAGGAGCAATTCTCTAACACCTACACAAATCTCACACTTACAGGTAAGGCTGCAAGCTAAGGATCATTATTCCATAGAAACTGTATAACTGTTCATGTTTCATGACAAAAAAAGAAATAAAATTGTTAATGAAAGCTTATTGATGATAGACTAACATGTAATATCAGAGAACTAGGCTAGATTGGAAAGCTGAAAACTGCCCCAGAAGAAGTCAGTGGCGAACCATTTCTGTTCTGCTGCCAAGAAAACTGAGTGGATCCATCCATAAAGTTAGCAGTAGTTAAGCTTGACTTGAAAGAGAATTTATAGCTTTGGGGCCATGGGAAGATTCTGTACAGATAGCACAAAGCCATCTGGAACGTTGTACAGATTAAAATATGGTCTTGAGTTTGCCTCCTTAGTTTGCCGGAAACTTGAATATTTCTAAGAGAATATATCCAATATAATAGAAAATTGATATTAGAAAAGGACATATAAGGAGGCAAATTCTCCTATCTGGAGAAACTCATACATTAGTCATAATAGGCTTGGATGCCTAACAATTTCTCCTGGCATTGTATCAGGAATACTTGAACTTTGGCTATCACTTGGGTTCCCTTAGTGGAGCCATGATAGGAAGACTTGTTGATCATTATTTAAATATGAAAGCAAGTATAATTGCAGCAGAAAATTCAGTTTTATGTTCACACTAAACTTACATATTTTTGGAACTATTATTTATTTTATTAAGTTTCTATGGTGCCTGTCTCGCCAATGTGACTCTAATCAGCTTCTAGTCATTCAGTAAAAATATCGTATAAAACATTAAAACAATATATAAAGACCATGAATTTAAAATTCAGTTAAAATTCAATTGACCAACCTGGAGAGGAAGGAAGCAAAGTGCACCTGGCAAGAAGGGAGAGTCTGTCTACTCCAACTTTAACCAACTCCAAGACACCACTTCCTCATTGGGGCCCCAAGCCAGTTGGCAGAGCCAGCCTTTTCAGAAGGCATGAAAGGGTATATGGACTTCATCTTGGGGCAGCAGAATGTTCCGGAGAGTGGGTGCCCAGGCAGAAAAGGCTCTTCTCCCGCCAGCTGAAATTCCTTTACTGACTGGAACCTCAGCATGCTTCTTCTGCCAGCCTGGGACAGACTAATTCTCTTGCAGTGAGGTGGCTCCTTAGATAGCCTCCTAGATAACCCCATGCCATGAAGGGTTATAAAGGTGATAGCCAACACATTGAACTTGACCTGGAAGAAAACTGGCAGCCAGTACAGTTCGCAGAACAATGATGTAATGTGAGCCACCCTAGAGGCCTCCAAAACTGCTGATGCAGCTGTATTCTGTATCAATTGAAGCTTCTGGGTATTCTTCAAGGCTAGCCAATGTAGAGCACATTGAATAGTCTAGCTGTGAGATAACCGGTGGTTGGAGTGGCTGAGCCGAGGGACTCTGATGTCCCACATCCAGACCTCCACAGCCTCTAGGCACCATGAGAAAGCAGTGACCAGAATGGGGCAACTCACCACAGCCAACTCACCGCAGCCAAATCATCATGGCCAACTCACTGCATGACAACTCATCATGACCAACTCGCCGTGGGACAACTCGCTACAGCACAATTCAACAAATAAAAAAAGATAAATTAATTTAAATAGAACGAAGTTCGATAATAATAAAATAAATACAAGAGTTACAATAATTTCAACAAAAATGTGGTCACCAATAATAAAAGTAACTAAATGAAACAATTAATACAGCCTTGAATTGTCCTGCGGTGAGTTGGCCATGGCAAATTGTCCTAGACCTGCATCACCTGGCTCAAGTGATATATTCCAAACACATTTTAGATTTCTATTTTAAAAACTCTTTAATCAATATTCTGCATTTTGAAGAATTATCCCTTATTTCACATATCTTAGGTTTAACGCAAAAATACATACCTTATTTATTTTCAATGTTGGCTTATTTTCAGAATGCGATCTTGGGATAAGTAGATTAGTTTTTTATATGATCTTAACTTATCTAAATCTAGATGCACTTAAAACATTTTATCTTATTAATAAATAGAACATTTTTATAGTCACTTGTAAGATGGTAAAAACTTTTGAGATGTGTGTGTGAAGGGTAGAGTGACTTTGATTTTCAGTTAATAATCTCTGATATAAATTATTATTTTTAAAAATAATAATTATAGCTATTTTTCAAGGCAGTTTTCATGAGAGAGATATCACTGAAATTGCTTCTCTAAAGGGTTAATTATTATTTCTTTTTTAAAAGGGACCGATTGCAGAGACAGAGGATGATTGGTACAATGAAATTTATAGACATTTACATGCCTACACAAAGTGAATCAAGGCGGTTTGTAGCATTTTGGCAGTACTGAAAATAGCAGTGCAGAAGGTTTTTTAATTTTTTTGTTTTTAAATAAAAGCTTCGTCCTCTCTCCCTGCTCTCATTTGCTTCAACGAAAGAGATGCAGAAATTACTAAATTTGGTGTCCTTGAAGCTAAAGGAGCATGTGCACTTTGTGTGAACCCAGTAAATATTAACGAGCAAATATAAAAGAGATAATGGCCCAGATGGAGCAGAGTGGCTGTTTCTATTATGGGTGTTGTTTGAATTATCCATTAAATCCATGGAATGACTGACAGGCTGTGAAAGAAAGATGCAAGGTGCTTGTAAACTGGATATGTTCTGCCCTGTCAGTGACAGAAGAGAAGGGAAGGATCCAGTTTTCCTATCTCTGGCAAGTGAGTGATACTGAAAAGCCTACCAAGCTGTATCCAGGGCTGTTGTCATTTAGTGGAAGGAATGTTGCATGGATGCTGAATTGTGGTGACATGTACTTTATTCTGATAAACATGGCATCCTACCATGTGGAGAGAAAACAGAAACCACCTGAGGCTAAAGTCTCATATCAGTTTTCTGAAGAAGAGATATAGCTGTGATAGAGGTCTAGACTTGCACCTGGCAGATATTAGGGCAGGATCTCTTTGAGTCATTTCTCATTCTCAATAGCAAAACCCTCTTGACTGTTTAACTGTACTTGAGCCCTTGGAATCTCCCCTGTCAATTTGCTTATTCTCCAATAAATAAACTGACCCTCAAAGGGAGAGTTGTTCCCTCCTACACTGTTCTCCAAAGCAGTTTCAAAGAGGCCTAGAACATTGTTCACATTTTTCCTTGGACCTGTTGCCCAAAAGCACCTGGTTATTGGAGTGTCTTGGCCTGTTGCACTATGTTAATGGATAAAATGGGAAGTTTTCAGTAAAATATAACTTACCCAAAGTTGGGAAATTATATCCCAACTCCTTGAATGGGGCACACATATATAGTCTGATAATGATTAGGAAGTTTAATCTCTGATTTCACAAAAGTATCTGAGTCTTAGTTTCTCAGAAAGTAAAGCATAATATTTATTTCTAACTAGTCAGAGCCATGTAAATATTTCTCTTTCTGGTGATGGATTCTATGTATTGGTTGTGTGATGAATTTGAGAGAACTATGCACCAAGACAATTACACCCACAAAAACACAAAGGCAACAAAACAAAACAAAGAAGGCAAGATAACACTGGTAGATTTTTTTTTTCCTTAAAAGAAGAGGTGGACAGTGGAGCAGTCCAGGTTTTTTCTTTGCCAAATAAATAAACAGACAAGAAAATAAGAGGAGGGAGAAGGTGGAGATAAGTGGGCTCTAAATTGTTTATGATGATACCTATGTTAAAGAGCAATTCCTGAATGAAAATTAATTCTCAGGGTATTTCAAGAGTATTAAAACTAGCAATGTTTACCTAATTGTTCCTATATATGGTCTTTCTATAGGTCTCTCCCTCTCCCTCTCCCTCTCCCTCTCCCTCTCTATCCATCCATCATCTATCTTTATTGCTTGTAATAAAACAATCTTTAATTTTTTTAAAATAAAAATAAAATAGGAGCCTGAGTGGCGTAGCAGGCTAATGCCTCCTACTAAGCCAGCATTTAACATCCAGCTGCCTGCAATTACTGTGAGTTCTAATCTCACCAGGTTCAAGGTTGACTCAGCCTTCCATCCTTTCTAAGGTGGGTAAAATGAGGAGCCGGTTTGTGGGGGCAATAAGCTGACTTTGTATAAATATACAAATGTATGAAGGCTATTGCTTAACGCACTGTAAGCCGCCATGAGTCTCCGGAGAAGGGCGGCATATAAATATAAATTAAAAAAAATAAAAAAATAAAAAAGCAAACTAAAAGTACAAACTGAAGGAGAAAAGAAAGATACCTTTTATATTTATTAATAGTCACCGATTTACTAATGTGTTTTGTACTATAATATGAACAATGCAAGATATTATTGTAAGATATAACAGATCTCTGCTATACTAACAATATTGCTGCATCCTTTGATTAATAGAAAGTATTGGCTTTCTAGTAACAAACAGATCACACATTTCAGGTAAACATTCCTTGACATTTCAAATAATTCCACTTTTCCAATTTATTAATATAATTCTTTATGCCATTACCTATGATTGATACAACTATAGTTCCTGATAAAGTCAAATTCCATATCTAATCCAAATATAATTCAACATTACATTAACATATTTAGTATTTAAAGATTTTTAAATATATATTAATACACTATCCCAAACAGCTACTATGATCACAAGCCAATATTGTATGGGATTACTAGCAAATAAAATGATGTCTATCCTTTCACCTTTGTTCATATTTTAACACATGAAAAATCATTCCTTCCTGCCCTCTTTTGTAAAATAGGAAGATGGAATTATGACAACTGAATTCTAATAGTACATCTGAAGAGTACCAGTTTTTGAAAAACAAAACTTGAATTAGAACTAACTTGAAGTCCTTTGAAATTACCACGTTACTAAGGACTGTTGGAAAAATACAGCCAAGAATGTTATCAGCTGGCACTTTTCCTAATCATGGGAAAGAGTCACTTTGTGGCTTCCAAATTTTGGTTGGTTAAAAACCCTATTATGTATCATTTATCTATTAATAATTTGTAATTTTGGATGCTGTTGTTTTTTATGTCTAGCTATTTATCTATGGTGTTCTAGCTTTCTAAAATTTGCAAACCTTGTGGGGCTAAATTGACTGTGTTTACAAACATGGAGTTCTCCCTTGTAGTGGAGGCAGCATCCAGGAATGGGCTTTCCTCGTCTGCTAGCCAATAGGACCGAGACTGTCAAAGTTACGAGGACATGCCTACACCAATGGTCCCCAGCTTTTGTCTCGGTCCTAGCTGGAGATAGACGTGTGTTTTGCTTAGTGCAACCTATTTCTGGATCCTTTGATTTGGGACTTCATTTATTTTTGATTTTAAATTTGAGTTTGTAGTTTAACTGTGGCAGCTATATCACCACCATTCTGCTGTGCCACCAACTATTCCAGCGTGAAGAGCTTGCAGCTCGAGCCCGCTGAAGGCTGCATTGTGGCTAGTCAGGTCACCAGCGGGTGACTCTGACTGGGCAGCCAGTCGAGCTTAGCTCGCAGCGTTGACCCATGAGCCGGGCATTCAGGCAGGCTCTATTGGATTCCGGCTTGGTGGCAATTTATGCTCCATATCTAGCCGAAGGGCAGCCAGGCTAACAGGTAAGCCTGAGCTGTCAGTGACAGCTACCGCAGTTGCCGCCGCTGCCATGCTTGATGGGTCCCTGCCCAGTAAGGGCACACTCAGGCACCAGCCCTTGAAAGTGGGCACAGTTCCCGAGCCTCTGCTCACCTGAGCATGCTCGGAAGGAGCTATGGAGTTCCCCTTTTTTCAGTTGACGCCTTTGATCAGCTCAGCTGTTTAGCGGCAAGGAGAAGATGGCGGACGTGATGCCCAGCGGCAGTGGGAACAATTTGGCCACCTCAGACCTGGGCAGAATAGCTGGCAAGCAGGCTGGGACCTCGGGATCAAGTTCAGCGAGTAGGCGGGTGGCGGATAAGATCGCCAAATGTTCAAAGAAGCTCCCAAAGCCATCAAAAGTGGCAGAACGGGATGAGGCTCGGTGGCAGAAGACCCTTGACAGGGAGGTGGCCAGGGCACTAGCTGGCAGTGAACAGCTGCCACAGCCCTCAGAAGCAACTTTTTCCCGCCATAATGCAGAGTGGCAGTTTATTCTACCTCAGGCTTTTGACAGCCATCCTAGCATGTCTCTGTCACCAGATGGCGCTGTTGAGCAAGGCAATCTGCCCCAAAACAGGGAAACTTGCATAGCTCCCTCTCAGATCTTTTTCTGCCCTTGCAGCATGGCAACAGCCCATCAATATTTGGGCCTAGCCTGCAGAGGCCACCTTTACCCCGACAGCAGCCGGAAGCCACTTGGGGGAGGGGCAGCAAAGCCAGGTTCCACCTGGCATGGAGGCCATTATATCTGAAGCCATTGAGAGGGGCATAGCAGCTGGATTGCAACGCAGTCACAGCCACAGGGAGGCTTCCCTTAGATCAGGTTATTCATGATCTATTGATGTGTCCATTAGAGAGCAGACCTCAGGGGAGTTGTGCCATACTCAGAGGTCTTACTCCCCAGTGTCATCCGTTCACCCTGCCTCCCGGGGGGATGGAGATAGAGATATGGAGTTCTCAGAAGATGAGGACTTATCCCCTGACCAGCCAGCCTTTGTTGGGCTGTTTTGCCCTCACTTATTTAAATCCTTGTTATATAAGGCCTCACGCACAACACGCTTGGCTGAACATCTACCTGCGGAAGACCCACCTGCTGAGTCAGCGCACGTCAGGGACTCCTTTTTCTCTGAACCCAAAGCTGAGGCCGAGGTGGTTTCCTCTCCGCAGTTGTTCGTGGATGTTGTTGGCAGACCATGGGCCACTCCAGGAGCAGGAGCAAATCCTAGCTCCCTGGATAAGCAATTTTTTAACATGGCCCCAGAGTTATCTCAGACTCTCCAGGTGCCAACTGTGGATGGCCCAATTGTGTCCCTGATGACTTCATCTGTTCTGACTGATGCCCCGGAAGAGGCCGTTCGACCCGAGAACAGAAGAGCTGAGCAGGCTCTAAAGAACGCTCACCAATCAGCTGCTTGGGCCGTAAAGGCCTCAACTGCAGCATCCTTCTTCAGTTGAGCCTCTTTACTGTGGCTCAGGCAGTTGCAGGACAAGATTCCTGTGGCAGACATTAGAGTCCACCAGGACCTGAATAAATTGTCAGCCGCTCTTGAGTTTTCAGCTGAAGTGAAGTGGGAGCAGCAAGATTCGCCTCAAAAGCCACTGCTTCATCTGTGGCTTCCAGGCGCCTTCTATGGCTCCGCCAGTGGCAGGTGGATGCCAAGCAAAAGTGGTGGCTGGCTTCAGTTCCATTTTTGGAGAGTCTGTTCGGAGAACTGTTTGGAGAGTTGCTGGAGCCGCTGCTCATGGAGACGAAGGAGAAATATAAGGTCTTTCCATCTCTTTCCTGGCGGACAGGTCCACGCCCTTCCCCATATTATAAACGCCAGCCTTTCCGGGGATCTGATGGGGGGTTTGGTTCGACTAGGGCTCAGTGCCCATTCCAGTCTAGGCAGGATCAACAACAGGATAGGGCAGGGAAAAACAAGCAATTCCCACCCAGATGGCCCTTTCAAGGGGGAGGGAGCCATCCTTTCAGATGCCAACAATAATTGCCTCTCAGGCCCTCCCATTGGGGGATGCCTGGCCAGCTTCGTCAGGCAATGGGAGGGCATCACTTCGGATGCATGGGTTCCAGAGATGGTCCGTTCGGACCTCTCTTTAGAATTTCTTTCTTCTTCCCCAAGGTCTTTCATCTCTAGTCTGGTTTCAGGTAACCCTATTAAGAGGGGCCTCATGGAAACTGCTATCCAACATCTATTGGGTATCCATGTAATTGAACCGGTTCCTGAGGCTGAGCAGGGGATGGGGTTTTATTCCATCCTCTTTGTAACCCCAGAGGCCTTGGGGGGATATAGGGCAATTCTAGACCTCAAAAGACTGAACCGCTGTGTGCTTTACAAGTGGTTCAAGATGCATTCTCTGAAGTCCATTTTGGACAGCGTCAGGGAGGGCGACTTCCTCACCTCCATAGATTTAACCGAGGCTTATTTGCATATACCCATTCTTCCAGATCATAGGCAGTATCTCCGCTTCTGTTATGCGGGCCAGCATTAACAGTATCAGACCTTGCCCTTTGGCCTTTCATCAGCGCCTAGGGTTTTCACAAAGGTGTTGGCAGTCTTAGCAGCCTACCTTCGGGCTCGTTCTATGTGCGTCCAGTGCTATCTGAATGACATCCTGATCCAGTCCGCCTCTAAAGAACAGGCGTGTGCAGATCTCACTATCCCATGCAGGTGCTTCAGGAGCACGGGTTTTCCCTCAATGTTAAAAAGAGTCATTTGACACTGACTAACTGGTTGCTGCATTTGGAGGTGGAGATTGACACCATTGCATGTAGGGTTTCCCTCTCCCAGGAACATCAGGCGAGCCTCATTGAACTAGTTACTCAGATCCAAGGGGCTCGGTTGGTGCCCCTGGCAACGCTTTTGAGGCTCCTGGGCAAGATGGTATCCTGCATTTCAATAGTGCCATGGGTGCGCTTACACGCTAGACCTGTCCAGTGGTTTCTTCTTCCATATCAGAGAGCAGGTACTAGCATCTCATTACACAAGGTTAGGTTACCTTCTAAGACAGTGCACTCCCTGGATTTCCCTGGTGCTGGCTAGCGGTTATATGTTTAAGGAGTCTGAGCGCCTAATAGTAACAACTGATGCCAGCCTGTATAGTTGGGGGGCTCACCTCCGGGATAGGGTAACCCAGGACAGATGGTCTTAGGTAGACTTAGCCCACAACATTAATTGGCTGGAGCTCAGGGCTGTCCACCTGGCCCTTAAAGAGTTCTGGGACCTGGTGTCAGGCAAGCACCTCTTGATTCTGACTGATAATGTGGCCGCTAAGGCCCATATTAATAGGCAAGGGGATACCCAATCCAAGGCGCTTATGGAGGCGGCTGCGCGTCTCTGTCTGTGGGTAGAGCAGCTCCAGATATCATTGTGGGCAGAGCACATTGCAGGGACCTCCAATGTTCAGGCAGATTGGCTTAGCAGGGCCACCATTGACCACGCAGAGGGCACCTGCATCCAGATTTGTTTCAGGAACTGACAGAGCGCTTCGGACAGCCGACTGTGGACCTCTTTGCCACCCCGGACAATGCTCACTTAAACAGATTCATCACGAGGTTTGTGGTTCCAGGAGTGGAGGGGATCGATGCGCTTCGCAGCCCTTGGCCTGCAAAACTGCTCTACGCCTTCCCACCTCTTCTGTTCATCCTAAGGATGGTGAGAAAGATTTTGGCAGAATGAGTGGAGATCATTCTGGTGGCTCTGCACTGGCCATGATGCCCTTGGTTTGCCGACTTGGCTGCTCTCTCAGTGGCCAAGCCTTGGAGGATACCGCTGGACAGAGTCTCCCTCACCCGGACCCTCAGTGGTTCCAATTGACAGCCTGGCATTTGAGCGGCAGGCTCTGAGCCAGGACAATTATCCCTCAAAGGTCATTGATACTATCCAGGCCTCCAGGAGGGCTTCTCCCAACAGGATTTATGATGTCACCTGGCGAGCATTTTGCTCTTGGTGTTCTCAGTCGGGATTGGATCCAATGTTGGTTTCGGTGCCCCAGATACTGAGTTTCTTGCAGGCGGGGCTGGACAAGGGGTTTTCGCCCAATACGCTACGTCAACAGGTAGCAGCTCTGTTGTTGGTTTTGTCCTGCAGGGGTCTGGACTCTCTGGCATGCCACCCAAACATTCGCAGATTTCTCAAGGGTGCCAAGAATCTTAGGCCTCTAGTGGTCCACCGTTTCCCAACTTGGGACCTCACCAAGGTCCTACAAGCACTGACTGGGAAACCATTTGAACCACTACAAGAGGCTTCATTGCGATTCCTGTCATGCAAAGTGGCATTCCTGGTCGCTATAACTTCGGCCAGGAGGATTTTGGAGTTGGTAGCCCTTTCTGGCCATCTGGACCTTTGTGTGTTTCATGCCAACAGGGTTGTGTTACGTTTGGATGCTTCCTTCATACTGAAGGTTAATTCGTGGTTTCACAAAGCCCAAGAGCTCATGCTTCCAAATTTTTGTCCCACCCCAGTGCATGCGTTGGAACGGAAATGGCACACATTAGATGTGCGGAGAGCACTTCGGATATATCTTAAACGCACTTCTTCCTTCAGGAAGATGGAGTCTTTCTTTATATCATTCCAGCCAGCCTCCGTGAGGACTAGGGTCCTGGGCCGTTGGATCAGGGTGTGTATTGTCAAATCTTATGAGATGCAAGCCATTCCACTGCCCATGAGTATTATGGCACACTCCACAAGGAGTGCAGCCACAAGTGCAGCATGGGCCACGCAAGCCTCACTAGAGGAGGTTTGTCATGCTGCTACCTGGTCTACCCCGTTCCCCTTTATCAGGCACTATAAACTGGATGTATATGCCTCTGCTGAGGCGGCATTTGGGAGGCGGGTCCTCCAACTGGTGCATTCTGGTGATGGGACCTAGGGCCAGGCTATTGCCCACCCGTAAGGACAGCACTGCTTTGATATGTCCTATTCCTGGATGCTGCCTCCACTACAAGGGAGAAGGAGTGTTAGTCTTACCTGATACAATCCTTCTCATTGAGTGGAGGCAGCATCCAGCCCCACCCTTGTTCTGGGCTGGCCCTTAGTCCATGTGGGGGGCAGTTTGTGTCTTTTTTCAACAGTGTCACACATCGAGGCTGTTGCTGTTCTTTCGCCAATAGCTGGGAACCATTGGTGTAGGCGTGTCCTTGCAACTTTGACAGTCTCAGTCCTATTGGCTAGCAGACGAGGACAACCCATTCCTAGATGCTGCCTCCACTCAACAAGAAGGATCGTATCAGGTAAGACCAACGCTCCATTCATGAAATTAAGCAGAAAACATGACAAACATAAAGGAAAGATGTGCCTTCAAAAGAAGTTTCTTTAAAGGCCCGGATTAGGGAGTAATAGAAAAATGAAGTAACACCATTTTAGAAGGAAATTAGTTTTTCACCATTATAAAAAAGCAAGAGGGTACATAGACAGATAAGGAAGGAATGATCAGAAGCTGTTACACTTCTGACAATAGGGGTAAGATACACCAGTGAGAAAGTGAAAAATCAGGCTATAATTTATTTGGAAAGTTAAACTTGAGAATTTAGAAATAGGTATATAGTGTTGGAAGAAATGTCCATCTGGGTGCAGTTCCAAGTGAGGAAAAAGACACTGGAAACATGGAGGCTGTTTGGAAAGACGGTTTAATGGTGGACAAGACTACATGGTTTGAGATCCTGGGCAATTGAGCACATGGGTATGTGAGAAAGAGAGATTGGGCTTTGAACCTGCTTCCTGTTCCTGTGGCAAGGGCATGTATTCTGATTGGTTGTCAAACTTCCATGGGGTCATGCAGGGGCAACTTTGTAGGTTGTCTTGAGTCCCAGGCTTGGTTGAATCTTGCTGGGTAATGATGTAATGAAGAGGGTTGTGTTCTGAAACGGTGTTGGGCAATTCCTATTATGGCTTAATGGCTTTGTCCTGGTTTGGATATTGAGTGAGGGCTAATCCTATCATGTCCCAAGGGTGAACATCTTTTGTTTTGTAGACAAGCTGGCCCAGCCTTTTGTCTTGTAGATAGGTTGACACCAAAATATATGCGGAGGGGGGGAGCAGGGAGCTGAGGGTCTGAGTTGATATTTTTAGAAACATATTTCTCCTTTAGGGAAAATATAATATTCTGCCTTTTTAATATTTCCTATAATATTTCATTTTTCTAGGAGAGTGCTGGGTGCTAACTTTCTACAATAGAAACTAGTTGTTTATACCTAACATAAAAGGGTGTTGTGCTGTCTGCTTGACTCAATTTAAAGTGTTACCATTCCATATGAGTAGAGAATGAATGGGGAAGGATAGACTTTTATTTATATTCAGTTATTATTTATTGTAGCAGATTTGATTGCCACACTCCTTGAATCAAGGCATGTGAGCAGCCTAGGATAGGGATTCCTTGGCCAATTATCATATTTCCATTTTGTTTCTCTATTTCACATTGTTTTAATTTGAGAGATAGCCAGATGCAGAAGGGGAGGGATAGGAAAACCAGCATACTGTAGAAAAGGCAAAGTCTTAAATCCAAGTCTGTCCTTCCCCAGTTCCTTCTGCAATGCTCTCATATCAGCCATCCTGCTGGCTGATAAATTACTGAAAGGAGAGAGCAGGAAAGCAGAGAAGTAAACCAGAGGTGGGTTTCAGCAGGTTCTGACCAGTTCTGGAGAACCAGTGAAGGAAATTTTGAGTAATTCGGAGAACCGGAAAATACCACCTCTGACTGGCCCCGCCCCCATCTATTCTCTGCCTCCTGAGTCCCAGTTGATCGGGAGGAAATGGAGATTTTGCAGTAACCTTCCCCTGGAGTGGGGAGGGAATGGAGATTTTACATTATCCTTTCCCTGCCACACCCACCAAGCCACACCCATAGAACTGGTAATAAAAAAATTTGAATCCCACCATTGAAGTAAACCAATGTTTTTTTGCTATATTGAGTGGCACACTTAGGGACCAGGAGTTATTTGGCAATGACTCAGACAGATGCAGTAGAGATAAACTGGGATTGACAGTGACATTTTTTTCTGCTGACTGAAAGCGGATAATATCTTAACTCAGCAATAGGAAAATCCTTAAAGCCTTGCCAAAGTTTATATTCAAAAGAAGCCAGTTTTAATTGGAGGCACTTTCCTGTAAAATTTCCATTTGTTTCTCTCTCTAATCTGTCACAAAGGAGATTAATATTCACAATCTGCTAAAAATAGGCAAGGAACATCATGAGTCAGTCAGTTATCCCTCCATTTTATGAATAATTAGTTAGTAATTGCTATTGATTTAGGTTTGCCTCTTGGCAACTGCATGAACACTTCATCTTGATTTGTCTCTACTGTAGTAATAACTTTAACTTTCCCAAGAACATTCCAATAATTTCTTTTCCCCATCCATCTACCTTATTGGTTATGTTTTCCTGTCTTGCTCCCTCAAACTTGCCAAGCATAATATTTTCTTCTAGTCCATCATCTGATCAGAACACATGCCCAAAGCATACGAGTTGTTGTTCAGTGCCTCAAAAGAGCTGTTAGCCTTTATTTGGACTAAGACTGATTGATTAGTTCTTTCAGTCTGTGATATCCTTAGTGTCTCTAAATCTGTAATTTGAACTCTTTTTTAATTTCCTCAGTGCACAACTGTCAGAGGTTCAGTATACGTTACTACTGGGAAGACCATTATTTTAACTAATACTGATATTTGTTATCATTGAAATATAATTTATTTTTCATGATTTTATTCCACCCTGTGAAGAAGACAAAATCCACTACCTTCAGATTTTCACCTAAAACAGGGCTGTGGGCCAGATACATCATTCATTCATTCATTCATTCATTCATTCATTCATTCATTGGTTTGATTTATATGCCGCACTTCTCTGGAGACTCAGGGCGGCTTACAATGCCTTAAGCAATAGCCTTCATACTTTTGTATATACCTGCTTAGTAGGGCTTTCGCCCCCCCCCCCCAGCGGTGTTCTTTTTTATACAAAGTCAGCTTATTGCCCCCACAAACCAGGTCCTCATTTTACCTACCTCGAAAGGATGGAAGGCTGAGTCAACCTTGAGCCTGGTGAGATTCGAACTTGCAGTAATTGCAGGCAGCTGGTGCTACTTAACAGTACTTTAGTCTGCTGCGCTACCAAGACTCTGGCCACACATCATGCGCTGGCCACACCGATGCCTGGTTTAACGAAGGGGAAAAAAGGTCATGATATGTCACGTGACAACACTGTGACAACGCAAATTTAACACCCCGGACTTAAAAGGTTGTGGGTTTTTTTGAAAAAGGGATTTAAACAGTGTTTCATTTGCTGCGCTTTCACAATTCTTGAAGTAACAAAAGCCTCCTCAACCATAGACTATTTAAAAGGAAAAGAAAATGAATTCCTAGCCCCTGCCTTTTATGTTTGTAATGCATGTGTGGCATTTGTCTGGCCATTTGCGAATGGGTAAATTGTTAAGAAGGAAGCCATTTGCCAGTGAAGACATTACTCTTTTGCTAGCCATGAGTTGCCAACTAAAAGATTGCATGGTGGTATTTTTTCAATTAGGCAGACACTTTTCATGATCATGCTAAATGTAGTTATAGGTTGCCATCTAGAAGTTGGGAGGAGGGACATTGAATTTGCTGCATGCTGTTTAGTTAAGGGTATGCAAACAGGCAGACAAGCTTAAGAAACTAGTGTTCTGAAAGTGAACCTGACTATAAGGAGTGAAAGGGATTTGCGGATACAATTGCCCTTGGCACAGTTAGCTGCAATAGATGCTGACCAAGATTTTGTTTGCACTGAGCAACCAAAGCAAAACAGACTGGTCACCAAATCTAGTGTCAGAGGATGGGGATGAAGCTTTGCTGTGATAAACTGATTCAGAGTCAGAAAAATATCAGCTCAGCTATAGCTGAAATAATGGTGATGTCTGGAGCTGACTGAGGAACAGCACAGAACATGTCTAAGGAGATTCTAATGCATTCTAGTCTCCTTTAGTAAGCTGTTTGACTTTATTTAAACCAACCGGCATATTGTTATGAAGTGAGACAAATTGTATAGTTAAGCTTTGTGACATATAATATTACTAGCTTTCAGTAAGGTATATGTGTGATTGTTCTACAAGCACATTAAATTATCTTGTTTAAAAGTTGTCTGAAATGTAAGGAAACATAATGATTCATATACTTATTTCCTGCGTGCCAGGGACCAGCCCCAAAGTTAAATGTCAGTCTTCGCAAAATACCAGACTAACAGCAATATTGAAGGAGCTGCTAGTCAGTAGGATATAATTCTATAGTTTTCTCCTAAAGTTTTGATTTTTTGTCTTTGATAAAGATACAGCTTCTAGTCTGTTAATATAGCTATTATGTTATCATAATTCATATTTGCATATACATCACTGTATCATTCAGTACTTAAAGTACTAATATTGGACAATATTTTGTAGCTCAGAGTTGAAATGCGGGGTCCTTGATGCTAGTCACTAGCACTGATGATGTTAGCTAGTTTGGGTAATGAAACATGTGCAAGAAAGTAACCAAGCTTAGAGAGCACCAAAACCCCCTCAGTATTTAAAATCTCCAAGGAATGTCCAAACTGTATAAACAGTGCAAATATTATGTTTGAATTTGCCATAGATAGGACAAAGATTCTCTGTGGTGATTATTCTGGGAAAATGCATGTATAGAATTGGTTGTATGTGCAAATTAGTCTTATAGCTTTGTTAGCTTCTAAACAAAGTTTATTAGGGAAGAAAAAGTACCTATATTAAATCCCTAAGCCTCTACATCAATAATGTCAGTATTGGAAAATATATTTTCCTGAAGCTTTTTTGGGGGTGGGGTGGTTGGGAGAGAATTGATATCAGGCAACAGTATACTTGAAAGACAAATGGGGAAACAAAGCAACTTCATCATACTTTCATAAGATTGGATAACATTAATATTATGGGCATCCATGGCTAGTAGGAACAAACAAGATCTTGCCTTGTTGTGGAAGAACTTTCTCCTACCTACTCTTGGCTACTAAAAGGTAATGGTTCCCACTTGAGAAATTTAAGGGATTCCATTTCTATAGTAAACGAGAAATAAAATAGACATATCTAGGAAGGATGGGAACCACTTGTTTAGGATTCCTAAATTAAATTCATCTTCATTCATTTTGAATTGTCTTATGTAATTTTCATGGTTATACAACAAAATATTTTTTACTCCATTACAGATAGTCCTCAATTTACGACTAAAATTGAGCCCAAAATTTATATTGTTAAATGAAAATTTGTTAAGTCAGTTTTGTCCCATTTTATGACATTTCTTGCCACAGTTGTTAAATGAATCACTGCAGTTGATAAGTTAGTAAACTGATTGTTAAATTAATCTGGCTTTCCCATTGACTTTGCTTGTCAGAAGGTTGCAAAAAGTGATCACATGACCCCGGGACACTGCAACAGCCACATATGAGTCAATTGTCAAGCATCTGAATTTTGATCACATGATCATGGGGATGCTGCAAAGGTTGTAACTGTGAAAAATGGTCATAAGTCACTTTTTTCAGTGCCATTATAACTTTGAACAGTCACTAAATGAACTGATGTTTTAAGGATTGCCTGTATTGAGGCAATTACCTGTATATGCAGTGCTGATGGGAGAAGATGGGGAAATCATACTACACCTGGTAAAATTTCCTCTCTTCTAACATTCTTAAAAGCATTTTTCCTCCTATTATCTGGGCTTAATAATCTTAAGAACTTTTAAGAGAGAGATTGTAGTGGAAAAAATTACTCTATTTGACAGTGCCAAGGTGAAGTGTTATAAACATTTTACTGCATGTTTTAGAGTTAAAATAAAAGCAAATTTTCTATTCTGTTAGTTTTAATCGCTATTCTAAAGAAAAATGAACATTGGAATAGTTCGTTTGTTTGCCATTTTGATGAATAAAAAGTCATTTTATATGACCATTTCACACTGGCATGATAGAAGCAGAATTATACAACTAGGAGGAGGAGGATTACATTCTAAAAAGGGATTTTATCTGTTACAAATTCTGGGTAAAGCAAACATTATACAGGCAGTTTTAAATGATACACAGCATTAAAGGCCTGTTGCTTTTGGAGTGAAATGGCACAAAACAGTGAGACAAGAATGGTCAGCATAAACTCCACAGTTATGTTTACACAATAGTCAACCAAATCAGTTACAAACCTAGTGGCTGCATTTATTAGATAATTTTCTCCTGTAGAGTTAGCCTACTATATAATCTCAGGCCATTTGGTTTATGATTTCAGCGCAGAAAGTGAGTTATTTCTGTAAACAGCTAAATCATGTTATGTTACATAAGTCATTCTTTCTAGGTTCCAAGCTACAATATTCCACCCTCTTTAGTAAAACTCATCAAATTTTCTAAGGCACCAATCCTTAAAAAATGAATCTGGTAAAATTGATTTAAAGAACAGCATAGATTGCTGTTGTTTAATATATATACTGAAATATTTGTATGAAAAACGCCAGGCTCCCATTTTATGGTGTTATTTGTACTGAAATATGGTTCAAAGCTCTGGGCATGTGGTTCATTCCTTCATCAAGTGTGGAAAGTGATACTTAGCATGTTGATAGCCATTTTCCTTGTGTGAAAACATAAAAGAGAATTTAGATTGTACCACAATCTAAATCTTGTGGCTATTTTTAAAATTAACTTCTATAACCTTAACATTCAGAATATATTTCAAAAGTATATTTCATTGTCTTATTAAGTTTATTAAGTCATTTTAAGTTGAAAGAAAATGGTAATTTAGAGCAAGTTTCGTCTAGTGGTTAGTTGGTGTAGAAACCAGGAGGCTGTGAGTTCTAGTGTCACTTTAAGCATGAAAAACTGGCCGGGTGACTTTGGACCAGTTATTTTCTGTCAGACCAATTCACCTCATAGGGTTGTTGTGGGGAAAATAGGAGGAGGAAGGGGTATTGGTATGTTTTCCGAGTTGGATTGTATATGGGGAAAAAAAGAGCAATAAAAATCTAAAAACAAACAAGCAAACAAAACCACAACTTATCTGACTATTTTATAAACTACACTAGTCTGAGAATCATAAAGGAAATGTAAGCTGCTTTGAGTACATTATACTAGAAAAATGTCATTTCTATTTAGTTTTATATAAATAAACAAAATGAATTTTGTTTTTTATTTCCTATGATACAGTTTGGATACTGAATTCAGAGATCAGTGAATAATACAGCCTTGATATACCTAGCGTTTTATTCATAGAGTTTTCAGTCTTGAAATTTAACACATTGTGCCACTGCTCAATTTAGTGTCATCCAGATATGCTAGAGGGCCATGCTGGCTGAAGATGATGAGAATTCTAGCACATGTGGACAGTGCTGCATTAGAGGAAGTTGACACTGAGGATATCACCCTGCAGGCAATCTTGAAAGATACGGTTTTGTTAAAAGAAGGGAATAGTGAGCCGCTGTGGAAGCTATACATATATGTGATGCTAAAGATCCTGGGAAGAAAATAAGAAGGAATGTTGTGGTCAAGTTGCTGATAGGGTCATTGCTCATTCTTTCATCTGTACCTTGAGGGACATGTTCCTGATGACAGATCAATTCTTTATTGCTGGAATAAGATTCCTCTGCAATTTAGAAGCAGCAGCAAAGGAAGACAGAACAGTGGGTGAGTGTACATCTGGATTATTATTTAAGTGGCCCCAAGGGTTGCTCTGATCAGTAGGGGCACGGCCTGCTGTTAGGAATACAATCCGATGTTAGTGCTTAGTTTAACCAAACCACTTCCCCTGTTGATTACTTGCCTGCAACTCCTCCTGCACTCCTACCATAGTCAATTGAAAACAAGATCCTGATTTAGTGATTGTTAAGGGACAGAGCTTATTTTATTGATATTCCCCCTTTTATCCTTAATTTGGTCAGGATAATAAATAGAATTTCTAGGCAGCTGTGATTCTCTCTGCCCTAAGATTTCAAAGAAATAAGCAGTACTACATAAGTATAGATTGGACATGTCTTAGAAATCCAGCACATACTTAGGATATACGTTGAGTTCTGGTATTCTGCTTGTAATGTTGAAGGTATGATTATCTATCTATAGCTTGTATTATTCTGAAGTTTTTGAGAAGTGGACAGTACAGAGGCTTAGTCATAAGACTAAACTGTAAGGCAGGCTTCAGTGTAAATAACAAAGAACCTTGTGGTAGACTAGCCTTGTTGAATCTTCAAATGTATTGAGACTGCAATTCCCAGAAGTTCCCAGCACTTCTAGAGGATAGAGTAAAACACTTTTGCATACTATTTTTAGATAAATGTGGACTGATGTTCAAATTAGTATATGTGTATATGTTTGTGGTACCGTGTTTCCCCAAAAATAAGACCTTGTCTTATATTTTTTTGAACCCCAAAATAAATGCTTGGCCTTATTTTTGGGGAGGTCTTATTATTTAGGGCTGTGTGGAGCAAGACAGGGCTCCTCTTGCTGTCTTACCTGATTTCCAGCTCTGACTCCCTAACCCTAACCAGAGGAAATGGCGGGGACTAGCTGTGCATGCATTTAAATATTTTCGGGGAGGGCTTATTTTAGCGCATGTGCTCAAAAGCCCAATTGGGCTTATTATTGGGGATGTCTTATTTTCAAGGAAACAGGGTATTTCATATACATTTTGGACTTGGATTCTAAATTATATGATCACAACTGTCATATATAGGTAGTCCTCAAGTTATGATCACAATTAAGCTCAAAATTTGTATTGTTAAGTGAGATAAAGTGATTTTTGCCCCATTTTACGATCTTTCTTGCCAGAGTTGTTAAGTGAATTGCCGCAGTTGTTAATAACATGTTGTTAAGTGAATCCAGCTTCCTCATTGACTTTACCTGTCAAAAGGCTGCAAAAGGATCACATGACTCCGGACACTGTAGCTGTCGTAAATATGAACCTGTTGCCAAGCATCCCAAGTTTTGATCATGTGATTATGGCAATGATGCAATTGTAAGTATGAAAAATGGTCATAAGTCATTTTTTTCAGTGGCGTAACTTCAAATGGTCACTAAACAAACTGTTGTAAGTAGAGGACTACTGGTATTCTAGAACTGCATGGAATGTACTTCTACTAATGAACTGTACAAGCTTTAACAGATATTCATATTCACTAGAAATATATTTAAATCAAACTGAAATGAAATGGATTTAATAAATAGATCAGTTTTATTCCTCCCAGCATTTGGTGGGAGGACTTGCATGTTCAGAATTTTTCAGACAAAAATGGGGAAAAACATTTTAGAAATGAAATGTGAACTTGCTGGCAAGGAAGCAAGAACAGCAGATTTGAGGAAACATATTCCATTAAATAAATAGAGTGGGCACTGGAGCTGGATTTGCCTCAATTGCTCCTTTTCTTCATTCTGCTGGACCCTCCTTAAACTGGATTACCTGGGGAAGTTTCTTTAAGGGACTCCAGATGGTGCCTGCAATGCTACCTCCAGCTGTGGCCAATCACTCCTAGCCAGGCAATCTGCCCTTTCTGCTGAAGCCTGCAGCAGCCACACTGCCCATTCGTCACGCTTCTCCAATTGCAGTGCTCTGGATAGCTTCTTTTGGTCTTGACTGTCTCTTCCTCCCTTGTTTTATCATCCACCCCCTCCATGAGCTAATGTAGTAACATCTTTTCATTGGCTATAAATTAGTGACAAGCTATAGATAAAATATGGCTTACAGAGGAATATTTGGAAACATCTGGTTTTTAGCCCTCAGATTCAATCTTCACTTGTCTTGTATGACAATGTCACTATTTGTGCACGTGTTTAAAAAAAAAGTTGATACCTCTGAGCCAGCCCAACTGGATAATTTGGAAGAAGCAACTGGCAAGCAGAAAGGAGGTGGAAACAGAATAAAAAGTTTTAATGTGGATGTAGAAAGGTTATTTTGAAATGCAGAACAAAGAAATTGCACAAGTTCACTAGCCCAAGATATTGGGTGGTCTAAGTTATCTTTCCTCCATATATTTGGTGAGGAAATAGTTAATGGGACATATCTAAAGCATCACTGATACCTAGTGAGAAATTAATATATATAGAGATAAATCATTTTTTAAAAAATCTCCCATTCTCTAGTTCTAGTTCTCTAGCAATATTCAAGAATGGGGAATCAGTTGCAGAATTTTGAGTGTTGCAGTATATTACAATATTTGTTTTTAGAACAGAGGAGTTATCCTAGTGAGCTTGGTGAGAGAGACAGAACTGAGAAATATAGAGTAAGATCAGTAGCGTTTTCAGGTTGTGGGCATTGTTATATGTTTCAGCAAAATTATGGGTGCCAGTTTTTAAAAAAATAAAAATTGAAAACATTTTAAAAAGATTACAAAAGATAAAATCATGTAATCTCAGCTCATTTTTTAAAAAAATGAATTTTATATTTTTGGATTTGTCAAATCCTGAAATAAATTCCTATAATGATTCACTTCTTTTTGATTTAAATTTTTAATTGATTCATTTATATATTAAATTTGGAGACCTCTCCTCTTCCTGAAAACAATTCCATAATGATAAATGCTAATATCATGAAAACAATATGACTACAATTGAGCCCAAAATTTCCGTTGCTAAGTGAGTTTTACCCAATTTTACAACCTTTCTTGCCAATCACTGCAGTTGTTAAGTTTGTAACATGGTTGTTAACTGAATCTGGGATCCCCATTGACTTTGCTTGTCAGAAGGTTGCAAAAAGTTGATCACCCAGGACACTGCAACTGTCATAAATACATGCCAGTTGCCAAGCATCTGAATTTTGATCATGTGACCATGGGGATGCAGCAACAGTAGTAAGTGGGGAAAATGGTAATTTTTCAATGCTGTTGTAACTAAACAAATGGTTGTAAGTGAGGACTACCTGTATAGTAAGGCAGGTAATTGACTTTTTCTTTCTTCCTTACATCATAACTAGATAGTTAGCTAGCTGGCCAGTCAACTTGCCAGTTAGCTTGGTGGAGCAATTATAAAGAATAATTATAAACAGTGAATTCTAGTATTCCCTTGGGCACAAAAGCTCACTAGATGACTTTGGGTCAATTACTGTCTCTCAGCACTAGACTCAAATATATAAAAAAACCCTCCTCTACCAACCTGCATACACACATCTATGACAAAATGGATTTTGAGTTTTGAACTTGGGCAGCTGCACTAATAGAAAGTTTTACTAGGATGAGAAAACATGTAACATGATGCCAGAATGCAAGCTCTACCATATATGTACTTGCATATAACTTCACAACATATTATAACAAACAAAAGAATGGAGTTTGTATCATGACATTTTAATAAATTTCATCATTTACCTACTGTGAACACCTGTGGTTTGAACCTTGTGATGTGAATAATATTGACATTGTACCAATGTTTTTCACTATTGGAAAAGTTTTTGACTACATCAGCCTATTCATTCATTTATTCTCCATATATTTAATAGCTATGGACAGCTCTTGCTGTACCTGTGAAATGCCCAGCTTATTTATTTATTTTCCTATTATGATTTACAGATCACTTAATTTTATTTTTCCATTTAGCATTGGGCATGTATAGAAAGTAGCTATCTTTACCATGCAGAACAATATGTCTCCTTCCTTGAAACTGGCATTTAAAAATTATGGGTCTCAAAGTACCCAATCTTAGAATAGTAGTGAAACAAAAACACATGAACTTTAGCTGGTATATCCTAAGTGAGAATAGACTAGTGTATGGAATATAATATTTCAATCCTATGTATCTCTATTATTAGCATATTTTGTGAGAAACCTATGTGAAATATTTCTCCACAATTTGTATTAATTTGTATACTTTGTACATGACCCTCAAGGTACTATAGAAACTGTCCCCTTTTTTAACATCTTCCCCCCTCCCCAATTGATTTTTCTTTTCACTGCTATAATTGTCTATTTTATCACCATCTTATTTTCAGGCATTATTAGCTGATGAGAGTGATCTAATTTTTTTTCCTGAAAGGTTCACTCCCTCCTTCTAAATAATAGCTGTTCTGGATTAAGCTATATTCCACTGCCACTTGAAACATAATTCCACCTGTCATCTATCAATACACTTATATGTTCTAAATAGAAATTAAAATAATTATAAAGTAATTATAGATTATCTAGTATTTTTAAATATACGTATACCTCTTAAATTCATTCTTTGCACGTAATATGCTTGTTCTTTTAGGAAAAGATACAACCTTTGGCTGTAATAATACAGTAATAATAACAGCAAGTTACGTACATATATTTATAAATAATAAATAAATATATAAGCATATGCAGCCTGGCTCCCAGCAATTGTAGGCAGGTAATATTAAACTTGAAGGGTTCTGAAATTTTTACTTAGCAAAGAATGGCTTGTGGAATGAAAAAGCTAACTACAATTTGGCATGTATTCAAGAATCACTAAGGAAAGCTGCAGCTGACATCATGGTCACATTTTACTTCCTTTTAAAAAGTTGTTTCTCCCACTGTTGGCTGTAGTATATGGAAATGCTAGATGATTTAATTGCATGATCACATCTAGGAGTGTTTAGTCTTAGTATCCTGCAGTTCATTTATGCTTCTTCTGGCTCTGAATTCCCAAGTCCAGGGCTTTTGCAGAAAAAAGCCTCCATTTGATGGAATGCCATGGACACAAGCTTTAAAAATAAGCCTCCTGAGCCATCTTGGAGGTGTCTGGCAGCAGGACAAGTCATTAGTCAATCCTGAAATAATCATCAAGCACAGACATAGCTTATTTTATATACTGTTAAACACTTCCCCATATTCTACCATTGATTGGAGCCTTGAATTCTTTCCAAGTGTTTAACCTATAAAGATATTTGAGAACCCCAGGACATAGTAGCTTTCCAAACAATGATAGATTTACTAGAATTTTCACAAATGGAAAACCACAGTTCCCTAAAGTTACAAAGAAGCAGCTGTCACACACCAGGTACACTGTATGAGAAAACACTTTTTGAAAGCTTTGAGCATTTCCTACTATCTGGAAGCATCTACATTTGTAGGAAAAAAAATGCTCTTACGTTCTTACATTTTGTAGAAGAAAATGTTTTTTCTCCTTTCTTTCAGGTATAGTAGCCTGGGATAATTAGCAGCACCTATTTGGAAATTTCTTCTCATGTTTCCACTTGGCAGTCACAAATGCTTGTTAATTTTTCCCCTATAACTCTCAAGTGTCATTGCATGTATCCTGTGATTTTGTAAACTTAGTTGTAAACATTATTATTATTTTTTTAATCATGCTTTCAATGCAATATTTTGGATATAGTGATAATTAGTAAGTTATACTGATTTTCTTGGAAGTTTCCTTCCAAACATATCTGGAAATTAAAGATCAAGGAAATTGTGAGGTTATTTTTCCCCCCAGAAAGCAGTTAACTTTATCTAATATGAAGGTAATATTCAAATTAATTTATGAGTCAATTCACTAAAATAAATGTTTTACTGTAAGATTATTCCTATTTATAGCAGAAGAAACTGACAGTGCCCTAGTTTCAGAATGTTTCATTCTCCAGATCCTATTTCTGATATACTTTTAATGTACAACATGCCAGATAGGAACTGATATGATGTAAGGCCATAACTTGGCTTGGGACCAATCTGTTTCACCCATACTACCTAATATGGAAGTGAGGGGAATTTGGCTATGGATCTTCTCTAATGTTTATATGTTATTACTTCCTCCTTTAAGTCAGGATTGTCAGCTAGACTTTTGCATATGTTGGGAGGCTTTCCTTTTTTCCTGTTAGCGTAGCACTCCTGATAAACAAAGCTTCTTGGGAATTTTGTGTGATCGCACTTATGGTGAAATTGAGAGAGAATCTGTAAATTCAAATCCAAATCCAAATCTGTCCAGGCTGGATTTATATCTAGAACTACTGTCATTCATAATAGACGTGTGTTTTGTTTATTCCTTGGTCTTAGGCAATTTTCCAGTTTTCCTTTTCTTTGACTTCTTGTTTATTTCTGTCTGCTGCTTATCTTGGGAGTCCATAAAGTCTATATTCAGTACCCTGCCAAAAAAGATTCTGGTAGTCAGTTCTGCTTCATAAATTACTTTTACCAACAAAGAACGTGCTCTAAAGTCTGGAATAGGCCTGCAATATAGGAAATATGGACAATCTGTTCAAGTGTTCAGCCTTTTGAATGACCTTTAGTGTTCCTGGCAAGGATTTTCACAAATCATTTAATTAGGAACTCTATCCTGAAGGAAAGAATAGCGGCCATTAAGTACACAACGTAGAACAAACGCTTAGACTGTTACCATTATATTGTTTCACTGTGGCTCACTTTATTCTGATCTGATTCTTGCTCTGAAAAACTTAACAGTATTTTTTTTAGATGTTTCTGAGGAAACTAGTGGTGAAATACCTGCATAGTTTTGCTCAGAGTTGTGTAATTCTTTGGTAGTTATTTTTTTAAAAAGATTTTCTGGTTTTCCTCCATTTTCCATAGCGGTGGGGACAGCAACCAGGAATGGGTTAACTCCTTCTGTCAGCTGATAGGACTGAGTCTGCAAGCTGTGAAAACCACGCCTCTTCCTCTTGCTTCCCCAGCTTTTAGACTCAGACTTGTTCGGACAAGACGTGATTCTTTGAGCTTAACCATTCCTGACTGCTTAGGAAATTCTGGATATACTTATCTTAAAACTTCAGGATGGCTCCCAGCTCTGCTGGTTGAGCCTCCCTTCTATTCCAGCATGAAGGGTGACTCAGCCCGAGCCCGCTGAAGACCACATGGTGGCAGGAAGACTGCTGACTGGCAGATCTTCCCGGGCAGCACTCATGAGTTTTGCTCCGAACCGCTGACCGACAGAGAGAGGTTTTGAGGGTTCAAACCCATTTGTCCGACATTCAGGAGCTGCCTGATTGCACCGAGGGTGGAGGCAGCGTTCACGAGCTTGCTCTGTGGCGCTAGCCTGCAAGGCTCAGCCAAACAGTTTTGCGCCAATTTGATCATCGGCATGCTGCTTGGATCCGGTAATTCTGCACCAACCCGGGAATGCAATAGGAGCGAAGGGCACCATAGCACAGCTGCTCCCAGCCATTTGGATCAGGCACAGCATTCCTGAGCCTAGCTCTGCAACACTGGGCCCAGAGGCCTGGTTAGAATCCACCTCAGGGTGGGGGTCGAGAGACCGAGTGACAAATTCCCCCCCACACTTGAAAGGCTGCTGCATGTCATGAGCCAGCTCAGATCGGCCAACTCTATAATTTATTGCCCTTGCAAGACCTCTCAGAGGCACAGACAGGCAAAGCAATAAGGCCTTCCAGGCTACGTCTGGTAATACACATGCTCCAAAATGGCCAACGCCATTCCTGGGTGCTCAGTGCGCATGTTGGCAAAACCATCACTCGCGCCTCAGGACACTAATCAGGAGGCAGGGCCTTCAGGATCTAGGACCTCCAGGCAAGCTAAGGCTAGTCAGCCCCAAAAGGGCAAGCCACTCAAGAAAGTTTCTAAGGCCGTGGAACAGGAGGCTAGGCAGAGGCATAAGGCCATTGAGAAGGCCATCAAGAAAGCAACAAAGGAGGCTGATAAGATGAATAGGCATCTCCAAAGTAAAGAGCCTGTTGGTTCATAGCCTACTACTTCAGGGCAGTTGGAACTACCTGATATTCAGGAGGAATTGCATCCGGCAGCATGGTCCCCAGATGGGGACATGGAGAAGGCCACTGATCTGCCCAGCAACAGTGAGTTGCTGTTTGGCTCAATGCCAGCACCCATCCTGGCAGAACCATCTTGGGAGTTTCCTCGACTGAGGCAACCTTCATGCCCACCGCCGCAGGTCTTCGGCCTGAGCAGCGCTGTGACCCACAATTCCCAGCCAGCATGGGTGCCTTGATCTCTGAGGCAATAAGACAGGCAGGTTACAACAGAGGGCGGCATCAGTATCCTCCGACTACATCAGGAATATCGCCAAGGGCCACAATTTTTGGAGTATGCCCTAACATCCCAGGATCTGGTCTATTCAGCTTCCTCCTCCAGCCAGGCTTCCTTGTCAGGAGAAGAGATGCAGCGAGATCTAGATTTGTCTGACGACAAAGGCCTTATGCCTGACCTGCCTGCCTTTGTGGGGCTGTTTCATCCTCAGCTATTTAAATCTTTACTACATAAAGCCAAGGCTACTACCTGACAGGGCACTGTTCAAACAGCTCCAGACACTGTAATAGGTCGGCTGATCCTGCAGACCCCCTATTTGCAGAGCCTACTATAGAGTCGTAGGAAGTACCAGCTCCCAGGCTTTTCCTGGACATTGCGCAGAGATAGTGGACCTCCCCAGATCAGGGGCAAATCCCAGCAGTCTGGACAGGTGCTTTTACAACATAGGCACAGACCTTGTTAAAGTCCTGCAGGTTCCGACTGTTGATGCCCCGGTAGTGGCCCTGTCCTCGCAGTCGGTCTTAACAGGATCACCAGAGGAAAACTTCCACCCTGAGGACAAGAGATCGGAGCAGTCGTTGGTAAAGGCCCATCAGGCAGCAGCCTGGGCCGTTAAGACGTCCTCAGCTGCCTCATTTTTTAATAGAGCTTCACTGTTCTGGCTGTGGCAACTGCAAGAACGACTGCCAACTGCTGATACAAGGTCCCCACAAGACCTCAATAAAATAATGGCGGCGATGGAATTCTTAGCGGATGCCATGCTGAATGCATCTAGATTTGTAGCCAAAGCCATCAGCTGCTCAGTAGCAACTTGGCGTCTCCTATGGCTATGCCAGTGGCAGGCCGATGCCAGGAATAAGTGGCGACTGGCATCCTCCCCGTATGCCGGGGATAAATTGTTTGGAGACTCCCTGGACCCTATTTTAGTCAAGTCCAAGGACAAACACAAAATGCTGCTGAACATGTCCCAACGGGCGGAGTCACGCCTGGCACCTTATTTTTGTCCCTTCTCCTTTTGAGAGTCGGACAGTGGATTTGGAATGCCGCATTCACAAAGATCCTTTCCCTCCAGACAAGGGCAACTGCAGGACAGGCAGGGCAGACAGGGACAAAGGTATCCACCCAAACGGTCCTTTCAGGGTGGGAGGGGTCATTCCTTTCAACGCTCAAAATGACTGCTCGTCCAACCCTCCCATAGGAGTGTCGTCTGGCATTATTTGCCGGCCAGTGGGAGGACACCACCTCGGACGCTTGGGTCAGGGAGATGGTGAGGTTGGGCCTCTCCCTGGAATTCCTCTCCACCCCCACCCCACCCCGAGGCTTTTCGTCTGCTGCCCTGTGTCAAGGGATTGGACGAAATGGCTTCTCATGGAATCAGCCATAAAGCATCTTCTAGCTATTTAGGCCATCTAGACAGTTCCAGGGGAGCAACATGGACAGAGGTTTTATTCCCGACTGTTCATAATACAAAAGCCCTCGGGGGGATGGAGGGCAACTCTCAACCTCAAGACTCTGAACTGTCACATTGTTTACTGGCGATTCAAGATGCAGTTGCTCTAGTCTAGACTACTTTAGAGAGAGTCAGAAAGGGTGACTTCCTCATGTCAGTGGACCTGACGGAAGCGTACCTTCATGTCCCCATCCTACCCGCCCACAGACAGTTTCTCTGCTTCCATTATGTGGGGAAACACTACCAGTATCAAGCTTTGCCATTTGGTCTGTCCTTCGCTCCCAGGGTATTCACCAAGCTGATGGCCACACTAGCAGGCCATCTCCGGACTCTACCAATAAGGATCCAGTTTTATCTGGATGACATCCTTATTCAGTCCAGTTCAGAAACCAGGCAAGGAGGGACCTGAATACCACGATCTAGGTTCTACAAGACCACGATTTTTCTATAAATCTGTCCAAAAGCCATCTAGTTCCCATGACTTGACTGCTCTATCTGGGACCAACCATAGATATGGTGGAGTCCAAGGTATACCTTTCCCAGGAGCGGCAATCCAATCTGAGAGAATTGGCAAGACGCATCATGACAGAGCGATCTGTACCATTGCTTCTGCTATCTCAGCTGTTCCTTACAGTAATCCAGCTTTTTAATATATATTCTTCAGCAATCTTCTGTTCAGACTTTCCATTACTTTTAAAATGAAAATATATAAAATTAGTCAAGATTTTCCATAGACTTCCTGTGGTGTTTACTTCAAGTAATCTCTATGTAGAAAATACATATTAAAATATTTAATTACAGATAAAGCAAGTCATGGGGAATGGGACTTGGTTTGGTTATAATGTCTTGCTTATAGACCTGGGACATAATGGGTTATTCACATACTGCATTAGCCCCAAAACAAACAAAACACATTTTTTGTGTTTTAGTAGTATTTGAAACCCAGGCAAATTAATATATTGTATTCTATTATTAGCCATCTCCATAGTATATTTACTGTACTATGTATTGCATCTGTATTCATCACAAAAAATGCTACTATTTCATACAACATACATGTTTTTCATACATGGAAATTTCATGCATGCAAGTAAGACAGTATCACATTTAAAGGAACCCTTGGTATATGGAATATAATACATTGTAAGATATTCTTGTTCTGCTATAGTAACTTGTTGCTGTATCTTTATATTATATTGATTGTTTCCTAGTATGATTTGATTGCTTATTTGTACCCTATGACTATCATTAAGTGTTGTACCTTATGATTTATAATGAATGTATCTTTTCTTTTTATGTACATTGGGAGCATATGCACCAAAGACGAATTCCTTGTGTGTCCAATCACATTTGGCCAATAAATAAATAATTCTAATTCTAATTCAGTACTGTTACATTGAGAATATCCATAGTCCATGAGAATAATAAGAAACTGTGGGTCCTTGGTGCTCTCTGAGGTTGGTTGTTTTCTTGCAGATGTTTCATTACTAAACTAGGTAACATCACCATCAATTATAAGGAAGTTTTAAAAGGGGGGGGGTGTTCATACAGGAGTATTGCTTATGAGATTGCTATAGGAACGTTGGAGAAATGCTGCTTTTCCACTGTTTTAAACATTTCTGTGTGATCCAGGATCTTAGATGTTTTCCAAACATTACACTTCATGGAAATACTTTTTTTCTATGAGAAACAGAAATGAAACAGCTGTCTGCTGTTCTCACAGCTTGTTCCTGTGTGGGTTCCCTGTGAATTTATAGCATGATTCAATTGTACGAGTGACCAATGGCCTCCTTTATGGTCATAGTAATTTGAATCCAAAAATTGCTACAGTATGTTTATATGCTGTTTATATGTTGCAGAGATCTGGATAGGCTTGATCAATGTTGGCATCAACCAGAAGCCAGCCCAAAGAGTAGTGCATCCAGATATATCATTCCAACTTTCAGCACTGAAGTTGTTGTTGTTGTTAGTTATGAAGACATGTCCGACCCATCATGACCCCATGGACAACGTTCCTCCAGGCCTTCCTGTCCTCTACCATCCTCTCGAGTACCTTTAAGCTCACGCCGACTGCTTCAGTGACTCCATCCAGCCACCGCATTCTCTGTCGTCCCCTTCTTCTTTTGCCCTCAATGTTTCCCAGCATTAGGTTCTTCTCCAGTGAGTCCTTCCTTCTCATTAGGTGGCCAAAGTATTTGAGTTTCATCTTCAGGATCTGACCTTCTAAAGAGCAGTCAGGGTTGATCTCCTCTAGGACTGACCGGTTTGATTGCCTTGCAGTCCAAGGAACTCTCAGGAGTCTTCTCCAGCACTATAGTTCAAAGGCCTCAATTCTTTGGCGCTCAGCCTTTCTTATGGTCCAACTTTCACAGCTATACATTGCAACTGGGAACACCATAGCCTTGACTATAGACACTTTTGTTGGCAGGGTGATGTCTCTGCTTTTTAGTATGCTGTCTAGATTTGTCATAGATTTCCTCCCCAGGAGCAAGCATCTTTTAATTTCTTGGCTGCAGCCCCCATCTGCAGTGATCTTGGAGCCCTGGAAAATTAAATCTGTCATTACCTCCATTTCTTCCCCATCTATTTGCCAGGAATTGAGAGGGCTGGATGCCATGATCTTAGTTTTCTTAATGTTGAGTTTCAAGCCAACTTTTGCACTCTCCTTCTTCACCCGGATCAAGAGGCTCTTTAGTTCCTCTTCACTTTCTGCCATTAGAGTGGTATCATCTGCATATCTGAGGTTGTTGATATTTATCCCGACAATCTTAATTCCAACTCTTGATTCATCTAGCCCCGCCTTTCTCATGATGTGCTCTGCATGTAAGTTAAATAGGCAGGGTGACAGTATACAGCCTTGTCGGACTCCTTTCCCAATTTTGAACCAATCAGTAGTTCCATGTCCAGTTCTCACTGTTGCTTCTTGACCCGCATATAGATTTCTCAAGAGACAAATAAGATGGTCTGGTATTCCCATCTCTTTAAGAACTTGCCACAATTTGTTGTGATCCACACGATCAAAGGCTGAAGCAGAAGTAGATGTTTTTCTGGAACTCCCTAGCTTTCTGATCCAGCGTATGTTGGCAATTTGATCTCTAGTTCCTCTGCTTCTTCGAAATCCTGCCTGTATTTCTGGTAGTTCTCGGTCCATATACTGCTGGAGCCTAGCTTGTAGGATTTTGAGCATAAAATGCTAGCATTTTATTAGCATGTGAAATGAGTGCAATGGTGCAATAGTTTGAACATTCTTTGGCATTGCCTTTCTTTGGAATTGGAATGTAAACTGACCTTTTCCAATCCTGTGGCCACTGTTGAGTTTTCCAAATTTGCTGGCAAATTGAATGTAGCACTTGTACTGCATCGTCTTTTAAAATTATGAATAGCTCAGCTGGAATACTGTCACTTCCACTAGCTTTGTTGTTGCTCAGATTTCCTAAGGCCCATTTGACTTCACATTCTAGGATGTCTGGCTCGAGGTCAGTGACCACCCCATCGTGCTTATCAGGGATGCTAAGTTTGTTCTTATATAGTTATTCTGTGAATTTTGAAACCTCTTCTTAATCTCTTCTGCCTCTGTTAGATCCCTGCCATTTTGGTCCTTTATCATTTATTTTCCAGCATGTATCCATGATACATTCACATTGGTGATGTCATAATAATAACAACAATAACAACAATAGAACAAGCTTTGCAGACTAATTTCATGAAAGCAAAAATTCAACATGTCAGTAACAACAAATGTCATTTATGCAATGAGAAAGATGAAACAGTGGATCACCTTTTCAGTGGATGCTACAAAATTTCACAGACTGATTACCTATCACATCATAATCAAGTTGCCAACATCATACATTGGAAACTTTGCCAGAAGTTTGGATTTGAATGCAGCAAAAATTACTGAGAACACCAAGTTGAAAAAGTTATTGAAAATGAACAGTTTAAGATCCTGTGGAACTTTCAGATCCAAACAGATAGACATCTGGCCCACAACACGCCTGACATCACTATTATGGAAGACAAAAAAGTCTGGTTCATTGATACTGCAATACCAAGTAATGTACAAATTGAAGAGAAACAGATAGAAAAAATAATGAAATATCGTGATTTGCAAATTGAAGTTGAGCAATTGTGGAGGAAGAAATCAATGGTTGTACCAATAGTAATAGGAGCCCTTGGAGTAATACCCAAAGCGCTACCTAGATAACTGGAAATTTTGAACTTATTAGACCTTGCAAAAACCTACCCTGCTTGGAATTGCCTAAATACTCAGACATTACCTTAATACCTCTTAGTCCTTAGTTAGGATTTGAATTGTTAAGTTTTTACCTGTCCGAGACTATGAATTGAATTAAAGATTAACCAATAATAGTTACATACTTTGGGGACAAGATGAATAAATATGGGTTAGAAGTTATTGTGATTTATTGCATTTGCAATCACACTTAGAGGGTCTTTGTAAATAGTTCTTCCTGTCCTGACATATTGAACAAGGTCCCACAAGGCTTTGACATTTAGCAACATTATAAATCACCTAGAAGAGGGATTTTCAAACTTCGGCTGTGAGCAAATTTGGAGTGTGAAAGATTTGGAAATTTTGGAAGACTTGTATCCTTAGATAAGAATCTTTGCCAGAACTCACTCCCATTCTCTTCAGATAGCACTTATCTGGGGGAATGGGAGTGTGGTCCAATATCACGAGAAGAGTATTCCACTTCTCTGCTCACAACAGAATACCTTATTTATTTATTTTTATTTATTTATTTGATTTATATACCGCCCTACTCCCGAAGGACTCAGGGCTGTGAACAGCCGACAATAAAATATATACATACAAAATTTAAAATAGAAATAAATTTGAATTAAATAGTTTGGCCCCGTCAGACAGATTTAAAACCCCAATCAATTTAAAACCAAATATTAAATTTAAGTATAGAAATATTGAAAAATATTAAGATATTAAAACTATTTAAAATTATTTCAAAGAGGGAGAAGTTAGGCCAGGCCCGCCTGGTGAAATAAAAAGGTCTTTAGGGTGCGGTGGAAGGTGCGCAGATCCGGGATCCTCCGTATCTCTGGGGGGAGCTCATTCCAGATAGTAGGTGCCCCCACAGAGAAGGCTCTCCCCCTGGGGGCCGCCAGCCGACATTGTTTGGCCGACGGCACCCGGAGGAGCCCCTCTCTATGGGAGCGTACCGGCCGGTGGGAGGCTATTGGTGGTAGTAGGCGGTCCCGCAAGTACCCAGATCCTAAGCCATGGAGCGCTTTGAAGGTGGTGACCAGAACCTTGAAGCACACCCGGAAGACCACCGGGAGCCAGTGCAGCTCGCGCAGGAGGGGTGTTACATGGGAGCGCCACGTTGCTTCCGTTACCACCTGCGTGGCCGCACTCTGCGCCAGTTGGAGCCTCCGAGTGCTCCTCAAGGGGAGCCCCATGTAGAGAGTGTTACAATAGTCCAGGCAAGAGGTGACGAGGGCATGAGTGACCATGCGTAAGGAGTCCCGATCCAGAAAGGGACGTAACTGGCGAATCAGGTGAACCTGATGAAAGATCCTCCCAGTCACGGCCGTCAGGTGCTCTTCTAAAGACAGCCATGAATCCAGGAGGATGCCCAAGTTGTGCACCCTCTCCACGGGGGCCAATGATTCGCCCCCGATAGTCAGCGATGGCACCAGCTGACTATATCGGGACGTCGGAAACCACAGCCACTCAGTCTGTGCCACCAGGCTAGAAATTTTGGGATTGCCACCAGGCTAGAAATTTTGGGATTGGAAAACCTAGAACTACGCTGCTTATGGTCTGACCTAAGTGTAGTACACAAAATTGTCTGCTACAACGTCCTACCTGTCAATAACTACTTCAGCTTCAACCACAATAATACACGGGCAAACAATAGATACAAACTCAAAGTAAATTGCTCCAAACTCGATTGCAGAAGATACAACTTCAGCAACAGAGTGGTCAACGCCTGGAATGCTCTACCTGATTCCATTGTTACATCCTCTAACCCCCATAGCTTCAACCTTAAACTGTCTATCGTGGACCTCACCACATTACTAAGGGGTCTGTAAAGGGGGCATGCATAAATACACCATTGTGCCTACCGTCCCTGTCCTACTGCCCCCATTTACATGTACTCATTCCTAGTTCATGTCCATGTTTATGCTTATACCTGTTATCTAGTACATATTCAACAAATTAAATGAATGAATGAATGAATGAATGAATGGTATTATAGAGATCCAGCCTTAGATGCTCATGTTGTGCACATCCAGGGCTGGACCACTGTTCAGGTGTGATAAAAATGGAAGATCAAGAGCATGATCCAGCAAGAATCCAGCTCAGCCCAGCCCATGGCATGCACATATCAATCTTATAGGGATCCAGCTGAGGGGTACCATAGTGTACATGGTTAGAATTGGATTGCTGTATGGGCATAGTGGCCAGAGACAAGGCTTAGAGTGAGATCTTGCAGGAATTCAGCATAGGGATCCTGTGGCATTCCTGCCTTGGGCTGTATTGTTGTGGAGAGTGGTGTACAGAGTAGGGCCAAGAATGTGGAGGGTGAAATTTAATTATCAAGAGTGGGTGGTATGTTAATTTCTTTCCTAGTCTTAATTCAAACAAAATTGCTTTGTTTATGGGTTGAATGAATATCATAAGGCTTGGTTTACCATTATGAGGCGTGGTGGTACCATGACATTTGAGAACCCCTATCCTAGAGGATGGAACTGAGGGATTGTTTTTTAACTTTGCTCCTGACACCAGGCTACAGGATATCCTAGAGGATAAAATCTCAATTCAAAATTACCTCAAGAGATTTGAACATGGAGCATGGTTCAAATAACAATAGGTATTACTTATTGAGGTAGTATTCTTAAGGAAAAAAGACCATTAAGAAGTGCTTTAAAATCTTACCATGCAGGCTTCTGGGATTGCTAGAATGCTGAGGATATCTCTTTACAAGTCAACTTTCAGGATCTGACAAAATCATTATAGATCAGCTCAACTGAACAACAGATGTATAAGAATGGCAAGTGAATCTCTCAGTAGCTCACTATCTTTTTTGCCACTGAGGTGAGCCAATAAAAAGCCTTTTTTCAATTCCAATTTTTCTCATCCTCTTACAAAAGGGATGTTTGCCACACACTGTTTGGCAAATAACATTCTTTTGGAGAATCTTTATCTTGGAATTTACACAGAATTGGGGAATATGGCTTCTTTTAATGTTTGCTGAGTATTGTGTATCTTGTTCTTGTGAGCTTTCATAGATAAACACATACAGGATTGCATGTCCAGCATATCACCTATCATTTGGGGTATGTGTATGAGCCAAGCTCCCTGTGGAAACAATTAATAATTGAAGTAAGGAGACAGTAACGCATAAATAGTTTAACTAAAAACATTTAACCTTTTATTTAAAAACCCTCATTAATAATTAGAAAGACAAAGCTTGGCCATTTACTGCCATAAAAGTGTGGCCAAAGAAGGATATTAATTCTTATTCCAATTATTAGCAATGATTTATATAGAACCAGAACCAACAAAAAGAGCTGCTTTTTTGTTAGACTATAAGCAATTCAAAGATGTGCACAACAGAAAGAATCTAGTAGTTTAAAAACTCCTAGCACTTTTTCTAACTGGGTACCTATGGACTTTGTGTTTCCGCTCTAATCAAACAACTGTATTTCGGTTTCCTTTCCTTCTGTAGCTGACTTGCAAATCTGGAATTGTAATAACTGTAATTCTGAGTTCTCTAGCATGGGATCTTTCCCCCTTTCTGTTAGGAAAATTCTGCAATATGGATTTGGTGGCTTCACTAGCAAAAGAAGCAAAGCTGAACTTCAGACTTTGCATGATGTGACTTTGCATTATGATCTTCATTCATAATGAAGATAATTTAAGTAAGCTGTGAATTTGATTGGTGCTGTAGAACCATGAACGTTAAGATCCATATATTTCTTATCTAGAGATTATTGAATAAAAGCCTTCAAGCATGAGAATGCTGAACCCTAAATTATTTTTGGAGCATCAACTCTCTTCCCTTAAAGTGATTCAAGCATATGTTTGGATAGAATTAATTAAGAGAATGAATACTATGTTCTGTATTCTATTCTAAACTAGAAAATTGTCCCTTTAAAATTTTCCACTACCCAACGAAAGGGCAACATAAAATGTTGAGAAGACACATTAAATGTTCATTTCAAACCTAACCTTAGCTATAATAAGTTAATTGTTTTGAGCTTTCTATATTTCTGCAGTTTCTGGCCCTAATTACTGTATTCTGTCCTGTCTTTGTATGCATGGATGCATAAATAAATCCCCCACTCCATGATGTACCCCCAGATTTGGTTAAAGGCCAAATGTATACCAAAAAGGGTACCACACCATTTGTTTGCTTAAAGGAAGTTAAGGCTGACTCCAGGGAATGTTTCATAAAGGGGGGCCACCAGTGAGAATGGTCATCATGGGGTCCACATCGCATGAATTTTGCAAGGAAGAAGTTTCCTTAATCCCCCCTCCCAAATGTTCATGCTAGACAAGCAGAATCAATTTTGGCAATCATGGATCTGCTAAATGTTATAAAGTCTGAGCCCTATTGAGGAGAAAGTCCATGAATATTCTTAGATTTGAAATGAACAGTTATCAACCTGCATCATCTTTTTATTTATTTCTTTTCTTCCAGATACCTTGCCAGCTTTCTCCATTTGAAGAAAAATGCTTTCAAGTCAATTGCAGAAGGGACATGCATGTATATATGTGTATAAATTTGCATACACACATACATGTACATATGAAACATTATCTTTCTTTATAGTTATTGTAGATTGTTACTGTCTTCTCCAGACTGCCATTGTGTTAAAATAGCTACCAGCTTGTGCACGTTTTACATATCTGGATCCAATTGAGTATACTTTATTTTCTACCTTTCTTCAAATTTTTATTTTTCATAGCAAAATATTTGTCTATAATGGTAGCTCAAATCCTTAATTTTTTTTGGCTTTGCTTAATACTTTATTTTTTTTAATTCGTAAACAATAAAAAAGAAAAATAAGTAAAAATAAGTAGGAAAGAGATTAGTAAGCATTATAAGATTAAATAAACCTATCAAAGTAACAATAGAGTTATATATTAAAGTATCTGTTAAGAACTTAAGAACATCATTAAAACCAATAGCCAATAATTAAATAGTATTATATCCATTATAAGTCAATAGAATTACAGAAATTATACCAAATTTAAGAATTCTGTTTTTATTTAGCAAACGAACCAAAATCTTAGATGTGAAAAATCTAAACATTGAATGTGGCATACAGTCCATATGTAAAATTATAAACCTTGAAAAGTTTCCAAGTTGAATTGGATTCTGTGTATGTCAGCCTTACAAAGTAGATCAGACCAAGAAACAGATGCCACATGTACTAAAACTGCCTTTATTAACATCATCTAAAGTAATGGAATCTTGCAAGTCTGAATATGATTCTTCTTTCTCTTTTCTCTTTTCGTGAATTCGGTATGTGAGTGAGTGAGTGGAGAGAGAGGGAGGGAGAGAGGGAGAGAGAGAGATTTTCATACCCTTCCCTCCTCATCTGGGCTTAAACAATGTTTACCTACTGCCTTGCTAAAAGGTCTTCTCTGTTTGTCAAGGTTATCCTCTTGGTATCAGATTTGTTTCAAATATTATATTATTTTTGACATGAAAGTATGTACCTAAAACATAATTTACCATTCTTCTATGGAGGAAATTACCTGTAATGTCCAATAACAAGCAGAAAATGTTCATATACAAAATCAACTTGGTGTACTTTGTGGGATTACGTTTGGTCGCAATTAACAAAAATATCACATAAGGAACTCAGGCTTTAGAGTTTGTTTCATTCTGTAATGAATAATTATATGTATATACATACATACATAATTATATGTATATAATTATATGTATATAATTATTATGTAGAATGATACAGAATGATCATTCTATAGAATGATACAGTAAATAATCTTCCAGAACCATTTTTTACAACATTGGCAATGTTTTACAACATTGCCATCATTTATAAAAGACTGTTTCTGTTTGATCATTGAATTTACAACAATTTTTAGAAAATGGGTTTTCTGTATTAGCAATCAGTTCTAAGACAATTGATCAAATATCTTTTAACAGTTTCCTTTAAGTGTAACATTGACATTGAGTTCAATATTTGTCATTGCTACTCCCATTGTTGTATGTCAAATGTCCAATTTAAAATCCATGTTTATTTAGTCATAAAATAATTAACTTCTGTAGCTTATGAATCATATTTCACCCCAAGTTCCAACAAATGTTCTTAATTTTGTGTTGTAAGTTTTTCAAATTCAGTCATGTCTTTTCCATCTTTTATAATTTTTTTAGAAGTACATTATATATGAAACAGAGCTGATTCTGACTAATTTTGAAGAGAAACTCTCAAAAGGTTTCTCTCTCTCTCTCTCTCTCTCTCCCCCTCCCCCTTTGTTAATTATTAAATCTTGTGGTCTATATGAGTTACTTCTCCACTGATCAGATCTTTTTGTACATTCATCTTCATGAAAATAAATATTTAATATTGAAGGAAGAGGCAAAAACATCTGGTTTAATTCTTTTTATATATTTACTTATTCTTTTAATTGAATTTAATTGAATTTAATGATCTTTTATATGTTGCCTATTTCTGTTTGCATCTATAGAACAAATCCCTCTCACAAATCTCCTCAATAGTTTAAACTAGAGACGAGCACACAGTAGAGATTGATTGTGACAATATTTAATGTATGGTATTTTTAAGTTTGCAAGAGCAAACTTAAAGAGCAGTGGGATTGTAGCATAGCTACATAAAGTTATGTTAATTATATACATTTTTTACTTTTATTCATTTATTTATATCCAGCCTTGATTATTTTCACAAATAACTCAAGGCAACAAACCGCCTTCTTCCTTCTATTTTCCCCACAACAGCAACCCTGTGAGGTAGATTGGGCTGAGAGACAGTGAGTGGCCCAAGATCATTCAGCTGGTTTTTATGGCTAAGGCGGAATTTGAGCTCAGGGTCTCTTAACCATTAGACCAAATATTATGATTAGTGTAGCAGAATTTTGATACTCAAGTCTCTTATTCTTTCTACAGTTCTAGTGAGCATTCTCCATTGAGGGTTCTGATGTTTAACTTTGATTTGAGGTGCAAGTCTTGAAGACTATCTTCATTTGCTGAAAGTATTTTTATTTATAAATGTTATGTAATTGTCAATTATTGCTGGGTTGATATTTTGTGATTTTTCTCAAGTGGATCAATTTTTTCTTAGAAAACACAATAAAACCTTTATTTAACACACTACATAAGTAAAGGTAAAGGTTCTTCTCACACATAAGTGCTAGTCATGCCCAACTGTAGGGGGCAGCGCTCATCTCAGTTTCAAAGCTGAAGAGCCAGCGCTGTCTGAAGACGTCTCTGTGGTCATGTGGCCGGCATGACTAAACGCCAAAGGCGCATGGAATGCTTTTATCTTCCCACCAAAGGTGGTCCCTATTTTTCTACTTGCATTTTTACGTGCTTTCGAACTGCTAAATTGGCAGAAGCTGGGACAAGTAATGGGAGCTCACCCCATTACGTGGCACTAGGGATTTGAACTGCTGAACTGCCAACCTTTTGATCGACAAGCTCAGCATCTTAGCCACTGAGCCACCGTGTCCCTTTTATTTAAACTGAGGGTTTACTATATATAAAGGTTTGGATTAGTTTAGGCCTTTCAGTCAGCTTTCCAGGTTACTTTTTCCTTCCTGTCTAAGACTTTTGTACTAATCTGATAGAAAAGATCAGAGTGGGAAATAAAATCAGTACCAGAGCAGTTGAAATATGTGTAGGATTTGCAGTTCTTTATACATGATCTAATATTGTCTTACTCTTGAGTTTGACTTAACTTCTGGGAAGCTGGAAAAATCTCACCCTTGTGCTCATTGGAACAGGAGAAAGAAAGGAATGATACTTTTAAAAATATGTACAACAATTATTATTTATAAAAATTAAAACTGATGTAATATATCAAAGAGTTAGGTGGGCCTGGAGTTTCCTATTAATATGGCTTTGCTGGGAATTTTGAAAGTTTGTTTGCAGGTTTTTTTTTTTTTTGAAGAAGGGTATTATGCCTAAATTAAGTCTTAAAAATTGTTTAATTATTGGGAAACTGAAAATTCACCTCTCCTCAGAGTTTTGGTGCCATGACTCATGGGAGTTCAAAGGGCAGAAAAAAGGTTCAACGCATTATGATTATATTGTCTGTGAAGTCCCAGTCAGGTAGAGGGGGGTGAATGGGGGAAAACAGATGGTTCATATTAATATCTTTTGGAACCATCCCTGTTCCTTTTATTTGCCACTTTTTCTGTTAGTCTCTCAAGGCAACACATATATGGATAGCAACACACAAAAAGTAATTGCTTTTCACTCCTAGTGTAACTTGTAGATAGTCTCTGATGCCAGTTACATATCAGCTGGAGGTGTTTTTCCAGCAATTCTAAAAATTTTAAATTCCTAGTAGATAAAGCAGTCTACAATTGGAGCAAGCTTATTCTATAAGATCTAATATAGCCCCACTGCTGGTAGAAGCACATCTTGAAGTAATATGTATGGTTTGATGACACCTCCTCAGCACTTAGTAAATCTGACCTCCTCTTTCATCTGTCATTATACTGAAGCACAGGGCTCAGCAAGCGTTTAACACATTGCCTTCAAACTTAGCATTTCTGAGCAGCAAACTGACCGATTACATTAAGATTGTTTTAATCCATTTCCTGTAACCTTGAGGTCAGGAAGACAGATAACAGGAAGTCTCCTTATGTTGTAATTGTGCCAAGTCACCATTCCTTAGTGCATACTTATATGCTAGTGCCATCTAGTTTAGAAGGAATATCTTTGTAAATATTCCATTATAATGCTTTTTAAAAAGGCACATTCCACCAATATTTTTAAATTTTATTTAAAGAACACCTTTTCCATTCCAATTATTTTAGTATTGGCATAAATGCCGACTGTCTAAAAAGTCACTTTTATTAACTTCTCAGTGTCAGGAAAAACATTATTTTTTATATATAATATTTTATTGAAGTTTAAAATACAAAGATAAAAAATACTAAGAAAAATATAAAAAAAGTAAAAGTAAAAAGTGCAGAGAAAAAAGAGGAGGGGAGGGAGATAAAGTATATATAAAAATAAAAAAAGGAACAATCATATAAAGAAATGATTTCCTCCTTCGTTAGGACTTACAATTTTAGTAACTTATCACCATGGTCATGTGATCAAAATTCAGATGCTTGACAACTGACTCATATTTATGATGGTTGCAGTGTCTGGGGTCATGTGACCTGCAGACAAGTGAAATCAATGGGAAGTGAGATTCACTTAACAACTGTGTTAGTAGCAATTCAACAAGTGCAAGGATTCACTTAACAGCTGTGGCAAGAAAGGTTGTAAAATCACCCTATTGTCACTTATTTCCAAACAAAAAAGTTTTACTTTTAAGTTCTTAAACATACATAAAACTTATTTTGCTGAGGATTGAAGGAAAATCACCCAGTGTAATAAAACATATCCTTCTGAAGATTCTTAGTATCCAAAAATCAATGTGCAAGCCATTTTCAATAAAAGTGATTAAGAGAGGAAGTGGGCAAACCCAGTGAGTGTCCTTTTGAAGGCTCAGAACCACATGTTGGGCAAAGCTAACTCTTCCAATTCCAGAGTTCTAAAACCCAACAAAGGCTGTATTTAACAATGTCATTGCTGGGAGTACCTATACCTGTGATGGCATCTTGCTGCAGTGACCAAAAATAGGCAGTCAGCACTGATGAGTTTCAGTTGCCCGGATACAGTTTTTCTGTTGTGGCAATGTCCTGGTGAAACCTTTCACCATGTTCGTCACTGAGTGCACTTAGATTTCAAGAAAGAAGTCCAATTATAAATGCAGGAAATGAATTTATGGTGATATGTTGTACATCATGATCTTGTATGCTGTAAGAAGTTTGTCAACTAGCTGAATGTAATTTGGTGTCCTGTAGTTGCCAAGAAAATTTTTAATGACATCCTTGAATGCTTTCCAGGCAATTTTCTCTGGCCCTACTAAAAGATCTTCGAAACACTTGTCATTGATGATGTATCTAATCTGTGGACCAACAATAATTCCTTCCTTAATCTTGGCATCGGTTATTCTTGGAAACATCTGTCTCAAATAATGAAAACCTTCACCTTCTCTATTCACTGCTGTCACAAAACTTTTCATCAGTTTGAGTTTTATGTGAAGTGGGAGCAAAAATATTTTGGGTCAACAAGTGGTTCATGTGCCATTTCTTTTTAATGTAATACAATTCTCGGTCATGGCTGTTCCATTCACATATGTAATAAGAGTACTTGGTATATCTAAGCTGCATTTCAAGCAGCAGAACCACTACTTTTAAATCTCCGCAGATATTCCAGTTGTATTTGGTATACTGGATGTGCTTCAACAACAGTTCCATGTTTTCATATGTTTCTTTCATGTTTGCACCATTGCCAATAGTACTGAAGGGTGTACATTGTTATTGTGTAAAAATAGGAGATTTCTATAAAATGGTACATGATAGGTTAAATTACAGGTTATTTTCATGATTAGCAATCAAATCTATAAGATACACCTAAAAGCATTCAAGAAATAAAATCTTTGTTATCCAATATGATAGATTGAGACTGATTAAACAGTCTATCTGTCAGCTGATGCTATCTCTCTAATTTTAACAGTATTTCCTTAGCATTTTAATGAAATTATTTGTCATCTAATTTGCCTGATGTGTTTAACTTTTCCAAAACTTTATTTCAACTGGATTGGTAATTTGGCCCTTAATTTTGGCATCTCTGACCTATTGAAAACAGTATGATGCATTTGAAAACTTTATAGGGATGTAACTGAATATGCTTTTAGGATTTATAGAGCACTGTTAACATCTAAATGGCTTCTTGTCAAAATAAAATGATTTATTACATTATTTGCTTAATGTGTCTTGCACAAAATTCCCCTATAGCTTCGGGTGATATATTTTCTCCATGGTTTTAAGACATATATTGGAAATATTTCCATGCTTTTTCCAGTGGGAGTAAGAATATTTGGATTAGATAGTGTACCAGGTTGTGAGTAGATGTAGTCTACTCACAACCTGGGAGTATCTATATGGAGCACTATGTAGTCACAGAAATTTGTTGAGAATCTAGGCTTCATTCAGATCAAACTGTATATTTGTTTGCTGCTGATTCAAATAATCTTACTTTCATATTTTATTGATAATGTTTTATAAAAGAATCAGGCGGTATAATGTCACTATTTTCAATTTTTTTTGCTTCCACTACAATTCACTGTTTACAGCTTACAGAGATAATATGAGAGAGAAGAAGAAAGAAAAAGGAAAGGGTAAAAAATCAACATGGCAAAAAAGTATAAAGGAATCCCATGATATATAATGAATTTAAAGAAAAGTGTTGTTGTGTCTGAAAAAGCTGAAAATTATTGTCCTGTAATATACAGCTGCTTATGGAAATAATCTCTGTATGAAAATGCCAGGTTCTGATTAGGAATCTGAGAAGCAATTGACCAATCCTGTGGATATCCTTAGAAAAACATTTAATTGAATTCAGGAGCATGGAAAGATTAACAGGCACTTAATTCCCCCCCCCCCCCGGAAAAGTGTATAGCTAAACTTGTGAGCGTCTACAAGTTATATGTAGGGTATTTCCATACTAAACATTTTCACTAATTGAAATACCATTCCTTATATTTATTCCTAAAATATAGGCAAATATTCTGTCAAATTAGTTTCACTTTTCAACATAACTAAATGGCACAGCTGTCAAACTTCTATTTCTCATCCCATCTAATAGTATTTATGACAATGAAGGGACACAGAGATGGACCTCCAATGTTAATGAATATGTATGGGTATGCCCAGGGGTGGGTTCTAAATTTTTTTTCTACCGGTTCTGTGGGCGTGGCTTATTTTATGAGCATGGTTTGATGGTCATGTGACAATTCTTTAGGATTTAGCAGAGGTACTGGTCTACCAGGCTTTTAACTGCTTGCAGAGCTGTACCGGTCTACCCATTTGTTCTTGGAGCGTTCCAGTCTACCCATTTGTTTTTGGAGGCAGCGGTCTACTCATTTGTTTTTGGAGGCACCGGTCTATCCATTTGTTTTTGGAGGCAC
>WNWU01000032.1:13086265-13209762 GCA_012654045.1 Ptyas mucosa | reverse complement strand
TTTGGAGGCACCGGTCTACTCATTTGTTTTTGGAGGCACCGGTCTACCACCACACTGCCTTTTAACACTGATCAGCTGTAGGCGGCCCTTTGAAGCCCTGCGGCAAGAGTTTAAACAGTTTTTTCCTTCTAGCCGATCAGCTGGGACTCGGGAGGCAGTGAATAGATTGGGAGCGGGCCAAATAAAAGCTAAGAATAACGGTGGGAGGGGGTGGGAGCGGGAGGGCCCAGCTCCCAAACGAAGAGAACCAGTTCGGTGACGTCATATCGTCACCGCTACCGGCTCGGCCGAACCAGGCCGAACTGGGAGGAACCCACTACTGGGTATGTCCAAGTTATCTATTGGCCATATGGGTACTTTTTGTGTGGGGTTGCAAGCTTTATGAGCCTTCCAAAAGTTACCTCTGAATGTGTGTTCAGTGTGACAGAAGGAGTATAACCATATTCACTACAGTAAATAAAGCCAGACATAAATTTTTAACCTAGTGTGTTCACTCATTCATCCTGACTTGTTGGAGTGGCTTGTGTCATGTCACTCACACTCCAAAAGAGATGCATGGTCTGAAAAGAAGTATATAGTTAATTCTACCACAGCCCTCACACCAAGATATTGGTTTTAATTTTATATGTCTGATTAAAAGTAGTGAAGTATTTTTTTAAAAGAATCTATGTGGGTTCTAAGGGTTAAAGAAAATTTAACCAGCAAGGGAAGTCATCTTGTGTTATTTTCAGTGGCATCCACATTCACTCTTACACATGTGAGCTACTGTAAATACTATTTTAAACCATGTCTTGATATACAATTTATAATGGTTTGACTCAGTGGTGAAATTCAAATTTTTTTACTACCGGTTCTGTGGGAGTGGCTTGGTGGGTGTGGCAGGGGAAAGATACTGCAAAATCTCCATTCCCACCCCACTCCAGGGGAAGGATATTGCAAAATCTCCATTCCCACCCCGCTCTGGGGCCAGCCAGAGGTGGTATTTGCCGGTTTTCCAAACTACTCAAAATTTCTGCTACCGGTTCACCAGAACCTGTCAGAACCTGCTGAATTTCACCCCTGGTTTCACTGCACATCTTCAAGCTATAATGGGTGGTTCATATATTACTGTACATGAGGCCCAAAACGTAAACAAATATAAAACTGCCATAATGATGTTCAAATTTTAGGACATGTTTGATGTGTTTCAACTAATATTTTAAATATTAGTTTTTAAAAAATATTTTAAAAATGTGTCATAGAACCATAATAAATTATATTAGTTGTTTGTTTATTCGTGTCAGAAATATCACAGTTAAAATAAGGCTTACTATTTTATATCATATAGGAAGTCTTATTTTAATTGTGATGCTTCTGATACGAATGAACAATCAACTAATATAATTCACTATGGTTCTATGATACAATTTTAAAATGCTCTGATAAACAAACAAAGCTCTAGACACTAATATAAAAATTAAAATGGCAAGTTAAATATACTTTTTTAAAGAGTCTTAAGAAATTAGCAGTACATATTTCTGGACTGGGTTCTCTTTTGGAGTATATTTGTGTATATATAGTAATATACAATCTAGCAAATATAAGCAATCCTATATTGTTATCCATTAACGAAAAGTCAATTAGATAGCTGGTATAATTGGCACAAAAATATCAACTTTTAGGATTGTTTAGGCCCATTCCAATATGGTTTAATGTAAAAAGAATGCTATATAAAGGAGATGTTTGGCAGAAGGAATAGTACCATGACAAACAACATTTCAAGAACCACACACATGAAAACAGCAATTACAACAGCAATCTCTATGCTATATGATCAGGCTTAAAGTAATAAGATAGTCAGATAGCCCATGGCAGTATTGGCTTCTAAGGGCATTTTACACAATCAGTATGTTGTGAAATAAATGTACATTTGTTTCTCATTTGTTGTTTTCCCTTACACGAAATGTGCTTCTGTTGCAGAAAGTAGCATTTTTAACTATTCAGTGTAATTTAAAATAGCACCAAATGTTGTGCTTTGACATATAGTAATTTTTCCAAATAATTATTTTTCCAACTAATTATTTTTCAAATTATTACTCTTGTTTTTAAAACATCATAGATTCCTAAAGAACATTGTTTGTGATAAGGATAATAAGCCACTCCACTTCCATGTTTTCATATATTTATCATTTAATTATTTTCCCACTACCACTATTTTTAATGTAATACTACTCATTTCTCTGTACCTAGGCTATTCTCTGTCCATTCCTATTTGTGGACTGAATGTTCATTATTGTTATGAAAATGTACTTGCTTAAATTTTCATGCAGTGTCAATAATATAACAAATAGTTTATTTGTTGATGGGAAAAGGTTTGAAGAAACTAAACTCCTATGATGAAAAATAAAGGCGCTCCAAATATATCTCATCCTCATGTTAAAGATTTGTGTGATTGTTAATACATAAAGGTAGAAAATATATTCAGATCTATCCTTTGTTCATCTGAATCTTTTCTCAAACCTCACTAGAATTCAAAATACAGAAATAGCACACAGCTGTATTCCCAAAGTATATTGGTAAGAATATTGCTCCTAAAAAAAGTGGCTTTATTAGAGTCATGCATGAACATTTGAGATAGAATGCTATATTTAGCAATTTATGAGAGTAGTACACATGATACTATTCTAAAAAAAATGGCAGTCTGCCAAAGTGTCCAAATGGGAATGGTTTGGGCCCCCTACAAATGACACTAGGTTGGAAGGAAGACAAAGACAAGAAAGAAGTTCAATCCTTTATTGAGCTGGCAAAGTACTGGGGATGCTTTATCAAAGACTTTAATGTTTTGATATCCCCTATCACTAATGTATGAAAAAAGGATTTGCGTGATAGATTTTTCTGGGCTGAAAAATGCCAGATGGGATTTGGAGCCATTAGACAAATACTGCTCTAGGTTCAAATGCTTGCAAACTCTGACTTGGATAAAACGTTTGTGGTGAAGACATATGAATCAGACATATTCTTTGACTTCAGATGATAGTAGGCTACGAACACTCATTTAAGCAAGAACCAGCTGTCTTTATGAAAGAAGGAAAGCAAATAGTTTGGTCTCCAAAAAAAGATACAACTTTGTATAACAAAAGTTTTGGAATAATTTTGGACTACTTCCTTGTTCATTATATTTGAATAAACAAACAGCTCTAGTGTTAAAGTAGAATATACTATTATGAGTAGACAAAATAGAAAAAGTCAGAATTAGAATTACCAATTAGAAAATGAACTGCCATTTATGATTTCTAAAACTTTCAATTGGTATGAAAGGTAAGTAAATACATTGAAGAATCAAAATGGAAAATGAAGTATGACATCTTCATAACATGCTTGTGTATTTTAAACATTCTATAAAAAAGCAACATTTTTTGCATTTTCCTTTTTAAAAAAACAACTTATATGTAAAGGCTGGAGAAGTATGGATACTAAAGTCACATTGTTATTCACACTGAATAAGTAAGACTATTTTTTGGTGGGATGGCGATGTTTAACAGGGAAAAAAGTACTTAAGCTTTTTAACTCTATCATAAGAAAAATAGCAGTGGGCTTATGGGGGGAGCTGTAAGACTGAAACGGGTTTGTAACCTCTGCAATATGGCTTAAATAACACATTTTGTCTCTTAAATCTCAAATATTCCTCTTAGCATACATATATTTTCTAACTTGCTTCTTTCAGAGGTGCTTGGGGTGGGGGTCATCAAAGAGTGCTGTGACAATATATTGCAATGGTCTGTCCACTCTCACTCTAAGGAGATACCAGTTCCTAGATATCCTTTGAGGGAAATTTCAAAGTTGTGATAGTATCATAGGTAACTTCCTATTTTTTCATCTACTACTTGGTCTGTTTTCCACATGTGGTAGAATAAATTGATGATACATACATATATATATATTCCCCCTTTAAACAACTCTATGCAAATATAAAACTATTGAGGCCCAAAACAGATATAAGAAATCATGTTTGTTGTTTATATTATGATATAGCTTTTAAAACAGGAAATCAGTGCTTTTGAAAGTATTGTATTTGATACAATACTTTTGTTACATGTGAGTCATATTGGAAAGAAAAATATCTAAACAAAGAAGTGTTTTGAGGCAAGATAGGTGGCATAGTGGGCAAGCAAACTCAACCTGGAGTTCCATCCTGACAGAGCTCAAGGTTGACTCAGCCTTCCATTCTCCCGAGGTTGGTAAAATGAGGAGCCAGATTGTTGGAGGCAATATGCTGACCTTGTAAATTGGCCCTAGTAAAGCACTATGGGGCAGTATATAAGTTTAAATGCTATTGCTATTCTATCACTCATTCTTTTGTTTTTGTTAATCAAAGATGAATAAATGAGAAATAGACTCTCTTGTCTGATCCCTGCGCAGGGTAAGTTACAAAAGGCTCTCTTTCTCCCCTTCCTCTTTTTCTCTCTCTCTCTCTTTTTTTTTTTTGGAAAAAGTTTTTATTGGTTAAAAATATACAGTATTATAGTTTACAATATGTTGAATTTTCAATATCTTTGTAAAAAGATATTTCAATTATTATTCTCTTTTTAAAGTTCTCACACAACAGACATTATTATATTAAATCAAAACAAATAACCAGGTTGTATAAAAGTTATGTAAACAGAAAAAAGCAAATAGCCAAAGTGTTATACAAAATACAATAAAAAGAGAGAGAAAAAAAAGATATCAAGTAAAAGACATTAAATAATGAATTCCCCTCCTTTCTTCATTTCCTGGTTCTAGCTCTTAAAACAATGGTCTGGCGTCCCCCCTCCCCCAGGGCCGCCACAGCTCCGTCCGCCCCCGCTCCTTGATCATCTAATACTTCCCCCTCTTCGGCTCCTGTATCTTCTCCATCTAGGAAGGATTTATGTTGGTCAAAAAAAGCCTTAGCTTCCGCTACGTTATTAATTTTCTTCTTACTATCCTCCCAAAAAATCATCAAACCCTCCAGAATCAACCACCTAAAACCTACTCCCTTAAGGTACAGCTTGTTTGATAAAAAATAATATTTTCTCCTTGATTCTCGTACCTGTCTGGGAATCTGCTTCAGGATGGTGACCTCCTTGCCCCTGTACACCAGCGCCCCCAGTCTTTGTTTTCTTAATATCTCATCTCTCAGTTCCCTTCTTACAAATTTAATATGAACCTCTCTTGGTAAACTATGTAAAATTGCAAATTGTGAGTTTACTCTATACACCAAATCCACATCCCTTCCAATGGACTCCAAATCTCTTTCTAGAAATTCACCCAACATTTTAACCATCACTTCTCTCAAATTTTCTTGGTCAAGTTGTTCCACGTTTTGAAACCTGAGAAAATAAGACATCTTATCCAATTGTAAAGTTAGCATTGCGTTTCCTCTCCCTTCTTCCACCCTCTGGAGTGCCCGAAACTCCCCCTCCAGACCCCCCATCTTCTTCTTATTTTGCTCTGCCAGCTGTTGAACATCATTTAAATCTTTTTTCATAAGTGTCATTTCAGATTTAATTTCAGATAATCCTTTTTGCAAATCATCCAACTTGTCCAGCTTCTGATCCAATTTCGCCAGTCTTTCCAAAAATTTTTCCATGTCAGCTGCTGTTGATTTATGACCCTTAGCCATCTTGCAGTAATAGAAGATGAGAAATCAAAAGACAAACCTCCAGAAAAGAAAGAGGGATTGACAGTCAGTGTAATTTTTCAAATATCCACCAGTGGGCGCTCACAGGAGCAACGAGTCCGGAGTATAGAGTAGGTCAAACAGGAAGCCTTAGAGGAGAGTTGTCTTCAATCATAAATAAAGAAGCAGGAAGTCGGACCGCCGCCATAGCCCACCACCGGGAAGAGAGGCCACCAGACCTCTCCAACAAATTCTGATAGAGCCATCCTCAGAAGAAAAGTCAACAAAGTAAGGGGTTTCCTTCCATTTCTTTCCCCCTACTTGTCAGCCACGGCACCTTTCCAGCTACAAGGGGGGGGGAAACTCCAACCCCCCCTCTCACCTCCAGGATGCCTGCTCAAATCTCCGGTCAATCAGCTCAATCAGCTGTGCTTTGTAAATAAACGCCGGTCCCCTCAGGCGCTGTGGTGCCTCCGCGGCCTCAGAAAAGGCCGCCGATCGCCTCCCACCCCCTCTGGAGCCTCGGGCGCGCCAGCATCGGCCTCCCGGCCCCTGGATGTGAGGCAGGGGACCCCTGGCGAGCCGCCCTCAAACGGCAAATGCCCCAAAGGTTGGGGCGTTTGGCCCAAAGGGCCTCCAGATGGGGGGGATCAGACACTGGGGCCAGAGCTAGCCCGATCAGTGTCCATCGCCCGCGGGACCGGAACCGGAAGTCCTCTTTTTCTCTCTCTTGTCTCTGTCTCTGTCTCTGTCTCTCTCTCTCTCTCTCTCTCTCTGTTTGTTTGTGTGTGTGTGTGTTTTATCAGGGCTAACAGATTTTATCCACCTTGAAGTTGCCCTTAAATAAGAATATATGCTTTATTTATTTGTTTGTTTATTTAGAAAATTTATATTGTCACCTACTCACAACATGGTGACTCAACACAGCTTACAAAGATATAAAAACATCATATAAAAGAAATAAAAAGAATAAAAAGAAAAATAATAAAATAATAACCTTGCACTCCCCACCCTGGCAACAACACATATTCATACTAACCATTTAATGGGCTCCATCCCGCTCTGGGTTCCCCAGGCCTGCTGACAGAACCATATCTTCAGATCCTTTTTAAAAAGTATTGGAGTGGGGGCCAGTCTAATCTCTAGGGCAATGATGCTTCAGAGAGAGGGGGCCACCACAGAGAAGGCCCTTCTTCTGGGTCCCACCACATATATCTCCTTAGGGGATGGGATCCCTAAGGGGTCTACTGCTGCAATGTGAAACTGCTAATTTAACACTGATAAAACTCCAAATAGGCTGAGGGTGAGGAACATGTTCCTAGCCATGCTTAGACCATGATTAAATACAAATGAAAAAACCTTGGTTAGAGGTCCATGCATCCATAAGCTTGGTCAGAAAGTAGGAAACAGGCAGTGACTGGCAATAGAGGCAGACAAGGAAATAACAATGTGGTCAGCAAATCTCAACCAGTATGATTTTGTTTGCTGATTTAAGCATGGGTGGATGGCACTAGTGATAGATAGTGGGGAAAGATGTTTTTGTCTTAACTGTAGTAACTGTTTTCAGGGCTATAAACAAGTCTATCTGCTTAAATATTCAATTGTTAAAGAGTTCTCTGTATTCAATTACACAGTAGCTTATCTCTGAAATATTAACATGTTAAACGTGATATATTTTCATGAATGAAATCTGATCTTAATTGGTCTTGGAGTATTTTATTTTCTAAATTGAACTATGAACTGTTCAGTGTTATTTTTTTCTTCTTCCAAACTAAGGAAAACATTAGATACTCTGTGAATGAACTGCTCAGAAGGACAAGGAATTGACTCTTGCCATTTACCTGTCAATCTTCCACTTTTCAGTCTTTTGCCAAGAAATGAGCAGAGAAATTAATTGACTCCTTTCCTTTGCTGTCTCCTTTTCCCCCCTTTGTCTTCTTTTCATGGTTACTCAAATTAAAGCAAAGATAAAATTCCTGAGGAAGCTGGCATTAATCAAAGTTTAGTTTAAATTGAATTAAGTGTTTTTTATTTAACTCAGCAGTATTAGTTATTAAAACCAGAAGGTTCTTCCGAGGCAATGTTAAAAAAGGCATACAATGGCTCACACTGTGGCACAGATTTTATTAAGGAATTAATAGGATTGTTTTTTATTATTTTGCCGAAATGTAATTTCAGACAAATCCATATAAACAAGAACAATGACAGAAAACTTGGCAACTAGTTTTCCTTTCATCAGTTCTTGGTAGAATGTTTGGTACTGCTATAAGGACAAGCCATGATAGAGATAAGATGGCATCGTTTATGAAGGTTTACCTCTCTGTCCAAATGTATTCTTGCAAGGTGGTTCAGGAAAAGTTTTGTTGAGCAAATGAAGTATGAGATAGAATTGTTTTTCCTTTGTGGTTTCAAAGTCATTAGGACTCCCCCTTTTCTTTCCCCAGGCTATTTCTGTAGGCTGGTATAGATTTTTTTGGATGAAAGACAAGATTTTCATGATTTATCATGCAGCTAGTGAAAGATAAATAGGAGAATTAAAGTATATTTGATAACCCCACTTACTGTTTGGTAAGTCTGGATAAATTAATCCTGGATTAAAAATCACAATGTAACCTTATCCAAAAGCCAAAGCCAAAACTGAGAGCACCAGTCCTCACTATTTTAAGAATAGAATTTAGAGCTGATATAACAGGGGAAGATAAATAATTGATGCTAGTGAATAGAACAGTTACCTGTGTGCAGAATACCAAGTATTCTGTTATTCACTGGGGAACACAACCTGCTTCTTTCCAACACCAAAATTTTGCATCTGTTTTTATACAAAGGGAAAAAACAGTCCAACCTATCAAAAACAGCACCACAAAAAACAGATTAGGAACACAAGTTAAAATAGGGAAGAAAATGGTAAGTGAGCACCTGTCTACCCTAGACAAGTTCAAATCACCAGGACCAGGTGGACTACATCCCAAGGTTCTGAAGGAACTGGCAGATGAGATCTCAGAACCACTGTATCTTTCAAAGATCCTGGAGCATTGGGGAGCTGCCAGAGGACTGGAAAAGAGCTGATGTAGTTCCCATCTTCAAAAAAGAAAAAAAACAGATCCAGGAAACTAAAGACCTATCAGCCTGACCTCAATAGCAGGGAAGATTCTGGAAAAGATAATCAAGCAATGAATCAGTGAACACCTAGAAGCAAGCAAAGTAATAACCAAAAGCCAACATGGGTTAGTCAAAAACAGATCATGCCAGACTAATCTTATTACATTCTTTGACAAAGTGACAAAATTAGTGGACCAGAGGAATGCTATTGATATAATTTACTTGGACTTCAGTAAGGCATTTGATAAAAGTAGCCTACTACTACTAGATAAAATAGAAAAATGTGGGTTAGACAGCATCCCCACCAGATGGATTCGTAATTGGCTGACCAACCGCACTCAACGTGTAGTACTCAATGGAACTGCATCTACATGGAGGAAAGTATGCAGTGGGGTACCCCAAGGCTCTGTTTTAGGCCCAGTACTCTTCAACATTTTCATCAATGATTTGGACAAGCGGATAGATGGGGAACTCATCAAATTTGCAGATGACACCAAGCTAGTAGGAATAGCCAACACTCCGGAAGATAGGGTTAAGATACAGAAGACTCTCGACAGACAAACATTGGGCGCTATCTAACAAAATGAAATTCAATTGTTGAAAAAAGCAAAGTTCTACATTTAGGCAAGAAAAACAAAATGCACAGGTATAGTATATGAGTTACCTCACTCAATAGTAGTAGTTGTGAGAGGGATCTTAGAGTCCTAGTGGACAACCATTTAAACATGAGCCAGCAATGTGCAGCAGCTGCCAAAAAAGCCAACACAGTTCTAGGCTGCATAAACAGAGGGATAGAATCAGGATCATGTGAAGTGTTAATACCACTTTATAATTCCTTGGTAAGGCCACACTTGGAATATTGCATCCAATTTTGGTTGCCACGATGTAAAAAAGATGTGGAGACTCTAGAAAGAGTGCAGAGAAGAGCAACAAAGATGATTAAGGGACTGGAGGCTAAAACATATGAAGAACGGTTGCAGGAACTGGGTATGTCTAGTTTAAGAAAAAGAAGGACCAGGGGTGACATGATAGCAGTGTTCCAATATCTCGGGGCTGCCACAAAGAAAAGGGAGTCAAGCTATTCCCCAAAGCACCTGAGATCAGGACAAGAAGCAATGGGTGGAAACTAATCAAGGAGAGAAGCAACTTAGAACTAAGGAGAAATTTCCTGACAGTTAGAACAATTCATCAGTGGAACAACTTGCCTCCAGAAGTTGTGAATGCTCCAACATTGAAAGTTTTTAAGAAGATATTGGATAACCATTTGTCTGAAGTGGTGTAGGGTTTCCTGCCTAGGCAGGGGGGTTGGACTGACTAGAAGACCAGATGACTAGATGACTTCTGGTCAAGACTGTAATTAGTCTGTTCCTAGAGAGCTAAATTTATTCTTAATAGTGAAATGCTCCCTAGCTATCCATTTATTTACCTTAGGTTACTACTTTTCCTTTTGCTTAGGTTTATTTGAACATAACTGCATACAATATAACCAATGGTCGCAGAATCAACAACACACAGATGGCAAAACTCTTCTCCTTCTTTATTTAAATTGACCTTGTACACAGCATGTGACTTGTACTTTCTATTTAAAAAATTAATCTAATCTCTTTCAAAAGAGCATTATTCCATTTATACACAGCCTGCATAGCATTTGTGACAGATCTAACTATGAAAAGTGCCAGTGAAGCATTACACAAGGAAAAGCTTTTTGTAAACTAGGTGTCTCGTCTCTCCTGCACTCTAACCCTAAATGTCCATGGAGGGACTGCCAAACAATTTATAGGGGAAGAGGTGTAACCATAACAACCTGAAGTAATCAGTAAGATCTGGGCATGTTCCAACCCCTGACCACAAACACATTAATAAAACAATGCTAAGTCATATTCACAGTAAATCCTATATTAGGAGATGATCAAAAAATCAAACATGATGTTCATTGAAACATCAAAAATCAACTTTAAGCTGCTTCAGCTATGAATAAGGGCAACATTATGAGGACAAGGCATAATAGTTTGCTTGATTTGTGCCACAGTTAGGGGACGTGAGGATGTTCCCTCAATGAGCTTGAATGAATATCAGCATTCAAAATAAGAATCCCCAAATGCTGCCTCAAATCTCATTAGGATCAACATGAGACTTATCAAATCCAAACTACTAGGCAGGCTGAGGGATTTTACATAATATTGCTTTTTGTCAGAACCTACTTCAGAAAATTGTTGGAAATAATTATCCTGTTATTAATGATGAGACAAAAGGGGAAGTGAACCACACAAGTTAATGGGAACCTGCAATCCTTATTGTCCAGTGAAGGAGTTTGTGTTGTAAATATATTCTAGCACTAGAATATTACTATCAATATTCTGCCTAAATATTTCTGATATCTTTTTTTAATCTAAAGAGGCAATTCCAAATATTTTTATGTCAATGTATTATGTAAACAACAGAGGCATCTGCAGGATCCACTGTTTTTGTTAAGCTGTGCTCCTTTTGTATATGTGTGTGAGATGTCATAATACACATACAAAAGAAGTGGAACTAGTATCATGTTGGGAGTGTTGCTGCTTCAGGTATTTATATATAATAATAATGGACACCTCTGCCCAAAATAATCTCAAAGAGAGCAATATGCATATGCATCTCATACAGTTGAAACTCTACTTAGCTTAAATTTCCTTCCCAGATCATCTGAAAAAGCCTACAACCTTAATCCATTGATAACATTTGGTGGCAATTTCTCGATGCAGAGAAAATGAAATTTTTGGGAGAGTATTTGTTTACTATGTGGTGTTGCTTATGTTTTACTATATGTTGTAATCTTGTGCTCTACATCTGTTTTGCTTATTCAATTCATGAGCCGTTTGCTCAGCTGTAAATGTTATTAGTATTAATAACATTTATCACATGCTATGAAAATATGATACTAAAATGTGTTTTGCTGAGCTGTCAGGGCAATGCATTCCACAGAATGAGTTTAATTACCTGAAGCCAATTTAAGACACTTCCAGATGGCTCTATTTCCATTCCCTAATCCCTTCAAAGCAATTTGAAGGAGATTTACTGATTATCTTTACTTCAGCTGAGGTAACTGCAAATATGCTAAAGGAAACAGTTCTCTCTAGTTACCAATAGGAGACTGCAAAAGTAATTCAATGAGTGCCATCTTCAAGTGGAAGTTCTGAAGGTGCCATCATATTATCAGTTCTTAAGCAAGACATTTTTCCAAAGCCTTTAACCAGGTTGCAAAGGGAGCTAAGTTTTGGGATAGAGAATGATAAATACTAAACAATATCCATACCCATTAGGGCTGCAGAAACTGGATCTTACTGTAAGGGTATTCCTCTACTGCTACTATTTCCATTCTAACAGTTCAAATCAAAACTATACTACTTTGACCATAGTAGACTTAAATATGACATTAAGTCTCGGAGAAAGATTTTTTTTTAGTTCTGTTCCATGTTTGTCCCAGAATAAGCTGCTTGTTTTCTTAGCCTTCAAATAAAGTGAATAGGAGTATTGTTTGGTTGTATATATAAAAAGATTTTCCATGTAAAATGCTGATAAAAAAAGCAAAGACAACCTATAGAAATTGGATCCAGAAAATGAGGATTAGCAGCAGCATGTTGACAATATAAATCACTATTTTAATTTAACATTAGAACAAACTTGGACAAACAGAATGGAGTAAAACATATTCACTTCTTGAATCTACTGAAGAATCCAGAACACAAAAGTTTTGCAAACCTGGAGAAGGGCAAAATTCTACAAAGTAACAGGACAAAAAAAAAAAGAAAAGAAAAAAATAAAACAAAAGAAAGTTGTAGCTAGCATAAAAAGACAAATGAAAAAATAGCTTGATGATCTGGAGATAAATGTAATTGGCTTGTAGAGTATATGATAAGAAAATGTAAAAGCAATTTTTGACAGATGGAAATTTGATCTGGGCAAAATTGTGAACAATTACAAGTACATCAACAAGAAATTTAAAGGATTTTCACCTTTTCTAAAAGAACCCAGATGGAGTTTATAAGCAACCTATAAATCCCACAATAACTAAAGCTACTCTGAAAAATAGCATAAATAGCCTAGCCGTGCTTATGATCTGGTCCCTCTGTATTACATTAGAATGCTATGGTATTTTTAGATGGGCTGAAAATGATTATTTGTTCAAATCATAATTCTGAGAAGCTAATTGGAATTGGGTGTTGCAAGTGTATTTTATTACCTGAATCATTAAATTATTGTATTTTTGCTGAGTCTGTTTCTGAGCACAATTCAACATATGTTGATATTTAAATCCTAAATATATCCTAAACCCATACTTGCACCTTCTTCTAAATATGCTAGATTATACTTCTAAATCATTTCCAGGGACTCCTTTCTGAACAAACCTTTCTAATGATATATATGTGTGGGGAAGTAACCAGGATGATAATTTTCTCAGTGATAAAATGCCATTTTTAATTTTTTCGTCATTGTCTAGTGACATTATTATTATTATTATTATTATTATTATTATTATTATTATTATTATTATTATTTTAGTACCAAGGGAACATTTTGAGAAAGCCTTTAAATCAAATAAACATTTAGGTCAAAAATTTATTTAGTTTTATGCTACTTTTACTTCTCTTTCACATACCGCATTATAAGCTTGTTTTAATATGTTCTTTCAAATTAAAATTATGTGACCTACCTTGATAAATTACATTTAAACATATATACCCATATTAATACATGTCTTGATAAGGAATTTAATTCAACCTCAGCAAGTAGATATACTGTATATACTCGAATATAAGCCGAGTTTTTCAGCACATTTTTCAGGCTGAAAAAAGCCCCCTCAGCTTATATTCGAGTCACGAAAAAAGTACCTTTTTTCCTCCAACCGTTTTGGCTCCCTGGGTTGCTGGCAGACTTGCTAAAGCCAAAATGGGGCATGGGGGGGTGCGGCGCCCCTCCCCCGTGCCCCTTTTTGGCTCCCAAGAGTGGCAGGCAGGCTTGCTAGGGGCATGAGGGGGTGCCTAGCAAGACTCCCTGAGCCCCCTGGAAGCAAAAACAGGCTGGGGGGGGCTTAAAGGGAGAAAGAAACAAAGAAATCCTCACTGTTTAGGGAGATCCCATGTGCACTGAGCTTGAGTTGAGAGCTGATTGTAATTGAGAGCTTCTTGTAATTGGCTGCTAGCTAGCCTTGCTCAGGCTAAGCCAGGAGTGGGTTCTCCCAGTTTGGCTGTCTCAGGAATTCTGGGAGTTGAAGTCCACAGGTTGTAAAAGGGCCACATTTGCCCACCCCTGGGCTAAGCTAATCAGTAGTGGAGCTCTAAGAATGCCAGATGAGAAGGAGAAAGGGAGGGAGAAAGAAAGAGAGAGAGAAGAAAGAAAGAGACAAAGAAAGAAAGAGAAAGAAAAAGAAAAAAGAGGGAGAGGCTTGAACTTGCCTGAAATTAGATCAAGCCAGTGACTGGGTGGGCGTGGCTAGCTGGTCATGTGATATATGTGTATAGGGACTACTCAGAGGGCTGAAAAAAGTCATTTCTGACAGGTCCTCGCACTTCTGACCGGTCCTCACACTTATGACCACCCTCACATTTATGCCCGTGCAGCATTCTTAACAACCATGTCACTCATTTTATAACTGCTTCTCTTCACCATGGTGACAAGATTTTTGTTTTTGTTGATCCTCTTTTCCACTTACAGAGCTAGTTTACTGTTTTTCTTTGAAATCAATATTCAAAAACATTTAACCTACTGATGCCTCAATTAATGTAATTTTATTGGTATCTATTTTTATTTTGAAATTTACCAGTAGTCGCTGCATTTCCCACCCCCAGCTTATACTCGAGTCAATAAGTTTTCCCAGTTTTGGGGGGTAAAATTGGGTGTCTCGGCTTATATTCAAGTCGGCTTATACTCGAGTATATACGGTAATATCTCTATGCCAAAAATACTTGAATATGGGGCATACGCAAAAAATATATTAATAAGGAAATGAAAATATTCTCTATTATGATAGAAAAAGAAACAATAAATAGCTCATTATCTTGAGGAAAAAGGGGGAGAGATTCATTACACTGAGCATTGTAGCTTTTGCAGGCATATTGATCTTTAGAGATTAGGCCATTTCCACCTGTCAATTAAAGTATAATTGGGATCATCTAGCCATTGATGTGTCAGTATATATTCCAGCAGTGCAGACAAGCTTTACTATATATCACCTCACAATGATTGGATAATGCTAGAAGATGCTGTGAGGAGCTACTGTAGTAGAGAAATAACCTCATGCTAAGTACACCCATAGTACATGGGGAGACTGCCAGATTAGGAAAAACTGGTATAAATGTTCTGCAATGAAAAAACAACAATAATGGAACGTTGTGCAATTTTCCTAAGATGATAGTATAGAGGTTTCAGTGACAAAGAGGGTAAAACTGTGGACTAGCAGTGGAAAAGATGTGCCAGTAATGACATCTTCTTGTATAATACATCAATAAATAGAAAACAAAATTTTAATTATTTTCTAACTCATTTCAACAAACAAGTGAACAAAAAACTGGAAAAAATATAAAGAAAACATGAAAAAGCTTTTTGGGAGAGGACATCCTAAGCATACATTCTTGGATATTCTAAGATGGATAAAATTACATACCATATAGAAGAGTAAAGGAAGGTGTTCTATTTATCTATCTCATTCAACAAAACAGACAAAAAAGTCCCAAACTGCTTTCTATAAAAAAAGTGAAGGACGAGGTATACTACCAAAATGCCTGCAACATATTACCCCAATTTGATAAATTATTCTCTGGAAGTTTTTCAGAGTACTACTCTGAAAATAGAGAACTATTTCTAGGCTGATGATAATTGCATTCTTATTACAATCAGATTAGTAGGGTTCTTTTTTGAGGTCTAACACACCAGGGCAGATTGATGTGATTCATATAGTGTTTTGCCCATTAGAAAATGAAGCTGTTGTTACTTTCATATACTAGCAATATTTTTTTTAGACTAGTCCCAGATTCTCTCTCCTTATTCTCATCGAAATCTGTCTGTTGTATATTTTAAAGTAAGCACACTTTTTGGGAGGCCAAGCTATGCACTTCCAATTATCAGTGGGGCCAGTGATAAAACTAATTTAAATTAATTAAGTATAGTTAATATTCCTCTTATTAGTTATTCCTGGTTATTCCTCTTGTTTTTATATATTTTGTCACATTAATTTGAGGTAATTTTTGCAGAACCTCTTGAGACTACACCCATGTTTTTATGAGGGGGGCTGTATGGGGTTCTGGATCCTAGGATGTATACTTCTTTTCTGTATTAGTCCCGTAATAAAATATTTCTAGCCTTATAGTCATCTGTCCCACCCCCCACTCATCTCAGCAATTACATAAGTATGCTTGCCTTTGGGAAATGGTTTCATACTTAAGATCTCCTTGATGAAATATTCTGAATTCTGCTCTAGACTTTCTTTTTTATTTCAAACTTTTTAGCCTCTTGGGCCCTTCGACTCAGAAAAGATATAATTTTATTTTTTGGGATAACTTTCTTTTTTTTTTTTATAATAAAAAGTTTTTATTGGTTAAAAATATACAATATTATAGTTTACAATATGTTGAATTTTCAATATCTTTATATAAAGATATTTCAATTATTATTTTCTTTTTTTAATTTCTCACACAACAGACATTATTATCTTAAATCGGATAACTTTCAATTATTACTTCATTCTCCTTTGTAGGTCTTCACAATAATTGATCTAATTCATTTGTTAAATTAGTCTCCATTAAATATATTAATATTTAGCTGTTCAGTAACAGGCTAGAAGACATGAAGGGAACTAAATTCCTTTTTTTGAAGAATAATTTACACTGGAATTCAAATTATGGTAGAGAGATAATTGTAATTGGTTTTAGGGTCCTATTACTTTTAGTTTGTTTTAGAATCCATTGGGCTATGTATGTTTCATCCTTCTAGTCTGGGTGAATAATCATATTCATATTCAAATAATCATATTCAAAATTTCTCTTTTGAACACTTGTCTGCAGAATGCAGAGGATTCCAGGATTCATGGAACTGAAATTAGGATTCTATCATGTAAATGTTTCTGCTTCATAGACACCATTTTATTGCCAAGTTTAGTAGAAGAAACAAATATTACAACTTTTCTGGTTATGTCTGCTCTCTCTTCTGCTTTTGTTTAACTTAGGAAAGATTTTTAAATGCTTTCACACAGAATGGAGAACTACTTTGTGACATTTTGTGAGACAGAATGTCTTTTCAAAATATTTGCTTTCTAACCAAGATAAACTTAATTCTGAGAAAATGCTTTCCAAAGGTCTGTGTATCCTGTAAAATGGAAATGAGTGTGACCTGGCTTGAACAATTGGTTGTCCATTTATTATTGTTTCCAAATGGGAAACTCAAGAATTCTTACTCTTCTACACAAAAATAAATTCAAAATGAATGTTATTGCAGGAAAACTTCAGCATTTAAACAAAAGACCTCAACAAGGAAAATAACATTGTTATGCATAGACCTGGCATATATTAAAAGCTGTTTGTAGCACAGATAACTTCTAAATTCTTTTGCCATCTGTAGGCTAAATCCAATTTGGCTTGCCACAAAAAAAATCCACTTGGTTTTGGCTCTGTCCCTTTTTTTTGGAGATGGGGAAATGGCAAATAAATTTATCCTTATGATATTTCTAAAGTAACTTTTGGATTGAGTTTCACCCTATATAATTATGAACTGTAGTACGTTACTTTGTTCTTTTCCCCCCCTAAATTTCAATGCCACCTTAATTGTTGATTGTTATTCTATGTATAAATCCTGCCCATTTCAACTTTTCCTATTCTGTACTTTACTTTTTAGAGGTGTGACATTTTCAAAAATGTTATCTTTGATTATACAATTATTAGGAAAGTTATTTTATGATATATTTTTATCAGAATGAGTTCTGACTGGCTGAAATAGTTTGCTGCTGATCTATCCTGTGGTGGAGAGTGTGTTTGTATATGTGTGTTTGTGTGTGCTAATTTCTTTAAATATGTATAGCCTACTCTTTGGTTCTATTATGTATGTGCTTGTAGATCCACATGGCTCCATCTTTTCCAGGATGAGGTAACAGAGAAAGTTGACTGCAGAGGAGCAGCTGAAATACTAGCTATGGGCTGTGGGTAATCAGAAGAAAAGCTGAAACTATCTTCCAGAATGTAAACACCCTTATAGCTTAATGGACCTATTTACATTGAAGGAGACCAGGAAATGAAATTTGTTTTGTTGTTCCAAATAAGCCCATGCAGATGGTAAGCAGAACCAGACGAGTCAGTGAGTATGAATGCAATGACTTTTCCTTTGAAAAGTGCTTGATTTTATCAAATTGTTTACTAAACTGTCACAACAAGGCATGAAACCAAGGAACCCTTGTACATGCTCATATTGGCAATATGTTCCTGAAAGTGGGCAGTGATGGAAACATGGCTTAGTTGGCTTCCTGCCCTGAAGTACATGAAATAATCAGTCACATTTCTCTGAAACTATTGAATGTGGCCTCATACTGTGGGGTAGCTATAGGTGTGGATATGATGGGAATCAGCACTGACTATAGAAAATGGTTTCTTCTTTAGATTTATATTTCATATAATTTGCAGACAGGTTAGGTGGGATTTTCTTGTGGTTTTTGAAAAAATAGACCCTTTCTTGGTTTATTTTACATAAACCATGTAGAATTATTTTGCAATGATCCAGACCAAAGAATATCTGCCCTGGATTTGAAAAAGATGGGAAAACAACTACAGCAGGATCCAAAGCAGTTGCACTTTGCCTTTGAACTGGGAGCTAAGAGTGATTGCAACATATTCCGCCTGTTCTTCCCCCACTCCACCCCATCCCGTTTTTAGTCTCTGCGTGTAGATTTAAAATTAAATTGGTTCTGGTTAGCAAATGAGAACAGGACGGTTAAATTGAATTTTCAAAAGAATGTTGTGAATTCTGTGTGAAAAAAAAAGAACACTCCCACATGCCTTGGATCCTCATCTTATTGCCTGCAGTTTGCTTCTACCCACTATTGATCAATAAGAGTTCTATTGGAGAACTTTTCTTCTTTCCTTTCATTCAGTGTTCATCTGGTTTTTCTGCAATCCCATATTTCCAACCATTGTTTAACAATTGTGAGACTTTTCTTTCAAGCTGATTGTGAACTAAATGGCAGATGTCAACTGATTGGACCTCAACATTTTTATGTTGAATAATATGGCTGAGAAGTAGGCAAAAGTATGGAGCTGACACTTTTCATCAACTCAAAAACCAAAACACAATTATCTTGCAGCTATGTCCTGGGTCTTGATTGATGATGTTTTGAGAGCTTCACGTATCCATTCATGTATTCCTCAAAGAGGGCATTGCTGCATTTGTCAGATATCCTTGCTAGGCTTCTCTTCCCCATTCCTTCTTATTTCATGAAGTTTCTCTGGTTTTGTTTTTCTTTGAATGGCTAAATGTTTTCTCTGTCTGTAACGGAAGAAAATGAAGACTTTCCATTTTATGTCTTTTGCATTTGGAAATAAGAATGAAATATTGTAATTATAAACTATGTCTTAAAAAATTTGGCCATTGTTCTGAAAATTTGGAATTATTTGATGCAATATAGGTAGTCCTTGAGTTACGACCATAATTGAGCCCAAAATTTATGTTGCTAAGTGAAGCATTTGTTAAATGAGTTTTGCCCCATTTCTTACCATATTGCCTACCTTTCTTGCCACAGTTATTGAGTAAATCTGGCTTCCCCATTGACACAGCTTGTCAGGGGATCACATGATCCCAGGACACTGCAACCATCATAAATATGAACCAGTTGCCAAGCATCCAAATGTTCATCATGAGACCAGGAGGATGTTGCAATGGTTGTAAGTGCGAAAAACAATCATAAATCACTTTTTTAGTGCCGTCATAACTTTGAACAGTCACTAAAAAAACTGTTGTAAATTGAGGACTACCTTTATAAATCCTAAACATGAAGTACTAATCTTCCTTTTTGGAACATATTAAAGCTATCTGATTTTTTGCTTTGTCAGTGCATATTTATTCATTTATTCATTATTTATTATAGATAATTATCTTGTACCAAACTCTGGGTGGTTTGCAACCAACAAATAAAACATTCATATAGAATAAAAATACTAAAACCACAAGTATAAAGCCAAAACCAAAATAAAACCTGCTACCATAGCTAAACTTTCACATGCAGCTCAGACGTTCATCTCATTAATCTCACCCTATCCCAGCACTTAAGCCAGGTCTTAAGTGCTTTTCAGAAGGTTAAAAGGTGAGGACCTGCCCAGTTACTACTTTGCTAACGTGGAGTCAATATGTTCTGTCCATATTGAGACTTCCTGCTCTCTACATGGTTTACCTGTGAGGACAATGAGATATTCTACATTTCTAAGTATATTCCAAGGCTTAATGTGATCAATACAGTTGAGGACTTTTTTTATATAATTAATGAAGCTCATAGTGACTTCATTTTGTTATTCTTTGGCTTTCCCAATTATTCAGCATGCACCAGCAATGTCTTGTGTTCCTCAGCCTTTTTAAAAGACTTTTTGAACATCTGGTATCTCTTCTTTCTTGAGGGTTCTAATCTGCATTAGATGATTCTAAGCATTATTTTTTAGCATGTGAAATTAATGATATTGTTCCATAGTTTATACAGGTCTCCTTTTTTAGGTATTGAAATGTGGATCAGTGTCTTCCGATCTCTTTGCTTCTGTGTCATTCTCCAGATTTGCTGGCACAGTTTAGTTAGAACCTTTATTGATTTTCCTTCAGTTGTTTGCCATATTTATGAGTCTTCCATCAGTTCCTGTAGCCATCCAGAGGACTGGAGTGCTGATCTAACTCCATCTTCCCATAGTAGTGGTTCTTGTAAATAGTGATTATTGTCTAAGAGATCTTGGAGGTGACATCTCTACTGTATTTTCTCATCTACTGTCCAGTATTTTCCTACTTTTCTTTAATCTTCTTCAAATCAGTTATTATTTTCTATCTTTTAGAATACCAATTTGAGTTGGAACTTGCTTCAGAGATCTTTTGGAAAACATTCCTTGTTTTTCCACATCATTTCCATCTCGTGTCTTTACAAAAATTGTTATAACCCTGCTTCTTGTCTTTCCTAACAACTCTGAAATTTTTTTTTACGTTCCTTCCAGAAATTTTTTTGTCTTTCTTTGCTTTGCCTTCTTTTCATTTCTTAACAAAATCCAATTTGTTCTGATATTCAGTTTGATTTCTTCTATTTCTTTATTTTTGGTAATCTATTTTGACATTCATCCTTCAAACAGCAACAACAACAATAATAATAATAACAAAAATAGATAATATCAGTGTTTAGTATCTCTGGCAGCTATAGCAAAAATGACCATGAAGGCACAGAGCCCAGCAGCCAGATGGGAAGAGGCAAGCCTGCAGTATGCAAATTAGAAAATTGCTTTAATGTGAACTAGAATGTCAGCATGGGAGGTATTCTGCCAGTTTGGGGTGGAAGACACAAATTTCATCCTGTAATTCAGTTCCTTTCAACAGTAGTCTGCTCTGAGATAGAAACTCAGTTGGCAGGACATTTCCTTGGCAATGGGTATTGGGTGTCTTTGTGCCATGGCAACCAAGGAGTGTGAATGAATGCTCTGTTAGGTTCAAGAGGACATCAGTGGTTTCCTGTTGAAAATTATACAGGCACCCTCATCCGCAATCAAATCATGGGAAGGGCACCCTTATTTAGCACTGACATGGCATTCCACAACACCCAGAGCCCAGGGCCACTAAGGATCTATTTGCAGGCTACAGAGGGCAAATACTTTCAAACAATGCTCTTAGTATCTTCTAATATGGCCCACCCTCAGATTTCTGCCATATTTATCTCTGCCCATCATAATTACAATAACTTCACCTTCCTTCTCCTGCATACACTCCCATCCCCAATTCCGCTTCAGACCCAACTATTCAAGTGTTATTATTATAATTTTTATTGTTTTATTGCCTTAATTGAACAAATAAATATTGGTTGCAAAGATATGGTAGCTGCTTGTTTGCTTGAATTCTAAAGTTTAAACTTCTTTATTTTCTATTGCTTTGCCTATTTTGTGGTCCCACAGTACTTGCTTGCAGGCAAATGATATTTCTTGTAGATATCCCAATGCTTCTTTGTCATGCCATTTCTTTGTACTGTAGACAGTCTGTGCAATCTTCTAGCCAACTAGGGATAACTTGCTTAATAATATTTTTAATAAGACTAACCTGTTTCTTCAGGTTATTATTATTTTAATTTATATACCACTCAATTCCCGTGCAAATTTGGAAAAATAATTTAGCCTCATATTAATAGTGCTCAAATAGCATTGATTGTGCTTGTAGATGACTTTGGTGGAATTGGTACAAGGATGATACAACTAATCTCATCCTTCTCAATCTCTCAGGAGCTTTCAATACTATTAATCATGATATTCCAACTTCAAGGAATGGGCATGGGAGCTATGGTGTTATGCTTTTTTAGAACATGTCTCAATCAATATTGGGGATGGGGATATTACTGTAAGTTCCTCAGGACTCGACACTTTGATATCTCATTTCAATAATTACCTGAATCTGCTGAATGAAGGCATCTGACAACATGGGATCTAGTACCATCAACATGCCAATATTGGGTGGAATATCTTGATTTAAGACCAACCAACTGATGCTATCAAGATTTGTTGCAATGCCTGGGGGCTTTGGGCATCTGAATGACTTGCTTCCAGGGATTTTCCAACTCTGGCTCTACATGGAATTGCACTTCACCTTGATGTACAATTTTGGAATCCTTGTTCTTGAAGAACTGGGGACTTGTGTGGTACTTGTACCCATTCCTGCATCCGTCTTCACGGAGTCATCCATTTTCTTTCATGTTTGAACTGGCTTGGTCAAAGTATTTACAGTTTTCCCAAGTGAAACTATGATTGAATTTAGTGTGTTGTAAGATTAAGAGGTTTTTGTTCTGTATTCCTATTATCAGTTGATGTTCATAAATGTGTTCTCCCATTTTTGTTGTTTGTTATTTATGGTAGTTTTCACAATTCTTATAGTATAGATGTATTTTGTTTTGTTTTTGTTTTTTGCTGTTGGATTTTGTTTTTGCTTAGGATTCTTTCAGTAGATTTGTTGTCTTGATTACCATAAGGCCTAGGGCTTGTAGTTACCAATAGGTAAATTCAAGAATGTTTTTGATATATGGTAAGAGTTGTAGAATCTTTTTCAATTGTGGAGATTGCATAGATATTGATTATTGAGAGCCAATAATCTCAGTGGTCCAGTGGTTAAGACACCAGAATAGAAAGTGGGAGATTGTGAGAGTTCTAGTTCCACTTTAGGCATGAAAGCCATCTGGGTGACATTGGGCCAGTCACTCTCTCTCAGCCAAATTCACCTCACAAAGTGGTTGTTGTGAGGACAATAGCAGGAGAAGGTGTGTTGGATATGTTTGCTGTCTTCAATTATTTGTAAAAAAATAATAAAGGCAGGATAAATAAACATAAACAAATAAATAAAAGTGGTTGCATGGACAGACATTTCTGTCATAAACCAATTGAGTATGTTCGTTTGGAACATCAATGCAGTGTATTTTTGTTCATTGGAAGACAATTCTTATAAGCTTCTTTTCTGTGCTATAAGATAGTTTCCCAACCTTTCTAGCTTTGTGGACAGGTGAGATGGGGGGAGAGGGATGGTTCCTTGTGAAAGCCTGGCAAGCACATGCACTGGCAGCTCCATTTGCACGAGCGGCAGACACGTGTGCCTGCTGCTTGTGCAAATAGAGCATGCCCACACAATGCCTGCTGCTCATACAAGTGGGGATGCATGTGCACACCCGCCTGCCACTTCCACATCCACCACTTCCACACTTGTTTCGAATGGCTCATGGCCCAGTAGTGGGACACAGTAGTGGGTCTCCTGCCATAAGATATTTGAACACTTAATAGGTTTGGTTTGCCTGTGGTATACTTGGATTTTAATTTGCCATTGTTTTCTCTGCTGATGAGTATGTCCAGGAAGGGTAGTCTGTTGTTGTTCTCTTCTCTTGTGAACCTGATTCCATGGAAAACGTTGCTAGTTTTATACATATTCTCTACTTAATCTTTTTTAGATAATGACAAAGGCAACATTCACATAATAGATCCATGTTTTAGCTTATATCAGTGGGAGTACTATTATTTTCAATCACTGCATGAATGGTAAGAATCTTTGCTATGAATCCCATGGTTGTCCTCCTGATCTGTTTGTATATTTGTTCATCAAATTGGAGGTAGATGGTGAGGCAGAGGTCTATATATGAAGATATTTCGGAACCTAGAATTATGTGCAGGGATGAAATCCGAACCGGTTTGCTACTGGTTCACTGTCCGCACATGTGCACTGTGCGCCAAATGCGTGCGTGCGAAGTGTGCAGCAAACCTGCTTTCCTGCTTTCTAGTAAAGCTGCACAGTTGATTTCTTCCCTGCTGTTCTACTTACCTTCCCAAGCCTCCTTTTGGTGTGTGCTGTGCGCATGCACATGCACAGTATGCACCAAAAGGAGGCTTGGGAACAGGGGTGGGTTCAACCTACCTTTACTACTGGTTTGCATTGGGAGCACACATTGAGAGTGTATGTGCAGATCACCTATGATGATGTCCGGGTCGGTAGGTGGAGCCTCCCACTGGTTTTACTACTGGTTCTTTCAAACTAGTCCGAACCAGGGGCAACCTACCACTGCTTGGGAAGGTAAGTAGAACAGCGGGGGGGGGGGGGGAGAATCAGCTGTGCAACATAGTTTAGTTTTGCTAGAAGCTTTCTAGCAAAGCTAAACCCCACTGCACAGCTGATCATCAGAAATACCGGTTTGGAGGAACCGGTAGAGGTTCGCCCGAATTGGTAGCTTTTTTTTACTACCGGTTTGCCCGCACCGGTAGTTTTTATCACTACTGGTTCGTCCGAAGCAGAGCAAACCAGTAGCATTTCACCCCTGGTTATATGTATTTCTTATGCTTATATTCATTTTTGTTAGCTTCTTCAGTTTTTAATTAAATCATTAGTTTTGCCTGTTTCATATTTCCAAAATTGTAGAAGTTTCCACAGCTGACAGTATATTAATATGGTTTTTATCTATTTATAACATTTATATAGCTACCCATCTTCTAACCAATTCAGGCAGCTCCCAATCAAAATTTAAAATAACATATAAAACCATATTAAAATCATAAAACTAAACACATTAAAACATTAAAAACAACAAAAACCTGGCACCAAGTCAAAATTCTGATGTGCAGTCATCTAATCCAGCGGTCACCAACTGATGGTCCATGGACCACTGGTGATCTGCGAGAAAATTTTGGTGGTCCACAGAAAAATTATTTGCATTTTCTATATTGCACTAAATCAGGGGTCCTCAAACTATGGGCCCTGGGGCGGATACGTGCAATGAACGTTTGTTGCTGCAGAGAGTCTCCCCCTTCTGGGTCTCTGCCTGCTGGGTCAGAGGGGGGCAGAAATTCCGACTTGGGGCCAGAGGGCCTTGTTCCAGTGGGACAGCATCATGGCCTGAAACTGGTTGACCATCTCAGCCTGCTGAGCCTCCAGGTACCGGTACCTGGCCTTGCACTCCTGCAGGTCTTCCCTCTGTAATAGGGTCCCCTATTCTGGACAGCTGAAGTTTCAGAGTGGTTTTTAAGGGAAGCCCCTTGTGGAGTGTATTGCACTAATCCAAACAGGAAGTGACCAAGACATGAGTAGACTGTGAGCAAGATCATCTAGTCCAGGAAAAGATGCAAATAATGTACTAGATGAATCTTTGCAAAGCCCTCTCCCAACCATTGCTGCCATCTGTCACTCAAGCAGGAGCCAGGAGTCCAGGAGAACTCAGCATCAGCTGAGTCTGAGAAAATGCCACCCGGTCCAGAATGAAGTATCATCTCGGCTTGTGGGGCAAAAAACTCATAGCCATTCTGTCTTAACAGGTTGAGTCGAAGTCAGTTCCTCTCCATCCAGATCCTTATAGCCTCTAGGCACTCAGCCAGCACTGCCATACCAATGGATGATGTCCGCTAACAATTATCTTCTTTGTTAACATTAAGCAATTTTTTTGCAGATTGTACTCATTTTTAATGGATCAAGTCATAAAATAGAACTAATAAGCTAATCTTGATTCGTTATTCATGCAATTTTTTATCTTTATCTTTTATTGATTTTATTACATTTTTTATTGTTGTGAGCCACACAGAGTTGTTGTGGATGACATACACATTTAATAAATAATAATTATTATTATGGTTAGTTACACAGTTAGACAGATGGTTAGGATGGATTTGGTATTTTTATCCACCTATCAAGTCCTTTCCAAAGACCTGGGATAGGCACATGTCTGATGATGTTAAAAGGAATTGTTACAGGACAAGTAAGGCTGCCTGATAGTGATTTTGTTAATGCTAATGGTATTCAAGTGGTCCAGATGTTTTGGAATTGCACCCAAGGGGCCTATTAATATTGGTACTACCTTTGCTTTCTTTTGCCACAGTTATTCTTCTCTATTAGCACTCCTCCCCCTCCTCCTCTCCTCCTTCTAATATTTTAGTTTAGAGAGTCTATTGTTTATGAGAACAAAAATCAACCTTATATTTTTTTCACCAGTAGCATCCAAATATCCCTACCTGCTTTTAATGCTGGAAATTAAATTTAATTCTAAATAAATTAGAATGAAATAAATGCTAGGATTTTAAATATTCCAGATAGCAAGTCTCCAGTACTGGCCATAATTTAGCGGCGTCCACAACACAATTGTGATGTTCTGTCACAAACCCTGTCTTTTGAGGCATGTGTGCAATATCATGACACATGTAGAAAAGAGAAGGGGCATGCACATATTGCTACAATGCTGCTTTCATCATTCTAATTTCCCATACTTCTCTCCGTAGATGCTAGTTACCTTTGCAATCTCATTTTTGTTTTAAAAAATAATAGATGTTACTAGGTAAGCCCAATGGTACAAAAAAAAAAAGTCAGGAAAATTAAAATGTCAATTTACACATGGGAGACAAAAACTAGGACTCTGCCCATTCTACAGAAATGTAATTGTTATTGTATATATTTGTCTAAAGCATCTAAATGGAATTAACATATGCATTCCTTTAAAATATGTATTACTCATTAGGTTGTACTCATTTTTACATTTATTTTTCCCTATATACAATTTCTTGATGCATTCCACATTGCATCATAATTCATGAGGAAATAATCAGAGTTGTCATCACCTAAGCAGAGCCACTACAGCAATTTCAAGATTTTCAGGCTGAAGTTCTAAAATATTCACTAGCAATCTAATACTATCAGAGTTTGAAATTCTTTAATGAAATCAGATTGTGCAGGCTGTATTATTTTTGGTAGCAGGTTCTTTGACCTATGTGCTAAATTTGTAATTAGAAAGTTTGTTACATGTAAAAAAGATAACTCACACATTCTACAGTGTTTGCCCAGTTTCAAAATTATATTATATAGGCTTCGTAAAATGATATGGTAAGAACTCAAAACATTATTATATATCTGTAATAAAATAGGGCCAAGCTATCTTTATATTTTCCACCATTCTATTGGAAACTCATCTGGCCCAGATTTCATATAATTGATTTCTGTAGAAAACTATCTTCAAATCCTCAGTCTTATATCCTTTGATGATATCATTTTATCTGTGGTGGAATCTGCAGCTGACATGGGAGATGAAATTCATTATTTGTCATGGTGATATACAGATATTTTATTTTCTTCTCCATCTTAAAACTTATATTTCTTCATCAATTCTGTTTGAGCATCTATTTTCATGTTTTTGTTAATATTTTCATCTTGTTTGTTGATCATAAAACATGTTAATGTACCACATTCTTTTAGTTTGCCCATTAATATTTCAATTCCCTTAAAGGATCTTCCAAAACTAAAACCAGGTCATCTGCAAAAACTCTTAACTTTAAAAAGTCTCCTTTTAAATCTTTACTCCATAGCCTTCTCATCTTGCCTTCTATCTCTATTCAGTATTTCAAGAACTAAAATAAAGAAAAGAGGAGACAGTCAACATTCCTATCTTATTCCTTTTGTATCTCACAGGGCTTTGCTAGATTTCCATTAACAATTATTTGTGCTTCTGTGATGTATAAACAGATACTATCCATTTTAAACAGTTCTTTCCGAAGCTTATCTCTTCTAAAACTTTGAAGAAGAAGTCCCAGTTCAAATTGTCAAAGGCCTTCTTTGCATCTAAGAAAATCAGTGTGTCTTGTTTTTCATTACATTGCTTCAAATATTCCAAAATGTTCAATGCATTTCTAATATTGACCTTTAACTCTCTTTTAAGTAAAGAAAAACAAACATTGATCCTTATGAATAAATTCTTGAAAAATTAATTTCAACCTATCAGATTAAATCTTGTGAACAACTTGTGGTCATTATTCAATAACTATGTTAGCTTATGGTTTTTTGTTAAAGTCAAATTTTGTCCCTATTTAGGTATTAATGCTAAAGTGACCTTTTTCCAACTCTTTGACATCTTTCTTCCCTATAAAATGGAATTCATCATGTTTTGTAATGGTTGTAAAAGTTCATCCTCAAAATAATTAATAAGAACTTGGTTATTTGTATGGTTCAGGAATCTTTCATGGTTTAATTTTTTTGTAGCTTTACAAACTTCTGTTACTGTTATAGGTCCATCATAATTTGCTTCTGTTCCTCTGCAGTCTTTGATAAATTTTGTTTTTTTAGGTATTAATTTATTTTCTCCATAGAAATGCCTTGTCCTTTATACTAGTGGAAATAATATTAATGAAATACTTTTTGGAAAGCCACATTTTCTGTTAATATAGCATCTCTCTATTGTATTATTGTTTTCTGTTATTTTTTCATAATGTATATGTCAACCAGTTCCGTGGTTTGTTTGCAAATTTAAAGTGTTTATTTTTGCATGACATTAACTGTCATTAGGAAAGCTTAATTGATTGAGATGTACCCTCTCTGGTAATTCCTTTAATTTTTTTTGTCTCATCCAAAATAGCTTATGTTTTCTCTTACCTATTCTTTTTAAGTTCACTCTTGTGTTTTATAAAATAACCTATGATAAAAACTTTACTTCCATCTCAAACCATTTTTAAATCTGTATCTTTATCTAAATTATTTTCAAAGAATTATTTTAATTGTGTTTTTCTGTAGCAACATTTCAATTAGTCTCCATATAAAAAACTTCAATTTTGTTTTATGAACCAAACTCACAGGATTCTGATCAAAATAAGTTTTTGTTAGTATCTCTACAAAGGCCCTAAATTTTCCATCAAAACAAACAAAACACTCCAAACTCGCCTTAAACACCAATTTTCATCAGAAAAAAACATTAGTCTCGCCATAAGTCCTTATAGAACAGTTCCACCTTTAATATAGGACTTCAAGACAGCATCCATTGTACTCTCTCTTCCCATTTTTCTCCAGCATTGTGAGATAGATTGAGCTGAGAGACAATGACTGGCCAAAAGTGATCAGGAATCTTTTGTGACTGAAGCTGGACTGAAATCTGGATCTTCTTAAAGTAATCCAACATCATACCTGCTTTCAACCTTAAAAATGTATTGGTTGGGGATAAGAACATGTCTGTACTTCTGTATGCGGACAAGGGAATAGTTTTAGTTGAGAAACTTGATGATTTTCAAAGACTATATGATGAGAGATCTGAAAATTAATTAAGCAAGTAATATATGGCACAGAATGAATGGATGTTGAAAGAAGAGAAAATGGCTATGTATAAATACATGCTTCTGCTACCTACTTATATAGAAATGGGAGTATGTCAGGGGAAACATAAAAATAAATTGAATACAGTGGCAATGAATTATTTAAGAAATTTGTATTACAAAAGAAGAGATGAGTTCCAGAAAGAATGGATGTTGATTTTTGATTGCTCACATAAGTTAAATGAGTAGTGTGAAGGAAGTGTGTTGAGGTAATTTGGTGATATAGAGAGAATGAAGACTGAAGTGCAAAATACATGAAAAAAGAATGAATGGGTAGAGGGGAAGGAGAAAACTAAGTAGTGAAGGTTCTGTTGAACTGATGAAAACCTCAGAAAGAGAGAAGTAAGAAATCAGAAGAACAAAAGGCAATCTGTGAATCAGTGTCTGAACGTAGTGGAAATGAGAATAAACAGGTATGAGTGGTATACTTGATGAAGTTTATGTAAACTAGATATTGATTTCCTTCCCTCCCCCCACTTATGCCATTAATTTCTTTCACCTATACTACTACTTATTGTTTTTCTGTGCTCTGTGTAACATTGTTTGCCCAACAGTAAATATCATCATGTGCATCTATGGTATGAATGCATATCTCTTGTATTTGGAATACATTTAAAAAGCCAGAAGAATTTAGAATACTTCATTTTAGTTCTCTAGGCACGATCAAAATATAAGAAAAGTTGATGGAATGATTATCAAAATGAGGTGGTTTGGGTATGCACCATTTCCTAAGTTATAAGACAGCTGGGGAAGGTCAGCACAGAAGCCACACATTTATGTATCGGAGGCCATCGCTTTAACTCTAGGATGGCATTTTCTTGGCATGGCTCTTCAAACGCTGCCTAGGATGTGCAAAAAGACATTTCTTCTTTAACTTTTTTTTCTTCAAATACTAAGTTAGTATTTAGAACATGTTTTTAATTAAGGATTTCGGATCGAAACATTTCCGGTTTTATGTATGTGTGTGTTTTTCCTAAGGACAGTTTCCAGTTAAAATGTTTTAGAGTTTTGAAAAATACCAGATGCCCCATTTTCAAAGATTGCAAAAGAAATGTAAAAAAAACCCCAGCAACATTCTGTGTTGATTCTTGGGTAAAATCACGTGTATAATATTGTCAGAATCTGACCAAAAGACAATGACTTAAATGGGAACAATAGTTGGTTCATATTGGTCAGAGTTTAGTTAGTTTATTATGTTTCCAGTTGCAGAAGAGAATTTTAAAAATTTTTTGGGGCAAGCAAGATATATTTTCAATTTATTTCATGAATATCAAAATTTTAAAATAGCTAGTTGTAGATTGTGAGTCAATTTGGTGTTGAGTTTAATGGGTTGGATTAGAAACTAGAAAACCAGAAATTTAAGTCCTCACTGAGGCATGCAAATTTAAAGGTGTGACTTTGGACCAGTCATTTCTCTCAGCACAATCCACATTACAGAGTTGTTGTGGGGAAAATAGGAGGCAGGAATGTTAGTGGGGCTATGGCAGGAGTCATGATTGTGAGTGCAAAAGTTGTCATAGAATAGCCTCAGTCTTGGGAAATAGTTTTGATAGCAATTTGGTTTTGGATATATGACCCTGGGTTGCACATGCTGGCTTGCAACAGAATTGTGTTCTTTCTCTGCCTGGCTAACACATCAGCTGACTTCTCCGAACAAAAAATATAAACAAGAAACACATTAAACAGAGGCTCAACCATCTATATCTTTAACGTTAATCTATTCTAATGATAAATAAAGTAGGGAGATGTTCCATAGGGCAGGAACCACAGCAGAGAACATGGAAAGTATTGACTGAGAGGGCCTGCATGCCCAGCATGCCCAGCCTGCCAGAGTGGGTAGGGCAGTCCAATCCCAGTGGGGTTCCTCAAGTAGCTTGGACCCATGCCATGCAGGGCTTTAAAGGTAATAACCAACACCTTGAATTGCACTCAGAAGCAGAACAGCAGCCAGTGCAGCTCGCAGAGCAGTAGTGTAATATGGGTCATCCTAGAGACCCCAAGAACTGCCCGCATTGCCACACTCTGCACTAGTTGAAACTTTTGAATGCTCTTGAAGGGTAGCCCCATGTAGACTACACATCTGTAGTCCAGATGTGAGATGACCGTGGTCGTGCAGTGGTTAGAATGCACTATTGCAGGCTGTCTCTGCCCACAGTCTGGACTTTGATCCTGATGGGACTCAAGGTTGACTCAGTCTTCCATCCTTCCTAAGTCAGTAAAATGAGAACCCAGATTGTTGGGGGCTGTATATTGACGTAAACTGTCCCAAGAGTGCTGTAAAGCACTATGGAGTGGTATGTAAATGCTATTGCTATTGAATGACTGTGCACAGGGACTCTTGATCCAGGAAAGGTCACACCTGGCACATCAACCAAAATTGTGCAAAGGCTCTTCTAGCCACAATTGCCACCTGCTCTTCAAGCAGGAGTTGTGAGTGCAGTAGACTCCCAACTGCAAACTGGGTCTGCCTGGAGTAATAGTATCCCACCCTGAACTAAGTTGGGTAAAGTCCTGGATCTTGAGGCTCCATGCACCCAAAGCCATTCAGTCTTGCCAGGGTTCCGCGTAGCCTGTTGTCCCCATGCAGATCCCACAGCCTCCAGGCACCGCGAGAGGGTGGCAATGGCATCACTTTGCTTGTGTGTATGTGTGTGGGTGTGGGTGTTTGTGTTTGTTTCTGTTATGTACTTCAGTTGCAATATATTTTGTAATTATTTCCCTGTGGGCAGCAAGACTGTAAGAGAAATGGCCATTTGAATGTGCTAATTTATGGAAGCTGGTGAGTATTTTATTATGATTAAACAAATTACACTGAAAATTTTGCAACAGGACTGTAAGTTACAAATCCTTCTTCAACACTGCTGTTGAAGGATTGAACAATGTTTTGCTTAATTTGAAATTTTTAAGATGCTGTTGTTACATAAAAGTTACATAGAATTAAATATATACAAAATGCTTCTGAGACATTAACACTGTGACCTGGAACAGAATGAATTGAAAACAGTTGTGTCCCTTATTTAATGATATGTGTTATTTTTTTTAATTACATGGAAAAATCAGTGAGGAGACTTTTGTTGCTACTGTGTCATCAATTACTAAGAAGATATTTTCTTTTCAAATTTAACCATATACTAGAACCTTATTGCATAAGTTATGGTTCAGATTGCTGTGGAATATCTGCGTTAGAATTAGAAGGCTGTGTCACTCATTCTGGTAGGAAGATGCAGAAAAGTAAAAATTAAGTGACCAATCTGCATAAACATTATCAGTCTATGAATGTTATTCACTAAATAATATTGACCTGATATTCAGAAGGTAGCAAGTGTTTCACTGTCATTGCTAAGATCAAAATTACAATAAAAAGTCTTTCCACATGTAAGAGAATTTAGCAAATCCTGAATTTAATAATGATTTTGAAGAATTGATATTGATAAGAATTCTTTGCAAATTATGAAGTAGTTTGGTATGGTTTATTTATTTATTTGTTTATTTCTTTGTTTGTTTATTAGATTTATGTGCTGTCAGTCTCATTTATAGGCCACTTTGAGTGGCTTACAAACATTAAACAGACATTAAAATGATGAAACAATAAATAACAATAATAAAAAAGTACAGTTAAAAGAGGGGGAGAAGGGAAGCATGGAGTACATGGGGAAAGGTGGAGAGTTTTCTTAATCCAATAGCCATCTCCAGAATGGTGCACCCCTGCTGGGGCACTATGTCAACTGGCAGAGCTAGGTCTTCAGGCCCTTATGGAAGGTCAGTAAGATGAGCACAGATCTCACCTCAGGGAGAACGATGTTCTAAAGGGCAGGAGCAGAAAAGGCTCTTCCCCTGGAACTCACTAGTCAAAATCCCTTGACCGATGGGTTCCACAGCATGCCCCTTTTGCTAACATGGATGGAGCCAGCCAATCCCATTGGAATGAGTCAGTTTTTCAGATAACCTTATATAAAGCAGTGAAGGGCTTTAAAGGATAACCAACACCTTGAATTGCATCCGGAAGCAAAACAGCAGCAAATGCAGCTTGCGGAACAACAATGTAACACGGCCACCCTAGGGATCCCAAGAACTGCCTGGGCCACTGTATTCTGCACAAGTTGCAGCTTCAAAATACCCTCCAATGTGGAGCACAACATATAAGATGGATGTTCCTGCTTGACTTCTGGAAGAATCTAAAGTCCTCGCTTTTCTTTGGGACACTGGGTCAGGTAGCTCTGACCTGGGTATAGGTCTTGATCAAGGGAAGCCTTGGTCAAGAGAAGGCTGTTATCTTCAAATTGTGCTTTTATTCCTTATTTCCAAATACTTTTATAAGTTTAAGAGCAGATACAATACTTCTTGTGTACTTGGGGATGCTTTTAAACCATTCCAAAAACCATGTTTTCTGAAAGACCAAGGTGCTCAGAAAAGAGCGGCTGATCTAAGCTATATGAGAGCCAGCATAAACTGTAGCACTGCAGTGCCAGCTGTCATTGCTTAGAAACACATAATAGATTTTGCTGCTTTTCAGACAGCAGATCTTACAGCCACATAAACCAGTCATTCTGTAAGAGAGCAAGCAAGCAAACCCTGACAGCTTAGAAGTATTGTTTGGTAACTGCATATCTAGAATAATTGTGAATGTAGAGGCAGAGAGCGGTAGCTTTGCAACACATTATTTCCTAGTCTGGCCTCGGTATAGAGGAAAAACATAGGGAGGTGGTTTTGCAAGAATTGTGTATAGAACCTCTTAATCAAATGTTTCGTAGCTTTCTTTAATTAATGATGATTAGGTCTAGTTGAAAATAGTAGATATTTATGCTAAAATCAGAGTTTTGTTATAATTCTATATTTAGTAGGATAAGAATCTTATATCCTGGAACTAGCACATTATGGTAATTTCATTGCTTTTGGTGAACCTATTCTTTTGTAGTTCTGAATAATTAGGAGTGATGAATAATAGTGAGTGGTGAGATCAAGGTACTGGAATTATGGATGATGTAATTAATTTAAGCAAAATTAATTACATATTTATGTATCTTACTTTCTAATTTCCATGTTTAAAGTTTCTGTGTGATACTTCTCCATTGCCAGAGTCATTTCCAGTTGTTCACTTGAAACAACTGTTTATCTGTGCTTCTATTAGGTCTGTGCAAAGCAGTGCAATCTGTCTCAGCCTTCATGTTGAGTGCCAAAATGATGCATTCCTCCTCATGAAGTGTCAAAGCAGGGCCAATCCAAAGGGGTTTAAACTATCTCTGTAGTGTAACAACCACTAAAGGAATTGAATCAAAACATACATTCTTCCAAAATGATTCCACAGGAATGCTTCAGACATCATGAAAGCAAATTTAATGAAAGAACTAATTTAAGCTAATAATTAAATCAATGCATCTTTAATGTGATTTTAAAAGCAGATCCATCTTTTTTCAGGCTTACACATAGTTTGAAAAAAGACATGCATGCTTTAATAAATAGCAGAGAGGTGTTATGCTCATGTTTGTTTTTGAAGCACTTCCAAATGTGTAATCCTGTGCTTGCAGACAGGAGCAGGAACAGATGCTAAAGTTCAGAGCCAGGATGCTGGTGAGTGAGAAGTTCCCATTAATGGAAAAACAGTCTGTATTGTTATAAAGGAAAGGGCAGTTTTGCTCAATTTCAGATAATGTGGAACCAGAAAACTAAAGTTTTGATTTCAAATACAACCGTGTTCTAAGAATGCTGGCGTCCAGAGCTACTTCTGAATCAATATAAAAATGTGAGTGAAAGTGTCCACTATTACATTTGCCAATTCAGCTTCTTAATGGTGAAAAAAATCGATACATTCATATCCTATTCATCTGCATATCAGGTCCTTGAGAAAGTGAGAGAAATATAACTTATTTCTTATTGCCCTTTTGGGTTAGAATCCATTCTGTACTAAGGAACTCCTATTAAGAGGTGGGTTCAAAGCATACCATTTAGCTCTTTGTATCCAGATATAAAAGGAGAATTGGCTTCTTCTGCTTTTAAGCTATTTTTTCCATTTCCTGTAGAACCCTAGGGCTGAATTAATTCACATATTCATATTTTTCACTCAGGGATAAAAAGGAAACATCAGAGTAATAACTTTCCTGTGAAGCAGGCATCAGATAAAACACAACAAACAGATTCTATATTTTGACATATCATTGCAAGCACACTATTTTTTAATTAAGCAAAAAATACTTAATTAAATAGATGAAACATCCCAGGATATATGGAGGGCAATGACTTTTACAATCAAGCTTAACATTAAAAAAAAATGCACCAGCCTGGATAGCAATGGATAGATCTTCCTACTGAGAGGTACTGCCTTTAAAGAAAGCAAAGCAAGAATTCCCTAAAGCTGTGGTCCCCAACCTTTGCAGTTTGGCTTGGCTGGAGGGAGGGGGAGATTGGAACCGGGATGCAGTGGTGGGCAGGTGTGCACATTTGTGTGTGTGCCTGTCAGCCTGCCAGTCATGCAAGTTGACTATGCGCGCACTCCAGCCAGCCATTCTCAGGGCCCAATTCCGAATACGCCACAGCCCGGTAATAGCAATAATGCTTTTGTAATAGGATCATAATAGCCTTAGATGTGGAATCTATGGCTCTCTCAATAACTTCTCAGATAACACACAAAGATATATGTATCCAGAAATGTCTATGTCATATTTTATAGTCCATCCTATTTCCTCTACTTGCAGCTTAGATAGGATATTACTATCTTATTATCAAGAGAGCTATTAGATATACATCCTAACAATCATGAGATACATGAAAGAAGTAGAATATTCAACTTCAAAATAGTGCAAATGGCCATCAGTCCTCTTATTTCATGAAAATATGGGCAAGTTTATTTTTAAAAAATACAATAACTGGAGTTTATTTAAAAGAAAAAGTGGGAACAAAACAAAAGAACAATTTAGGTTAAGCTGTATCTTTAAACTACAGAAGTAGAATGGATAAAATCCAGTTTCCAAGGGACGTACAGATGAATGTTAGTGTTTATTTGGATACAACATTTTTTCCTGATCCAGCCCCCTGCAGATATGTTGTATTCCCCATGTCTGGAGGGCACTAGGAAAAGGACAATATAGGGTTTCTTTGCCTCAGGAGAGCTGCATATTAGGCAGAAAAACAGCAGAGGCAGGTTTTCCCAACACAAGAACATAGTGATGGAAAAGCATTTTCTCTCAGTCAGTATTAAAGACATAAGACTTAGGAAAAACTAATCAAACACAATACACTTATGGCATTCAAGATAAATATTTCTTTTAAAAATATTTTACAATATTTATAGACATCCCAATTTCTAGCAACTCTGCATAAGGAATAGCAAAGTAAAAAAGTATATAAAATACTGTTTATATATGCAGGGACTATCTGGATGTGCCATACTTGCTCAATGGCTTGCTCCACGACTTGGCCGTTGGACTGCTTCATGCCCTGGCTCACCCCAGCCTCATCCCAGGACTGTGATGGCAAACCTATGGCATGCAGTGCCCTCTCTGTGGGCACGTGAGCAGTCGCCCAAGTTCAGCTCCGCCTTCGGATCTCAGCTGTGCATGCATGGGGATGGGCCACATGCGGGGGCCATGCGTGCTTGCATGGGGGGGACATGTGTGGGGGCACATGCACATTGGATTTTGGGGGTTCGGGCATGCGTGCATACATTCACGCACACGCACGCTTTGGGCACTCAGTCTGGAAAAGATTAGCCATCACTGCCCCAGGACTTCTAACTTGAGAAGATTCAAACCTAAAGCAAGACCAGGCCTGCTACACTTCACTTGTCCCTTTCTTGAGTTATCCCACATTGAATTGTCCTCCAGTGAGTTGGCTGCAGTGAGACTGCTGTGGCGAGTCGGCCACAGTGAGTTGTCCTAGACCCCTTCTCTGAAGGCTATATCTACATCTTTCAACTTTGTTGAGTCACCAAGACTATTCCGATGCAAGCCCTGAGAAGTAAGAAAAACCAGGGTGGAGTATGATTAGACGTGACAGAGATAATCCTATTCTAGAAAAGCCCAGTCCCTTGGTATATGTCTTTGCTTTATTAATGCTATCTCCAGAAAGCAGCAACATATCATCCAAGGGAAAAAGAACCCTCTAAGCTGCATTCAATTATATTTCTCTATACTTTATACAACATCAGCATAAGAATGGAGCAAGTAAAGAAGCTCCATGCTGGACACATACAGCTTCCCCTTGCAACCACTGCTTTTTCTTTCACTATTTCTTTCTTAAGAAATACTGTATAATAGAGATTTCTACGGCAATGCATATTTCCCCAGCACTTAGATGTTCACAGGTGGAATCCTCTGAGCTTCAGAAATGATTCTTGGCCCCAGCAGGTGGAGCCTGGTCATAAAGTGATACAGTTGTTCTTAGACAGAATACTTGGGGTGACTCATTCTGAGCCTGCATTTTTTTTAGAAATGCCATCTTTTGTTCCTATTAGCATTGCCAATGGATGCTGATTTTTCAGCATGTGGCTGGTAATTTAACCCAGCTCAAGGATCTCTGTTCCAGGGACAAAGGACAGGATGTATGATTCCAGAAGGAAAGAGGTTGCTTTGTGTGGGAAGCAGTGGGCTCATCTGCCAGTACCTGTTACACCAAGGACCTTGACATTTTCCAGATGTCCCTGCAGGAAAACAGCACCTGATTCCACTTAAAGCTTGCAGCATCTCTCCTTACTCCCACACCTCACCCCAGAAAATATGAAACTCTCTGAGAAAAATAATGTTTTTGGGCTGGGAAAAATCTTCGTAGGATTTTCTATCAAAAGCTGGAGCTGGCTCTGACTGTACTAAAACACGAGCATATGCAAACAGGAGGCCCCAAGATGCTTACAAAAGTCAAGGTTTCTTCAGAAATTGCATGACCTAAACAGAATGGGGGCTAGTGTAACAAGGAATGACTTAGACCTGAGAGACAACAGATTTCCCCCAGGGGAGAAGACCCAGTCTTTGGCCCCATAAAAAACAAACCACGAGCCGTCTGGGCCTATTTAGCATCCATGACCTTTCATCTTAGAGATCCCCACCCCTCCCACGACTGCCCGCTGTGTGCAAACTTGCTTTTCAGCACAGAAAGACTCTTATGGCTGCTTCTGATATCAGTTTAGCTCCATCAATATCTGCAAATTCATCAAAGAATGACTATATGGACATGTTTCTCTCTGCATGAATTATTTTGGGGGGAGTTGGGAGGAGGATTTCTAATACATATTGTAGTGCAGTCTCTTCAGTATTCATTAAGTAATCAGTAAGTTTTACTTATCAATATTTTAAAAAAGAAAAAGTTCCACAATATTCACTGCTTAGATCTAAATTCTGTCTAGGTGTTTTGTTTTGTTTTGTTTTATTGGTTTAATCAACACAGTAGGTGAAGCAGCATACTAGTTCTATGCCAATCATAATCTTCAAACTGGAAGAATAACGTCTAAAGCAAAGAACTGTTTCTGCAATTAATTCTTAAAATTCAAGTTCTAGAACTGTCTTAAGGTGCTTAGATAGAAATTTCTTCTTATTTTGCACCTCCAACTGCGTGATACTAATGGTGAGTGATACAGATGATTGTGCTCATCCTTACTTTCATCCTTCATAGATTGAATAAATAGAAAAAGTAGAAAGTTTGCAAGAATTGTCATTTTCCTATATAATGTTTTAGGCTCAGATTCTCATCTGCAACATAGAATAGTGACTTATCCATATATTTGTGGGTAAGTCACTATTTAAAAACAAGAAAAAAAATTCAATAAGCTTTGCAAATAAAAGTACAGTGTTAGTCTCTAAGACAGAGTGACATTGATTTACTTCCTGTAAGTTGAAGTCACTTCTAGAAGAGTTACAGAACAAACTCACTGGTTCCAAGATTTTCCCTATTGTTTTTAGTTTAATAATTGTTGAAAACATAAATTATTCAAGTAAGAGCTGTTGAAAAAATAATTTTCAATCTTTAACATTTGTTTTTGAAAAAGGAAAACCTATTTCTCTTTGAAAAAGATGACCCTCTGGGGTCACAATGACATATACACTTGGTAATTTGTGGAGTCCTTGGTGGTGTCTGAGTTTGGTTGTTTGCTTATAGATGTTTGATTATCTGACTAGGTAACATCATCAGTGCATCTACAGTTTTTTTTAAAAAAAAATTGATTTATATGCCGCCCTTCTCAGGAGACTCAGGGTAGCTTACAATGCGCTAAGCAATAGCCTTCATACTTTTGTATATTTATACAAAGTCAGCTTATTGCCCCCACAAACTGGGTCCTCAATTTACCTACCTTAGAAAGGATGGAAGGCTGAGTCAACCTTGAGCCTGGTGAGATTCGAACCTGCAATAATTGCAGGCAGTTGGTGTTAATAACAGGGTGCTTTAGACCACTGTACTACCAGTTCAATTTTGAGCTATGCATATTCTCTTCGATTGGTATTTGGTACTTTGGATCAGAACCTACAAAGAAAGAAAGCTCTACTGAAAAGAAATAGACTATGTCATTATGTAATTCAGAGTCATGGCTTTCTTTAGGAAGCACTCAACTATGAAAGACATTCATACACATTTAGGTCTCTCACATTTTATAGTAGTGTAAATACCCAATCTAACACCAGAAGCGTAATAAATAGGATACATTTACAGGAAGGGATATCCTTACTGCTACTTAATTTAAAATATATATCTTTGCAGTATGCAGTATATATCTTTTCCAATATGGTTTGCAGTATACAGTATATATCTTTTCCAATATGGTTTTATGCCAAGCAAATTAATAATAACATTATTTAATTGTAATTAAAATAATAAAGCTTTTAAAAAATGATGAAGGTTATATTCAAAGTATGATACAGAGGCTTTCACAGAAAAATTTTCTCTATGTACAAATGCTTATGAATCGAGTATGGAAGCTTGCATAATAAAACATGTAAGTTTGGCACAAAATATGCTGAGAGAATTCACAACCACTAACTGATAAAGAATCGTGAATCTTACTTCATTGTCATTTCCAATTGTTTATAACCCAGTGGACATAATTTTGCCAGGATCACTTGTCGATAGTTTTTTCTTTGATATCTTATAAGTTTATGCATGTATCATAAGCTTGTGTTACATTGATAGTATCCAGCCACCCCACTGTTGGTCTCTGGTTTGATTGCCTTCCCTTTGTGTAGGCATCAGGGTCTTTTGCCTTCATGTTACATGTTCCTGGCAATCTTATTATTTCTGCCTTCATGTTATATGTCTAAAATCACTAAGCTTTAGCTTCATCATTTGAGCTTCCTGTGGATAGCTTGGCTTTATTTCATCTAGTATTGAATTTTATATTCTTGCAATCCAAAATATTTTCAATCAATTTTGTCAGCACCATAAATCAAAGGCATCAATGCTTCTGATAATTCAGATTTCAGAATCACGGGTTACAGTTCAGAAAGTCAAAGAGTGATTTCTCTGCACTGTAACTAGATTTCTTAGAGTTTTCTCCTCATTGTTACTGTTATGTGAATTTTGGGGAGGGGGGGCTAGGGAAATAGTCTGTCACTACTTCAAAATCTTGATAATAATAGAAAGCAAGGGTAGTGCCAATAGTTATAAGCGCCTTGAGTGCAATCTCAGAACAACTGGAGCATCACTTGAACACCATCAGCATTGACGAAATCACTATCTCCCAATTGAAAAAGGCAGCTTTACTTGAAACAGCTTACATCTTGCAACAATACTTTGAACACCATGAAACAACAATGTTTATGAACAACAACACTGATGAGACAACAATTTTGTCCTATGACAGTACCTTTAATACTATTAAACAACACCTGCCTATCCCCACATCCTTGGGAAGAGTTCAATAGGTTGATAAAAATGCCAAATCCAGTCTATATAAACATCTGGCTGACTGTGCAACCAATCAAAATAATAATAATAAAATATAAAGACCTGCATATAGAAGTAGAATGACTGTGGCAAAAAAAAAAAAGCAATGATAGTATCAATAATAATTGGCATCTTGGGTGAAATTCCAAATCATGTGGAACTTGAATTCCACCACCACTGGCAAAATTACCATAGTCAATTGAAAAAGATAACTTTATTTGGAATAGTTTATATTCTGCAGCAATCCCATTAATATTATCAAACAACATCTGGTTATCCCATGTCCTTGGAAGGACTCAATAAGTAGACAAGTATGCGAAATCTATCCTAAACATCTGGCTAGTCAACCAACCATAATAATATTAGCATTTACTGGTCTTTTTCAACAAGTTTATCTCCCCTCTAAAATTGTATTACTATCATTGCTGCTCTCCTCTTCTAGTAGCTAATCACAACTCTTTGGCAAACTGAAGGCTATGAAGGGCTACGGCACTAGAAAAGCAGAGATGCAAGGAAGATTTATAATAGTAAGGTAGACTCTATGTATCCTTGTGTTTTCCCCCCAACTGCTATAATGAAACAATCATTAGGTGAGTTCCTGAGTATGTCCTTTTATGACAGATCATACCATTGCATTGAAGGGTTAGGTAGTAATGAAACTCTAGAACAACTAGATTTTGAAAAATATGAGGGCTGCATAGTCCTACCTATTGATATAGTCCTACCCCTAGGCATTTTCCAATGTAGCCAAGAGGGCTCCTCCTTGCATTTGAGTTTCAGGTTGGATTTGTTTTTTCCCCAGCCAGGTCTCTAGACAAACTTTATAATTTTGCTGACTGTTCTGGCCTGCATCTCATCTTTGCACTAAATGCTTTACGCCGCAATCCCAACAATTCCTGGAACAGCTCCAATGCCCTCAGTCTGCTCAAGTACAGTGCCAGCAAGAAGTACAATATCTCCTGGGAGCTGGGCAATGGTAAGTGAACTTTAAGGATTGGGATTGGGAGAAGGGAAGGGAAGGGAATGGGAGGACCAAAGAAGCACTATTTCCGGAACTTTTCTCAATGAAGTTTTGTTGTATGGAATATTAGTGCAACTCATCCCTACAGGGATCCAAATAGAGCAAATGAGTTGAATAAAGATAGGTATCCATTAGTGCAATAAATGTGAGACCAAGTATATAGGCAAGAAGGTTTGCGAGAACCTAGGGATAAATATATTTACAATGCAATCTTACATCTTTATATCCAGAATTGAATTAATTAGATTCATTCCAAGATATAGCTAGATGACTAAGGGATATGCCTTGTAAAGAGATATGTTCTTTATGCATAAAGATAGTCCTCAACTTACAATCACAATGGGGACAGGAATTTCCATGATAAGTCAGTGAGGTCAAAAAGTGAATCATCATGTGATCAGACCTGATTTTACAACCATTTTTATTGTGGTTACTCCTGTCAAGAAGTGAACCCAGCTTTGCCAACTGAAGTTGCTTATCAGAAACCAGCTGGAAAGATTGCAAACCATGATAATGTGACTGCAAGATACTTCAACCGTTTGTAAATGTGTACTGGTTGCCAGGCAACTAAATTGAGGTCATGTGACCATATGGGTGGTGCAACAGACATAACTTTGAGAATGAGTATAAATTATTTATTCCAGGGCTGTTGTAACTTCAAACCAATGTTAAATGAATGGTCATAAGTCAAGGACTACACGTAATGTGTCTAAACTGAAGGTTTATCAGGTGAGTTGTCAGAATGTTGTCAAGGTTGGTTAATGTTTTTTTCTGTTTTCTTACAGAACCAAATAATTACCGAACCCTCACAGGACGAGCAGTGAATGGCACTCAGTTTGGCAAGGACTATACACAGCTGAAGAGACTGCTACAGTTAATCCGCACCTACTCCCGAGCCAGTCTGTATGGGCCCAATATTGGGAGACCTAGAAAAAATGTTGTCACTCTCTTGGATGGGTAAGTGATCATGGCAAATAATGCAGAAAGCTAGAAAATAACTATTAACTATCTACTCAGTTTATTATGATCCTCTTTGTATTGTGAGATATAATCTGCAATGGTTCCATTTAGCTTAGGAAGATACCTATCTTCAGAATTACTATATAATCTCTTATTTCTTATTTCTTATAATAGGGAAGCTTTGAATTTCTCATTGTAGGCTGAGAGAATAATGCACAGCCTAGTAAAGAGCTCCATCACCATTAGTCATGAGAGATCAGAACCATTCCAAGACATCTTATTGCCAAATGTGAGGGGACTGGCAACTGGTCATGCTTTTCCAACTATTTCCCACCCATCCTGAAGCAGGAAACTACATTGACATAACATTTGGTGACCTTATTGCCAATTCCTATCCTGCATCATTACTTCTGTTAAAGCTTTCTCATGTTGGGATATGTTAAGCATAGTGATTACTTAATATTTCTGGCTTTGATGCCCTGTGTCTTTCTGAACATTACAGGTGGCAGGAAATAATTCACTGATGTAATTTGGGGCAAGGATGGGAAAATTCTGAATTTTAACAAGTGACTGACTAGCCTCTCCTTTGCTACTGTGTGGTAAAACAGGAAAAACAGGCCTCACAAAGTGTCACATCATGCTGATTTTAACTATCACAGACAATGTCCTACTGATCTATGTTCTCCAGGGGACTCTAGACAATGCCGTGTTCAAAGGTAGTATTGGCTAAGAAGGTCCTATAGAACCAAAAGGGATGCACTCCACCATCGACTTCCATGGCGATCAATTTCAGTAACAATTTGAGAGTAGAAATAAGTTCAGTAATCATTCCTTAAGAAACTCAGGGACCTGTGATATCAACATATGTTCTATGACCTTGCCCCCACAGAGAATTTATCTAGCCTGTTGAATCCAAAGTAGTCTTTTAGTACTATCCTTTTAACATTAGAAATTTTAAATTTATATTTTCTGATCTCTTGGGCATTGCTGTGTTTGCCATATCTGCTTACAAACCACAGGTTAAGATGACAGCAAGCACCTGAACTACACAGGGTTTCCTAATAGTATCTAAATAGGAATGTGATATCTTTTCTTGTAATAGGAGTAAAAGATTCATTATGTCCCTTCTAGTTTTGTGATATATGTTTTAGCAACTAAATCTAAAAGAAAGGAGAACTGTTAGTTTCTGAGTCAAAGCTGATCCTGTGCTCCATGTCTCAGAGCTGAAGAATGGACTTATGGGATGATTGAGCACCTATGATTTGGCATAGATGTTAAAATGTTTCAGTTCCTGTAAAAATGTTCTGGGCCATGGTTAAAGGTCTTATGCATGCTATAATCAAGATCATAAGCATAATTTCAGTTTCATTTAGTGAGCACTTCACTAATCACCAAGTTGTCATTCCTAATTATGGCCACTAAAAGAGAACTACATATAATTAGTTTTTTCCTCCTCAGTACCTTCTGCTTGATGGACAGAATTTTTTTTTGTTGCTTTGTTTGGTCCAGACTTTGAAATATATATTGATTTCTACTATTAGGAAATTTAGAGAAATAGCAATCAGAGATCAAGATAAGAAAAATTGGGCACGGATTTTATGAGAATAAGCTCCAACATGTTGCCTGTAAAACAGAAATGACTGTTTCCAATCACTAATAATTCTGCTGATTTCTTGAAGAATTGTAGTCTTATTTCAGTTTATACTAATAAAGAATAACTGATGCAGTTAATTTTCTTGCCCATGTATAATTGTATTGATACATATCTAAATCATGGAAAGAATCCATTTATTTCACCTCGAAGATTATGAAAAAAGGAGAAGAAAGTAGGCTACATGCTACAGGAAAAAGTACATCAGTGCATTTCATTAAAAAAAGGGGGGGGGGGATCTAGGGAATAAGTGTCTTTGTATGTCTAAATATACCCAACAGGCAGCCTAAGTTAAAAACCTGAAATGTCTCTAAACAATGGTGAGTAAAGGTGTTGTTAGTTGCGAAGTCGTGTCCGACCCATTGCAAGCCCATGGACAACGTTCCTCCAGGCCTTCCTGTCCTCTATTGTCCTCTCGAGTACCTTTAAGCTCACGCCGACTGCTTCAGTGACTCCATCCAGCCACCTCATTCTCTGTCATCCCCTTCTTCTTTTGCCCTCAATGTTTCCCAGCATTAGGTTCTTCTCCAGTGAATCCTTCCTTCTCATTAGGTGGCCGAAGTATTTTCACTTCTAAACAGATTGTTCACTTTGATTTGCAAAGTAAAGTTTGTGCAATTGAATAATTAGTAGTTCCTGCCTAACCTTTTCTTTTTTTTGGGGGGGGGGGGGGTTTCAAAATTTGAAAAACTGTTAAGATGTTTCAAAGAGCTGAAAGTAGTATATACAGTGTTAGAAGATAACAACCAATCAGTACAGCACAACTTTGGATTCAGTTGCATCAGTTGAAACAGAAATGGTTTCCTGAAGCTCAAATCTGACAGTGCTGGAAAGTATGCTTGTAAAGTACAAATGTATCTGTATGTGGATGTGGGTGGGTGGGTGTGTAAGTACAATAAAGAGGCCTATTAAAGTTGCATTTGTGTATCAAATTTTTTGCTGGGTCAAATTTCGTTGTATTTAGGTAATTTCTTTACCTATTCTGCTCTATTCTTGGTTTCAGTTGGAACACTTGCACTTGAATAAAAATATAAACCATATTTTGTGGCTGAGAATTTTAAATATGTACAGGCTCCACATTTTAGAAGGAATTGGAAGATTTTGGATCCCTAAACCTTCCCGCCATCACAACAGTCATACACTCTTTGAAATGAGATGTGTTCCAGATTTTTCTCCTTATTTTCTTGTTCTTGTTTTGCTTGTTTTTGTTATTGTGGTAAGATGGTAACCATTTCCTTAATGGTTAAAAAGTTTGTGTGTACGTACACTGTACACTGTATACACATACACAAATACACACACACAGACAGAGTATGTATTTGTCTGTATACATACATATGCATACAATATATTCAATGCATACATATACACAGACACATACAGAGTGTGTGTGTGTGTATGTATTTGTGTGTATACACACACATGCATACAGTATATTCAGTGCATACATATACACACACACATACGGAGTGTGTGTGTGTGTGTGTGGTGCATATATAATGAGAAAGGCTCTTCAGTGAGTTTCTTAGTGAATGTACTTTTTGTAAAATATGTAACATAATGAAGCAAAGTATTCAGCTTGCTGTCACACTGTCTACCCACTTCCTAACTTACATGTCTGACCTTATAACCAAAAATTCCTTTGAAGTATCTGCATCAAACAGTGGGCTTTCCTACCAACGGAAGTGAAAGTAATAAAAAAAACTTTAGAAGTGTGAAAACAGGGTGAAGTACATTGCCAACTTTCTTGTGTTATTGATGTTTGACCATATAATAAAGATGAACACATATAAAAAATGGATTTCGTATGAGAGAAAACATTATGCATCCCTGAAATAAGTGTATCATCTTTATAGTTTGTGCTGTCAGATAGGTATGCAGACTACCTTGACAGTTTATTTGATTTAAGTTGCCTCCTTTGAAGGGAATGTTCAGCTTTACATGTTTATGATCTTTTTTTGCATGCTTTAAAACTGCAGTCCCAATCTCTGTTAAACTGTAGCCATTATCTTACTGACTGGATATCTTATAGCTGAATTCCTCTAGAAGTCGCAATATTTAGAACATTTAACAGATTCCTTTTAATTCAGTTGTGCAAGTGTGCATTTCTGTGGTATCTTCCCATTTTTAATATTCTCATCACAGGACTAATGCTCTTTCAAAACTTTTAAGAAGTTACATATTTTAAAAACTTACATAAGGAGCTGGAATAATAGACAAGCACTTCTACAGAAGACAAGAATTCAGTCTCCCCTGTAATTCAAACTAAAAGAGCAGCGTCTAGCAATTAGAGGGATAGGGTCATGCTTGTAGGACAGGTCCCAACCTCTGGTTGAGTCATCAACTACATCAGGGGTGTCAAACTCAAAGTCCGGGGGCCGAATTCAGCCTGCGGGGTGCTTAAATCTGGCCCTCGGGACCACCCTGGAAACAGCAAAGAACTGGACTGCGATCCTTCTGCCAGTGAAAATGGAGCTCGGTAGGATTGCATGTGACCTTCCCGAGCTCCATTTTCACTGGCAGAGGGTTGCAGGAGGCGGTCACAGGTGAAAATGGAGCTTTGGAGCCCGTTTTCACTGGCAGAGGGCTCGGGCCACCACCTGCGCCCCTGACATGAGTGACATCAAGCTGGCCACACCCACCCTGGCCATGCCTACCCCAGTCCCCCAAGGTCAAGCACAACCCTGATGTGGCCCTCAATGAAATTGAGTTTGACACCCCTGAACTACATCATTGATTAAGTGTGCTAAACCATTTAAATGGTGAAAATTGAATTGGAAGAAGAGTAAGAATATTATTTTAAATCTGGAACAGCTGTAGTTGACTTAAAGTTATGATTTTAAGCCTCTGTGGGGTAACTAGTTATGTCAAGACTCTCCACTAAAAAGCCATTGGGTATTGTCAGATGGAAGATTACTAATATTACCAATTAAAAGATAACGTGCAACTACTTCATCTTTTATGAAAAAAATATGGAGGAAGCAATGGAATCATGAGGGGTTTTAAATAGAAATAATGTCATATGAACCCCCTATAAAATTCCATTAACACAATAGGGGAGTTGCAGAATAACAACAGTAACTAGAACAGGGCTGTCAAACTCACGGGCTGCAGGCCAGATGCATCATGCGGTGGCTATGCCCCTGCCCAGTTTAGCGAAGGGGGAAAATATTCTAATATGTCATGTGACAATGCCATGATGACGCGAGTTTGATAGCCCTGAACTAGAAGCACCTATAGTGAAAGAAAAATTAATTTCAGAACCAGACCAGTTTATAGACCGCATTTTTCCTTCTGTCACACAGAAATAATCCTGTGGCTGTCTACTAGAGACTTCTGTTTTTATGAATTGCAGGTTGTTTTACCAGATATGAAAAAAGAATAGAGATTCCTCATTTAACCTGTATTATGGCTTAGTACTAAATTATTTGCAGGACTGCATCTCCCCACAGTCAGCCTGACCAATTTGGTTAAGCCAAGCAAAAGCAGCTGGTTGTCCCCAGTTTTGGGAGGTTTGAGAGGCTGAAGCCTGGAAGTATTTCTATGCGATGGGTCTGGCTTTCTGGAATGGTTTCCCATCTGCCTTTTGGAAAAAGTTGAAAACAGAGCTATCCCAGAGGGACTATGGGGTCTGATGCCAGGAATTGTTTTGCTTTATTTTACTGTACTTATAATGTGTATTTTTGAATATTATTATATTTTGTGTGTCATTGTGGGCAACCAAAAGAGCAGCATGATATAAATCAGATAGAGAGTTAGAGATAAAAATGTGCTACTTTTGAACATGCCTAAAATACACACTCTAAAGCTATGAAGTATTTTTTCTAGGAAAGTTCTTTTCATGAATAATTTAATAGAAAACAATAAATGAATGCTGTCATATGTGCATGTTTATTATTCTTATAAGGTGTGAGATTCACTCTTTTTTTCTTTATGTTACATAAAATTAACTCTACCTGTCCTTCATATGAACAAACATTATAATATATAAACATTGCTGGTTTCATTTTTTACATATTGCAATTGATATTAGAGGTTGCCATTAATTTCTTTCCCAAGATCTGACTGACACCGCAGACATTCAGATATGTTCTGAGACAGTTCTCTGACCATTCGGTAATTCAGAGCCCATTTTTTATATACTGTATGCTGCAGAATGTTGATATATGACAAACATGGAAGGAAAACAGATGTGGATCAGGAAAGAAAAGCACACATCAAAGAATAACTATCAAATGCTGGAGAAATATCTTGGAGCCCAAGCAATTACTTCTGATTCTTGCAGAAGAAAAAAAAATTCATAAGACTGGAGAAGGACAAATATGTGACATCTATATTTAAGAAGGAGAAGTTGAGGAGTTATAGACTAGTTAGTTTGACTTTTATACCCTGGAAGTTATTAGAATGAACAATAAATCAATCTTTTTAAGCACCTGTGGGAAAACAGGGTAATTGCTAGTAGCTGGCATAGATTTATGAAAATGACAACAGGTATAACCAATCTAGCAGACTTTTGGCAGGGAATTCTTCAAGTATATCTGGCCAATATCATAGATATCATACACCTTAACTGTAAAAATCATTTTACACATGGATCATGGAACAGCAAGAAGAACAAAATAAAAATTGGAAGAATTTTATTTATTTTCTGTCTAAATGAGCCACTCATCTCATAAAGCAAATGACTCTATGCAACATACAGTACAAGACTAAAACAATACATATATAAAGCAATTATCATTAACAATTATTTTTAAAAAAATAGAAAAAAATTTGGAACAAAGAAATACATAGAAGAAGGAATGTTAATAATATGAAGCCACTTCATAAATTCACCTGTTCCCTGGGGAATAACCAGATCTTGAGGGATCTTCAGAAGCTTAGAAGCAATGAGGCCATTCTCACCTCAGATGGAAGAAGATTCTACAATGCAGATGTCATAGCAAAAATGGATTGCCACCTAAGGTCCACCAGATGGAGCTTCCTAGACAACAAAATCCATAAAATGACCACTCTGTTGGATCATGTGGGACAGGCAAATGAAATTAGATAGACACCGTTCCTCAAATAACCTGGTTCTGTGCCATGTAGAGCTTTCAAGATTAAATCGGTGTTGGAAACAAATTGGTAACCAATGCAGTTCGTGCAGCACTGATGTAATATATACTGTATCTTCTTAATTATAATCAAGGCTTTGAAGGTTTTAATTGATTATAAACCCTTCTCAATGCTCTATGATTAACCCATATCTTGAACAGTCTTAGGCTGACTTCTTGTTACTGCCCTTCTGTTTTCTGAGGTTAGAATTGATGTTTGTACATTGGGAATAATCCTTAAAAACTCTTTTAAGAATTGAAATAATCTCAATTATTGGTGGAGATTGGGTAGCTTTTATCTCAGTACCAGTATTTAAGAACTCTGTTTAACTTCCCTACTTGGCATCTTTTCTTAAGTTTGTCTGCAGTTTTGAGGTTATCTGTGCTTGATTAAAACTAAAAACTGAAATCAGCATATGAAGATTTATAAAGTACTGCACATTTATATTTGGGTGCCAAAGATTATAAATGTAATTGTAGATAAGTCAAATGAAATTAAATCAGTTGGCTACATCGTTCTACATGGAAGAAACCCCTGAGCCGCAGCACAACCCAAAGCCTCAGTTACTACTGGAAACCCCAGCTACCCTAGCAATATGACACAAAACCCTCAGCTGCCTCAGGAACCTTCAGCCACCCCAGCACAATCCAGCCTCCATCTCCCCAGCTACTGACCAAGTGAGACCATCTTTCCTAGGTCTTGCAAAAAAGAAATTCTTGTGTAACCAGGAGCTGCCTTGGTCTGCTTGATCAGTAGCAGAAGCAAGAAGACTGCGAAGGTCAGTTAGGGAAGAATGCAGGGTGCCAAAAGGGCATAGATGGGGAGAAGATATGTGAGTGAGGGAAGTGAAGTGCTCCTGTGGTCCTGAAATGTGGGTGAGTTATCAAGCACCTGAATTTTGATCTCATGACTTCAGGAGCACTGCAATGGCTGTAACTTCAAGAACTGGTCATAAGTTCCTTAGTTTAGCACCACCTTAACTTCAAACAGTCTCTGAACGAATAGTTGTAAGTCAAGGACCATCTATATCTCATCGGGAGGATTTCAAGTGGATCTAGCCTATAGATTATCCCAATTTTATAGATTGGTTGGAAGGTACCATTGTTTCTATATGTTTGCCAGAAAATAAATGATATAAAATATGCAAGGCAGAGGTGGTATTCAGCAGATTCTGACCAGTTCTGGAGAACCGGTAAATTTTGAGTAGTTCGGAGAACTGGTAAATACCAACTCTGACTGGCCCTGCCCCATCTAATCTCTGCCTCCTGAGTCCCAGCTGATCGGGAGGAAATGGGAATTTTGCAGTAACCTTCCCCTGGAGTGGGGAGGGAATGGAAATTTTATAGTATCCTTCCCCTGCCACGCCCACCAAGCCATGCCATGCCATGCCATGCCATGCCCACCAAGCCACGCCCACAGAACCGGTAGTAAAAAATTGTTGAATCTCACCACTGATGCAAGGTGGATTGTGTTCTTTTTTGGACTGGTGTTCCCTATTTTTCTTATAAACTTGCATTACCAAGACTTAGATGATTGAATCACCTAATTCAGTGCTGGTACAATTGGTTCAAATTAACTATTTGATATGGCTTTCCCCTTCCAAATACTGCTTTTATTATTTTTTAAAAGAGTCTTCTGAATTTTATAAATGGATTATTACTAGGGAACTTTCCAAAGAGTAAAACATCACTCTTTGGAAAGGGGTACAAAGTATAATATGATCCAATGATAATAATATGGTCTAATAAGTTCCAATGAGCACAGGAAAATATGTGGAAACTCCTGGAACTCTAATTTGATATCGGAAAAAAGCAAAGAAGGGAGAGATCTTCTACAGCTCTACTATGACGGACATACTGCAAAACAGCTGAGTGATGGCACTTGGTAACAGCTGAATGGGAAATCCAATTCTACTACTGCTTTGCCTTCACTGCTCCTTCTGCTACCTCTTTTCATTGATCCAACTCCATGTTTTCCCCAAAATACGACCTACCCCGAAAACAAGCCCTAGCTCGATTTTCACACCTGCACCTAAAATAAGCCCCACCCCAAAATTAAAGCCTAGTTAAGCCTCGCCTACCGTCTGGTTGTACGAGGTGGGGCAGGCATAAAAATCAACTTAGGGCGGGGGTCGGGGGTGGAGCAAAGAAAGCAGATGCACTAGAAACCCTGGCTTGTTTCTCTCCCCCAAACTCCGCCAGAAATGGGTCTTCGTGAGGCTCGTCATGCCAGTGCAGCCACTTGTGGCAGGACACTGCAAGGTTTGTGTTACTGCGTGTGAGCAGTGGCACTGCTGCAAGGCTCATCGCGCCAGTGCTGCCATTTGCAGCAGGATGCCACAAGGTTTGTTATGCTGCTTGCATGTGCAATGGCACAACAAACCTCGCAGCGTCCTGCCAAGAACAGTGGCACTGCACAATGAGCCTTGTGGAGTCCTGTGAGGTTCATCACCCCAGTGCAGCTGCTTGTGGCAGGACGCCGTGATGCTCGTTGCGCCGGGTCTGCCACGTGCACACGCAACCAGCACAAACAAGGATGGGGGAAAATTAAGACACCCCCCAAAATAAGGCCTAGCACTTATTTCGGAGGTTGAAAGAAAATAAGACCGGGTCTTCTTTTTGGGGAAACACGGTACCACACTAATGTCCAACACTAGAACCAAGACAATTCCCGCCATTCCATTCTGCAAGACATTTGGAGAAAACTCTTATCATCCGACCATTCACTTAGAGACCTCAAAAATAAAACCAGCAGAAACTGTGTTGGTCTATTGAAGGTTGGGAAACCCCTTCTTTTTTGTCCCAAGACTTGAAACTACCAAACTTTCCAAATCATTGCAACCACCTTTCACAATCCCCTCCTAGATCCATTGCCATGAATGCCAAAAAAGAAAAATAAAATTTCTCTTAATAATCTGCCTGAATCACTTTGGATATGGTTCTGGTCAGTTTTGATGGGGGAGGCGAGATATGAAATCTACTCTACCCATTCTTGTTTAAAATCTGCATGAAACTGCAGGAAGATAGCCGTGAATGGCACACAGTACAGTATCATCAATATGAATTAGAATTTAATAGTGATAGGTTGAATGACTGGCATCCCACAAAAGTAAATTATCTACTATCTAAATTATCTATTAGCAAAGCTGAAACTATAAATGAGGCAGGATTAGTACTCTTAGTATTTTTGTGCTGAATAAACTTATCAATATGATGCTACTGCTGATTCAGGAGAACAATTTTATATCACGTTTGGAATGAATAAATGTATGTGTGGTTAGCAAGTCATGTTCAAATCACCATTGGAACTAGAACATTGTGACTCACAGTATGAGTGCAACTCACTATGGCATGTTTCTTACGTTGTCACTCTCAGTATTCACAGTTACTGAGATTGTATTACATGACTAAACTAATTGAAAGAATTCCCCATGATTAGCTGTGCTTCCAGACTTATTTGTAATTCTATCCATCAGTGCACATTGTGCAATTGCTCCATCTTTTCTTTCTTAAGGGATTCTTTATAGTGAAAAAAAACACTGGTGGATTATAAACAGAAGACAATAACATCTGGATCTCGCTATAAAATTCCATGAACTACATGTTATGATTGCGTAATAAATGGCTTGTCTGGAATCTCTGCAGATTTCCCAACAATTTTTAAATGGAACACAATTGGGAGGGTCTGCCAGTTTAATCCGCGCAGCAGCATTGGGGAAAGTAATGGGAGTCTTTTCTTCTGAAACTGTATCTTTTCCCTTCCAAAATTTAGTTTTGTGATCAGCAAGAGAAAATGCTAGCCCACTTTCAGTTCTAATTGTGAAATCAAATCATTCCATATATTTTAGATAGTCATGGCATCGTATACTTGTGTATACTTAAGTATTGCACATATTTGCTTTTGCCCGCTTCATAATCTGATACACATTTCCTAGCCAACTGCTAGAGTTCTGTCTCTCTTGCCTTTCTCTAAAAATAGTGCCTGTTTTAAACTATATTTGGTGGAAATTTGAGGAGTTGCAATTCCAAAATATTCAAAAGAAGCCATGTTCAGAAAACTGTTTTAAGAGGTTCAGATCTTTAAATACTATAGCACTAATTGAGTCAGGATTACTGGCTTTAATTTATTTAGATTAGATTTTTCTTTCATTGAAAAAGTGCATTCAGAACTGAAGTAAGCATGAATATTTATTCCATACTGCATTTGGCTCGTTTATTTTGAAGCATGGCTCTCACAAAAGTGTAGTCATTTGGTTTATTTGACAGAAGAACTATCTCATTCTTGGACTTATTCCATATGTAGGATGTGTGTGTACATGCAATGTGCACGTGTACACATGTATGCCTTTCTCTTATGCCCATAAACTTACCCACTTTCTGTATTTCACAGGTTCATGAAGGTGGCAGGGAACATAGTAGATGCAGTTACCTGGCAACAGTAGGTATTTTTTCTCTCTCTTTTTCCTCTTTCAATGTTTATAAAAGGATGATCATAATAAGAAGGTTGGGTGCAGGACAAAAGGGAACCTAATATTGACAGGGTCTTTTTCAGGCAAGAGAGAACTCAGAAATGTATCCTCATTCTGCTCTTCAGAGTTCAGTCTTTTGCATGAAAAAAAGGAACTCTTCTAATTATGTAAAGCCAAAGAAATTCAGCAGGTGACTACGGATTACATATTCCTGTAGTTTAGCAGAACCTACTAAACCATAGGTGTAGATCAACCTTGGCATCTTTAAGACATGTGGACCAATTCCCAGAAATTCTGGGAGTTGAAGTCTACATATCTTAAAGTTGCCAAAGCTGAAAAACACTGGTGTAGATAATCTGCAGTCATTAAGATGAATAATAACTTTCAACATTATTCTTCTTTAGTATTGCTAGCTGGGACTGCTGAGCATTGTTATTCAGGTATCACCTCTCTTTTAGTGTTTATTTTGACTATAGTGCAAAGAGACTTGACATGAAGTTTAAAACAGGTTATTCTAAAAAAGCCCTAGCAAGCCCTTGGAGTACTTCATATTCAGGTAGGATGGTATTCTGAAGAAAGTTCATATTGGAAGTCAACTTAGTTTCCTGAATAATTAATGGTTTATAGCAGAGGTTCCAATCCCTGGTCCATGGACCAACACTGATCTGCAGCATGCCAGCAACTGGCGCAAACAAGCGAAGCCCCATCCACGGGATGCAGGCAGCATGGAAAACTATGCCCCTGTCCATGGAAAAATCCTTCTCTACGGAACCAATCCATGGTGCCCAAAAGGTTGGGGGCCACTGCTTTATAGGCCAGCAGGTGAGTCACATTTACCTGCTGTTGTAAGGAACAGCTTGCAGGGAAGTGATTGAATGTAGAATCAGTGCTGAGCCAGTGGGCTTCAGAAAAAAGCAGATGGAATGAAGCAATTTCTGCTCTTTGGATTGTTTATCTGAGCAATCAAGTTTCACTATCCAGTGATAACACATGGTATTTTTGGAAACTCTCATGTGCAGCATTTACTAAGACTGAAGGGATTATTGTTACTGAAGAAAGTTTGATTGAATTAGTACATAGTAGAAAGCCTGGCTACAGTAATTTTGCTGTAGCAGTCCTATTAGTTGGGGTAGCTCCCTTGAAAAATAGTTGAGATTAATGTTTGATGTTTCTTCTGCCTACCAAAATGGCTTTAGTGCCAGTTATGAATTGAATTCTGAAAACTAACAATGGTCATTGATTCTAGGGATTTGGCTGCTAGCATTATTGATATTTTCAGAATGATGAGCATTAAAAAGGTGTTGCCTTGCACATTTTTAATAAATCATGTCCTTCGAGGATTCCATGTATGTTTTCTGATGATAGCGAAAATATCACCCCTAAATCATAAATTCATTGTATGCCCAGTAGTCATCAACAAGTCTTATATAGAGAAAACAAATACTTTTATTCAAACAATGTAATTTTACTTGCAACAAGTCTTGTTGATGATTGTCTTGGGGCTGACAGAAAATAAAGCATAATAAAATCAGGTAGATGGAAGGTGTTCTCAAATCTCATCTAAACTATCACTAGCACAAATGCCAGAATGCTGTTCCAAGGTTATTGCCCTCTGAAGGGAGCATTGTCCAAATAATATCATAGTTATATTCATAACACACTATGGTAACTTAGGATAATGTAGGTTCATTGTTCACAGTATCATACCAGATTCTTGTAGACTATGCAACTCTTTTCATTATGCTACTTTTCTTCCTAACTTTCAAAAATATGGGAATACAGAAACAGACACAACATCTATATAATGAGAATAAGCCTGGATATAATGAAAATGTCGCTGTTGGCCACATGCTGATTTGTTACTTATTGCGACTATCACATGTTTTATGGTTTTAGGGTGACTGGCAGAGCATTTGTGAGATATTTGCTCTTGAAATATGTATCATGAATTTTGTAGGTGTTATATTGTATCAATGGAATAAGAGATTCCATGGACTGAAATAAAGAAAAAGCAAAATGTGTAATATTCCATATGATGAGTCTGTATGTCAAGGTGGTTTGCAGCCATGACCCTATCACTGAGATCAAAATAATCTAGATATTACAGTCAGTATTTTTTCTCAGGAGCCCAGGTTGGACTAAGACAGTGGATGCTTCTAGATTAAGTATAAACATGAACTTATTTGCTACAATTGTCTACAAATTGTAATCTTAATTAAGTCCTATTTGTATGATATTTATATGTAGATTTAGGAAGATATTTGGTGCAGGGGTGAGGGACAGCATCTACTTTCTGGAAATTACTACTCCTGTCATTGCTGGAAAACGACCTTCCCACCCATATCCTATCGGAACTTCTGTTGCCGTGGTTTTTGGTGTTGCTGTGTGGTGAAGGCTTTTATTTGAAAATTGTGTATGCATGTATACATGCAGCACATGTTTTCATAATAAATTATTAAGAAAAACAGAAGTCAGAAACTGAAACTGAGCAATTGGAGTTGGTGGATACATACTATGTCAGTAATGGTTAATTGTAGTACAATAAAGGCAGGAGAATATCTCAGATAATGCAGAAGAATGCTGTTTGATGCAATTATTTTACAGATCAGCCTTCTCTGCCTGGATAACCAAAATGTTACTTTGATGAAGCAAAGTGGAAAATACTAGGTTTAGGCTTACATCTAATATGTCTGAGAATTTAGTAACTGGTTCACACAAACAGAACTGAAGCACCTAGTTTTGTATAAACATCCCATAAATTAGATCCAGTATCTATATTGAGAAAGGGACAGTGGACCATACAAACAAAAACACAAGACCCAGGCTTGGGGTGAGCTGGAATGAAGAAAGAAAAGGTGATACAGATCTAATTTCAAGCAGACCTCCCTAGAAATTCCTGAGTGTTGGGAAGTGGCCTTAATGCCATTAACTGAAGTAAAAGTTAGGGTCAGATAATGGAGCAAAGTTTCCTCTGCAATAAATTGGAGTAAAATAAAAACAGCTGTGCTGAAGCCATCCAACTTTGTTCATTATATCCTGTCTGAGACTAATGGGTCTGAGCAACTAATTGTGTATATTGCTGGAAAAATGTATTGAAGATATAATAGTTCTGTTTAGTGAAGGAAATGGCTAGTATACAAATCCACAGAAGAGCCTTCAGTTTGGCTTATGTGGCAATCTAAACTTGGTTATTGTGCATGCATTTAGACAACAAGCACAGTATGGACAGTATATGAGCCAGCTGGGTAGCCTTGGACCAGTCACTCTTTCAGCCCAACTCACCTCAAAGGGTTATTGTAAGGAAAATAGGAGGAAGAAGGAGTTTAGATATATTTGCTACCCTAAGTTGTTCATAAAAATAATAAAGGTGGGATATAAATAAAATAAATAAATAAAATGATACTGTGATATATGTTGAGATGGGAGGCAGAAAGCTTCCTTTGTTCAGGATGCAACTTGTTTTCTTGCCTTAATATGGCATTCAGAGTGGAGGCAGAGTCCTTTCAATCAAGCTTAGTGAAAATTGTCTGAATTGCACAGAACTGATTTGATCTTTGTGACAATACTTCCCGAGAGGCATAGGAATCCATTTGCTGCAAATGAAAAGGCATTCCACCAGCAAGAGCAAAACTGCACTGTCACATCTGTGACAAGTGGGCAAAAACAATTTAGATTGAGTTTCAGAGTGTAATTAGTGAGATCAAAGTCTATCTGGTCCAGTCTCCTGACCAAAGATAAAATTGTCAACATTACATATCATGTTAAGCCAATTAGGCCAGAGGGTGCCAAAAGCATAAAAATGATGAACCAGAAAAGAATGTTGCAGATTATAAGGAAATCATTCTTCGGTGAGGTAGGACTTGATCTCATTCTCTGCCACAAGTGGAGCATGAAGTGTGCTATCACACCCTCTCCTCACTCCTTCCCAAGTCTAAACATCTTCAGCTCCTTTAAATTTGCCTTTATAGGACTTATTGCTACTCCCTTGATTGTCCTTGTTCCCTTCTCTGTACCTGTTCCAGTTCATCTAAGTCCTTCTTAAAGTATATGTGTGTGTAATGCCTTTAAATTTGTGTAGACTCACAGCAACTGTCTGAGCACATCGCTGCAGTTTTTTCCACAAGATTTCCAGAAGTAGTTTTCCATTATCTTCTTCCTGGGATGAGATTCAATAATTGGCCCAAAGTCTTCCAGCTTGTTTTTTGCCTAAGGAGGAACTAGAACTCAGAGTTTCCCAGTATCTAACCTGATCCCTTTTACCACTACAGCAAACTGCCTCTCTTTGTTGTACAGTCCCCATAAATTGACAAAATACTCAATATGGTTTCTGAACAAAGTAGAATAATATGGAATTACAGGTAGTCCTCAATTTACAGCAGTTCATTTAGTGACCGTTCAACTTTACATAGGCACTGAAAAAAGTGACTTATGAACATTTTTCAAGCTTATGACCTTTGCAGCATCTCCATAATCCTGTCATCAAAATTCAGATGCTGGGCAATTGGGTGATTCTTATGACCATTGGTGTATCCCAAGGTGACGTATCACCTTTTGACAAGCAAAATCAATGGGGAAGCCAGATTCACTTAACAACCGTGTTATTAACTTATCAACTGCAGTGATTTACTTAACAACTTTGGAAGAAAGGTCGTAAAGTGGGGCAAAACTCATTTAACAAATATCTCACTTAAAAACAGAAATTTTGGGCTCAACTGTAGTTGTAAGTCGAGGACTACCTGTACTTTTCCCCATGATTTGGAAACTGTACTTTTCTTGATGTAGGGCTTTTTTGGTAGCCAATCATATCACTAGCTCATAGTAAGTTTGCAATTGGTTACTATGCCAAAGATCTTTTTTCAAATAGAATTACCAAATAGCTTTCCCATTCTGGTGCCTCTCTTATACAGATATAATTATGTTTCTTTCAGCTTATTTTTCTGAGCTACCAAGCTTGTTTTGAATTTTATCTCTATTAGCTGTCTAATTTTGTTGTGGCTGAAAATTTGATAACGTACTTTCTCCATACACATCATTAATGAAAATACTGAAGGAGGAGAGAGTTAAGAACTAAATCTTGTGGTATCTCATCATCTCTCTTGAATTAGATGAGGGACCACTGATGAGCACAGTGTCAAAAGTATTGCTTGGAACCCTGACACACAATTTGAGAATGATTGATTGTCAATCCACTTTATTGTTATGCTATCCATATCACTTTTAATTGACCAATTATTTAGTAGGTTATCAATAATCTGCCCAATTATTTGCTGAAATCTAGATATCTTATGTCTACAGTATTTCTGAAATCTACTCAGTCATAAGATTAATCTTGCAAGAATTATTCTTTACAAATCCATGCTGATTTCTGCTAATTACCTCATTGTTTTCAAAGTAGTGTTTATCATCTGTTCTAGAATTTCTCCAAGTATAAGTGTTAGACTGACCAGTCTATAATTCCTTAGATCCTTCTTTTTATCCTTTGGGGGACAGAGAGACAACATTTGCTCTCCATTGTATGGCACTTCAGTTCTCCATCAGCAAACATATTTGTCAAGAGAGGCAGGCATATCTGATCTACTGTACTGGGAATGCCTTTTGTTTGTGCCCAATTGGCTTGGATGGGAATTCTACAAAAGCACTGAATTCATTAACTCCTATTGTCTCAAGACCTATGTGAAAATGTTATAAGGCTTAGCAGTAGGTCTCTGAACCTACTGAGAATAGTAATATAATACCTAGTTTAGAAATACAGAACAATAGACTTCAGAGAAGATAAACAGAATATATCAGGAAGGCACTGATCAAGAAACCAAGCATAAATTACCTTACCTCTCCTGGGTTGCTAGACAACATGTCTGTGGAGCAGCTACTGTAATTAGGTCTATCTACATCCTGAATGACATCCTCCCACTCCCCACTCTGGTTTGTTCCCTATTAGGTTCTCCACCCATTACTATCTGACAATTAGATATTGGCGTGCCTGATAATGTGTTCCAGAGCTCTCATTTGTCAATGCTGCATATCTCCTTGTAGTTTAAGAGAATAGATCTGGTTGACAAACCAATGCTGGATTTATGCATAGTTATATTTAGAATGTGCTGCTGTGAGACAGCTAACATGCTACAGTATGATAGATGTTAAAATCTGGATCTATTATAAACTATAAGTGCTCACTCAAATTTTACTTGAAACCAAGTTTTTTGAGGTCAAGGTTTTTTAATTAACTTGCAACATTAATTTAATCTATGCGTCTCTTGCGCTTTCTGCTAAGTATTGCTAGATTGCAATATAACGTGAGTGTTTTGAGAATATAGGAAAATCACTCTATTAGTAGTATGGTGGTTCTATGATTTTTATAAACCAAGAAATAAAATCTAATTAAAATATTTCAGGAAAAAGAACCGAAAGAACTAAAATAGCAACTTTGAAGCAGTCACACATTGGCTTACAGTGGTTTGGATCTGGTCTTAGCTATACTAAGAGAATCTCTTCTTGAAATCACAGCTATTGTATTGATTTGATTAGATCTTTTCTAAGCTGATTAAGTTTGACTAAGCCTGAACCTAACCCATTAATAATAAAATAAGTATTTCTCTGCCTTTCTTGTATTTATGGCTAGCATTAATGAAGACAACTAGAAGAGTGAACAAGATGTATAACAGATCTATCCCAAAACTCTGTTGGAAAATATAGGCATTAATAGCCTGGAGGGAACCCTTTATATCTGATATTATCAGACCAACCAATTGGAAGAAGGCAATAATGAGGACAACCAGATTCTGAGTTGCGAAGGGCTTTAAAAGTGACAACCAGGATTTTAATACCACTAGCAAAGTGGTAACCAGTGCAGCTCCAAAAACATGGACAAATGGAGACGCATCCATAACTATTCAAGCTGTTGCATTCTGGACCAGTTGTGATTTTTGAATTCTCTTCAAAACTAGCCCCATGTTGAATATATTACAATACTCCAACCAAAAATGACCAAGCCATGAATGACTACAACCAGGCTCTCTCATTCCAAGAAAGGTTCTATATGGAGTTGTGCAAAGGCCCTTATCACTACTTCCATTTCCTCTTTAAGCAGAAACTGAAAATCAAAAGAAATTATGAACCATGTGGAATGGAGTAAACCTAAGCAAAACTACTTACTGAATTTCTGTAGAACATTTTGGATGGTTTCCTAATCCATAGCCATTTCATTTTTCTAGGATTGATTTTTAAGGTTGTGTCTCCACATCCAGATAGCAACACAGATATTGTAGCATTACATCTGAATATACTATACATAACATGTTAATTTACTAACATTGCATTTTACTGTTGACTCCTTCATATTAAATTAGATACAGACAATCCATCAATATATTCCACTTAAACGTAAGCAGTTTCTAGCTTACCACGGGTCTCTGAGATCCAACTTTATAGCAGGATAACTCTCTTTTACCTGTCTTATATGTACCATCCAGTAAATTATTTATTGATATGAACAAAGAATAAGATGAAAGAAAAGAAAATATAAATTGGAATCAGTTGGTAACATTTAGGAAGATGATTCCAAAGTACATAACAGAACCAATATCCTCCCAAGGTTATTTCAGCTATGATCCTGAGCCGACATTGTTATTTTACTTGAGATTGTTGGTTCTGCAGTGAAACTAGCCTAGCTATTATCTCATGTATGTGATTTTTTTTTTTGTATTTACAGTACAGTGCATATCATTACTTGAGAAGATCAAAGTGATTAATTATTAGGAACTGTTATGATGGCAATTAACATACCAATACAGGACTTCTAAACCTTTGGTTGGATCATACTGTCTTTATTGCTTGCAATGACCAAACTTAGGACATCTAAGACAAATAGAACATGAAAGAAATAGCTTTCTCCTCTTGTTATTCTCCAACAAATGAATTGCTTTTGGTGTTTAGAATTCTTTTATACTTGGTCTGTCAGTTTATTTACAAATCTGAGTAAATGTACCTGTCTGGAAAATTGACTGAGGGGACTTCCATACTTTGTAATCAATTATTATTATTACTATTTTATAGTCATTATTGTTCATATTTATCATAGTTTTAGACATTATGTAGAAATGTGTTCCTGGCTTGAGGTCTCTCTCTTAATTAAATTGAATAAAGTTATCTAGGACTTACAAATTGCTGCAGGGGAAAATAAAAATACAGAAAGGTAAAGTCAGAGTGATTTAAGAAGAAACAAATTGAAGAAGAATTAAGAAAAAGTATTACCATGGAGAAACTTGTAGAAGAATGGGGTTTGGGGCACAGGGAAAAGCATGTGGAAAAAGCACAGAAAAAGAACAGACAAAAGAAGCAAAGGTCACCAATAGCAGCTGACCTTGTGCAGAATAGAGAGAATATTTGGGGGAAATGTAAATGTGGACAGCAGCGGTCCTTGGTCAAGGTGAGGGAGAGCACATAGTTGCAGCCCCTCTGACTGTTGCCTTCTCATTTTCATTCCAGTTACTACCTTGATGGCCGAGTGGCCAAGGTGACGGACTTCCTGAAAACACGCCTGTTAGACACACTCTCTGACCAGATCAGGAAAATCCAGAAAGTGAGTGAGTGTTGCAAAGGTGGGGAGCTTCAAGTACTTCAGGGTGCTGAGTCTGAATTTGACAAATGCTCAGTACCAGACGGGTTTAGCAAAGATTTCCACTTTGCTACTTTAAGACCCTGTAACTTCCAGCAAACTCAAGTCCACTGTAACTTCCAGCAAATTTGACAAATAAGATAGATGAAATAAGTATAAGAATATTTGAGAGTGATTCTGTGGACAGTGAAATGTCCTAAACCCTGTCCTGACAGAGATATTGGGAAAGCTGTTATTGACTGAAATAGTTGAATTTCAGAACCCCTGTAAGAATAATACAAAAGTCATTATGCAGGACAGGAAGTGGGGGAGGAGATGCTAGTTTTGGAGAACAAAGGTGATGAATCTTTCCTTCGGCTAATGTATATCAAGGGAAAAGAGGCCACTTCTATGAACTCATTATGCCTAGCTCTATTTCCTGTAAGGTACTTGACTAGAATGTTTGGTCCATTTTTACAGAATGTTTTGACTTACCAAGAAAGCTATAAAAACAGCTTTATTATGGATCATTTTTCTCTCTTAATAGAAAAAGGATTTTTAGCTGCACTGCCAGATAGATCCTAACAGGGGAAGATTTACTTCATTAGAAAACCCAAAGATATCAGCTTACAGTTGCCCTAATTAAATTTATTACCTCCTTTCCTCTTCTTTTTTGTTTTATAATTTTGAGATAGTTCCTTCAAGTAAGTCTAGTGAATGACCAGACCTTCAGGCACTTGTCAGATTTCTATCCAGAGGTAGCAAGAGTTGTAAACTGACATCATCAGACCTTGTGTTCACTTACATGCATTTGTTTTTTGGCACCATCACGTCCTTGACATGTCTGTGCTGTCAAGGTTTGTCTTATGTTACAGGCGCTTTCTCACAATGGGGTCTCTAGTGCCATGTACATACTACTCTTTTACCACTGCAGTTTCATAGGAAAGAGTTAAGCCAGTTTCTGACAAGGTTCTGGGCTTGGTAACATACAGTATGCTCCAAGACATTGAGTATTCTCATTAAAGGCACCAGGATTGTTAAAGTAAGAAATAGCTTTGTAGTTGCTACTAATGCCTGTTTTTTATTGAGAACTAGCTTAGAGGCCGAAATCCTGTTTGGATTTATAAAGAAACTACCATAGGCTTATATAGTAATGTAGATTCTGAACATATCCTGAACAAGCAGACATCCAATCTACATGTTAATCTAACAAGCATGTTGTTTCTCCTTAGGCTATATACACTTGCATATATACACAGTAAGCTCCCAGTTTTATGGTGCATAAACTATCATATATGAAAAGGTTTACTAAAAGAACATATATATTTATAAATGTGCATTTTAAATTACAAGTAGTCCTTGACTTTTGCTTAGTGACCATTCAGAGTTACAGTGCCACTGAAAAAAGTGACTTATGACCATTTTGCACACTTATGACCATTACAAAATGGTCATGTGATCAAAATTCAGATGACTCATATTTATGACGGTTGCAATGTCCTGAGGTCATGTGATCAACTTTTGTGACCTTCTGACAAGCATAGTCAATGGTGAGGCCAGATTAATTTAACAACCGTGCCACTAATTTAACAACTGCAGTGTTTCACTTAACAACTGTGTCAAGAAAGGTCATAAAATGGGGCAAAATTCACTTAATAAATGTCTTGCTTAATAACAGAAATGTTGGGCTCAATTGTGATTGTAAATTGAGGACTACCTGTATATAAAACTATTCAAAACTAGGCAGCGGCAAGCAGTAGTCAAACTACAAAGTTGAAAAAAATACCATTGTGGAAATTTTAAAAATACTAACTTTTTAAAACCTGAGAATGAGGTCAATTTGTACTCATTTTAAAAACTGAGAATGAGATCTTATACAAAGTTCTGCTGTAAGTAGGAATAAGAAAAGTTAATGGTGTTGCCATATGGTATAGCAGCCTACTGTGATATATGTCTTGGAAAGCAAAATTATAGTGTAAGTAAAAAAAAGAATCTTTCCTTACATAAGGGTCTGATCTGGATAATGGAAATATCTTAAATTGTGTGAGTAATTTCTGTTTTCATAAAGAAATGAGGCTTTGAAGGCACGGGCAATTTCATTTTGCAAGAGTGAAGTATTTTATTGATTAGCCTGCTGTCTGCTACTTCATGTGAGACACCACAAACAGACTGAAAGGAATCACTGAACATGTGCATGTACAACAAAACTAAGAGAGCCCACACTGAGGTAAACAAATAGGAAGTCTGCAAAGAGTGATATGGTCCAGGAAAGCAAGATCAATGATCATAAAAGAAGAAAATAAAATAAAGTTTTGTTCAGATTAACATATTTTCCATCCACTTCTTACTTTTCTTTTCTTCATTATTTCAGCCCTACTAGTCACGGATAGATCAGTATTATTTATGCTAGCCTGTGATAATACATGTTTTAAAGTTACCCGCTATAGCCAATTGTTGAACAGCAGGGCTGTTCTTATGTTCTTACCACCACTTTTGCTTTCCCCTTCTTTTTTTTGGCAACAGGTGGTCAATGCATACATGCCTGGAAAAAGGATTTGGTTAGAGGGTATCGGGGCTGCTTCTGAAGGAGGCATCACTAATCTCTCAGATTCCTATGCTGCCAGCTTCCTGTAAGTTAATCTAAGGATGGAAGTAGTGATATGTTTATGAGAAAACCAGTAAGTGCACAAAATGGTTAATTGGCTTCTTTATTGTCTATAAAACACACTAATCCCAACTCTAAAATCAAGGATACTGTACTATCATTGGATTAATGGTTATTAGACTTTATCCATCCATTTTTCTGTTTCAGTGGGAGACGATATGTACTGTATATGTTAGTAATAACATATAAATAAAAGAACCTATTTCTTTAAGGTAGCAATAGTTAGGTATCTTAAAGTAGTAGCTTCTCCACCTTTATCTATGTATAAACTGGATATACTGTAAGCAGATTAGAAACGGAACATTTCATTAGCTCTAATTCTTTATCATACCACTGCACAGTCTATGGACCTACAACCACCAGAGAATTTTTACAAGAATTATCTGCCTCAATCTATTGTGAGGGCTGTTCAAGAGATGGGAAGGGAAGGGCAAAGGGAAAGGAAGGGTAGGGAAAGTTTTAGATAGGGAGCAAAAATGATATTAGCAAAGACTTTTTGGTTCTGACCACACTTGTTAAGCTTTACCTCTTAATGCCAAATTCCCTAGAGATTAAAATATTTTATTTATTTGTTTATTTATAGTGTGCTTTTATTATTTTTACAATGAACATATCCACCACATCTTCCTCCTCCTATTTTCCCCACAACAACAACCCTGATAGGTGAGTTGAACTGAGAGAGAGCAACCGGCCTAAAATCACCCAACAGGCTTTCATGGCTAAGGTTCTAGCCTGGTGCCTTAACCACTAGGCCAAACTGGTTCTAAAGGATTTTGAAAGATCAAAAGATTTATCCACAACAGAATTCCTTTTTGTTTCAGCTTTATTTTCTTACTTCTTATATGGAAATAAGAATGAGGAAATATCATGAGGACACATTGCTTAGAAATGGTTAGTGAAACAACTAGTGCCAAAACAACAGAGACATGAATCCACAGGTAACGATAGATAAGAAGTAATATCTGTTGAATTTTCAAATGCCAAAAAAGTGACTGATTGAGATAACCTAACGAATAGAAAAGAATATTGTTCCTCTCAGAACTCTTTAACACATTATTATAGCAGATTTATTTATACTTTAAGCACAAGTGCACCAGCAGTGGGATTCAAATCCCATTGCTACCGGTTTGCTCGTGGTTGCACGCACGCTTGCACGCACATGCAACACTTCTACGCATGCGCAGAGACGTCTCGGTGGGTGGGCGGAGCCTCCTGCCACCGCTGCCGCTACCGGTAGCAACCCATCACTGAAATGCAACCATTTTTAGGAGCACAGTGCTAATTAGTTTAAGTTCCCCTTTCCCCTCCCTTTCTCTTCCATTTGTCTTTGCTTTAAGTTAATGATTTTTATTTCGTTTTTATGTTATGAAAATACCCAAAATTCATATTTTAGCACAAGGCCCTTGGAAGTGCTGTTTTATCATTTTTAGTAGGTGTCATTAAAATCCATTTTTAAAATTAGTATTTTTCCTCATGGTGTGTGGGAAAGTCATGCCATAGGTTATAGGTCATCCCGGTGGTGGTGGAAAGAACAATCCTGGCAACTTTTCAACTCATTTATAAAAATAAAACAAAGAAATCACATGGGAAATTTCAAGTTATTAAGTTCATAGAAGGTGCTCTATGGAGATCCACATGGTCAAACCAGGTTAATCAACAGAAATTAGTATAGGGGTCCACTTTCTTAAAAAAAGAGTTTGCTTATATACACTGACAGCAGGAGATCAACGTGTTTTGTCTGACTTAGCTAAAAATTGTGCTAGGCAACTTCCCTTCCACTGTTCTTTCTCTCTCCACTGGAGATAAGAATCTCTGCCCAAAAGAAAATGAGGTAGCCTCAAGCTTTTCTTAGGAAAAAAAAAAGCAGAAGGAAATAAAGTAAGCTTAATGGTTGAACACTGTTGATAAGATTCCTTTAACCATTTCTATTTGATTACAAATTGTGTTTTAAATTATTCCATGGGAATTTACATCCTATTTACACAAGTGTGAAAACAAATCACTTTATTTATTTGATTATTTGATTATTTATTTATTTATTCATTCATTTATTTCAAGTACACATTTAACTTTTATTATAGTTTTAAAGAAAGTGATAGGCTATGGTATTAAAATTGAAGGAAAGTATTAAACTTGCAAAGGAGTTTTAGAGAAGAGATGAAGAGTTGAAAAATGAGAAAAGTATTTTAACTCTGGAAGAATTCAAGGATATTTGACAGCAATGTTCTTAGAACTTTCTCTTAAGAGTATCAGTTACTACAACTAGTCTTCAACTTACGACCACAATTAGGACCAGAACTACCATCACTAAGCAAAGTGGTCATTAAATGAGTTGCACCCTATTTTACAACATTTTTGCCACAGACCTTAAGTAAATCCACTTCCCCCATTGATTTTGCTTGTCAGAAGCACCCTGGGATAGCAAACAATAATCACATGACCTCAGGATGTTGCAACCTTCATAAATATATGCCACTTGCCAAGCACCTGAATTTTAAACACATAATCACACGAACACTGTGATGGTTGTAAGTGTAAGGACTCATTGTAAGTCACTTTTTAACACCATAGTAACTTTGAACTGTTGTTAACAAATAGTCATAAGTCAAGGACTACCTGTATAAGAATCAGTCTGTTTTAGATATGGAATTAAAATTGACAGAATACAAGAGTTATATTGACAAAGAAATTATACAGGATTTATAAATGAAACCAGCTGATATTTTAATTTCTAAAATGGACACACAAATAGTAAATCAGAAGAGTGACTTGGATGTATAGATTTCAACTAAAAGAGTGATTTGGATAGCTTTCTTATTTTGGACATTAAAAAGAGCTATGTTATTAGGCTATTTCTAAGAAAAGATAAAAAGAGAATGAAAAGAAATCATGGTTCCAAAAGGTATTGTTCAAGGAACCAGAGAGTATTAATCCTGTCAGATCAAATCAGATGAGAAGAGATTATAGGGGAAGGGGTCCTTCAATAACTAGGTCTGTGACATATAGTGTTTTATAGGTAATAACCAGAATCACACACAGAAACAAACTGGGAATCAGTATGGCTCATGAACATACCCACACCGCTGTGTTCTGGATCAGTTTGATGCTTCTGCGTGGTCTTCAAGGACATGCAGTAGTAGTCAAGCCATGAAGTGATCAGGGCATAAATGACTGTCTGAAGGACCTCCCAATTTTGGAAAGGGCACAATTGGTGTGGCAGATAAAGTTGCACAGAGGCATTCCTAGCCACAGCGGCTACCTGCTCATTGAGCAGATATTAAAATTGCTCATAACTTCAAATCCTCATCAAATGCACTGTTGTGATGGTGGGCTCATCTCATCACACCTATCAGGACTCCACATTCATCTTGAATATCTCATTAAAATTAAGGGAGAATCATCTCTCTCTCTTTCTTGTCTAGTGGTGCCTTATACCTTAACAATAGAAATTCAATTTCCCCCAATATTTCACTCAGTTCTTATAATTATTCCATGGACAATTTATGGAAGTTCTCCTGGGATATTTTCACATAAATCTCCAACTTTTCCCTGTAGAATCTTGGTAATATCATATCCACCTCCGTGCAGGAGAGCTGCCAAGACACACTTTCAATCAACCGGCTGTCTTAAGTTCAAAAGGATTTAAGTTTTATTCATAATAGACAAATAATGGATTGTCTTGGGTGGGGGAGGGGGAAAGCAGACCTGCTAGAATGTTTTTATTCTCCCTCCCTCTCTCTCTCTCCCTCCCTCCCTCCCTCCCTCTCTCTCTGAACAATTTGTTCTTTTGATTCATTCATAATCTACATATGCTAATATTCAAAGTTATCGAATGTACAGAGACAATATAGGGCATTTTGTCCATTGCCCTTGTTGGAAGACAGTAAAAATAATTGTAGAAATATCTTTGACCCTTAGTTTTGAAGTTTTTTTCCGTCATAAATTGCTGAAAACATGCTGTATTGTGCACAATAGCAATATATATTATCTGACTATGCTGGGTTTCAACTTTCAAGTCCAAAAAGTTCACATAATTTAACTCTGAAATATGTCATTTTTGGAAAAGATCTTGAGTACCTCTTAATTAGAGGCTTCTATGGTGACTGCTAACTCTATTTCTCAGTGAAGTAGCAGAATAATTAATTCATGAACATATCTTACTTGGATGGCAAGTTAATACCTTTCAAAAGAAGAGAATGCACCAGGGACATTTTCCCCCAAACTAGTGGTCTCCAAATGTTTTGGAATATAATTCCAGTCATCACAAATCACTGACCGCTATGGTGAATTGTGAGGTATCAGTTAGACAAGACAGCTTTGATATATGGAACTAAGGCACAACCTAGATTGAGGAAATCTATCCTGCTATTCTTGGTTAAAAGCTAATCAATTGTCTTCTAAATTGCTAGGTGGCTAAACTCTCTTGGGATGCTAGCGAGCCAGGGCATCGATGTGGTAATGAGACATTCATTCTTTGATCATGGGCATAACCATCTTGTGGACCAGAACTTCAACCCATTGCCGGTAGGTGGATGATTCAGTACTGTATCTTCTGAATTTGCATTAACATCCCTCTGTTCTTACTGATCCTCTGTCCTACATATTATACTGTATACTCTAGATGTGTAATGTAACACAGGGCCTTTCTTATATTTTACATTCTTGTATATATACAACCAAACACTGTTTCTCCATCATTGCTTATTTTGTAAGAGTTACTTCAAGGCAGCATTTTTCACCTATTAGTAGAGGTACATAGCATGGTAGCAACCCTATTCATATGCTGTATCTTCATCAACTTCTTTCTATCATTTCCAGCCAGAATTCTCTCTTCTTTTCGCTCTTACTAGGCACATACCTCAACAGTAATTCCGTTCATTTCTCACCTCACTGTTCTGCTTGTTTCTTTCTTGTTTGCTCTATATTATCTCTGCTGAATCAGTCTGAATTTCTCTCTTCTTTTCATGTTGCCAGTCAGTAAATCAGAGGATTTGTGCGTGACTTTGTACCCTTGACCTGTTCCTCAAATTCTTGGCTTTCACAGACAAACAGGCACTCATACCCAGATATACTGTGTGTATGTATGTATGTGTATATATATTTAAGAAAAAATTTTGCACACACAGCTGAAAATCTACTGCTTTTTGTGGCCTGTTTGAACTCGGCTTGAAAATACATTTTTCCAGATTGGTTTCTTTCAATGCTAATAGGAGACATTAGTTAATGTCAAGTACAACATGTTGAAAGCAGATGGGGCAGGGTTACCTCTGGAGCTATAACTTTGTCCACTAAGAGAGCCTCAATGGGACCCTTGTGGGTTGCACAAGACCAAGAGAATCAGGGCATTTCTTATGGGAGGGGCATTTAAGCCATAGCAGGGAGGAAGGAGGGGCAGAAAGGGAGTTATAGGTCCTGAAAACATACAATAAAAACAATCAAACCCAAGGCAGCCAGGTCCTTAGGGAAAGAGCAAAGTGGCAGGAAAATGGAGCTGAAGAAAGTTTAAATTTATAGGAATGAAGGTGAAAGAAGTTCACAATTTCACACAGCAGGGTGGTTCCTTGCAATTTAATGCAAACCCTCTTATTTGCAGTTCTTCAAAAGGACAGAAGTATTCACTGTTGAAAGTGTACAGGGTTCTAATAAGAAAAACATATGTTAATCTTTTAAAATAGCAGGTTTTCTTTTCTTCCATTTCAGTCTAGTAAATTTTACACCTTGTAAGTGAAACTTGGCAGCATCAAAAAGCTCCAAATCTCCATGGCCAGAAATGTATAGGCCTGGTAACATCTGAGACACTCTGCCCACAAGACCCTGGAGTGCCGCATGCAGATTTGGGAAGCAGAAGAGCAGTCACAAAAGCAGAGTTATCCTGTAATGAAGAGGAAATTTTCTGCAATTAGATTCTAGGAAAGCATTGGTTGCTGAAATTTTCTCCTAGCTAAAAATTTGTTGATTTAGGATTCTTATGCCTCACATCTCCAGAAAAATGTTTACAAGATATCAGTTTAGGTAACTTGCATATACTAGAAAAAGACAAAGACGTGCATGGTCTATAGTTCTTATGATACAGAAAGATTTAAAAAATGATACTTCTTGAATGCTTCTCTTTTCATAAAGTTAAGGTTTAATTAAAAAAAACCACTGCTTTATAAATAGACTGATAAGAATAGAGAAGTGGAGAGGGAGTAGGGATGGATGATAATGTGGTATAGATAATTATCAGGCTACTGAAAGACAGAGGCAGAGACACAGACTTATGTTACAAGTCCAAGTTAAAACAGATCTGCTGTTAACTGAGTATCAACATGTAAATACTTTTCTCCAAAGCATTTATACCAAAAAGGCAGTTTGGGGGCCTCAGAAAAATCAAAAATCCTATGCAGAGCTTCCTCTAGGATTTCAAACCTTCTAAATTAAGCATACAGTGCTAAGAAAAAAGGACATATTATGCATGCATCTTCTTTTGAGTAAAACTCACTCAGGGCTAATATCTTTCTTCCTATCCAGAACAGGTGAATTTTTGGGTGGAGAGATAGAGTCTGTTGAACAGGCAAAAATGGCATCACTCGGCCGCAGCAGACTCTGAAGCTGGGCTGGGATGCAGTGCCCATTTTTTTTCCCGTGGGAGCTATCAGAGAGATGAAAGTGGGTGTTTGGGGATCTGCAAGACTGCTGGGATGTGAAATTGAATCCTCCCACTAACTCATTGACAAAGAGTTGCTATCTTTCCTTTGTGCAAACCCTCCAATGCTGAGAGAAGCCATGCCATCAATCACTGCCTTGGCCTGGCTGCCCATCAGCTGGCGATAAGCTTTGGCTAGGTGCCTTGCAAGAGCTCAATTGCTCTCCTTTCCATGCCATGGCTGATCTAGCCCTAACTCCAGAGATTCTCTGCTGAAGGAAAGACAATTGAGCTGTTGTGGCACCCATGAAAACAGTTCTTAGGTCTAGGCTAATTCAGTTTGCCAAAGTGAATGTCTTTCAACTTCTGGAATATTATCCATATCATATATATTATATGATATCTAGCCCTAACTCCAGAGATCCTCTGCTGAAGGAAGGACATATATATTATATGATATTCCAGATATTTTCATCTAGCTAGGTTCTTTATAATTTTTGGAGTATTTTGGCAGATACTGAACTGCTGTTTACTAATAAAGTAAATGGCAGTTCAGTGTGTACTGCCATTTATTTTATTAGATAATAATTTTGGTCCTTACTATTATTTGAAGTAATGCTCAGTTGGAGCAAATTAAAGATTTATCCAAAATTTTAGGCAACTAAGATACAAACACTAAAACATGTAAAAAAAACTTCCAAATGATAATAGCATATTTTATGAGATGCTTACAGATTTTTCAGGCTCAGTAGCTACTGGAGAGGATATTCTAAATGTGAGACTTCATGAAAAATATCTAAGAAAGAATTTCTTATCCCCAGATTTTTATAGTCTTTTCTGTAAGACTATGACAGCTCTAAGTTGTACTCTAAAATATTGTGGAATAGGAGCACTAAATTGTGTTTACACCTTAGCTAAGAATAAATACTCTGTCTGCTTTGCACATGAATCCTAAGGGTATATTGTTCTCATACTTGTGGTAAATGGCACCCGTATTGTTCTGCTGCATTTCATTTGACAAACGCGTGTACAATTGTCATTGGAAGGAACAGAACATGAAGTGACGAGAGCAGAACCACAAGTGGCATTTTATGTTCTGGGTTTTATAACAATAACTCTCAGAGAACTGGGAGTAGAAAGTCTATTATACTGCAATTATTTGTCAGGTTACAAGCAGTATTTCTTCACCATGTGGTTAGGGCATAGTTTTAGAGCTCAGATCTGGTTGCAGAGGTCTACGGGGCCCCTGGGAATGTATCCTGTAAGTCTCTGTTAGGAGACAGCCGTGTCTACTTATTAGGATTGTATAAAAGGTCATCTAATTTATGTTTTTTCCAATACCTCCTTTTCTAAACACACCTATATAAGAAACCCCTGGGGTCATGTCACAAACTTTCCATGCAAAAGGATACTTAAATTCTATAGTAGTAGGTTCACTATTGGATAGAGCTCAAACATTTTTGACAGTTATTCTGAAAGGAAGAATTTGTGCAAGTACTGTTTCACAACACAAGAAAAACACATATTCCACATTCTCTCATAATGTGTAGCTATTAAAAGTAGAAAAAATCTACCTTATATTTTCTGAACATTTTGTTGTTGTTGTTAGTTGCGAAGTCGTGTCCAACCCATGGACAACGTTCCTCCGGGCCTTCCTGTCCTCTACCATCCTCTGGAGTCCATTTCTGAACATAGAGAAGCATAATTCTTTATGCGTAGCGTTACTCTTGGACTGCAGCAAACTAGAATATGCTTCATAATCCTTTATACTGCCTCTTCATAAACTCTGCCCTAGGAATAATCAATCTGTCTTTTTTGACAGGACTACTGGCTCTCACTGCTATATAAGCGACTTGTTGGACCCAGAGTACTTGGTGTTCATGTTGCTGGACTGCAGAGAAAACCTCGCCCTGGCAGGGTGATTCGTGATAAGTTACGGATCTATGCTCACTGCACCAGTTACTACAAGTGAGTTATCTCGAAGCAGGTGCAACTACTGAAGTAAAAAATGGAGATTGGGCACTGAAGACCAGCAGACCCAAATGGGGTTAATCAGCATGAGCTACACCCACAAAAAGAAAATGTTATCTAATTCAGATGAATCTCTGTGTTCCAGGCTCCCAGAGCTATGTGTCATTATACCTGCTAAAGAACAAGTTTCATTATTTGAACAGTAGTGCACTAGGGGGGAAACCCTATATAAATACATGCATAAGATTTTTCCTCCTCTTTTTTCCCCCTCTCTGTGTACAACTTGGCAACGTGGCTTTCTCAGATCGTGGAGAGGGGAGGAACAACGTTGGTGTTGATAGGGAAGCTCACCTATCTCTGGGACTGTGGTGGGAGCCTTTGTGGATGACATCAAGGGAATACAGTTCCCCAAAGGCCCCATGGTTTGGTTTCAGTTCCTTCTCTCCCCCCACTTCCCATTTGGGGCACCTAGCCTAGCTAGAGTTTCTACGATAAGCCTTCAAAGCATCCTAGGAGTGTAGGACCTGGGACTTTCCTAAAGACACAGGTCCCTATTGTTGCTACTTCACATCACCCAGATGCTTTCAGCAAGGCTCCCCCTCCCCCTCCTAGAGGGAACTTTGGCCAACGACTGACAGGTAACTGGCAACAGAAACAGGGAGAGATGGGAAAGGGAGAGTAGGCACAGGCCAGCAGGCCCTTGGCTCCTTTCCATGCCCAGGGCAAACACTGTAAATGGGGGCCACCTGTGCAGAAGCTGAAGCTAACTCTCTCCTCTTTGGGGATATTCATGCCTAAGCTTACTTCAAAAGCAGGAGTATTGAAAACCTTATAAATGCTGCCTAAGGAAATAATATGTATAAAGCTTCAGATGCCTTGCATTATCCCATCTGAATAAACATCCTATAATAAAATAGTGCTGTTAACCACGCCATCATCATCATCACCATCACCCTTCAGGCAAGAGATGTAGACTGAAAGATTACCAAAGGCCACTAAAACAATTCATCTGGTTAGCTGAGATTTCAACCAGGGACTCCCAACATGTATCTAACAATTCTATTAGCTTTCAAATATTCCCCCCCAAAGGACATTTCTTTAGCATACAGTATAGCTTTCTTGTGACCTATAAAATATTGCTTTTTAGGCAGGTAGCATTTCTACATGTAGTGTACATGATGGCAAATTACAGCTAAATAGGATGATTTTACTTAAACTTGTAAGGCCCTAATCATCCTATTGCTGCCTGCAACAAATATTAAAAACCTGAAGCCCACTCTAATCATCCATTCATCACAGATGCAGTAACTGCATCTGTCTCACATGCCAGTTTCCTATTCAGTTTCATAGCCGCTTGTAATTAAACAATGGTAGGTTTGGAAGCCTATTCATTTAGCTAGACAGAGAACTGCTACACTTACTGCACTAGTGGGTACTAACTTTTTCCAAGAGAAAATATTGATGCTTCAATTGATGCACACCAGGCTAGATTGTGAAGCAAAAATGTGATCTTGTCCTACCTTACTGGAAACATAGGACCTTAGCTGCTCTGAAAACACATGTCCTTCATTAAGACCAAGGAATTATTGCAGAAAATGTTGGGAGTGTCCTTTAGCTAAATCTTTCTTTGCAAAGTGACAAATTGGACAATTGATATGATAGAAGAACATCCTGGACTGAACTAGAGGAAATGCTTCTTGCTGTTAGGCAGTTAAGCTAAATAAGTCCCAAAATGGGGTTCCTATCACTAGAATTTCATGTTGGGATTGGAAAATAATAGTGAAAATCTTTAATTCTAGAGCTAACACATTATTACTAAAAACTATTCAAATGGTTCACCTTTAAGCTCTTATCTTTCTCACAGCCATAATTATGTCCGTGGTTCTATCACAATTTACATTATCAACTTGCATCGGTCACGAAAGAAAATCAAGTTGGTGGGGACCCTTCGGGACAAACTTGTCCATCAGTATGTGCTGCAACCCTATGGTCAGGAAGGACTTCAGTCAAGGTGAGTGCTATTGTCCAGTTCAAGGCCACTATCATGAGAACCCATTAAAGGAACATTTTAGTGAGCCAAGCATTGATATTAAGCACTGTACTCCATTTATTCATCTGTACATATGGTATGCTACCTGCCATTTAATTTCCATCTTTTTGCTGTCCCAAAAGTTTATGTTATAATAAATCATGTGAATAATGTTCACTTTTAAGAAACCATGTATTTTTGTGTTGTAAACAAAAAAGGCTACCTTTTTGGAACTTGTCACTGTGTCTAATTCCATCCAGCTTTAAAATACTGATGGAGAATCGAGCAATGTTGTTTTCCTAAAAATTCCACCCACGCTTGATCAGAGGTTTCCAGGCCCCATAAAGAAAACTATCCAGATATACCTTCTTGCTTTATTCTCCATTTATTTATGGTGCTCCACACAAAATCAGATAAAAAGAAGTACAGTATTGTACCAAACCTAAGAAGGCTTATATGGTCTAACATTCCATTTTCCTAATGGCTAATGAAATGCCTGTGGAAAACCCACAAATGGAATGCAAGCACAGTAGGCCTCTCTCTCTCAGCAAGTAGTATCGAGTCACGTACCGTCTTGGTTTTGGAATTATATTCCAGCATCATGAGTCATAACAAGGTATCAGTTAATGGTATGCTATGAATTTATCCAATCTGCTTTTAAAGTCTTCCAGACTGTTGTTCATCACTGCACCTTGTCATCATGCATGCCCTAGATCAGAATTCCCCAAACTTTCCAGCTTTGCAGATGGGTAGAGGGGAGAGGGGATGATTCCGTGCAAGTGGTGGGTTGCTCACGCAAGTGGGAATGCATGCGCTCACCCACCAATTCTGCAGCCCGGTTCCGAACAGCTCAAGGCCCAGTAGTGGGCCATGGCCCAGCAGTTGAAGATCCCTGCCCTAGATTAACCATACATTTGTTAAAGGTTTTTATTGTCCTGAATTCTACACTCTCAGCCCTTCTCACCATCCATGTGATTCTAGTATTGGTATAATTTATCTGACAAGGGAGTCACTGTCCTAGTCTCATCCTTCATAGGATCTTTAGGTTCCATAGCAGAGATGTAAAGATAAAGCTAGTGGCCATCTATCTTGAAGTCTTCGTAGAAGAACATCTATGCTATCTCTAAGTTCTACCTTTCCCCCATTATCTGGAAAGGGGCAGCTTTCTCCTCTACATTTTGACTGAAAAAATGCATTTGGTCTGTGCAGGTCTGTGCAGCTTAATGGACAGCTCCTCACTATGTTGGATGATGGAACCCTGCCAAATCTGAAGCCTCGTCCCCTTCGTCCTGGACGAACCCTTGTTATTCCACCGCTCACTATGAGCTTCTACGTGGTGAAAAATGTTAATGCCCTGGCATGCCGGTATCGGTAGCTCTACCAAACCCCACTGCCAAGGACAGACCTTGAGACCCTTTTGGGGCACTTCTTGGCAGGGGTGGGCAGACATCACCAGGAAAAGAGGACAGAAGTGCCTCCAGGAAAATACTGACTATCCACAGATGTTTCACATGTTCTTATGGTCCTAGCATCCCCACCTGCTATGGTGATTTCCAAATAAGCAGTATTTTAAACCCTTTGCAATTTTCTTATAGACTATCATAGAGTGGGGACTTTGTGCCACCTTGTGGGCAACAAAGAAGCTGTAATATAAAGAATTGTTTCTGGTTTTCTGTGCTCAGCAAGTGGAAAGTCAAGATGCATCCATCACACCAGAGGCTACCAAAAAAGTATCAGCAGGAAGAGGCTTAGAATCTAATATTTCAGCTTTATCCCTGTGGATGGTGTGCCCCCTACTGGCAAGTGGCAACAGAACAAGCAATGTAGCAAGGAAAACGCATCTAGAAGAGCCAGAATTGTATCTTGAAGAATTAAGCACCCAGTTGTGCTGCAGAAGACAATCCAGACATGAAATTCTGAAGTGTCTATAACTGCTTGAGCCTATGGCATTGTTGGATGGAAAAGAAGAGGATTGGTCTTGGCCACTGTAAATAATGCTGCCTCCTGGAAGCATTTGTTGTAAATGTTAGCTATTAAATTATATTTTCTGAAAAGCTGAAAAAAATACTTGTAAGAACTGAGAAATTGAGGCTTTAAAAAAGTTTTCTACTTCTTGGAGCACCAATCAATTGTATCAGGTGGTGCATGAAAGAATGACAGAAAGGCTTGTAAATATTTAAAAACATCTATTATATTTCTGTTTCAATATTCTGAAGCCTCTGCATCATACTAAGTCTGGGCTGCAAAACTCTGTATGGCAGCAAAGAGCAATAATATTCTGTGTCTCTTTGCTTTCATGTAGTGGTCATTCAGATTTTTGCAAACCAGATACAGTAGCTCTATCCCTGCACTTTTTAAAGTGGTGTTTATATTAAGTTAGATGTCACAACTAATTATGAGCAACCAGACATCTGTTATGTTATTAATAACCCTGCACACTTTTCCAGTCTGAGGATCCATCCTATTGTTTACACTCCCATGCACAATAGCCTTTTAGATACAGTCCACCCCACATTATTTATCTCTATTCATTTCACCTAACTCAAATGTTACTAAAAGAAGCAAAGATCTATACAGTGTTCTTCAAGATTAAATTAAGTTAGCCGGGGGGGGGGGGAGAGAGATAATTCAGATATAAAGTCTTGGGATGTTTTGGTTGACATTAAATGTAAATGATAACGAGATTTAAAATAAAAAATGAAACTTCCACTATGTTAATATATACTTCCTGTCAAAAGAAAAAGAAGAGAGGAACTAAAAGAAATGCAAAAGAAAAAACTTTTCACAAGTGCCATCTAATAATAGTAGTTGACTCTTTTATACTTTTGTTATCAGTGTTTGAAGTACAGGCCTCACCAAATAACTTGCCTAATTATTTAATGGCCTCTCAAGTTCAAAAATAATTTTGATATAAATTTAAAGGTCTCTTATTTTATTACAGAATGAAAATTTCTAAACTGGTTTTCTTGACCCTTTTAGATCATAATTATTTTGCTATGTACATGATTGATTTAATTTCCCCTAGGACAACAACCAATTATAGGAAAAAAAGTGTCAATGTTGTCTTTAGGCATGCAAGGCCAGGAATAAAGCAAACTAAATCTGAATCGTATTATTTATGTAATGCTTTAGAGTTTTCAATTACTTTAGGTATGCTATAATTAATACTATTATTTCTATTGTTATTAATCATTACAATAATTGTGGAAGATAGATCAGCATTTTTAGTTCTATATTGCAAATGAAGGATGGATATAGAAGTTAAAAAGCAGTAACCTGCCTTGAAAAAACCTGAGTAAATACACAGCAAAGGCAAGAACATGATGGCGAACCTATGGCATCTCTCCAGGCACACGAACCATCACCCTTTGCTCTTCTGGGTTCTGGCGTGTCATTCAGCTGGTCTTCACGTGCACGGGAGTGCTAGAAACCGGAAGAGCAGCCGCCCGGTGCACATGCGCATGCCAGGAAGATAATCTTTCGGTTTCCGGCATGTGCATGCACCCCAGCCACCTGGTCTTCCGGTTTCTGGCATGCCTGCACACATGAAGACCAGCTGGTTGGTGTGCATGCATGTGCAAGAAACCGGAAGATCATCTTTCCAGTATGCATGCAGCTGCTCTTCTGGTTTACGGCGCTCCCGTGTGCGTGAAGACCAGCTGGCCATTGCGCTGGAACCCAGAAGAGCAACAGGTGATGGCTTGCGTGCCCAAAGACGTGGAGAGGGGATCTGGGCAGTCACTTCCTAGGGGAGCAGAGCTGTTTGCCAGGATGAGCGGGGCTTCCCTCCCTCCCCGCCCGAGGAGGCTTCTTGTGCGGCCCCAGCCCTCCAGCCCACAGCACTGATGTGCATCCATGGTTTGGAGTGCCTGGCCGGCTCAGGTGCCCCAGGAGAGCAGCAGCAGCAATGGCAGAAGGGACTGGCCGGCCCCTGCAGCCACTCCCCTTCCAGTGAGCCAGGCATTCAGCAGCATCTCCTTGCGTGAGGAACTGCGCTCTCCTTCAGTCCTCCTGGGGCAGCTCGCCTCTCCAACGGCAGCTCTTCCTCCAGCATGTCCTCCGCTGGTCTTTGCACACGCATGCGCACCAGAAACTGGAAGACCAGGTGGCTGTTGTGCATGCGTGCGCTGGAATCTTGAAGATCGCAGCTGCTCTGTTAAGTGTTAACTAAAGTAATATTAGGTTGGTCAGTGATATGAAGTAAAAGCATCAGAATTTTTGTACATACAGTAATGTAACAGCTAGCGTATATGAGTAGCGCAGTTGCAGTAGAATTTGAGCATATTTTCTTGGATTTTTCTTCAGCAGAACAGGAATCAACTTCTATTTTAATAAGTCAATTGAAACCCATAGACTCAACTTCTTGTTCTCCAAGTTAACAAGTGAATTTCCATTACTACACCTCAGTATTTTAAGCCTGAGCTGCAAAACTTTATTTTAAAGCTTATACTTGTCTTATATTTGTTCCCTGGGCAAATATGACAATCTCTTGAATAATTATTTTTTTCAATCTCTATAAGAAAATTCCAGAGTTGGAATTGGTTAACCTCGTAATATGCACATCCTTTGACACTACACAATATCCCTAGTCTAATTAAACTGTACAAAAAGAGTTTGTGGAGAATTTAGGGGTGTTTTTAAAAAAAAAATAACAACAAAATAGAATTGTTGAACAGCAAAATGAAATAGCACTGTGTTATGGCCTGCTCCTAGTCACATAAAGTCATAGCAATTTGGGAATGTTGGCCCAATATTTTCTATGGGATTCCTCCTGTGGCTCAGGTCCTTTTCTGCACTGGCAGTAGTGCATCAAGGTAATTCTATCACTTGCTGCTCCATTTCTTAAGAGATTGTTTTTCTACAGGCATTTCCAGGTTTCTGCTCTGCCATCAGCAGCATCTACTTGTTAATCCACAGCCATCTGAAGATAAATAGGACTATTTTCTCCATGTAGGTTTTGTATCCAAAGTAGTGCTTCCTTGCTAATCACATCACTTTTTGATATTCAATTATTGTAAAAAATCCACTTTGTTTAACTCAATTTAAGATTGAATATGGTATAATTGGATTGAGCAGTCTAAATGTTTAGGTATGAGTTAAATATCACAACTGTGTCCTTACATTGTTCAATGACAGAAACTTAACATATGGAAAAACCCTTGTTTCTTTCCCCAGAGACAAGTGTTCTTACCACTTCATTTCAGAACACTTGTTGTTGAAATGCATTTTATTTTGACTAAATTTCTATAAAATGAAGAATGAGTGTAAACACTGTACTAATTCATAATGTGGTTTGTTGGTTCTTGTTTTTACATATTACATGAACTTAGCCATTTTTGCTGTATACAGGGAATCATAGTTAAACAAACCATGGTGTGTGAACCAAAAGTTTAGAAGTATCCAAGTAAAAGATGAAAAGTCTTATTTTGATTATTTGACCATCATGCATGGGCCCCAATTCAGTATGTATGAACACAAATATTTTCACTATTTTCCAGATTGTAATTGGGAGGGTGCATTATCTGCCAGGTCAGAGGCTTCCATGATCTTGTACCAGAAAGCACAACTGCTTACAGTCCTAGCAATCCTAAAATTTTCCTAGGAAATCCTAGAAATGTTATGTTATCCAGAATTGCTAGATGACATGGCCTAAAATGTAATTAAATACATTTCACATCTGAGGAATATGTCATGTGTGTCATCACAAAGTAGTGGTATGGAGATATATGCCATTCCCCAAATGTGATGAGCATGGTCACATCCTTATGTCTGCAAAATGATGCTGATAATATACATGTTGGCAGTGAGGAGACAGAATCACATGCACACAATTCCTTGAACTACATTTCTTTCAAGAACATCTCTTGGATTTTCTTAGTCTAAGTACTCATAATACAAAATCTATTTCTCCCATAAATAATCCACTCACCCCCACAATAACTGAACCCCATTCAGATTCCACTCATTCATTGCTCATTTCTTTCTGTTTTGTCCCTCTGCACTGCTTCCTCTTCCCACTGATGGAATAACACTTATATGTTCTTCTCCCTTTAACAAGAACAATGGGGCTGGCCACTTTTCTATGTGATTGGAGAGTTATATCAGAACAAAAATATGGCTTTCAGCTGCCACAATATTTATTTCATAAGGATACTTCGGGGTCCCAAAGGTGCTTTTTCGAGAGGCAACTGGACTTTGTTTTTTCTTTGAAGATGTTCGCTTCTCATTCAAGAAGCTTCTTCAGCTCTGACTGGATGGTGGGAAATGGAAGGATTTATACTCAGTATAAACTAGAAAGTCCAGTTGCCTCCTGAAAAAGCACCTTTGGGATAACCATGACCTGGATGACTGAGAATCTCCATAGATGATATTTTGGGGTCTTTTGAAGCCTGGTGTTGTGGCTTCGACCCCCGAGGCCATCGCATCGGAGGAAGAAGGCTCCGAACATGAAGGAGAGAAGCCAGCCAGGCCTCCCTCCCCTGGCCCCTCCTCTCTGGCAATTCCTCAGCTGCCGGCCAAAGGAGAGGAGATTAGCCAGGAGCCAGGTGTCTCCGATCGGTCGGAAAGTGATGAGGGAGACAAGCTGTGGCTGGACCCACGTCAGCGTTGGCGTGCTAAAAGATCCCAGCAAATGAGGAGGCGTGCCAGGGATTAGCTGAGTCATTGGACCACACCCCACAGGCTATATAAAGGAGTGGGGTGGCAGTTTGAATTCTATGACGGACAAAATTTCATTCTTGTTAAGTTTCTTGGTGTCAAACCTCAGTTGGCTTCAAGGATTGGAATTTGGACTGTGTTTTTCCCAGCTGGTGTGTATGTGTTTGTTATCTGGTGAAGGAATACCCCCCCCCCCTTGTTTAGTAAAGAACTTGGCAGCCGGTTCCCATAGGGCTGTGCAAGCCTTGATAACGAAACCTCCGTGTGTGCCAGTCATTTAACCCTCGTCTGTCTGTGTGGGTTTGTGCGTGTGGGGGACGGGGACAGAACACCTGGAGATATTCTCCAGTGTAAAAATAGCAAGTGGCTATAGTCCGACTCTTCAGGTTGAAGCACTTCTAGCCACTGTGAAAAAGAAAAGATGGTCTGTAGGGGCAGTGGGAGTTATCTCTTGACATAGCAGTGCCCATGGGCATCATTTATATGTTCCTGTCTCAAGGAAGGGTATACGAATTATTGCAGTCAAGAAGTCCTATTGGAACAACAGTGAACTAGAAGTAACTAATACTTGTATATAGACATTAGCTAAATATGGGATGGAGAACTTCTGCACCTCTAACTCTTGTTGATCATCAACTCCCATTATTTCTAATCTGTGATTGTGCTAGGTAGTCTGCTGAGAACTAAAATTTAATAGCCTCTGGATCAATGATTCCCCATCTTTAGTATACAGCAGCTCCAATCTGAGGGAGATAGGTAGATTATAACATGGGTATATGTCTCAATGTGGATGCATAATTAACTAGCAACAGAAAAAAATACAATATAATGATACAGTAATAATAGAAATAAAGAGAAAGCAGCAACGGTTTGAAAATAATGTAATAAACAAACAGCTCGAAAGTCGTGTTCATTTGCAAATGTTGATAAGTAGCATATACTGACAAGTATTAATTCAAGAGCAGGCATAGATTTCCTCTTTCTATGTTTAAAGTCTACATTTCTTATGTCTTGACAAATTCCAAATACCCTGGGAATATAGCCAAGAAGGAGAAAAGCATGCTTACACAGTGATTTATGTGTCTCAACAATTCTGTGACTTTTATCCCAAAATGTGACAACAGAAAGGTATATATTTATATAGATGATAGTACTATATGCATTAACATTTTAGTTCCTGAACTGCAAATCCAACAACTGGGCAGTTGCAACAAAGAATATTCAACATTCTGAGCACTAACATGACTTTAACTTAATGTTAAGGTCCAAGGACACTTTCATATCTTGTAGCTTTCATGTATGTATGTATGTATGTATGTATGTATGTATGTATGTAGTCCTTAAACTTATAAACTTCAAATCTATAAATCAAATCAATCTGTTTTTAACTCTATAAAACTTGAAAACACCTTCTAAGAAACTTCATTTACACAAAAAGTTTTGATTCAGTATCATTTCTTCAGTATTAATATCTGGTTTAAAACATACTATTCCATTTGTACATTTGCCCCTCATCTTTGTATGTATTCTTTTAATATTTCCAGTATTTCTATTAACACAGACAAAAACTCATCTTAAAAAGAATATAAGAAAGAAAGCATCTTTGATCTGTACCATTTCATAAAGTTTGTTAATTTACAGGTCTAATAAATCACATGAATCCAAGCTATATAGCTCTGGAGAAACCCCAGATAAATCAAAATCTGTCTCAAAAAATCTCCCTCCTTTTGCCTCTCCTTTTCTCAGTAACCAAAATCTGCCCATTTTGAGTTAGAGGCAAAACACCAGAACTGTCAAAAGCTGGACAGTCTGGTATAAATCCAATCAAACCTGCATGCATAACAATTGGAAAAACAATGTACAAGACAAATTGCTGTTAAAAACCTAGTACCCACATTCATCAAGAAAATATGTCTATAATTAGAACATACAGTATATAGTTCCCTACTTGGAAATATCTGTATTATTTTAGTCATTAAACGTATAGGAATTTATTTGAAAAAGTTTTACTATATACCTCCAAGAAAATAAAAGATATAAACTCATATATTTTATATCAGTCAATGGGAAAACAATCAAGGCCAGTGGCCAGGAGCTTTTCCTGGTTTCAGATTTAACTGCAGTGACAATTTCTTGAAGTAAAAGAGGTAAAGTAAAATTAATGACCTGGCCCTATAATAACTGCAGTAATCTCACATTGTGTGCACTTTTTAAAAGAAATCTATTTCATCATTTGTTGATGAATTGGACCTAAACAATTTATAATTTTTAGAAGTGTTGATTGATCTAGAATCCGTATATTTTCCCATGTGAATAAATGCTACAATACTACATTGCTTAATTTCTGTCTAAAGGCCATTAGCTTATAGATTTTTCTCCTTTCCCAATATTGTTGCCTGGTGCAATGTAATAAAAAATCAGTTTTAGAAGCATAAAGCTTGTGAGACTCCCATTTAGCAGACACCAAAGATTTACATTACTCAGGGTTGAATGAAATCCATAAAGAATTAATAATTCTTTAACTTTTTTCCGAGGGGATTTAACTTTAACTAATTGTTGCTCAATTTTGTAAGAACATTATGCAGTACTTCACTTCAAATAATTGCTTTGGCAATGTCCCATATCAGAGACAGTGATGTAATCTAGTCCTTACCAGTATTACTAGGGGGGGGGATACAATCTTCTGTTCTACCTGCTCAATTAAACCTTAATGCTTTAACAAAGTTACACTTAAGGGCTACTTAAAAGATATATGTAATGTATTGTCAAATAAGGTTATAAATTTCACAAAAACATAATCTGAAATTGTACATCAATTTAATCTGATGTATATCTGAAATCGTTTACATCCTGGCTTAACTTTAAATACCAAGGAATGTGAAACAGGAAAAGGGCTAAGAACATCATCTGCATATCATGATGCAAAGAAGCCTCACATACCATTTTCTGAAGATACAGCCTCAGAAGGGAGTGTCTACCCTGTAGACAACCTGCTATTGAAGGCTCAAGATGTTCCAGTGAAATCAGTGCTTTCCCAACTCCTGCAGCAGAAGGCCTGCCAAGCGGATATTACAATGGTATGTATCAGGGGAATAGTATCCTAGTGGGAAAGGAATGTAGGTCCTCTATGAAGTTAATATTTCCAACAGAGCCTCATCCAATAATTTATGTCTTCAATGGGGTGGGGAGGCAGGGGAGGGAAAAAGCTGCAGAGTACAAATGCACTACCAAGCATTGTGTCCAGGAGCTACTGTTCAATTGTTGTACTCTGTGTGTATAGGCTTATGTGCGAGCCATGCAGGAGTTCTTATGACCCTTCTTTTCCTTGCCCAGGGATCAGAGGGCCTGTGGTGCTTTGATGTTGGGCTTTGCCTTTGTCATCTTCTGTTTCTACCTCTCCCTGCCGATAAATATTTCATAAGGCACACAGAAATGCCCAGAGGAAAGCAGAATTGAAGCTTCACTACACTTATGTAGATCTTGAGTAAACAGGAGCACAAACGGCCATCTCTAGCACAAAAAACAGTTGAAGCACATGCAATTTTTCTTTGCCAGAGCCTTCTAGTTTTGGCAAAGGAAAATTTAAAGATACTTATTTCTATTTATCACATCACAGATCTCGGCCCTTGTAGGTGTGGTTTTTAACAGCATTTTTAATAGTATTTTAAAGCCAGTTCATTTTCATCTTTTAACTATTTTTCACTTGTTTTTATAATTTGTAAGCCACCATGAGTCACCTTGTAGGGGAGATGGGCGGCACAGAAATTTAATAAACAAACAAATGTGCTGCTACTGTTGCAGGGTAAAAGATTCAAATGGCAATCAAGCACACATTAACTGTATGTAAATGAATGTGCTTAGATGCAATTGTAGACTCAACTGTGCATCTATTGAGTTCTTGGAGATGTGCTGTGACTACTGCTGCTGCTCCCGCTCCCGTGGGTCTAGGACTTTTAGGCTCCTACCATTGGCCACGCCTGCTTCTCCTCCAGGGTTCTGCCTCCATGCATTATCCACCAGCTTTTCTCCTTGGCTGGCCCGCCCCCACCCTTTCACCCTGGCCAATGGGGGAGAAGCAGGCGCAGCCAACGGTAGGAGCCTAAAAGTCCCATTCCGTGCTCCCATTTCCCTATGTAGTGTCATTGCAGGAGCAACCCTAGATGTAGCTACTAGCAAGGAGTAGGATAAAAAGGTCTTACCAGTCGGTGCCTTAAAATTACCAATACTGAGTTGTGTAAAGAGAGCCACATTACTGTTCTCATTGCTGAGATATGCATAGTAAAATATAGGCTGAAGAAGAGCAGCAGTCTTTTTATCAGTATATTTTCCTTTTGTCTCAGAATAGGAGCAATGCACTTTAAGGATTAAGGCTACACTCAACACAAAAATCCTTCATGTTGAGAAGGATTAACAGAACTACAAATATCCATTAAAATTCTTACATAATGCTGAAAAAAAAATCTTACAAAACCAAGGATATAATTGGGGGTATATGATTTTAAAAGGGTTAAAAAATTGTAATGTATTCAAAATTACAATTGGAAAACAGAATTATCATTTACCTAGGTCAGGGCTGTCAAACTCGTGGCCCACAGGCTGGATGTGTCATGTGCTGGCCACGCCCACCCCTGGTTTAGTGGAGGGGAAAGAACAGAGGTGGGTTTCAGCAGGTTCTGACCAATTCTGGAGAACTGGTAGCAGAAATTTTGAGTAGTTCAGAGAACCGGTAAATACCACCTCTGATTATTCTGAGCCCCCATCTATTCTCTGCCTCCCGAGTCCCAGCTGATCAGGAGGAAATGGGGATTTTGCAGTATCCTTCTCCTGGAGTGGGATGGGAATGGAGATTTTACTGCCACGCCCACCAAGCCACACCACGCCCACCAAGCCACACCCACAGGTAGTAAAAAATTTTGAAACTCAAAGAAGTCCTGATGTGTTCCGTGACAATGCAAGTTTGACCCCGCTGACCTAGACTTTCCTTCTCAAGCCTTCTATTAGGAGTCTCCTGCAGAAAAGCATGTTCAGTTCACATCTGTTTTAACTTGGCAAACACTATTCTACAGTGTGCTTAATTGGGGGATCCAGCCCTTCAATGATCCTTGTTACAATAGTGAGTAGCTTTAATTTATTTAATATTATAGATATAACAAAATAGAGGCATTTAAAATGATGAAATTAAAAATGAAATCTATATTAACTGAACATAGTTGTCAAGTTATTGTACAATATCCCTTACAAGATATAATAAGATAAGTGTGGTATTGTTATTGTTAATATTATATGAACCAATAAGTAGGAAAGAAGAGAAAGAAGTTTTATTTATTAGCTGAAATACATAGTTGTTAAAGAATTGGAAAAGACTAAAGGAGGAAGACAGAGGAGAGCTGCAAATAAAACTTCAAGTTTAACCTTTCCTTGTAGGCAGGCATGCTTAAACAATTCTTTAATTAGGATGACATTGAAAAAACAATCCTGTAAATAAAAGCACATTAGCAGAACATGGAATACATGTAAGATCTCCCCTCCCTTTCCAAGAGGTGGGCTGAAATGGATACTGATTTAGTCTGAAAGACTAAAGTAATTGATCCAAGGTCAACCAGCTGGTTTCTGTGTCAAAGGGATTATTAGAATCTAGGTCTCTGGGCTCCTACTCCACTAGCCCAACCACTGTGCCATGCAGTACAGTTTGGCCCTTGCATCATGCAACAAGTAAAGCAAAATCATTTATAATATAACCCAGTATCACAATAAAACAAGATAATAAAAATAAGATAGCGCTGAGTCCTGATCCAATATAATAATCTTCTTTTGCAATTTCAGTCACATATAAATTGGCCCAGTGAGAGTGGAATTCCAGCAACACTGTTTCACCCTGAAGGATTTTATCAACTTTCAATAAATCAGTTGCAGACATATCCACAGACTTCCCACAGTCTTCTCATTTAGAGATTCTATTTTCAGCTGGAGATAATCTAGCACTTAGTGTTTATAGTGTCTTTAATCTCTTTTATGTCATCTCCAAAAGAGTGGCCATCACATTTTTTTCACTAACTGCTGCAGTCTTGCCTTGAAGCCTAGCCATTGGGGAGAAGGGCACTCAGCCTGGGGAAGGCAAGTTTATCTTATGTTCACCAGTTCTGTAGTCAAACGTCAAACATGTAGCCAAGTATCACAAGGCTTCCTAGGACAAGGGAGGGAAGGATTCCCAAAAGAAAAGAGGAATTGTTTTCAATTCATGTTCTTGAAGCCTACCACTGGAGTTCTTCCCTGAAAGTAATTGTCTGCACATCCTTCACTCTGTGTCATGGCATGCTGCTTACAGAGCAATTAGCAAATTTGCTGACTGCAGCAAGCTCGCTGGCAAGGCTTAAAATTAACATTATTTATATAGCACAATCAGTGGACATGACACTTTGTGGAACAATAACAAGTACAAAACAATATACAGTTACACCCTTGAGTAGTCAGGCTGATGGGAAGTGATGGGAATTGTAAAATGAGATATCTAAAAGATGGGCATGAAAGAAATCAAATGAGAGGATTGATGCAGAAGGTGGGAAAGATCAACAAGAAGCCCAAAGGACACATGAGAAAGATGTAGGGTTGAGGGCCAGGGAAGGCAGAGAGAACAACAGCAGTTTTGATATAAATAGAATAAAGTGGTGCCCAAACTGGTTCCTCTATTTTTCACCACCCATATTCCTGCCCAACCTGAAATTTGGTGGAAAACTCTTTCAAACAACATTAAATAAGAAAATAACAAGTTGTCAGCATCTTTTTTCTTTCTTTCTTTCTTTCTCTCTCTCTCTCTCTCTTTTTGGGGGAAGGGGGGCTTCAAGTCAGTGTTGATTCCTGGCAACTGCCAAGATAAGTCCCTGCACTTTTCTTGGCAATGTTTATGGAAGTGGTTCGCTACTGCTTCCTTCCTACAGCTGAGACAGTGACTGACCCAAACTCACCCAACTGGCTTTGTTTCCAAGGTTGCCCAGTTTCTAGCCTATTGCCTTGGGCCTAGACACTACACCACTCTCCCTTACACTACACTCTATCATCTTTTTTTACAAAATTGTTATTCAAAATGTGTCCACTTGTCTAGAATAAAAGTAAACAAGATAGCAGGGAGTACCCCTTAGGTTAGAAGCAGTAAGAAAGAGCAATTTTTTGGAAAACTGTTTACTGCCTCATCACAGCTACCATAGTAGAACTTCTAATAAGGTCCTCTCATGGAAACTATTACAAATGAGCATGCACAAAAATAATTTTTCAAGATTTCGGTTGTGCCACTGTCCAAACAGTTATCTAGGATTAGGAAAAAAATGGTAAGGAAAAGAAGTGTACCTGGAGAGCCAGGATATGTGTACACACATACATGCACACACACGCACATGCACTCACAGGTGGGACATTTTTCAATGGAGGGTTGCTCAGAGTTGAGATGGGAGGGCCCTTGGTGCTCTCTTGCTTGTTTTCTTGCAGACATTTCATTATCCAAGCTAGGTAATGGCTGCAAGAAAACAAGCAAGCTCAGAGAGCACCAAAGAGACTCCATTTCAACCCTGAATTACAAATATTCTCCTTTATCGGTACCACATTTTTCAATGAAAGGAATAATCACAGCCAAGTTAAATACTATACACCAGTATTTGAGCCAGCAGAAAACTATACCAGGATAAACTTTAATTTTCCTACTAGTGATTCCTAACAAATGGTGTTCTCCTTGTTATGCTGTACAGGGCACATTAAGGATAGATTCTTCCTACAGTGGACTGGGGCTGGAGTTTGGGAGGAGAAGTGGTTGACAGATGACTAGACCAGGAGTTTTAGCTATGTGTCAAAATTCAGTTTTCTGTATGCACGCATGGAAGCATGACTATCAGCTGATATAAGTTTTTGAATAGCATTAAACTCATGTCCAAAAGGAGCTCTTCCAAGTTTAGTGCTATTCCAGAAGAGTGCCAAACCCACTTTCAGAAGCATCCTGATAGGTTCTGGCTTAGTTGTGCCATAAAGCAGAGAGACAGTTGGCTCTAGTTTCAATAAGCAGCCCACTCCCTAACAACATCTCTACTTTTGGTCAGATGCTGATCATTCCTGATGGATTTTCACTACTTAAAGCAGATACTCTGGAAGGCACTGGGTAGGACGCAGAGAGGAGACCTGGCTCCATCAGCCCAAAGTCACCACACCTCCTTGAATTCACTTGACAGCATCAAGCTTTGTTTTGGTCAGTGAAGCTTATCAGAGTTTGCATCCATGGCGAAATTTGGGAGAAGGGAGGGGGGGCACTGCTTTGACATCAGTACAGACTTAAGGCTGCCACGGATACTGGTTGGGGAAGAGAAGAAGTCCACGACATCAGTTCACAGCCGAAAAAGGACTTGCTGAGGGAGATCGGGAAGCAGCCGGATGCAAGTGGAAACCCTCCCCACAGAAAAGGCAGCAGCCGGCCAAACCGTACTGTGCCCCCTTCCTTTGCGGCCCTGCTGGACCGAGGGGGTCGCTCGGGGTGCCTGGCCCTCTTCATCTCGGGTAACCAACTTCCATCCCGCCGTCCTTCGCCAGCACCTTGGCGAAGAGCCCCGCCCTGTCTTCTCTCAAAGGCGGAGCGGCGCGATTCACTGAACCGGCCAAACAGCCAACCGAGTGGTGAGGAAATAAGCCAGGCAATGGCGCTTTCCTTCCTCTCCGCCATCTGCCTAACAGACTCTCCGCCGGCTTGATTCAAACAAAACCCCCGAACCCCCAAAGGGCGGCAACGGCGGGCGAGCGGGGGGAGCTCCGAGCCTTCCCTGCTTCAGGCGGAGCTGATTCCGCGCCTTCTACGTTTTCCCGGGCAGAGTCACGCGCCCGCCCTCCGGCGCGCGGGCTTGTCTTGTCTTTCACAAGTTGGTCTGGAGGGGATGAGAGAGCGCCGCTTTGGGACAGGGCCGCTGCTTCTGCTGAGCCCACGCATTTGAAAAGACCCCGCGGTTCCAGGTCCGTGGCCGATCCCTGCCTCGCTTGGAGGCGTGTCCCAGGACGGGAAAGGTAGGGCAGCTCGGCGCAACGGGCCCGTCTTGGCCTGAAAAAAGTTCTCCTCCTTCCGGGGAAATCGCCGTGACATCCTGGCGCTTAGTCCCGGTGGGTTTCCAGCGGGGTGTTTGGTGGTTGCTTCTTTCCTTCCCTTCTTCCTCTGCCAACTGTAGAAACAAGTTTCGTTTCCGTATAGGAAGCCGTGGAGAAGAGGTTCTTTGCGCTTCCTTCTTTCTACAAGGCCCCCTTGGAGCACCATCAGCCGATAGCCACGTTATAGATGCTAATTTAATTTAATTTAATTAATTCAATTTATATGCCGCTCCTCTCCGAGTTTGCTTACTGACCCCATGTTCAGTTCTTCAGTAGTTACCATTTTGACTGTCCCGTTTGTTGATTTATATTTCTTGCTAGATCCAAAATGGTCTTTTTTTCTTCTTTGTTTTTCACCACCTCATAAACGGGAACTAAACTTAGGTAACCACCTTGAAAGCTGAGCGTTTGCATTTCTTTACAGATGAAGTGTGTCCTCATTTCCAGTGAGGGTGCGGAAGTCCTTTTCTACTGGGCAGATCCAGACTTTTTGGCAATCCTACAGCAGCGATTTGGAATCCAGGATCAGAATGGTGATGAAGTAAGATCTGAAGAGAGAATTAGTACAAATGCAGGAGCAGGGGATTGATGCTCTTGGGTTCGGCTCGATTTAGAAATTGTAACTCTTGAAGCATTAGAGCAAGTGTACCCAAGGTTTCTTTGGATGGCAAAATGGCAGTCTGCCAGCTTTTGCAGGCCCCAGAGCCCATGCGAGTAGACGGGGTCAAAATGTTTTCAGGCCTGTTTCTACAGTATATGTTTTGTAGTTCAGGGGATTAAAGAGCACAATGGGTTCTTTAAGCCTTGCCAAATCACTCAAGACAGGAGTAGCGGCTCTGTAAACTTTTGATATATTGCTTTTTGGTCTGCTGTGCAAGACCTAATGTGATTAGGTATGTTAATAGTTACATGTTCCTGTTTAAGAGATCATGTATAACTTCTTGGAAGGATATTGGGTTTCTGCTAGTCCAAGATATGTGTGCTAATTGGAAGACAGGAATATTTGCTGGTTTTCCTTCTTTTCACAGATACCTTCTGTGGAAGACAGCATCAACACATTGTTTGCCCCCATAATCATCTCCTGTGCAACTATGCTAGAAAAGTTAGGAGATACATACACTTGCTTCTCTGCTGAAAATGGCAAGCATCTCTATGTGCTGCATATGGTAACTATTCATTGCTCTGTATTACAAGTAATTGGTGAACTTCTAACAAAAAGGGGATAAATAACTTCTGGATGTGCCACTTGCTTTAGGACAGAAATGAACTGTACAGTTTTGAAATATTTTCTCTTTTCTCCCAAAAGAATTTAGTTTCTAGGCAAAATAGAAACAAATCTGCCTGCGACTGAAAGACTCAGAACTGAGAAGATTGAGAGACTCACCAGCTAAACTGTAGAAAAAAATCTGGTTGGCTCTCCTTTTTGACTGAAATACTCCCCTAATTTTAGCCAAATGATATGTGAACTAATGTTTATGAAAACTAAAATGTAATTCACATAAGAAGGCTCTAGGTCAGGGAAAGATATTGTGATATTTACTTATTGCTGTTTTAAGTTATGTTGTTTAACACCATTTTATTATTATTTGTTGATTGATTTGTGGCTTTTTTAAAAAGTCAAAGTTGTAGAGTAGAATCTGAGGATGTCATAGCCTAATGACTGTGGCCTCAAGCCAATTTGGACTTCTTAATTGATAACTTAGGTGCCATGAATATCTAAAGCACATATATCCATATATGTGCATATGAAATCCCAAGAGATCCTTCAGTATATAGTTCAACTCCTCTTAGATCCAAACTCGAAGGGAGGAGACGGCTTTCCAAAAGGGATTTCTTGCCTGCAATGCCAGAGAGGTTAATAATTGTTTGCAGAGCAAGTGAAAGGTCTAGGTGAAAGCACTTTAAATAACTTTATTCTAACATCCTCCTTGAAGATCAAATTGGTGTGGGAGGATGTTGAATACATGCTTTCTTAAAGTTGGCTGTCCAGGGCTATTTGCTGTTGTTAGGCAAATCCTGCATGATCACAGTGTCCTGTGGTCAGGTGATCACCATTTGCAACCACCTGCTGGCTTCCCCATTGGCTTTGCCAGAAGCCAGCAGTAAAGATTGGAAATGGCAATCAAATTACCATGGGATGCGATCACCATAATGTGAGCTGGTTGCCAAGTGCCGGTCACGGTCATATGACCATGGGACATTGCAATGGCTGCACCTATGAGAAACAGTCCTCTCAATCAATGATGTCATAACTTTTGCTAAATGAGTGATCACTGAACTATCTGTATTCTTTTCCTTTTGGTTTCAGTGTTTGAAACTAAACTTGGTTTTTATAAAAAAAAGTTTATAAATGTCATTTTTTTTTCTCAACCACAAGCCAAATGCACCCTGGAAACAGTATATTGTAGGCTGGACACTTTTTGATAAGTCTCAGACAATGTTCTCTAAAGTGAGCTCAGTGACTTTAACCATCATCAACGAACTGCCTTTGATTTCAGACATGGTTTATTTAAAAATAAAAATGTGCTTAGGGTTTTGGAGCAGTAAAAAGGGCTTTTAAGTAATGTTAGTTTTATGGTAAATGTTACCAGTAGTATGCTGTTGATTTTATTTTCTTGTCCTTGTAGCTGATGCAGTTCTGTGGGTGTGTCTTGCTTGTTTTTCAGTTTGGCGAATGCCTGTACATTGCCATGAATGGAGACGGCCATGAGAGTGAGGATGACTTGCGCCGTCAACTCTATGTGCTAAGAAGATTAACTGAGGCTCACTTTGGTCTCGTCACACTGGACAGCCACCTCTTCCATCGGGAGTGAGTGACTGGGTGAAGATGGGATTTTTGTTTTGCTGGATTTTTCATTGTGGCCTTTTCTTGGATGGAACATCAACCAGGCTTTTTATATGCTGTTGTTCAGCTCTACTAACATTAAGCTCCTCTTTTGTAATTGTGCTAAGTGACACGAGGGCAAGATCTTTTTCATTTTTCTCACTCTTGGAATTTAGACTTGTATACATGTTGTATACATTAGTAATCGTGGCCATACTGCTGTAATATAATGTTCATCAACTTTGGCAACTTTAAGATGTTTGGACTTCAACTCTGAAAATTCCCCAGCCAGGAGGCTGGCTAGAGAATTATAGAAATTGAAATCCATATTTCTTGAAGTTGCCACAGTTGAGAACCATTGCTGTAATACAACCGTCTAGCCAATGGCAGTTCTAGGCATTGTAATTTTCAGGTACTCCATGTTGGGAATACCAGCTTCATGAAAGTCAATTTAATATATTCTGTAATGCATATCACCTATGTGTTAGAAGTTGGTCATAAGGTTCTGAGACAGAAAAGTTGACATTATTTATAATTGATAAGCAAGGACAGCAACATAAAGACTTGTATGCTTATGGTACTTACCAAGAACTGTTGTATTGCTTGATATATTAAGGAAGACTGAATAGTTGGGTTAAGGATAATGACTCTGGAATGCAGTAGCATTTTCCACTCTAGATAGAAAGGGGGACCAATGGCAAAGTATGGAGGGGAAGGTGGTAAAAGGGAAAATTAGCAGTGGCTGTACTCAGCTGATTGGGTGGGTTTGGTTTTCTTTTAGACTTCGCCCAGTAGAAACTGAACAACGAGCTCACACCTGGGGGCTTTTTCAGAGCTTGCTGCAGACTTATAACCAGCTGCGTGAGGAAGACCAGAGTTTTGCTGTAGAGGTAAAGTAGAGTGGAGTTGTTGAAATGTTTGTGAGATGCAACATTTTAAGAATGGTGATGGGATGAAGGAATTTACCCTACATTTGTTTAGAGGAATAGGAATGTACTTTATGTACTATAGGGGAATTCAAAGGCCCACAAGCCCACAAGTAGGAGTGGAGAGTCTTTTGAAATATAAATGTCCTTCTGCTCATTTTTATCAGGCTGTAGAGCGGCTGATCCACCCACAGTTGTGTGAACAGTGTATTGAATTCTTGGAGCGCCAAGTTGTACAGTACATCAATAGCAACACTGAACGTGCTGGACATGAAGTAGTGCATGCTTTTCTGCTCATACACACTAAACTACTTGCCTTTTACTCCAGGTAAAATCCTAGTTCTCTCCAGTCATCTTCTGTCTAATGCAGGTGCCACTTTTCCCCACAAAATATTTAATGCTTCCCACTATCTGGGCCTCCTCCTCTGATCCTTTCCATTGTCTGGGCCTCCAATTTGCTTTTTCTGTCCCTTTGGGAAGTTGGTATATGGCTTCCCTAACAATTACATTCTTTTTCTCGGGGGCACTTTGTTTCCAGCCGGAATGCCAGCTCTCTGCGACCTGCTGACTTGCTCACTCTGCTCCTGATTGTGCAGGATCTATATCCCAGCTCTTTTAAGGACCAGCCTGTTCCCGAAGTGCTTGCCCAGGTAAAGAAATAACTATTCCATATAAAGGGAATAAGAATCTCTTGGTTTATCACCCTCTTCTTCCCTCTCTCTGTCTGAGAATCCCTTTGACAACTATTTTGGGATGGAATGTCAAAGTAGAATTAGGTAGAAAGAGAATTTTGTGATAGGAATCTTGAACTAAGAACTTTTATTCATATAAATATTTATGTGCCAGATATAGAGATATATGCCACTTTTCCTTTGGAGGCTTAAGACAACATGCATAAGCACTCCCTTCTCCAGTTTTTCTCTTAACAATAAAAGGAATTAGGCTTTTAGTGACTGATCAAAGTCTTTTGGTGAGCTCTTTTGGCTGAGAATGAATTTAAATCAGTTTCTCTTCAGTTCTAGTATCTTATAAACAGCATTGGCTCTATGAGATTTGCACGAATGCCCAAATGCTCGAGTCTTTCTTGAATGACATGGTTAGTTAATGATTAGATTGTTGAACTAGAATTCAGATTAGTTCAAATCCTCATCAGCTGTAAATGTCATTGATATTCACTCAACCTATCTAAAATGAAGTTGAAAGATGTAATCAATATATGTTATCCTAAGCTCTTTAAAAGAAGAATGAGATAAATGTGACAATTTCTATTTATAGTCTTAGCTCCTGTAAATGCTTATTTTCCCATGTTCTACTATTTTAATTTCCCACAGGGCTACAAAATTAAGTTATGATTAGGCATTGTGAAAAATTAAACACTGGAAAAATAGCTTTTTATAGTGGAACTGGATGCTGATGCCAAACCTGTCTGTTCAGCCTATAGAAGGAGAAATACGTCTTCAGAGACCTCAAAGCAGTGAGAGTATTCCAGTGAACAGTCCCCTTTACCACAGCACTTCTGAAGAGCAGGTGAGTACTGGCTAGTCTTTGGTCCGCTCTTTCAGATACTTAATGTGGCTTGGGATTTGGATGCTGGATGTGGACTGGATTTCAAAAATTAGAATAGCTAGAAAACAAGAAATCTTCTCTGAGGCTTGGGTCAAGCTGTATGAGATCCATTCTTTGTCCCGACTGGTTAATCTCTGTTGCCCACTATAAGAATTTCTTCAGGGTCATATGGGAGGAAGCCATGTTGAACTCTGGCTGAGTCAATTCCCTTCCGCCTTCCCTCAGATAGCGGATGATCTCTCTATGCCTGAAGAGTTCTTCACCCCCAAGGCTTCCCCTAGCCAACAGAGCACGGGTGAGTTTGGGATCAATTGTGGAGAACATTGAGATGAGATTATGGAGAATGAGGGGCATTCTGTTATGGCTCTGAGTAGGACTCTTTCAGAAGAAGTGGGTTGCATATTATTTGGCTGTAGTAAATGGCAACTGCTATTATCCTGGCTGGCTGGCTGGCTGCCTTGCTTGCTGGCTTGCTTGCTTGCTAGGGACAGAGCTCTACTACTATTGTGACATTAGAAAAATAATGTTCTAAAGCTGAGAAAACCTGTGGAAAAAGGGATAGGTATTGCTCCAGATGCTTGGATTAGATAGTGATGGTCAAAATTTCTTGTGCTAGTTGCTGTCTTTTTTACTTCTTTTCCATTCTTGGGGGTAAGGGTATCTTGAGTGCTTATAAGGACCATCAATCAGTAGTTATTATGCAGCTATTTCACATTTATTTTTAATGGATTTTTGTGGAAAAAGAAAATATGTGAGAACACAGAGGCTCCAAGTGGAAGATAATTGTGACTGAACATGTCAGTAAAATTTTGTATTTGAGGCAGGGGCAAAAATATAAGAAATCTCTGTTTGGAAGCACTCTTAGACTCTCTTTTTCTGCTATCTGAAGGAAGTGTCTGGACTGAGGGTGTGGATTCACAGAGTGATGGAGAGATAAATTCTGCTGATTTCTTGGTAAGTACTTGGATTAGGGTTGGTAGTCTTATAATACATTTTTGTACTTTCATCTTTTGGGGATTTACTCTTTCCTACACTTTTCTCTAACCTTCACCTATTTTATCACCAAAGCAGAAATGATTTTAGGGTACCACCCACCCACTCACTGTCCTTCTGTGAGCCAAGCCTTTAGCATAGGCTTGCGTTCACCTGTTGTCCCCATATGAAGAAAAGAAGAACATGAAATCTCTCAAACTCTATAAAACTCCACAAAAGATAAAATGCAGCCATAGAGAAACTCATCAGTACAAGATGGAGAGAAGCTAGGGACTATTCTATAATGAATCAAAGAGTTCAAGACAGAAGAGCTAACAAGGGATTTTCTTTATAGTAGCTTTCCCAGACTTGGTATCCCCCAGATGCATTAGGCTGCAATCTCCATAATCTTCAACCAATATAGACAATCCTCCTGGCTAGAGGATTTGTGGAGGCTTGTTCTATGATACAATACATAACTTCCATTTTGCATAATATAGATGTATGGTCTACCTATCCTGATAAGCATCCTCCAACCCAGTTCTTTTTTGGCCTGGAAGAATCATTTAAGCTTTGAATAAGTTGCCTCATCCTAATTTCAAAAACAAACAAACTCTGGGTAAGTGTCCTATTCAAGTGTGAGGGAAAATGTGCGAAAGTTAGCTTCCTAGAACTCAGTTCTGACGAATATGTGTCTCCTTGTGATCTGTTCTCCACATATTCTCTACTTGCTTCTTCAAATTGTCAGTAGTTGGAGCTATTGCTTTACGTTGCCATCACAAATTCAAAGTAATAGCGGATTATCTTGGCACATCCTTAAATCATAATGAAACAAGTCTTGGAACATTAATCTGAATATATACTGCAGTTCATTTTATTTTAATTCCATGACACCTGTACATTTTCTTCCTAGCTGGCTGAGGATATGCTGCACATTGTAGAATCCCCAGCCTCAGAAGCTACAAATCCACGGAGAATATTTCTGGATGTCAACTTGAAAGAAGGCTACTGCCCCATGATGCCACACACAATGCACTGCCTTTCACTCTGGCCAGGCATCTTGCTGGTACTCCTCACAAAGGTGAACAGAGTCCACAGACATTCATTTGATAACCCCCCCCCCCCAACAGACTGCTGGTTTCTGAATGTCCACCCTTTAAATGTCCACCCTCTTTGCCTTCTAGAATCCCAGTTCCCAAGTGGCCCTTTCTCTCTATCAATTGCTGGATGGAATCCTGATGATAGAGAAGAAATTGAAAGAGGGACAGGAGACCCGGCAACCTCTGCGTTCTCAGCCATTATTTTTGGAGCTCCGACATAGAATGGACAAATTTGTCAAGAAGCTGGGTGGACAAGAGTCACAGGTAAAAATTAAGTTCATCTACACAAAAATCAAGCAGTGTTAGTGGATGTTTTTGCTCAATATGAGGAGGGTGGGCTAATTACTGATAAAATCTAATCCTTCAACATGAGATAGAATTGAGTAGACCTTTACTATGGTTGAGATCCCACTTTGCTTTGGGAATGATAATGAGACCTCCTAGATAAGAAAGGAGCTGAACTCTGTTGTGCAATGGATTCTGAATGCACCTTGTTTCTCTGTGTCCCTCAGTTGCAGAATACTTGGCAGGAGTTAAAGAACAAAATTTCCTCTCGAAGTGAGCATGGGACTTCCTTGGAGTGAGTATTAGTCAAAATTATCACACCTGTTGGCTGATATGCACAAGTAAATTCATCCATTCAAGCAGAATACATTTATGAAATAGTTTAAATTTTGCATCTGTGAGTATTGAGAATAGATATCTTGTTTAAAAGAATTAACAAAGAAGAAACAAAGACGGTCAAAATTACATATAGCATATAGCAAGAATTAAAATGTAAAAGATAGAATAAGCAGAAGTGGGCAGCGTTGCTTTCAGAGCTCCAACTGATTAAGATTGCTAAAAACTGGAGGGACAGGAAACCATTTCCTGAGGTGGGAAGCAGATGAAAACTGTAGTTTAAAACTTAAAATAGGAATGCTGTAACTTAAACAAAACAAGGGATTGTTTAGTCCAGTGTCCCCCCTAAAGTTAAAGAGTGCAGTCCTTCAGCTAATACTTTCATGCAGTAAAGAAAATATACAGAAAACATACTCAAATATTAGGAAAAGGAAAGGAAAAGAATTCCATATGGATAATTATTTTTCCTAGGTTGCTGATATGCTCCTTATAAAAAGTAATTGTAGAAAAAAAATGCAAGTCCAAATCAGGTGTGACGTTTAGAGTGAGTGTTCTAAATATATATTGATATTTATTATGTTTCAGGCTTTTGCAGGCATTTTGCAACGTCCGGCGGCAGCTCTGGGCTGTATACCGGCTTCTCTTCCTTGGATCTCCAGGGGCCCAAGGCCTGCCTCAGAACTTGCTGGAGCGGGTACAGCAATTCACACAGTGAGTGAGAAGGAGCAGAAAGATGAAATTGCAGCTGAGAGTCTGGTGGGTTGCAGGATTTGTAGGTGCCAAGCACTGTTGTTCATGACTTGTGTGCATAAACAACATCAAAATTTTATTTATTTATTTTTCTCCACCTTGTATTGTCAGGGACAAGCTCCAAGACTGGAAAGACTTCTTACTGGTGAAGAGCAAGCGTAATGTCACCATGGTGTCATATCCTTTGATGTTTATCTTTTTTCCCCATCTTTCCATTTTGGTGGGGAATGCTGGAAGACCTATAGGAAAATAGAGAGGCTCTAGAGAAGGGAGAGGGAAGCACTGGGCAAAATACTGTTTTGAAACAAGTATGGAAGCAACCTTGGCAGAGAAGGAATTTCTTGGGAAAACAGCCTTGAAAACAAGAATTTCTTTTCCATCTTCACATGCACAAAACCTATTTAGTGTTTCCCTTAGGCATGTGGCAGAACAGGAATAGAAGAGCACAGTTCCTAAGTTTCTCAGGTTTTGGAACAGAGCCATCAAAACATTGTGTTGAAGGATAACAGAAATACAGCAAGAAAGTACCCATACTCCTAGACAAACATTAAACTCTAAAGAAGTTAAATGATAGCTCTGTTATTCATTCAATTCTATGTTTTAAAAAATAGGGATTGGGCTCTTGACTCCAAACATTCTATGAAGTGTCTAAATATTGTTGTAGAGAGTGACTGTTTAAGTCTACTGTTTGAGCTGGTCATGGCCAAAATGGAAAAGATGCCTATCTTTAACCAAGTTCTTAACTTGCTTTCATCCACATATTTGGAAAATTTCCCAGGGCTTGTGCATTTCATCTATGTGGATCGTACAGTAGGACAAATGGTGGCTCCATCACTTGGCATATCAGAAGAATCTTCTTCAGAATTAGGCAAAGGACCTCTGCTTGAATTTATAAAGAAGAAGGTAATGATAGGTGATTGACAAGTGTCTGTATTCACATAATTTCAATGGGAGATTTTGAATTTGAGGTTTGAACTGATTCTTAAGGAAACTTCTACTTTCCTTTTTCTGCCTTTGGTCCACAGGTATGGTCACTGGTGGCTTTGGCTCGAAGCTACTTGCAGAAGGGCTACACTACACTGATGGTCCGGGATGGAGACTACTATTGTACCTACTTCCTCTGGTTTGAGAATGAGCTGGTAATTGTGGAGGAACCGGGAGCTCAGAGGAGAAGGGAGGGGCAGGATGCTATTTTAAAACTTAGTATATAAAAGTGGTTGATACAGAAGCTGAAGACCCTTTCTTCAGAGTGTGGTGCAAATGATATACAGAGATTTGCTTTGGTATACCCAAATTAAATTCATAATCCTTCCCCATTAAATCCACAACTGGCTACTCCTAGTTGCTTTATTTAATTGGTATAATTTATGGCCAGAGAGAGTCTCTTTTTCTCCTGCTGCTGCTTAAACAACTTGGAATCAGAAATCCTTCCTGATTTATTGCAGGTCTTTCAGATACCTACCAGTAAAGCCGGATTTACTCATGTTTGATGAGGTATTGGCCTTTCCCAGCTTTGGGGATGAGCAACTAATGTGGCAATTAAGTACTGACGACAGGAAGATAGTACAGACTGATGACTTTAGTCCAGTCTTTCTGAAGAGCACTAAGATGAGGATGCCTTCTTTAGCCATGAGCTAAAAATACATCTGCTTCAGTTGAAAACATCTTTTCCCTGACAATTTCTTTTTGTTTCCATGTAGGGATATAAGCTGGAGGTTATGGAAGTGCCAGTGCTTTCTGATGATTCAGTTCCCATTGGGACACTGGCAGGTGATTATTACAGGTAAGCAAGGTTTCTGACTCCATAGATACTGTTGGGTGCAGAAGGGATTTGATTCAAGCTCTGTGATTAGATGAAAAGGACAGTGTTTACAGCTCAATTAACTGCCTCTTCCTCCTAGCAATGGTATAATTCACAACTTTGAAGTGTGCGGCCTCCAACATTAGGTCTAAACCTATACTGTAGTTATCTTTGTATGATATGAAATTGAAAGGTAGTGTAACCATCAATATTCTTGCAACTTTATCTTTTACTTTGCATAACATTGGGAGAGATCTTTAAATTGCCTAAAATTGTATGGCTATATTTTAAATTTTTGTAAGCCTGTTGATAGTTGAAGTCCAGGACTTTTGTCTTTTGCTGGAAGAACCATTGAGGCTTTGTAGAACTTTCTTAATTTCACTCTTTCACCACCACCCACATTAACCCATTTTCTGACTCTCTCATACAGGAAACTGCTCCGTTATTTTGGCAGGAAACATGCCAATGAAGTGGTGAAGTGCTATGAGCTGCTGACCATCCATCTGGGCATCATGCCAAATGAACTTATGATCCAGCATGCACGCAGCTTGGCCCAGCAACTGTGGGAGCCAACACGCATCCCCTTGCTTTAGAGGGCTTGACTGGTGCTCAGTGCAGTTTGGCTGTTTTCTTCTTTTTGGATTATGTTGCATCTCAGGTCTCTGCTGACTTTACTTCAGTGGGACAGGTCTAACTTGGGCAATGTTTTAACTTGACCTCCATTGGATTTTCAGAGCTAGGAGATCAATGTGTTCATTTGTTTTCCTTCACAACTTCGAAGAGCTCTGTCTTGGATACCAAAAGCGATTCATGTCAGAGCACAGCTACTGACATAGCATTGGCCCTTGGTGTGAACTTCTGTTGGAGAACTTGCAGTGCAGGACTTCCTTTCAAATTCACATCAGAATTTTGACCCAGAAGCCCATTGGGCACAGCTTGTAAACTTATATGTTTATTATAGTGCCTCATTTTGTTAGGCACTTCATTATCATTAAATATTTATCCTAAACTTGAGAAATGTAATATACAATAACTTAGAGCAGAAAAGATAACATTTTAGGCCTCTTATAAAATACAGAAGTGAACCAAGACAGTGCCGTCCACCAGCCTGGCTAGATCCTAGCTATCAGTCTCTTATCACTCTAATTCAGTTTTTAAAATCTTATTTGTAAGTGTCTACATATCCAATGAGAGTCCTAAATTGCAACCATTCTGGTTTTTTAAGCATTTTTAAAGAATGCCTATGGGGCCCAGACAGCCCTTGATTAATGCTTAAGCAAATTAAGTATATGCTCAGGGTCCCAATGGAAGGGTGAGTGCCACAAAGTTTTTTTTCACCCAGCTATCATGCCCTTAATTCTTTCACTGCCACATTCAATTCAGTGTTTCTTTCCCCCCCCAATTATCTACCTACCATGTTCAACTTTAATTGTATTATTAAAAATATTTCCTTTTGCATGGTGACTGACTAATATTAAAAAGTGTCAATCTTAACGTAAGTTAAGCAATGGAAAGACTGTAATGCATGTTGGGCTATGCTTAGGGCATCAGTTAGCCTTTATCCCTGAAGGCATAGATTTTTTTAAAAAAAAATCTCCAGAGGCTTTTGGTGGGTTTTTTGCTCTACATCTTGCTTTGCAGCATGCTAGCTTCCCATGTATTTATTTTATTCTTTTAAATACAATTTCAAAAAGATGGGCAGGGAATTTTTCAGATGTCAAAGAACACCTACACAAGTACCATATTCTCCCTCTTCGATTTACAAATGTTTGTAAAACTTGTGTGCAAAAAGAGACATGAACATAATGAAAATGATGCCCATAGAAAAAGAGCTAAGGATTCTCAGCTTTAATAGTTTATACCATATCAGCTTTCAGTATTCTAATTGTCTAATAAAGATTGAGGCAACTTGGCAAAGCTGGCTGTATTTGTGGTTAAAATCATCCTACAGCCTCTACTGTACTGTTGTTTCAGTACAGGCCAGTGATATGGAATCAGTTGCGGAAGGCAGAAATATCAAAAAATTTCTTTTATTGCCTAGGGGATTATTATAGTTGAAGTTGAACACATCTGGAACATGGTAAACTGGTTACGATGGAACTTAATTTATTTCAGGTCTGATCGAAAACAGCTATTTGTCTATTCTTAGCCATGTCTGTTGTTGCCATTTTCCGTAGAACATGCTCTTACACTATTTTATAACCAGATAGATGAGTACATTTCTCTGGCTGTGTCTGGTATGAAGATGAAATTTCTACATAATGTGCAGCTATTTTCTTTTGTCTGTTTCATGTTTATCTGGAAACAGTTTTCAGTATGACAGCCTATTTATCCAGAAAAAAATGATAATTATACTTATAAGGATTACTGTATAGGAAAGCGAGAACCAAGGTTTATTCATAATTCTTGGCAGGGGATTTCTTTATTAATAATGAAAAAATTCTACAGTGCTTTCTCTCACACCTGAATTATTATAGTCACCTGTTCTAGAACTGGCAGAAAACTACTGATATTTAAAAATTCACTATTCCCATTGCTGCCCTGTCTTGTATCTGTTACCTTTGGGTTGGCTTATTGCCAAGCAGTGGTATCCTGATATTGCACATGCAGGTCATATTAAGCCTGGCAAACTAGTGATACCCTCTGGCTTTGCTGCACGCTCATGTTTTGGCAGGAAAGCATTGGCAGGGTGGAGGTTTCAGGAGACAGCCAATCTTGACCGCTGACCCCCGTCGCCTGTTTTATCAAGTATGTCATCTAGTTTGCAGAGAGCCTTTCTCTCGTGATAAAGCAGGAGAAGCAGCTTTTTAATAAGCACTTGCAGCCTACAGCTCTGCCAGCCACCAATCAGCTGTCCATGAGCAGGGCTGTAAGTATGTCCAGTACTTTCTGCCAGGAAATGGAACAAAGGATTGCTGGCAGAGGAGAAAGCTGGAACCCGAGGAGTTAGGTGGTGACCACTACAGAAGCCTGATGTTGCTAATGGGTGTTTGCTACTTCACCCCTTACAATCACCTGACCTGCTGGCAGGATAGTCAACAAAGCATGTCAGATTTCATACATCTGGAAACTGCTATAGGTTGAGCACCACTTAACACTGTCCCGTATTTAGGCTGACAATGAGATGAAGCAGGCCATTTGATGGGGGTAGTGCAGAATAAAGTATGTGTTGGTACATGGTTAAGATGCAAATGAAGAGAGCTGGGCTGTGTAACCAAATGAGTCCCAAGCGAACTCTAGCAGTAGGGCAAAGGAAACCTGAGGATGTGAATGCAACCTTCAGCAAGAAAAGATCTCAAAAGAAAGTGCCCTCTCCACTCTAAAGAACCCAGGAAGGACAGCATGCTCAGCAGCCTCAACCTAGAACATTCAGTGTGTTGGAAGGAGATGGAATAGTAAATAAGGAGGAAGAGAAAAAAGGGTCTTATGTGGAAGGGGACATACAGTAACTGGGATTCCGAATGCGATGCAACATTTTGATTCCGGTTTTCCTCCTGAAATATTTATTTATTTCATCAAGCATGTATTTTATGACAGATACAAGTGTAAACATAAATACATGAAAAGGATCCGAATAAAAAAACATTAGGACAGGGACTGCTTACGTAAGTGTGCTGCAGTTAAAAGTTGACAAGAATAAAGCAATGGGATATATTCTGCATTGGCATCCGCGGGTAAACAATCTGTTTTAAACACTGGGGAAAAAAGCCCTTTGTGGATAGATTTTCATTAACGCTGGAAAGCAGAAATATTCTTCCAACCACTTAAGAAGAAAGGGTGGGGACTGATAACGCAGATGAAGCATGTGAAAGATGGCCAGGCGAGCCGAGTGGAAGATGTAATTATACCAATAGATATCAGAAGTTAATTATTTCTTTAAACGCTTGACTGGAAGCCCTCTTAATCTCAGCTGCCTGCAAATGTTGGCAATGGCTATGATTATCCAGCTTGGGGGGGGCAGTGATCTGCATTGCTGAGAAACATAAGAGAGCCGATGCTCCAATTCTGCCTGGATCAAGTCGTCTTCTGCTTGGTTGCAAGCAAAGGCTCTCAAGATTTTGATTTCATGTTAATATGTGCATTGTACACCACCTTTTCTGCCACTTAGTTAAGTTTATCCTTAGGGCTTTCTCTGTCCCTTGAAAACAGCCTTCCTTCAGGTTGTGTGCGCTGGATGGAAAATCTAGGAGCTGAATGGGGCCGAAAGAGAAGGGTCCCAGGTCAAAGAAAAACCCGTGTGTGAGTACCTCAAGTGCCTTTGAGAATACACTTTCCTGGTTATTTCACATTTCCGGAGCACGTAAGGTGATATGAGGTCTTGGAAAGAGACTCGTTAATTATCCACAATTATTACTATGTAATGCTGGGAGGGGCAAAAGGTGTTTCTGAAATGCTCTGTATCAGGGACCAAAATGATTTGGTGGAGTTGATGTGAGTCTCGAGCTGGAAAGCAGCTCTGCTTTGGATGATGTCACAAAACACACCTCGTTTTTGGCCTGTTTTGCTGGGACATCGCGTTGCTGGTGAAGCAAAATAACACGGAAACATTTAAGCCACGACTCTCCCCTCTCTCTTATACTTGTGCATTCGGAACGGTTTCCGGGCACTCCCCCTCCCTCCTCCTCCCCGCCTTCCTGAAAACTCGTAGGACCTCCCCTGCTCCTTCCCCTGAAACTGCGATCCGAAATGCAAAGTTCAGTGCGTGTAAAATGGCAAGCAGGCACTGTCGCCGCCTGGGCCCGGCTGGCATTCGCCGGATTTTGCCGGGCTGCAGGGCAAACCATTCGCGGCCTGCAGCCTCGTTGAAGCGGGAGTACGATGCTGTCGTGATCGGGGCAGGTGAGCCTCGGATGAATGAAGCCCATTTAACACATATGGGATATCTGGCTCCCCATGGCCAGATATAGAGATGGCCCACTGCCCAGATAGAATTGCCTTGGTTTGGAGTCAGTGTCTATCTTGGCGTCAAGAGGCTTCCTTGACATGCAAAGATCAAGCCTTGAATCTAAAAATCTAATTTAAATCTAATTTAAACTAAAAACTATTGGCCATGCAGTCCTGTAGCCCTTTAAAAAGTAAAGCTTCCTAGGAGCGTCCTGCAATTTTTTTGAGAACAGTATAAACTTAGTTTGCCAATGTTGCCTTCTAGGATGTTTTTCTACTTCCCAGGTATTTTGTAATAGTGTCCCAACCAAGTGCTGCTGTTTGCCAATATTGCATATTTATCTGGGGTTCTGCATTGCCCTTTAGGTATAGCATCTAAGCAACCTTGGCTGATCTCAATTAAGCAGAGTCACTTTTGGTTATTCAAAAGGCCAGAACTAGACTGGAATGTTAAAAGGCCACCGCATAGTTGCAAAGAAAACTCTCTGAATGGGTTAATGCAATCTTAAAAATCAAGCATAGCGTGGAGACTTACTCTAATTCTGTGCCAAACATATACAGAGATCTTCAACCTCTGATCATTTAGATCAGTGTTTCTCCAGCATGCTGGCTGGGGAATTCTGGGAGTAAAATCTACTTATCTTAAAATTGCCAAGATTGAGAAACACTGATTTAGATACTGCCGAATTATAATTCCCAGTATCTTCATTCCTGACCATGCTGGCTGTGGGTGGCCGGGCATGGCAATTCATTTGCATATGCAGTCCTTACTGCTGTTTTCATATAACCTGTTCTTAATTGAACTATAAATTATAACTTTTCAAATGAATCTTTTTTCCTTAACTCTTTCAGGGTTGAGAAAGGTGACAAAAAATGCTGTATAAATAAAATATGTGCACCTATATAAGAAGAAGCATATGATGTAGCTTTTCATTCTGGGATATCTCTTTACAGGACACAATGGACTAGTAGCTGTAAGTACTGAGGGTGATGAGAAGAGGTGACACCTTACATCGGCTAGAACAGGTCCCAGGTGCTTAATCTGTACTTGGGGAGAATCTGTTCTTCGCTGGGGATATTTGGTTTTATAATTATGAGGTTCCGCAGCAGGGATTCTTGGAAGGCAGCAGGTGGGACTATTCAGGATCAAGTTAATACTCACTGCATCCCCAGGCTGCTTATCTGCAAAAGGGAGGTTTGAAAACAGTAGTGCTGGAGAGAAGATACATTGTGGGAGGCGCTGCAGTCACTGAAGAAGTCATCCCAGGTAAGAGTTAAACTGATCCAATCCTTCCCTTTCCCAAGCATATAAACTTCTGCTCCTTGGTTCACCTGATCTCCACTATTCTGCAGGCTTTCACTTCTCCAGAGCCTCTTACCTGCTCAGTCTGCTGAGACCCCAGATTTACACTGAGCTGGAACTGAAGGTATGGATTGTGCTTTGGGTAGCACCAGGAAATGCTTGGTATTGTTTGATATATTTTTTTCCAAATTGTACTTGTCATTTTTTCCCCTGAAACCTGTTATATCCTGATCCCAGATCTGGCATGTTGTGGGTACCATTGACTGGGGACCTTCATTTGGTGGGTCCCAGGAGATGTGCCTTCTCTGCTGTAGCACCTGCCTTATGGAACATTCTTCTTCCTCCTGAATTTAGATTAGCTCCATCCCTTATGACATTTATTTGTTTTATTTTATATTTGTAAAATTTATTGGCCTCCCGTCTTACCTCAATGTAACTGGGAGGTTTACAATCATAAAAGAAAACTATATTAAAATTATATTAAAAACATAAAAAGTTAATACAAAAAGCCAAACACTGCGGCCCAATTAAAAGATGGGGGGGGGGGGCAGGAGTAGTATGGGGGGTGGGGGGTGGGAGGTAGGATTTGCTGTTAATCTATCAACCACCTCCATTGTGATGCTCTCCCATTGGAGCTCCAAGATAACTGGCAGAGCCAGGTCTTTAGGCTCTTACGGAAGGTCAGGAGGGTAGGAGCTAACTTCAGGGGGGCAGGAGGGAGGCACAATGTTCCAGAGGGCAGGTGCAACAGTAGAGAAGGCCCTTTTCCTGGACCCCACCAGCCTGCATACTCGGTCTGACAGGGTCTGCAGCATGCCTCCTCTGCTGGCATGGGTGGGGCAGGCCAATCCCAGTGGGATGAGATGGTCATTCTGGAAATCCATCAAGTTTTGACTATTATCAGGCCTGGGTCTCCCAGGTAACTGGAACTTGCTCAGATGATTCGATCATTGAGGTGGCCATTTTTTTCTTCCCACTCCTGTTGTTTGTATTTTTTATTTTTATGGTATTTGTTAATAAGGTTTTTTATATTGGACATTTTTGTTTTTATTTATTGTTTTATCTGGTTGTTGTTTGCTGCCCAGAGTTGCCTTCTGTGAAATGAGTGTGTGTATAATATATAATATATATAAATAAATACATTTGATTAACATTTCAATAATCAAGGAAGCAAATTCTTGAAATCAGAAACCAACAGATAATAGGTTTAAAAAAGGAGCCTCTTCATGTTGAGGAGCTTACCAGGAATTAAGTCCCGCTATATTTGATGAAGCTTACTCCACATATAAATGTATTTAAAAGACTGTAGCCTAAATTAGCTGGTGGCCATTTGTACAATTGTTAGTGGTGTAAAGCGATCGTTCTTCTATTGTATGCCAGGAAAGGGTAATTCTGGGGCCGTTGTATAACATATGCTTTGGCATAGTCTGAGCTCTGTACACAAATCTCCCTACTGCATGTGTGTGATAATTCTGTCTTGCAGAAACATGGCTTAAAAGTGCTTCTTCGTGACCCATATTCCTTCACTCCAATCCTGGAGGACAGCCAGGATGGGCAAGTTCCTCGCTCACTGTTGCTGGGGAACAATATGGCTGAGACACAGAAACAGATTGCCCAGTTCTCCCTAAAGGATGCCCAGGTATTTGGGGAGGACTGATCTTGAAGGCAGAGGGGAAAGGAGCATAGAACATATCACAGTCACATGATACAAGAAATACAGTAATATTTGTGAGTGCTTGGGGTGTTGATCTGTAAGAAAAGGCTTGCTCTAAAAACGAGCTGAATAGCTTCTCTTCCTTTACTTTTGCAGGCTTTTCCCAAGTATGAGGTGTTTATGAACTGCTTGGTGACAGCCATTGACCCTCTACTTGATATCTGTCCAATGGATGTAGCTGCGCTCACCCAGGGCTCCTTGCGTCAGCGATTCAGGGCCTTGGTGGGGTTGAGAGCCCTGTTCCGTGCGGGTGAGAGACCGGTGGCCCAGGCCCTGCCATTTGTGATACCCAGATTTCCATGGCTGTTGTGGTGAATTACGTAGATGATCAGAATCTCACCCAACCACATAGACTTTGTACTTGAATTAACATTCTCTCCTCTTATCTTGCTGTAAGGTAAGAAGAAGTAAATGGAATCCCAAGGCCAAATATATACCCTAGATAGGTGATGGCGAACCTACGGCACGCATGCCGGAAGTGGCATGCAGAACCATCTCTCCAAGCATGCCAGCCATTGCCTGTTGCTCTTCTGGGTTCCAGTGCAGACATGCACGCTTGCCAGCTGGTCTTCGCGTGCGCAGGAGCACAGGAAACTGGAAGAGCAGCTCCCTGGGGCACATGCGTGCGCTGGGAAGCTGAGCATCTGGTTTCCGGCATGCGCATGTGCGCCAGCCAGCTGGTCTTTGCACACATATACATGCCAGAAACCGGAAGATCAGGTGACCGCCGTGCATGCGCACACCGGAAACTGTAAGCTCAGATTCCCAGCACTCATATGCACACTGGGGAGCTGCTCTTCCAGTTTCTGGCGCTCCCGTGCATGCACGCACACACTCCCGTTTCAGCACTTTGTGCCAAAAAGGTTCGCCAACGCTGCCCTAGATTTCTTTTTTGCAGCCCTTAAAGAATTTCTGATCATGTTTACTAAAATTTGGCACCCAGTTTCCAACAATTTTGAGAAAGAAACACGTGGACATTAGCCTTGGCCTTAAAATAAAACCTAATCTCGCCCACATGTGTAACCTTATCTAGCCCGAAAGCATTTTAACAAAAGATTACTTTTCTATCTTGGAACAAGAAAACAACCACTATATCCCTTGGAAACTACATTGGCTGATAAACTGAGGGCTGCACTCATTTGCACACTTAGTTGTACTAATACATGTGTGCACTAATGCCCAAAGAATACACATGCAAGAAGAAGACTAGGCTAGATCAGTTAAGATTACTTTGCATCTTCCCTAAATTTGTTGAAATCAACATTTTCATAAATTGAAAATTGGCACTAACATAATAACCCATGGAGGAGTTTGTGAAGATTTTTTGCCGCAGGGGTGCTAACCAAGAAATGTGAACTAGAAAGTGTTTAAACAGCATGCATGGCATATCACCTGTGTATGAACAGCAGTGGAAGATGAGAGAGAGAGGGAGGAGAGTTTTCCTGGTATGATCTTTTACTGGGGATCTTCTGCAGCTATAAGTCTGTCTTTGTGTGGGATGTTAACTAGAGGTTCTATATTTGAAAGGCATGAATCACCTTATTTATTTGTTTATTTATTTTCTATGGCTGTCCATCTCAAACACCTGACTCTTGGGGTGGGGTGGGCGAACAATAATCTTGTTTTCTTCTTGCCAGGATTTGCTTTGGGAAAACAACTTCCACAGTATTATGAGGTTCTCACAGCTCCTATTTCCAAGGTGAATGGCACTGGTCAACCTGAAATAGGGGGACTGTTTGCATAGCCTTTTAATTGTATAACTGTACTATCTCCCTAATTCAGTAGGTGCTCAATAATACATTTTAGAGAACTTCAATTTGAACTGTAAAAGGGTCCTAGGAGCCTAGCACCTGTGGGTCAGAGGAAGGCAATGAGTACATAGAGTGTATATAGATTCCTTCAGGGTTTCCATACAACGCTTGTTTCTCATTCTCTTCTTGCAGATTTTGGATTTCTGGTTTGAATCAGAACCCTTAAAAGCAACGTTGGCCACAGATGCAGTGATCGGTGCCATGGCTGGTCCACACACACCAGGCAGTGGGTAATAATATTATTCTTAATTCTTATTGCTGTTTTACAACTTAACCTCTCCCTCCTATCTCTGCACATACCATTTCTTTCATCCTTTCATTACCTTGTTGGCAATCAACAGCACTCTATATACCAGCATTGCTGGACACAAGGAAAATAGCTAGTAAGTTATACCAAGCATCATTACATTTTATTTCTATAATACTCTATATTTTTGTAAGCCCTTGGGAAGTGAAGTGTTATTATTCTAATGCACACAATCACTGTAATGCATACAGTGATAAAGACTAAGTTGTATTTGAGGCAGAAGACTGGCATTGAAAAAGGTATACAGAAAGACAAACCCAAACTGCTGGCCAGCATCTACATTAAAAATAAAATTGCAGCCTTCATAATATTACTTGGCTGTCCCTAATTGTTGTCTTTTCTCATAGGTATGTTCTGCTGCACCATGTCATGGGAGGAGTAGAGGGGCGCAAGGGTGCCTGGGGTTATGTGTCTGGTGGCATGGGAGCACTTTCTGGGTCCTTGGCTCGTGCTGCAACTACATTTGGGGCTGAGATCTTTACTGATAAGGTGAGTCGATTTATCAAATCTTGATCTGAGGAGTGCCAAAAAGGCCTCCAAGAAAGAGGACACTGACAAAGAACAATGAACCAAGAAAAGAGGCAGCAAATGCAATTGTTGAACTGTTGAACCCAGTTCCTTACATCTTTGATCCACAGGGCAAGACACAGATATTCAAACTTGGGTTTCTTTATGGAGGGGACAGCCTGAAGTCAAGATCCCCTCTACCACCAGATTAAGTGGGCAGTTTTTACTAATCACGTGAGAACCCATAATTACTTGCTGATTATTTTGTTTTTCCTCCTCAGGCAGTTTCCCAGATTCTCCTGAGTTCTGATAAGAAGGTTCAAGGAGTTTGTCTCCAGGATGGAACTGAAGTGAAGAGCCGCTTGGTGCTGTCCAATGCATCTCCACATCATACCTTTTTGGAGCTGACTCCACAAGTACGTTTAGCTTTCTGACAAAACAGGGAAGGCCTCAGGAGGACTTGTTAGAAAACTATCACCGTTCCCTTATTTTTTTTCTTCTCTTAAAAACCAGAACTTGCCCCAAATATTTGATGGATTTATTTGCATTCTAGTTCTGGATAAGCAATGTGCATCTCTTGCAACAAGACCCAGAAGAAAGCAGAGACTATAATTTGCCTAGAAGAGAACTGGACTATGGACTCTCAGCCAAATAAGATTGTTGAGAGTTCCTTCATTTGATATAAGAGAAAGACTGATAAATGTTTGGAAAGAGGAAGGCAATCCAAAGGGAAAGGGGGAGAAGACTGAGCCATGTGGTCCCAGTATATGTTTCTCCATCTTCCTGTTCCAGAATTCCTACCTAATGCCAGGCAAATCTAAAAGAGTGCCACTGAGATCTTAAGATTCTTCTAATTCTAGTTTGTATTGATTAATACTTTTTTCAGAACAGTGGATTGCTTTCATATTAAACACTGAACCTCCAGTTGTATTGCATTCCAGAAATGGAGGGTACCATATTCTCTGGCATAAAGTCCTTATTCTGTCAATGAACTGCCCTATCTGAGGTGTGGGTACTAACTGAGATACCTTTTAGTGTTTTTAATTCATTTATATATGAAATAATGGTCCTGTGAAACTGGGACTTTTTCCATACAAAATACGTGATATGGCACTTAATCATGACCCTTGATCAAGTAGGCTTACTTGGTCAGCTGCTACCATTAGGACAATTGTCATACTGTATCCATCTAAATCTGAATTCTTGGCAACTGCGTACAGAAAGGGGGTGAGTGGCTGTAAGTGCCAATCATGTATGCATTCTTTACGTAGTATAAAACCGTGATGGCGAACCTATGGCCACAGGTGGCACGCGGAGCCATATCTGTGGGCACACGAGTGTTGCCCTAGCTGAGTTCCAGTGCGCATGTGCATGCCAGCCAGCTGATTTTGGGGCCTTCTGGACCCACTGGAAGTCAGGAAACAGGCCATTTCCGGCCTCTGGAGGGGTGAGGAAGGCTGTTTTCGCCCTCCTCAGGCTACAAGAAAGTCTCTGGAGCCTGGGGTGGGTGAAAAACGAGCCTACCAGACCCACCGGTAACCTTTTTGCCACCATGTGCCAAAAGTGGGGGGAGCGCGTATGCATATGGGGGGGGCGGGGCATGGGGGCCATTGAATTATGGTGTGGGCACGTTCGTGTGTGACTCCCCCATGCTCCCCCCGCTTTTGGCACGCGACGGCAAAAAGGTTAGCCATCACTGGTATAAAATATATGAAGAATGAGAAAAGAGAGTTTGGGCAGTTAAACTCCAAACTATTTTCCAATTTTCTTCAAAACCAAGCATCTGTGTTTCTTCTTTCTAGGAGCATCTGCCCTTGGAGTTTGTACAAAGAATCTCACAGTTTGACACACGTTCTCCAGTCACCAAGATCAATGGTGAGGACTGTAAGGCAGTGAATAGGTGAGAAGCTTCCATGTAAAAGTTCTTAGTGGTACAATAATTTCCATGTTCCTGGGCACAACAGACAGAGTTGTCCCTATCTAATACTGGGTAAATTTAATAGGGCCAACTGAAACATTACAGAACAGATAACAAATTTCTGTTCTTCAGACCGGATAGCACAAAAGACATGTGAAGAATAGAAAAAGCAAAAAAAAAAAAAAAGAGGAATTATCTTTTGTTCTTCCAATTCAATTGCTCAGATAATTGGAAGTCTATTTTTATTTGCCCCCCCCTAACTTTAGGGGGCTGGTGATTTAAAGAACAATGTTGACAAAGTGGGAACCAATGGCTCTCAGGCTACACAGAACAGTTTGTAAACACTGATATGTCTCAATCTCAAAGCAGAGAAGAAAGCAGCAATTTTTTTGTAGACTTGAAAAGGTAGGAGCAAAAGGCCTAGAATTTAAAATAGAAATTACATAGGACTTGATTTCTGTTGCAGTAGGTAGGTGTTCTGCATAAGTATGGCTTCAATTTTATCTGCAATAAATGACTTATCTATGTTCTGTTGTGAGTTTCTGTTGTGAGCAAATTCCTGAATGCTGTGTTAAGTATCTGGAGAACTGAAATTTATTGTACTGCCTAGCGTTGTTTATAACATCAACTTTTACTGTGCGTATCCCCAGTGGCTGTGGATCGGTTGCCCAGTTTTCTGGCAGTCTCAAACACTACCAGCAACGACCCCTTGCCCCACCATCAATGCTCCATCCATCTCAATTGTGAAAACACTCATGCCTTGCACCAGGCCTTTGAAGATGCTTGCAATGGGAGGCCCTCGAGAAGGTATGGTCAGCAATTTTGAGTGGCTTCAATAGATTTGAGGTAGTGATGAAATGTAAAATTTGTTACTACCAGTTCCGTGGGTGTGGCTTGGGGGGGGGGTAATGTGACTGGGTGGGCGTGGCCAACTTAAAAAAAAACTTTTTTAAAGCATTTTTTTCAGGCGAATAGGTTGTAAAAAAATGCTGTGGCATGCGATCGTCAGAGCCTTTTTTATACCATTTAAAAGCAGGAAGTAACAACACCTGGGCAGGTGGGCGGAGCCTCTCGCCGCCATCACTACCGGTTCTCCGAACCACCTGCCACAATCACTACCGGATCACGCGATCCGGTTCAAACCGGGAACATTTCACCCCTGAGTTGGGGATGGAGCACCCACCCCCCAAAAACCCTGGATATTTCCAGTTATGTTAGATTTCAGTTCCTATAATTCCCAGCCAACATGGCAAAGAATGGTGATTGAGAATTATGTAAACTGAGGTCCTCTTAGCTTTGAGGGAGACAACCTTTTCCTATCCTATCAGTTACAGAAGAGAATGAAGTCAACTCAATTCTAATATATGAAATATATATGCTAATATATGCTACTATTACTTTACATATTTAAAACTGTTATGGTTGGACCTGCTCCCAGCTATCCTTTTAGGTAGCCTTCCTAGTACTCAACCTGGAAGTGCAGTTAAATTTACTATTTTCCTACACTTGAGAGCACAGACTTAAACTGTTAACACAAATTTCACCTCTTCAGAGTTTCTAATCTAAAACCCTTACCATGATCTAGTACTGGTAGCTCATTTTGTAGCAAAACAAATATTATTTTCTGGTAAGTTATATGACTGTGAATTTCATATGCATCTACACAGTTTCATTAGCTATTTTAGGCACTGCAACATCTGTCAGGCTTTTGTTCCTGTTATGAATGTAGTGCAGAAATTCTAATTTAGATGCACATTCTGCACTGCTGGTTTGATCTTCCAGTGCCATCTCTTTGCAACAACAAAGAGTTTGCTGGTGTTTTCTGTTTTTCCCATCTCTCGGTATTATCATTTATTCAACAGTTTTAAGTGCACAATACCATTTAAAATCCAGAATAGTAATTCACCTTGACACTCAATCTGTGCTTTGTGTAGAAAGAAAATTAACAGCCCAATTATATGCTTGTTTACTCACTAGAATTAAGTTCATGAAAATTACTGAGGCCAACTCCCAAATAAATAGTATGTGGAATTGCATTGTTAGGTTAAGGTATACTATTTCAATCCCATAATAAATAAAATTGGAATATTAGGCCTTATGCTGGAAATCATATACTCCAGATAAGATGGTATCTATTATCTATAATGAAAACTGCCTTTTTCAAATTTGTATTTTCTTGGTTTTATGAGAATAGCAAATCAACAATATGTGGATGGTGCTCTTGACCAGTCTTTTCTGTTTTCTGTTTAATCTGTCATCTGTCCAATTTCCTTCTGGTTTCCTCTTCTATTGGTCAGAAGAGCTGAATTTGCTACTAGTATTTGCTAGGAATGGGTGATTCCCCCACCCCTCCCCATGTTGCTGAATTTCAATTCCCAGCAACCCCAACCAGTCTGATTAAAGATGATGCTAGAAGTTGACATTCTGCAAGAACTGGAGTGCTACTTCTTGTTCACCCCTGGATTTATGTGCATTGTTTTCAGCGAGTTTTTGCAAAGTCAGTACATATTATGAAACAAGTAGGACTTTGTCCTGTCACGTTATCCTTCAGCAGACTTTAGGTCTTCTCAAAAGATTTGTTTCAAGGCTTGGGCTATCTTCTTGGCTTGGTGCCAAGTACCTTATTCAGTTCCCTTCTGTTGGAAGCTGTTGGCAGGATTGTATTAGGGCAAATCCAGCGTGTTAATATAAAACTGAGGCATGATCTTAGCAGCCGCAGAAAGAGAACTGTCAGCCAGTGACTCTGGGGATAAGAGTCACAAGCTGCCTTCTTTCTTGTTGTTTAGGCCCATGATTGAGATGTGCATTCCATCGGTCTTGGATCCTACCCTGGCTCCCCCAGGCTGCCATGTGATTTCACTTTTTACCCAATACACCCCCTATTTACTTGCCGAAGAAAAACAGTGGGACTCCCGTGACCGAGAGGACTATGCCAATCAAGGTACAGCCAATGGTTAAACCCTGGCAGGGAGTAATCTTGGTATAAAGGACAAATCTTGCATTTACCTAAGGAGCATCTACCATTTGCAAGACTATCTTTCCCTTTCCATTCATGCATACCTCATCACTGTATCCTTGATAAAATGTTAATTCCCTTACTCTTAGAAGGATTTATTGCTCTCAGTTGCTGTTTCAGGACACAGAGAAAACCTCTGAGAATAGCCGTGTGCATTTCCTGATGATGAACAGGGAAGTTCTTGGAATGAACAGGAGCCTAGCAGCAACTGAAGGACAATTTAATCACAGAGCATCCCTAGCTTTATGTTCTTGAAGGTTTGCATTCCAACCCATCTAAAAGGTAGATGTTGGGGGGCCACCTAGATAAATAATGATTGATTTGCCTTGAACCAAGAAAGAAGTATTTTATTCTATTTGGCCAATGAGAAGACTGCCTCATACTATATCAGACCATGGATCCAACTGTTTAAGTGTCTTCAACAGTAACTGGGAGGAGATTCCAAGATTAAAGATAGAGGTTCTCCAGTTCAACCTCGACATTCCAGAGATTAATGTTGGGAAGTTCTGTTCTACTCCTGATTTACGGTCCCTACCAGATGTCTTCTCTCTCTGTAGTATTTGACAGTGTTGAAGCCTATGCACCTGGGTTCAAGGCATCCATCATTGGCATAGATGTTTTAACACCTCCAGACCTTGAGCAGATCTTTGGCCTACCTGGTGGGGTATGTATTTCCTGAAATCACCCCCCCCCCATCAATTTAAGAGACTGATTAGCTTGATCTTTACATAATAACTTTGTCTAAAGCCCACCCACCCTTTTTTCAAATTACCATAAGGATTGTTTTTATCCTTCCTGCCTTTGATTGTAAAATAGTCTTGGAAATCTATCCTATATGCTATTCTTAGACTCTGAATGCCACAGGGTAGCCATTCCCTTTCTCTACGCTGGGAAATGGACAAGGACCCCTGTCTTTTCAGCAATGTCTCATCTGACACTGCCTCTGACTTTCAGAATATATTCCATGGAGCCATGTCTTTGGATCAGTTATATTTTGCCCGACCAGTGCCAGCTTACTCCAGTTACCAGTCTCCAATCCAAGGCTTATACCTCTGTGGAAGCGGTGCTCATCCTGGTATGTCTGGGAGGGGCAGGGTGAATGGTATATGCAAGGCTGCAATTAAAAAAAAAGACATAAAAGGTGTTTGCCCATACTGTCATTATGGGAACCTTGATTTCTGCAATATAGTCCTGGAAGGGGCTGAAAGAGTTTGGGGTCATTTGTTCAGGCCTGCCTGTCAATCACAAATATTTCTAAGAGTGCTACCATTTTACTTTCTGTTGTAGTCAAGCCTCTTTCTTCCTTCAATGCCTCAATTTTCTTCCTAGGAGGAGGTGTGATGGGAGCAGTGGGACGCAATGCTGCTAGAGTAGCCTTAGAGGATTTCAAGAATCTCTGAACCAATAGGATGATTTACTGCATTGGCTCAAAAAGAGAGAAATCTGGGCATTCTCCAACCCAAGCCTTTGAAACGAACTCTCTTACATCAGGCATTTGGGAGCCGGTTTTACTAGCGTCCTTTCATATTTTTTCATCACAGATTACTCAGTATACCACTACGATACATTTCTCCTGCAGTAGCATGGTCACTAAGCAAGTAAGAGCCACTGCTGTTTCATGTGGGACACAAAACATGCTATGAACACAATGGCTGAGCTTTTCCGGCAAATTTGTTTCGACTTTATAATCAACTAACATGCTTCCCATGTTGTATTCTTTAACCAGGAGTTTGTCCCTCTATCTTGTTCAACAACTTATTCATCTTCTTTTGGATCATTGAAGGAATGCACACAGCTATAGTTCTCCTGTAATTAGAGGGACGCTTAGAGCCATGCGGGAAGGAGAGCCCACGGGGTAGCTTTCTCTCCGGTTGAATAAGCCAATTATACTGAGGTTTGTTTAGTTCAGATTGTCTTGGACTGCTCTTTAGCAATTTCTTTTCTTCCAAAACTCCCAGCTGTGCTATTTATCTTGCTTTTTGCTTCTTGACCTGTGAAAATACAGCCATTCTGAAATGCTGCTCCTGAGAACCAGTTTATAACATAGATGATGAGTCATGCTTTCCAGAAGATCAAAACCAAGGCCAGGTTGTTACAAAATCACCTCAGCAGAGGTTTAAGGAGAGTCTGCTGCCATTCATGTCATCTAACCTTGTGCTCCCCATCCAAAGCCAGATATGCCTGACTGAGCCAGCGTCCCAAAGAGTCATATTTCTCACTAGCAAAAAGCAGCTGCTTGCAAACACCTCTCTGCAATCCGACTGCAAATCCAGTCAGGAAATGGCCAGAAGCCAACTGCCCTTGCTGATTCGGCCTCCGTTGGATTTTTCTGCACCAGCTAATCTCAGTCACAAAGCATGGGAGCCAGAATACTTGGCCGCTATTCGTTCCATTCCATTGAAATCAGTGGGAATAAATCAGTTTAAATCTAATACTCCACCCCAGTTTTACACATGGATTGCAAGCAAAATGTGTTGACACAATGAGGAATGTCAGTAGCTCCCTTCCCTGTATGTGATGAATGAATTTCATATGAAGAACTGATGATAAAATCATTGCCTACTAGAAAATATCCAGAGATTAATAAAGAGTTTGAAAAACGCCTTCCTTTCTCCAATCATCTTTTGTAGTACTGTAATGTTTCTCTTGTTTTATGGGAGCACATCAGTCACTGGCTGCCAGATTCAAAGCAAGCACAGATAATGCTGGTTGAGGGGTTTGTGGATGGGGGTTGCCATTAGTCTCACACTTTCTCAACTGCAGTTTATGAGCAACAGCCATTCATCTCGATGTGGCTTCCTTAGGAACTGGCACAAACATCGACTTACATAAATTGAAATTGTATGCGGCAGTAGGTAGATTTTTCCAAGGAAAAGACTACAGTTGGTCCAGAATGCAGCCGTGCGAGTTATAGTGGGTGCACCTAGATACACTCACATTACACCAATTCTCCGCGAGCTGCACTGGCTCCCTATTGGTCTCCTGGTACAGTTCAAGGTGTTGGTCATTACCTTTAAAGCCCTATATGGCTCAGGGCCAGGCTATCTTCGAGACCGCCTTCTACCACATAGCTCCCAGCGACCGGTAAGATCCCACAGAGTAGGTCTCCTCCGGCTCCCATCAGCTAAACAATGTCGGCTGGCGGGCCCATGGGGGAGGACCTTCTCTGTGGCTGCCTCAGCTCTCTGGAACCAATTACCTCCTGAGGTCCGGACTGCCCCCACCCTACTGGCCTTCCACAAAACGGTGAAGACCTGGCTCTTCTGGCAGACCTGGGGCTGTTGATCTTGTTACAATGATCTTGCGAGACCCGGCCATGAATTGGAGTGCATGTGTTTTAACATTTTTTAATGTTTGTAACATTTTTTATGGGATTATTCGCATTGTTTTATTCTTTGTTGTAAGCCGCCCAGAGTCCCTTGGGAATTGGGCGGCATAGAAATGTGACTAACTAACTAACTAACTAATTAACTAACTAACTAAATAACTAAATAAATAAATAAATAAATAAATAAATGGAAATCGTCAAAGGCTTATGTAAAGCCACATAATTTCTGAGACATCATACAAAATGATGAAATATCAGCTTTATTCTTGGGAAACAGGAAACATGTTACGTAAAATAATAGAGCCTTCTACTTCCCAAACATTTGTCAACCCCAAATATCTGGTCTCGGTTGTAATGCAACCCAGGGCAACTACTCCCTATGTTACCACCCCTGATGGTTCGCATTGGAAATATTTCCTTGTTAAATCTAAGTTCCCCCCAATGTCCTGTGCATCGCAGTAGCTGCAGTTACAGGAATTAGTGCAGGAATTAGCTTTTCTTGATGATTCATAGTAACTTGAGTTGGTAAATATTCATTTATATGAAGATTGTAAAGGGCCCCGTTTTATATCGCATCCCGTGACGATCATCTTGTGTGGTATCTGGTCAAGAGTGGGTGCTTTAGCAGAGGAACTTTTCAGAACTGAATTGAACCCAGAACAAACAGCACAGTGGAAAGAATCAAAAGCTGGGCTTTGTTTTTCTGCTAAGTCATAATTAGTTTAACCACAGTTAATTGAATAAACTGAAAGTGGATGGATTCACACAACTTATATGGCACAGCTTCTAAGGTCATTCAGCCTGAAAGTTCATCACTGCTTTACACAAGTTACTGTTATTTCATCATAACCCAACAGACCACTGTCTGTGGAACTCCTTTTTTGGCTAGACCAAAGATGGCCACAAGAGGGAAGCATTGCTGCTTAAATTTAGAGGGTTTAAAAGAGCAAGGGCAGAGTAGCCCTATTCTAATGCAGTTCCATAGTCTTACTAAGGCAGCTGTATTTTTCATTTGTTGGTGTCATGTTCACATTTTGCACAGCTGTTTTGGTACTACTGGTAGTATTTGGCAGTGCTGCGTCCATACCATCTAGCTTGCAATATATGAGATTTGGCCTAGCTTAAGCTAAAACATGGGTCATCTGCCATCACCCCTTTTCCATAAACAGAAAATGCTAATAATGGAAACATTTATAATGGAAAATAACAGTTGGTGCTGACGTCCCAAGGAAAAGCAAAATCCAGTTTTCAGTACATTTCCCAGAAAATATGTGTTTACATACACTGCTAAGCCATGAGTTGACTAATGATGGCTTAGTAATTACATAAATGATTAGTGCAGAGTATGATAAACTCAGAGTCATGATTTATAAAGCACAGCAATGTCTGAGTTCATTCTCTAAATAGATTTTCCTTTTGCCTTCAGTTTTGCCCCATGAAGATGAAAATCTTAATATACTAAGGAAATATACATCAGGTTCAAGTGTCATCCTTCACTTCTTCTGGAAGTAACTCTCCAGGGTTTCTGGCAGAGAACATCTTTTTCATTATTTTTGACTTGATCCCTTTATCTTAAGAGATATCAAGAGCTGAATCCAGAACTTCCAGATCAGCTTTGTTTTTGAGCTATGATCCCTTGCGCTGCTCTTGCCATAAATAGCACAGGTATAAGAGAGGACTAGAACAGGTCTGTGCAAGTCAGTTTCATCAAGGAATGGAGAAAGACCTAAGTGCTTTATTAAGGTGTTTCATTTTGCCCTACTTGCCATTGGCATCCCAGGAGAGGGAGAGATGCTGTAATCACATAAACCAGGGGTCTCCAACCTCGGCAACTTTAAGACTTGTGGACTTCAACTCCCAGAGTTCCTCAGCCAGCTTTGCTGGCTGAGGAACTCTGGGAGTTGAAGTCCACA
>WNWU01000032.1:13036821-13085865 GCA_012654045.1 Ptyas mucosa | reverse complement strand
TGTGGACTTCAACTCCCAGAGTTCCTCAGCCAGCAAAGCTGGCTGAGGAACTCTGGGAGTTGAAGTCCACAAGTCTTAAAGTTGCCGAGGTTGGAGACCCCTGACATAAACCATGGAACTTTCTATTTGCATCTCGCACCCTGAGGCAAATATATGTCATATTTGCATCACTGTGCTGCTATTTTGATGACATGTGATTTGTTGCATATGCTTTTGTTAAACTGCATTTGCAGAAGCTTCTTAGCTGACTGCTGGAAAGGCTGAAAAAGGCAGCCACAGCAATGCACAGAGAACACTGCAGGAGTTTTCCCTCCCTTTAGAAACAAAAAGGCCATGCTGTTTTCTGAAGAAGCTGCTTAAGAGGGCAGCTGACAGCAGCAATTATTTCCCTGTGCCTTCCCATTTCACATCAGACTGGCTGATGGAACCCGCTGCTGTGTTTGTACAACATGCTTAACCAGGTCTGTTAAAGCTTTAAATAACTGCATTTGCACATCATGTAAAAGCTGGCAAATTTTACCACTGGTTAGGCTTCCTTGTGGCTTAACATGTGTAAATCCAGCCACTTTGGGTAGTTTATATATTGTGCCAACGTATAAAACGAATTCACCAATTTAAGAGAGTTTCATGAGTGCAGCCAGAATTCCTTGGTCATGTCACCCGGTAGTTTGAAAACAGGAGGCTTTTCCTGATTTTTCATCCCTTTGTGTATTTCTTGAGACTTCTTATTTACACATGCCATTGGGGGGGGAGGGGGCAGTCTCTTTCACCAGGGGCAATGAATAAAAATTAAAAGCAGCACCAGTTTGTTTACTATACACACCAGAGATTATCCATTTTGTTATTTGCCAGGTTTCTTCCAATCTCAAGAGACTGTCCTGGCATTCTGCTTCAGGTTGAAGGGTTTCTCATGTGTTTGACCTCCTCTGATTGCAGTGATGGTGGCAGAGGAAAGTCACAGGGTTAGCACATAAACGTTCAACATTATCCAGAAATGCTTCATGGATAGATGGATATGAATACAGATGGACTATTAATGCGGCATTTCTGGTTGAGAAGTAAGAAGCAGGGGCTTAAAGGTTTTTCTTACCCCCAGCTTCTGTTAGGAAGAAAATGATTACTCTGGAGGGAGGAAGTGTCATAATCTATGACAAAAAGGAGGGTGAAACTGCAGCCTAATCTGGCTAATCTGCCTTTTTTGCATCTTTTCTGGCAGTAGGTTGGGCTGCTGTTTGATTGGCAGTGTGAGAGCTAGCGTGGAAAGTGTTCTCTTCCATTAGAAACCACATACTCTCTCAAAGTAATACTGTAATTTTCAAGCACTTTTCATTAGTGTAAAGCACTTAGATTTATATACCGCTTCATAGGGCTTTACAGCCCTCTCTAAGTGGTTTACAGATCCAGCAGATTAGAGGAATATATGCGGGAATTAAGGAAAAAGGGGAGAGATATAGGCTTTTTATAATGCTCAGTCATAATTTAGAAAGCAGAATCACACCTTAAAAATAAATGCAGGAAGTCCATAACCATAAACGAAAGTCCCCTTTTCATGTAGCACAATAAAACTGTGGAACTCGCTGCAATCAGATCTGGTATTGGCTGCTAATATATAATATATTATATATCCCGTTCAAGGGGAACTGGACACATTCCCTTTAGGATTGGGCTACTAATCCGAAAGGCCATACACTCACAGGCAGCACACTTTTAAAACATTCTTTCTAAAACTGATGGCTGGGGAATTCTGGGCGTTGAAGTCCACACGTCTAAAAGCTGACATGTTTGAGAAGCACTGCGCTAAAAGGCAGCTTTGGGGAGCGGAGTGAAAAAGAGCGGTGCGAGGGGCAGCGTTGGATATGAGCCCCTTCTTGGCTTTTGGCCCTGGGGCTCTTTTGGCCCCATCGCGCCTCTCAACCTCTGCCAATTTCCCCTTCCTCGCCTTCGTCGGCGCCCCACCTCACCTGCGCAAGCGGCCCCGCCCCCTCGTCCCCTCACTTTTCCTCGCTGCTGCGGGGAAACAAGGGGCTCCCACACCTTGGCTCGGCCCCCGAAGCCATTTCCGCCGTGTGACGCTCCGGCCCATCGCCCCCGCCGCTGGAACTCCCACCAGTCCTTAAATAAAAGCTTCCCTGGAACGAGGTGCTGCACCTGAGACAGCTATATAAATATTGACGGGCTGAGAATAGCTCCCGCCTGAGCTGTTTTTAGCGCCGCCTGAACTGCTCCCCAGGCTTAACCACAGGATGCATCCCGAGCCGAGGGGCTGACACGTGCTCGCCCTGCGCCTGGCGCTCGGAAGGCGGAGGAGTCCTCTCCGCTTTGCCACGTAGGCCGGGCGAACGGCCCTGGGTCCAGGCGATCGCTTCAGGGCAGCCTCCCGCCCCCGCAGGCGGCAGCGGGGCAGAAAGGGCCGCGGGCCTGTCGGGGACCGCGCAGAAGAAGGGAGAGAGGCTAGAAACCGTTGCCAGAGGGGAAAAAAAGAGCAGCTTCGCCCCTGTCGGCGTCTCCCGCCTGCCTTGAAGGACAAATCCCAGTTTTAATCTCTGGCTCGACGTTTCCGATCGGAGGGCCGTCCAGGGGCCGTCCTTTCTCCCCTTAAAAGCCTGAGAGGTGTCGCTATGCGTGGCATAATTGAGCCAGTGAAAGTCAGACGGCAAGATCTCATTAAGCAGGAGGCTCGCTTGATCCTCCTAATAGGTCCTCCATGCAAGGGCCTGAGCTTGCTTGGAGGTTCTAGCTGGGGAGTGCAGCCGAATCAACCCTGGCGATCAATGGGGTGACAGATGTCGCAGCCGGGTTGCCCATTTGACAAAAAAGCGACGTGGGGAGGAAAGAAGCTCGTTTTATACCCTGCTTGAAAAAAATCAAGTGGACCAAGTCAGTGGGGTGGCAGAAATCCATAAGTTACTTGGGCCTCCAAGATATTTCCTTTGCATGGGCATTGGTGCAGGCATATCTGCTCTTGATGGATGGGATCAGAGCAGCAAACCTGGCTTGTTTTGGAGAGTAGGGAGGAAGCAAGATTTATTTTTCTTCCTATTGCTTTGATATTCCTCTTGACCAAATTAGAGACATTTTCCCCATTCTGTCTTACCTGTTAATCCTTGATTAATGCTAGTTCACTTCTTCTAAGAAATGAGAGAGAAGGTTGATAGGGATTGATTATTTATTTATGTGATTAATACCTTTATCCCTAGGATACTTCAAGACAGTTAATAAAAAGTAAAACAAAGGAAAAGTGTTAAAAATCATTATTCAGGGTATCTTAGAGGGAAGGGACCTGGTTGAAAAGGAGGGTCTTGATTATGGACGATCTGAAGACTTTTCTTGAAAGCAGATGTGGGAAGGGTCTTAACATAACTCCCAGGGAAGGCTTGGGCAGAGCAATGTGGGGCACGATGAGTTTGCAAGTGGTTCCCTCATATTCTCAACTAGGACACCTGAGAGAAAGCAGAATGACATCTTTTTTGGGGAAAGATGTGGGATTCAATTCTGATACTGAAACCAAGTTGCTGATCTGAGCCATATACTTGAAACCACCCTTTTATTTAGGATACTTGGTGCAGGCCTACTCTTGGTGACCATTTAGTCATAGCCAATATTGTTTTTTGGGATGTGGTGGCTCAGTGGCTAAAACGCTGAGCTCTTAGGGTTCGAATCCCTAGCACCACATAACAGGGTGAGCTCCCTTTTCTGGTCCCAGCTTCTGCCAACCTAGCAGTTCGAAAGCATGTAAAAATGCAAGTAGAAAAATAGGGACCACCTTTGGTGGGAAGGTAACAGCGTTCCATGCTGTTAATCATGCCGGCCACATGACCATGGAGATGTCTTCAGACAATGCTGGCTCTCCAGCTTAGAAACGGAGATGAGCACCGCCGCCTAGAGTCGGGAACAACTAGCACGTATGTGCGAGGGGAACCTTTATCTTTCCCTTTAATATTGTTTCAGAGCACATGACTAAAATATACAGTATGTTGATACCAGCTTTTAACGTCAAGTCCAAACAAGTCATGATGTGAGTAAACTGATATCTAACCACCACCACCCCATCTCTTTCCTTGGATGAAAAGCAGCTGTGGGGGAAAGGAGTGATTTGGGGATAGGCTACAGATGAATTCCCACTCTTGCCACAACTCCCATGCAGGCCTTATCCCTGGGCTCTTGTCTCGTAAGAAGGAAGAAAAGTAGAGCATGGTGAAAGTATTACAGTAATGGATGTTCCCCCAAACAAATAGCACGCGGGAGAGGAATTTGGAATAAGGCATCCACATGGGAAAAAAGATTAACCTCAGCCCCCTCCCCAGTTTCCTGCTGCTGCACCATAATTCTTATTTCTAATCACCTCCCTCCCAACCAAATATGTTTAGTTAAAGAACAAGGTGCTGTGAGATATGCATGGATCTCCAAAACATGAAAAAGAACCTTCCACTTTTTCAGAAAAGGACGTCCTTTTAAGTTCAGTGAATACACCTGAACTGAGAAATTATTTCTGTCCCTACTTGTACTTGGTAGTCATTTCTTGACAACAATCATTCTCACTCATCCCTACCATGTTGCCTTCATCTTGTTTCCCAGTCCACCAGTGAGGCAGCTTCCTCCTCAAGACGTGTTCTTTCTATTACAATTCTCCAGTTGCGACATGGAAGCAAAGGAAGGTGAATAGTAGAATAAGTGATCAGAAAGAGCTTATTATCCAGATTGATGCAGGTGCATCCCTTTTCTGCTGGTTCATGGTCAGAGTCTTCTGCCAATCACTCCCTGGACACAAAACATGAAGCCTACTTGATGTGTTGCTGCTGCCCAAATAATATAACACGAAATAGTGTAACAGACTGAAATAGGAAGAGGGAAATGCTGCCCTCCCTCTTTCCCTCTTCTGCATTCACTTCCAGAACACAAAGGAACGGTTACTATGTAAAAAAAGGAGAGAAGGGGGAGATAAATTTCAAATAAACGTGATATTCCCTTACAGCCTCTGCCAGCAACTTGACTCCATTTGTGATACTTGGTTTGTTTTTTCAATTTTATGATGACAGAATGGAGCTTAGGAGGGAGCAGCAGATGATGCCGTCTGGAGATCCTGGCAAAATCCTGGTGCTGGACCCAGCCAATTTCTGCTGCAGAGCCCTGAGTGGCAGATGTTTTTCCTGTGTGATGGCATATTGAAAAGGAGGACGGCAAAGCTGGAGGAGTCAGCCATCACTATTGCCTGGCCTGCATTGCATATACATAATCAGGACAACATTATTTGGAATACATTAGAGGCAGGATAGGGATCAGCAATGGGGTATAATTTTATGCTGGATTTATGCTAGAAACTCAAGGATGGATGGAAAGCAATTTAACTCAGCAGTAGGCAAAATTCCTTTCACTCATTCTAAGAGGAGGAAAAAAATGCTATATAAACATGTCTCCTTGTAACATTGAATATAATATATTTTGGCATTTTTTTTCTATCTCTGAAATTAATTGTAAGCACAAGTAAAGTAAAGTATTTATAATTTTAGATTTTTTTAATATTCCCAAATAAACATCTTCCTTTATTTATATTATTCCCCTTGTTTATTCAAAAAACCTAACTTTTTGGACATACCATCAGGAAAAATATGGCCAAGACTTGAAAGACTATGGATCAAATCTAAAATTACTGTCAAAGCTCTCAATGTAATATTGGACCAGTTAGTTTCACTTAGTGTAACTTGTCTCATAATTTTTTGGGGACAGAGAGAGAACTGAGCTTTGAATTCCTTGAATTACAAAGCAATGGATACTGTTTGCATTCCTCAATTTTTTTCCAAATTTAACTATAACCAAGTTACTAACTTAATTGCGCTAACTCAGCACAGGAATCCTGGGGACTGCAGTCCCATTTGAAAGATGCCAATTTGGATAAGGTTGCGTTAAACAAATTTTATTTGGATAAATAAGTGATGAAGTGAAAGCAGTTACAGTACATTAAAGTGTCATTTTGAACTTGATTAATCTACTCTATTTTTTCCATGCTTCAAATCACACCTAGAGGTTGGGCCTTTGATTATAAGAAATGTGCTGGCTCAGTTCGATCAGGAGAGGGAACCATAATATTTACAAATCTCCATGCACTGGTTTGCCCTGGCAAATCTCTCCAGAGTTGACATTGTGGCCTGAAAACAAGTTGCCCTTCCAGGGTTCTTGGAAGGTAACAGCTCTTCTCATGATTCAGTCTGCCCCATCGTTCATAGTTTGCCTGTTCTGGGTCATAGCAATACATTTGGAAAAATCTGGTACTTTGGCAAATTGCTAAGTCCCCTGACATCATTTATTCATAACCCATGTGCTGGGGAGAGAAGCAGAGAGACCTCTGTGTGGCTGGGCTCTGGCTTGACAAGAGAAGCCCTGAGACTTCACCAGGAAAGAAGTCAAGAAGTTTCCTGGGCTCATCCTGTAAGGCATCTTCGCTCAGCTGGGCCCTGCAGATGGGTGGGGCTAACTCCATTTATGGGAACTCAAGTTGGAAGGCACAGTTTAGGACTGGTAAAAAATTAATCATCCCAGATGGGTCTTTCCCTGAAAAGAGAGAGAAAAGGACTTGCCAGAATGATGAGCTCAGGGCTATTTTGAGGCTTCCCTCCCACCGTCCGGCTCTTCATGTCAGCAACCTACTCTTTAATTTCTAAGCAAACAGGCAGTTGCCACTAGCACATTTTTGCCTGGGATGCGGGCTACAGCCAAGGCAACAAGCTTCCTGTTTACTGCTCGTTGCTCCACTGGGCAGTGGGGAGGGAACAGCTACTGCCAGGATGAGGCCACAGAATGTGAGCCAGTAGCAGGTGTCCAGGAGATGCTGTGAATGTGTTGCTACTTGGAGGAGTCAGCAGTCCAACAAATCACAGCAAAGGTGGAACTGGATTACAGGGAGGTGTGGGACGAACTCAAGGTCAAGGAATGTGGAGCAAGAATGACTCATCTGGCAGGTTGCAGGTTGAGGGCTGTGTCGTGGCTACAGCCTGATCGCTTGCCTGATCCTAAAAACCTGGAGAGAATAGGCAGCAATGCCATTAAAGCAAAATGTCAGACCTGAAATTTAGGGCTTCACTGAGCAGGATAACTAGAAAATCCCTCAATGCAAAAAGAACTTAAATGTATCCATGTTTACAGGACACATTGACCCATGGTTAACATTAACTGAGAATAGCTCTCTGAGAATCTGAGAAGAGACTTGAATATGCCTACAAAATTATTATAGAAACTGAACCTGGAATATTCTGCATCCAAAGTTTACGTTTTGCCACTGAACCACACATATTCTTAGCACGTTAAAAATATTTGTTGCGCCCAATAATACTACCACCCCCAAGAAACTGAAGATTGGGGGAAATTAACCATATTTTCCAGAGACATATTTGCTGTGGGTGGGATAGATATTTTTTAATATACCAATTAAGGAGAATTCCAGTCATCAAACCAAATCAGTTTATGTTAGCAAAGCATTAAAAAGCTCTGCTTAACGCTAGGATGCATTTGTGACATCTCAGTAACATCATGGAAATATCCAATTATTGTCCATGATACTAATCCAAACACAACCAAAATATCCTGATCATTGCTGATGACTTTATCTCAGTAAGCCTGCCAAAAAATTGTTGGGTTGCTTGTTTTGCTTGGACAACTATTTTGGAGCCCTTTCCTGTTGGTACCATTGGAAAGGATGGTACCAACAGTACGTGCACTAAAGGGATGGTAGGCAATCTAGGAGCCTCCAGATGTTTTGAACTATAACTCATGTAATTCCTTGAACTGGCCTTTCTGGATAAGGCTGAATGGGGGCTAAAATATTTGAAGGATAGCATGATGGGCTCTTCTTATCCTAAACAGGTTCTATTTAAGGCAAGACAGGCTCTGATTGGATTGGAGATGACAGCTGTCTACATTTTTCTTTCTTCAAGTTTTTCTCAATGCATTTAAAAAGAAACAAGCTTCATCCTGATACAGAACAGATGCCATGGATTATCTTTGCTGGTTTTGACTGAGAAATGCAAACCATGGTTCAAATGATAGCCACTCCTTTCAGCGGAATAATAATTCTTTTCAAGATTGATTGTAGTACAGATTGTGATTAATTTTTATTGTTGTTGAACAATAAAACAACTCGGTATGAGTTGTTCATACGAACAACAGCATAAAGAAGAAAGTTGCTAGCAAGAGCTAAACAAAGAATAGCAGTGTTCTCAGATCCTTTATTTAGTGGCTCTTAGCTGTCTAGTGACCAATCTCCAATTACCCAAGAAGTACAGCTATGTAGCTATGCTGCAGAGCGTGCACATTCGATGTTCAGGATCAAACAAAAACAAATCCATAAGAGTTCACACCTATTTCAAATATATCTATTGTGTGTTAGTTGTGTGACTTCCTCAGTTATGGGGCAAGATATAATTTGAAAAGAAAAATCAGTGACAGATGACAGAACTTGTTAAGGAGAATAAGTATAGCTGTGTTTACATGAATTCCATGACACTGAATTTATCCAGTAAGCAATAATGTAACAAACAGGCTAAACATTGCACAACATTGTAGGTCACCAGAAAAGCAGGTGGTGGTGATGGTGATGGTGGGAATGGACCACTACAGGTTACTACTACAAACCAAGGACTATATCCATTGAAAAGACCATGCAGGAACAAGAAACTCCCACAGGTTTTTGAAAACAACTTTCATCCTCCATTATTGAGTTGCAGTTGGAGATGGAAGTGGAGCTGTTTCAGACCATAATGCAAAGCGCTGGACACTGTTTGGGTGCAAGAGGGTCACTGAAAAGAAGCACTTCACCGGACCCACCAAATCAGAGACGTAAGGATCCAGATGACCCCTAGGTGGCAGCAAAGAGGTACAGAAACCACTACGGTAGTGCTTCATCGTGTCCTCTGGTGGTTATCTAGATTTCAGCAGTTCAGATCTGGTAGCTGCGTCTTGGAAGGCCGCCTCTTCATCTTCTAACCTTGCAATAGCCTTTCACAATCCATTTTGTATTTCTGATGGCCTGATTGGCCCATGAGGTCCCCGATTTGAGGGCCACCCATCGAGGAACCTGCATCCTGCAAATCTTCCATCCTTGAAATGTGAACCGTCCCTCCTACCCAACGTTGCTCCTACCCTTTCCTCTTGCAAAATGCCCCTTTGCCCTTCCTGCTGCTAACGTTTGTAAGTACTGCAGAAACCCAACAGGTGAAGCCTCCTGAACCCCCTCCCCCGGTAAAGAGATATAGGATCGCGTTATTGTTGAGGTTCTGCGGCTCCTTTGGGGAGGGGGGAAGAGAAGCCTGCCCGGGCATACCCAAAAGCAGAGGGGCCGGGGGCACTTCTGGGGGAGGCGTCCTTTCGGGTACTGTGAGGCGCTCGCCCGCCCTGCCCAGATTCGTGCAGGAGCCAGAGCCGAAGGGCGGATGCCGCGGATAAAAAGGGTGGGACGGGACGGGCTGCTGGCAAAACTCGCGCTGGCCGCTTTCTTCGCCAGGGTCCCTTGTCAGCCAGAGGGTTTTGTAGCGGGTGACCAGCCTCCCCCTCCCCCTGAGGTCCAGCTGCTGACAAGAAGTTGTCGGGCTCCGGAGAGCACCTCTTTCCCCACCTTCAGCGGCTGCACGTGAGTAGTTACTGCAAGACCGACTCTGGATGCTGCTCTCTGGGGGCGCAGGGAGGTGGAGTTGGGGAGTGGGGGCGTCTGCTTTCGCATAATTTCTTTAACTTGGAAGGACTGAATCAAAAGTTGAAAATGGGCTAGAATCGTAAAACAGATACCCCTCCCCTTCCCAAGGGGGAAAAAAAACCCGTTTAAAAAAGGCTACTAAATGCTAAATGCTGATAAAATACTCTACACCTCTGACTTGCCCTGGTTAAGTGCCCCTGGACCCCCTCTGGCACTGAATGTAGAGGAAAGGGCCCAATGTGTCCTTTAGCACAGTCCACAGCAGTGTGGAATGGATAAATCAAATCCCTGAGTGAAGTATGTTAGATTGAGATCAATGGGCACAGGGAGATGGTGATGGACTTGTGCCTGCATGGCTGTCCCCTCTTCAATAAGCTGTGCTTTGCATGGAAAGGCGTCAGTGTGGAATCGGACATCCTCTGCAGCCTCTCAGAAAATCCTGGTCACAAATATAGAAAAGCAACCAATCATTTCACTCTACTGATGTGGCAGGATATTGGAGGAGATGGCAAGGTCCCATCCTACTCTTGTGGGTGGTTGGGCTGCTGTGCCATGAGCCTTTGGCAGGCTCGTCTATGCCTGCTTCCCCCTTTGTCATTCTCCTTCTGGTGAGGTGGTGGGGGGAAGAACCTGGGTCGTCTTTAAAATGAGTCCACATTGCTAAGTGCTTAATGAATAATTTACAATGCATTATTATTTGCTACTGCTGATTTTTTTAAAAAAAGAAAACATTTCCTCCTGGTTATTTTTATATTGTTGTTATAAATTGTCTTGTCCATTTTAAAGAAAACGAGGAATCCTCTGATAAGTGCCACTGACCCTTTCCTTTCCCATGTTCCTTTATCAAATTTTCTTGCCTCCCAGGGGTCTCCACCAGCACTGGACCAGAGATGCTCCCTCTGCAGGTGTATCCTCTTACCTTCCTCCTCTTCCTCCTCCTATGTCTTCAAGTACCTAGCTGGGCAAAGCACCCCAAAATTAAGCTGCGCTTGGTGGGGCCCAGGAGCCAAGCAGGTGAAGGGCGTCTGGAGGTGCTGTACAAAGGACAGTGGGGCACAGTGTGCGATGATGACTTCAACATCCACGTGGCAAATGTGGCCTGCAGAGAGCTGGGCTATGATCAGGCCATAAACTGGGCTCACAGTGCCAAATATGGCTCAGGAGATGGTAAGGACGGGCAGGAATGGAGAATGCTGTTGATCTCAAGTACTTTTTAATGCTTGCAGACCTGAGTCGCGACACCCATTTTCAGTGCAAGAGCTGGAAACTCACTAATAAAGGTGGTATTTAGCATGAAAGTATTCAAATTGTTGGTCTAGGTTTTTAAGCTCTATAGTAGCTTTCAAGTAAGCGGGCTATGTATCTTCTTGTTCTAAGTACTGGGATTATGTGAACCAGCAAGATTTTACTTTTCCTTGGCTCAAAACCACCATTAATTGAAAGATGGGGGAGATTGCATCCCACACATTTCACAATAATACTTCTCTTTCATCAAGAAATAGCAAAACAGTTCTGTATAACAAGTGGGGGGTCTTACAATACTGTGGGTACTTTGGGTCAGTGGTGGGATTTAGTCAGTTCGCACCACTTCGGGAGAACTGGTTGTTAACTTTCTGAGCAGTTTGGCAAACTGGTTGTTGGAAGAAATCATTAGGGCAGAGAACCAGTTGTTAAATTAGTTGAATCCCACCACTGCTTTGGGCTATGCTCACTTCAACTTTAGGAGAAAATCTGTAAGTGCCAAACTTTGCCAAAAGAAGATATGGACAAAGTCTAATAAAAAGTAACATGTTGGCCATAGTGTGCTCATCTTAAGTTAATGTAAATTAAATTAAATACATTTGTATTTAGGATGAGAATTCATGGAACCAGATTTCCCACATTTGCTGGGCTTTTTTGTCCACCAATCCAGCCTTCCTCAATGTATGCTCTTCAGATACACTGGAATGCGAGTGTTATTAGCTGTTCTGATGGGGAATGATACGAATTGTATTCCACCTGGAGGGTAGTTAGTTGGGGAAGACTACTCTAGTCTGATCTCTATCCAGATGTTTCCCATTTTCCTACACTTCTTCTATTCCTCACCAAATATATACGTAACAAGTTCTTTTTGGTGATATAGAAATAAAATTATTTGTTCTGATGTAACACTATTTGCTTGATTTCTCAAAATGATCCATGTACTGTATATTACAAGTGATGTTTGAATTGAAAGACTGGCAAAGTATAAACAGAAAATAGTATGGTATTTCCTAGGAAAGGCAATGAGATCAGGCTGGGGAAAATGAAACACTGAAAAGAGCAACCAGGGCTTCTGATCTTATGTATCTACAGGTCCCATCTGGCTGGACAATATGCGCTGCTCAGGAACTGAAAGCTCCCTGGCTGAATGTGCCTCCAATGGTTGGGGAGTGACTGATTGCAACCACAATGAAGATAGCGGCGTGGTGTGCACAGGGCCCCGCCGACTCAATTCTGCTGCTTCACATATCCAGCTGCAGGTGAGGACCTGATTAGAGACTGGAACTCTTTCCTTTCTATAATGATAATCTGGAGCATCCTATATGTGCACATTTGGAAGCCCTGCTGAGATCAATGGCCGTAGGAATGTAATCTTACGGTGAAATGAAGATCAGCCGGTTTTGTCCCTGCGCCGTTGCTGAGCATGTGCATGTGATGATTTCACTTTTCATTAACAGCAATCCCCAAACGGAGTAATATCCATTCTTTCTCTTGGGTAGGGTTCAAAGGTAGAAGAGGTACAAATCAAGCCGATACTGGCCCGGGCCAAATTGAGCTCCCCGGTCACAGAAGGTGCGGTCGAAGTAAAGCTCCAGGGACGCTGGCGCCAGGTGTGCGATGCTGGCTGGACTCGAAACAATACTCGTGTACTGTGTGGGATGCTAGGATTCCCCTATGACGGACAGGTGGCCACAGGATTCTACAGGTACGAGTGAGAAGTACAAGGGCTACGTGTGCAATGTTATATTTGCGATGAAGAAGGAGATAAATATAAACTGGAGGGACCACCTTTTAATGGCAACATAAGGCTCAGCATAAGCATCAGGCTGTTCTTTAGTAAAGAAAAAAGGGCTGTTTCTGTTTGTCTTGTCTAAAATTTCCTTTTGTTTCTCATGAAGAGGCCTGTCCAATTCCTTTTTGTGGGTTCTTTTTCTCCCCACACACTGGTAGTTCCGTGTGCTTGTTTCCTTCTGTCCGTCTTCTACACTCCACCCACTATTCTCTTGCTAAATACAGTTCTGCAATAAGCAGTTGTGGATGCCAGGGCCATTTTACCATGGGGTCCAGCCAAACCGCAGTAGGGTAATTATATAGTGAAGACTGCGCTTCTCAGAGATTGAGCAGAACCTGCACTTTCTGGCTCTGGCTTATGCATCAATGCTGTGGGACTAGCACCCCAGGGTCAACGTCTAGACTGTCCTAACTTGGTACGGTGTCCTCCCAAAGTGTTAGATCAGAAACACAGCCATGTTTGATGGGGCAGTGGCAGAGTGCTCAGGCTGAGGAAGATGAACACGTTCTCTGAATGCCAACAGGATCTGTGGACGCATTTTTTTTCTTGACCACATAGGTAAAGATGTATTTAAAGATGTACTTAAAGCTCCGGTCTCCATCATCTTCAAGTACTCTCTTTTTTCTATGATGATAGCCATAGCTCTTGCAGTTTATTTATGAGAACATCTGTGCAGGTACTGATTCAGGAGTGGCAGGGGCTTTAGGTAATTTAGTTCTCGTGGATAGCGCTGTCACCTTTCCTAAAAGAACAAATGAGAATACGAAGGACCATAACTTCAGTGTACTTGGTAATTCATGGAAATGAGAGTTCAGAATGGCTTCTTTTAAAAAATATATATATCTAAAAATTGTCAACAAAAAAATTGTCAACACGCAGCGAAGGATCTGAGTTATGTATCTACTGTTTCTGCAACGGAATTTTTAATGCTCCTGCCAAAGTGCATTTATATTAGATCATCTAATTTCTATTTCATCTATTTCAGGAAACTCTGGAATCAGAAACTAAAGGATCCAAGGTCCAGGTACGGAGTGGGCTCATTTTTTATTGCCTTGCAGTAGTCAATATTTGGGAAAAGAAGATTCTGGAGCCTCTAGAATTTATTTGCATGATTGCTTCCCGGGCCTTTAAGCAGTTAATTCACCAAATTTCAAAGCCTTTCCCCATTTGTGCCTAATAATGGTTTTTACCTGGCCCTTTTCTTCTGTGTTCCAATAATGTTGCCAACCATGAATGGGACAGGTTGAAATCATGTGTCAGTTTTAAAGCACTATTTTCTTCCTTATAATGACACCATTGAAGGACCGACTCAAGCTGTATAAATTCTGCCAGGCTTTGTCACCTTGGAGCAAAGTCAGGTGACTCCAGTGACTTGAAACAAAGGCAATAGAAACAGGATAGCAAGTGAGGACAGCAAATTTCACGCTAATACAGTTTTCTGCGAACTCAAGGATGGGTGGATGGCACTTCAATTCAGCCATGGAAAAAGCCTTCTGGAGGATGGCCAGAGGGATTATTATCTGACAAAAGGCAATCATTTCTTCCCTTGTTTTGCAGCCTAAAAAGCCTGAGTAAGAAGAATACCTTCTGGATCCATCAGATTAAATGCCTGGGCACTGAGGTTCACTTGGGTGAATGCAAACTACATGTGCTTCCAAAAGCTCAGAATCAAAGTGCCTGCCCACATGGTATGCATGCCTTGGTCAGCTGTATAGCAGGTCCTGAATTCCAGCCCAAGAAAGCCAAGCTAACCAGCCATAGCAAGCCTAAGCAGGTAAAAAGAAGTCAATTTTCCAAAGAATATTAATAGAGGCTCATATATCTTTACAAGTAGGCTCAAAATATTCACAGTGAAGAGCACTGACCATAGCAAAACCGTAGGATCTACTAGGGCAAGGACCAGTCTAATTCTCTGTCAGGAGGATTTCAGACAAAGAGTTCATAGTGCTTCACTGAATCAATCCTATATACCATAGTTGTTCCATCCTAGAATAGCAGTGGAAAGACCAAAGAGTTACAGAAAGATATCTGTGTGGCCTTAGAACTTTCATAAAAGGTTAAGAATGAAAGAGGAGAACTGCAAGTTAAAAACCTTAGATGGAAGCCCACCGGTTTCACTCTTTGCTGTTGACAGAGAACAAAAATCCATCTTTCATAAATATTACTAACCCACCCTTCTGTTTGTTGGTCCCTAATCTCTATCTCCATTCCAGCAGGAAGCCCAGGTGCGTCTCCGTGCAGGTGCACACATAGGTGAAGGGCGTGTGGAAGTGCTAATAGGTAACCAGTGGGGCACTGTGTGTGATGAAGGCTGGAATCTACCTGCTGCCAGTGTGGTGTGTCGGCAGTTAGGTTACGGCACTGCACGAGAAGCTCTTTCAGGAGCACAGTTGGGCCAAGGTGAGTGGAAGGGATGAGGGAAATCATAAAGTGGGTGGCGTAAGGCTCAAAGTAGGAAATTTGCATCCTTGATAAATATGGAAGGAAAAGGAAGACTCTGGATAAGTTACTTCTAAGAAACATTTCATGGAGTTTCTCAGAAGCAAGCAAAATCCAGAAAGGGTGACAGAGTTCTGCAATACCAGAGATAAATTTCAGGAATAGGAAGAAGAGGATGAATTTGGAGAAGACTGAGTTGTGGGACCAAAGTAAAAGAATGGAGACTAGGAAGATCCATGTATCCCTAGTAAGAAAGAATCAGACTGATAACTGTGCAGGTGGGGAAGAATTTGGGGTGTAGCGTGTGTGACATGCAATGTGATGGGACTCCATCCTATCAAGAATAATTCATGTTACAGGCCTAGGTCCTATCCATTTAACAAGAGTGCGGTGCAGGGGACATGAACGATCACTGATGGACTGCAGGTCCCAAAAAGCAGCTCAGACAGGATGCCGGCATGACAATGATGTTGCTGTCCGCTGCAATGTGCCTCAAACAAATGTCCAACGTCAAGTAAGATCCAATTCTTTGGCTAAAAACCAAAACCGGGAGAAAAATGAATAATACAAGGAGATGGGCTGCTTTTGCTAAACATCTCAGAAGAGAAAGTGTAACTGACCTAAGAAAGAGTAAACTGGAATGAATAAAGAGTTGTTGGGGCCATGTCTTACTTGGAAAAATATAGGGTACCACAACTTGGCAGGCTGCAAAAAAAAAAAAAAAGCCACTGCCACTTGACCAATCTGAATGGCCTTCATACAACCCATTATGCATTTCTAAGGAAACTTGTATCCAAATTGTCAAAAACTCTAATGACGCCGACATAGTTTTGGATTCACCTGTAACATGCATCTCGTTACATCACAATTCTTCCGTTCTATTAAGCCAGTTTTCATCCATTCAGATCCGTCTGGCTGGTGGACGCACTTCAGAGGAAGGTGTTGTAGAAGTACTGGTGCCCAGAGGAAATGCCTTCCACTGGGGTGCTGTGTGTGGGGAACACTGGGGACTCAAGGAGGCCATGGTTGTTTGTCGACAGATGGGGCTGGGCTTTGCAAGCCATGCTCTCCAGGTAAGTGATTGCCTACATTATTGACTCACAATGTTAAGTACTGAGTGCACCAGCACAATTCTGGCTTGCTTACCCAGTTGTAAATATGGTACCTGATGTCCCAAGTTTTCAAGTTAATCATGATTGGGCAAGGGCTTAAAGGAAACCTGGGAGCTTATGTACCCCAAGACAAGGATTTCAAATTCAGAGCCTGTATTTACTTGGTTCCTACTCCCTTGTTCCTATTCCAGGAAACATGGTACTGGCAGGGCAATACAGATGCTTCTGAGGTGGTGTTGAGTGGTGTGCGCTGTAAAGGCACAGAACTGTCTATTCTACAATGTCAGCACCATGGACCTGTCCATTGCCCAAATGGAGGAGGCCGTTTTGTTGCAGGAGTCACCTGCACCCAGAGTAAGTGGAAATAAGAATGGTCTGGTCTGGCCTGGCCTGGCGGTGTTTAAAGCTAAGACAGTGGGATCACATATAGTAGAGCAGCTATCTTAGGCATCAGAGCAGTTATGAGAGCCACCTTTTTGCCTAGGGCAAAGACAGATTTATTTATTTATTTATTGTTATAGTGAGGTTGAAGAAAGAAATGTTGAGAGTGCAAAATATATAATATGGTGTCTATGGAGATTCTCAGTCATCCAGGTCATGGTTGTCCCAAAGGTGCTTTTTCAAGAGGCAAGTGGACTTTCTGGTTTTTCGCTGAAGACGGTTCGTTTCTCATCCAAGAAGCTTCTTCAGCTCTGAAGAAGCTTCTTGGATGAGAAGCGAAGCATCTTCAACGAAAAACCAGAAAGTCCACTTGCCTCTTGAAAAAGCACCTTTGGGATATAATATGATGGACAAATCTGCAGAATGCGGCGTAGTTGGACTGGGATATCAACTGCCTAACATTATGGGCCTAGAATTCACACTGTATGGATTTAAGACTTCATGCTCCACTTGTCTTTTTAGATGCTCCAGATCTAGTAATGAGTGCCCAGCTGGTAGAGGAGACAGCTTATCTTGAGGACCGCCCATTGAACATGCTGTATTGTGCCCATGAGGAAGGCTGCCTTTCTGCCTCTGCTGACCGTATGAACTGGCCAGAGGGGTATCGACGCCTGCTGCGCTTCTCCTCTCAGATTCACAACCTAGGCCGGGCTGACTTCCTTCCCAAAATTGGCCGTCATGCATGGATATGGCATGAATGCCACAGGTAGTTCTTGACACATCATGGCCAGTAATATGTGCTTCTTCGTTATATGAAGTGCTATTGCTATCCGATGCACTTTGAAACGGAAAGCTGTTGTTAATTCCTGTTGGTATTTTTGTTTATTTTTTTTAAAAAAACACATCCAGACTTTTCCTTTTCTAAACCTAGCCTTTTCATCTCCCTGTAAGTTAAAGCTCACGTGTCCCACTGAAAGATATCCACCCTTGCCAGCTCTTTTATGGTGGGAGCTCAGTTTGTTGCATCTGGGAAAATAGCAATGTTTATGCTAAAGCTATCATTATGGTTGAGCATGGATGAAGAGCTATAATAGCAACTGAGCCAAAAGCCCCACTTAATTCGTCTACTTTGCTTTGTTTCATGGCTCAGCAGATCTTTGCTTTTTGTTGCCACAAGTAGCAAGAATGACTGTTTGGCTATTGCCTAGACAAGCCCGTTTCTTCCAAGCCATAGTTTTATCCTGACCTATTGTAGCCTTCTGATTCCTCATTTTCATCATCCCACAGACATTTCCACAGCATTGAGGTTTTCACACACTATGACTTATTGACACTCAATGGATCCAAGGTGGCTGAGGGACACAAGGCTAGTTTCTGTCTGGAGGACACCAACTGCCCAGAAGGTAAGAGAAAATTCATGAGATTCAAAAGGCTACAGATGTTCATCAGAAGCCTATTGTGAGAGAGGCAAGGCCTACTCTCTCCCACTTAGTCTATTCTCTTCCATATAGGAATGCAGCGCCGTTTTGGCTGTGCTAATTTTGGAGAGCAGGGTGTCAGTGTAGGCTGCTGGGACACATACAGACATGATATTGACTGCCAGTGGATAGATATCACTGACGTGCCCCCTGGGAGTTACATATTCCAGGTAAGTCTGGGAAGGAATCTGACTTGGTCTGAGCACAGAGGTATTAGCATAAAGGCATAAATTTGGCCCTTGTTGTAAGTTGCTTTGTCATGGATTTTTAAAAAAACTAAAACTGGGAAGGGGTGCAGAGAAGATGGGAAGAGAGCAAGCAACCTGAACTACAAGCCATCCTTTCCCCTCCCACTCCCCTCCTTTTTTTTGCCAGGTTATAGTGAACCCTAAGCAGGAGGTAGCAGAGTCTGACTTTTCCAACAATGCCCTTCGCTGTCAGTGCCAGTATGAGGGACAACGTATTTGGTTGCATGGATGCCATACAGGTATAAACACAACAGAAAGCCTTAACTATGGTCAGAATATAAACTGTGTACCACAGCCTGGAGATATATCCTGCCCTTTGGCATTGCCAGCTGGGTTAATAGCTCTCCTTTCTTCTTCTGTCTTGTTTGTAGGTGACGAGTATGGTGCCAGGATAGAGTGGGATGAGGAAGCACAACGGAGACTGAGCAGCAACTTTGTCTAAGGCAAATCTTCCAGAAGCAGCTGGAATTCCCAAGGAACCTGGATCTAGATCTTCTCATGGCTCAAAGCAACCCAACACGAGCTATGATAGAATCCAAGCAGCTGCTGGCTAACACAAGAACTAGATTCTGCAGACAGATTCTTCCAAGACCCTCTTCCCTCCTGGTCATTTGTCCAGGATTTTCACACACAGTAACACCATATACAGACTTTATGGCCATACTGTGACTATCACTACTTTGCCTTCTATTACACAGTCCAGCTTGTCTGGTCTGCTTTCTCTATTTATTCAGCTTGGCAACTATGGTCAACTATGGGACTGAATTGACCTGACGGGGGACACTACAGTCTTTCTCATGTCCAGCTAAGAGAATAGTTCAGAGGCAAAAAGGACCATGCTCTTGCCTTGCTGGCAGAAGGGGTGTGTGAGTAGCACAGCCCAGAAAAACTACCTCAGCCAGCACTATCTGCTGACAAGCTTTTATCTCAGGAGCTGGTTCATCTCAAGACATATATCATTCTTTTCAGCCCCATATCCCCCCTTTGCCACAAAGGCATACAGCATGCAACGTGCCAGTAGGCCCACGCATCCATACCCACCTTACCTCTGATGCAAAAGAGCTTCGTCCTGCCATGGATGCAGATACCTCCAGATCCAAGAATTCAAGTCAGACCAAAGGATGCAGAAAAGGCACCTATGAGCCCTCCTGTAAGAAGGCACTAGTTGGGCCATGCTATTAGTTTAAATATTAAGAGATTAGGGAAGTGGAACGATATTATTAACTATGGAATTAGTAATGTGCAATGAACCGTGATGGCTAATAGGAAGCGTAAAATACTATTTGGGGATCACTTGCTCAGGGAAGAATCACAAGCCTCTCCCAAGAGAAACAAAAGGTGCCATTTTGTACCACATTTTATAGAGTTTGACCCTGCCAATAAAAGGCTTTTTGAACCACATAATAATATTCATGGTTGAATGAGAGAAATCAGAGGCAGAGATTCTTGTGCCATCCACTTTTTTGCTGCTAGTTCCAATGATGAAGTCCAGCTGAGAAAGCTTGGAAACAGCACACGGCCAGTCTGTTTCTCTGCCCACCTGTGTGGAGCAGGGAAGCATTGCTTCAGAAGCAGCAGCATTAGACTGGCTCAGGAGAGCAGAGGATAATGCTAGCAGAGAATGGGTGGAAGCAGTAATGTCACAAATCCAAAGGGAATACCCACAGATCTCCCAGTAGGAATGAGGCAAGCCAATGTGCCTATGAGGGAGAAGTCAGGCAGAAAGAGTTGATCATAGCAAAGTGGCACCTGCCTCCCTCAGCAGCCCCACTGCAGGGTTCATCCAGGCAACAAATAAAGCCTAGCTATAGGCAGGAGCTTGCAATAGATCAGGCGCTGTGGAAGGGGGAGGGCATCTCTCAGGCTCACGTCAAGGAAGGAAGAGGAATGGATGGGAGTGATTTATGCCTGCCCCCAGGAAAGCCAAGACTCAACGGCCCCATTGATCTCCAGCACCACAGTAGAGTCGTACTAGAACTGTAATCTCCCCCTCCCCAAAGCAAGCTTGCTTTTCTCTTACAACTGAGCTCAATTGGAGCACTCACTTCATTGGTAATCCTGCAATGGATTAACAAGCAGCCAGAAATATGTTAATCTGCCTGGCCTTCTTGGTGATGGAGTTTAGCTTATTTCATAATGAACCCAAGGAAACCAGGGGGGCAGTGAAGCATTCTCTCCTTCAAAAGTGGAGGAAGGATGTGGGGTGCAGTGGGAGATGGGAACAGCTTAGCAGAGGCCAACCCCTTTTTCCTTTGATGCCCCATCAGAGGTTCCACTCCTTGGGAAAAGTACCTGGTCCCAAAAATGCTGATATACAGTTGTTCTAAATTCACAACTAGCAAAAGTATTTTAGCTGAAACAGAATCTTCACAACAGTGTGACTCCTCCTCTGGAACAATTCCTTTAAAAATGTTACTGGGCTGGTGGTAATCTATTTTGGGTGAAGTAGGGAGGGCCAGGAGATTTTTAATTTCTCTGGGACCTGGGACAATTCAGGCAGTGGGACGCTGATTCTCATTATCTGAACTCTCAACCGGAGAGAGAACTGATTGGATCATTGGGTTTTCTGTGGTTCAAGACCAACAGAAGTGAAAAAAAAATTAAGGTTGGCTTCAATTTGGGTATGAAAATGGAGTGGAAAAAATTGTAATAATTTTATTAAATGTTACAATTCAGACGATAAAAGCTAATACAAACTACAAAAAATAAAGATGTAAAAATAGAAATGTTTTTTAACCTTGACCAAATAAACTAACTTTATATTTATTCTCATGTTTCACAATCTTGTTCTTTAATCTCTTCAAATATGTCCCAGAACTTATTTGTGTGTACCAAGGAGCCAAAATGTTCAGCATCAAGGAGTATGAAGACCAGTCTTCTGTTGGGTAGAGGGAAAAATCCATTTCATGTACTTTGACAGGAAGCAGTGGTAAGATGCTATAGAACAGAAGTATGCATTTTTGGTGTCTTTAGAAACTACAGTATAGAAGTTGCTGCCACACTGAAGAAATACTTTGTGTATGGAATGGAGAAAAGGGTCCTCACGCTCTTCATCTCAAGTAGACTCTTGATATGGTCTTTATTCTTTAGAGTACAGACAAGAATTCTCTTAACTCTGAAGAAGACAGTAAAAAAATGAGACCTAAGCTCTCTTCCTGGAAAACACGTATATCTTTCCCATTTTTTTCATGGAGAAACTCCAGGAGTTTCTGGAAACACTTTTGTACACATTATTTTAGCTGTGAGTATAATATAAGTTCAATATTTATTTGTGCGTCCAAAAGTGATTACATTCTTAGTAAGCTTCTTCAGCAAATTTTCTCACCAGCTCACAATTCATGGGGAGAGTCATTTTTCATGAAATATCTTGTATGTACAACTACAGACCTCCATCTTCCAACTCAGTGCTATGCTAACTCTGCAATATGAGACTGATTCTATTTTCTTAGACTCCTCATCTCCTTTGATTTTTTTTCTCCTTGTCATCATTTGTATCAAGTAATTTATGTGATCTTCGCTCTGAAGATTAAATATCTCTGCTAGATGGACCAGACAGGCATAAGGGAAGCAGAAATAACTGAAACATGGGGAACAGGAAAAGCAAAAGAGAAATTGATTGCAATCTGCAGGATAGATTTAACAGAGTGGAAGCTGAAAAGAACCTTCATAGTTTAATGGAGTGCAGAGGCAAGAAGGCAACCATATTTGAGGCTTACATGGAACAGAAAGGGCATGGAAGAACATACGAGTTCGTATTCATTCTATGACATAAAATCCTCATCTATTAATTTAATGCCATTTTTCATGTTGATGTGGGAAAAAAAGGCTAGCACCTCAAATCTTCACTTGCTCAATATGCTCCTTCCCTACATTTTCAAGTGCACCATAATCTCAATAAATTCTCTCTTCTTCAGTCATTTCTCCTTCATTTCCAAACTTCTTGCACAGCCTCTTCTTAGTTATATACACTCACATTTACCTTACCCATTTAATTCTACATTTTAAGGCATTAGACTAGAGTATGCAAAAGATTTCTAGTCTGAATTATTTGTGGATGAAACACCTCATTTCAGACTCAAAATGGCTGCCCCAAGGGCTTCACCAAAGGTGTTTGATGCTGCTCTGACCCTTATGAAATGTTCAAAAATCAAAATTCTTGTTTCAAAAGTACAAGTTTGTGAGCCTTTTGGTGTCATTAACTTTATACTATGTCACATTTGTATTGTTTCCAGATACTTCCCAATTTTACCAATCAAGAGATATCATGCAGTTATTCCGTCTTTATATATTTTCTGAGGACCAGAACCCACAAGTAGCGGAAGACAAGATGTTATTGTCCCATAAAAATTGGAATGTGTGGCAGGCTGATCATGCAGAAAAATCTCTTCTAGAAGTTCCTATGTGCCTGGTACTCCTGCAAAGAACACTTAGACCAGTGTTTTTAACCTTGTCAGATAGAAAATATGTAGATTTCAACTCTCAAATTCTGGAAGTTAAAGTCCACACATCTTCAAGTTGCCAAGGTTAAAAAACACTGACTGTTCTTAGGATGGTGAAGCAACTTCCATCCAACTTTCATGCCTCAAAAAGCAATTCCTACAACACTATATGTATATTTGGACAGGGAAGAATACTTAATTTTTCTCAGAAAGAAAGCACTACATTTTGAATAGTTGGAAAATGCACATGTTTTCCCAAGAGAAATGCAACCATGAAAAGACAAGTGAGGATTATATATACAACAGATGAACTAGAAATGGAAATTTATCACGCAACAAACAGGGGGAACTAAAATACACTGGAACGGATTACAATGATTCCTTTAATAGAGGGCAAAGATCCAAACTCTCATTCCAACTAAACTGAATTAAACTGAGGATTTAAGAAATGAAGAAGGAATCAAACATAATCGCTCCAGAGGATACTTATTTCATAGCCCTTTATGATACTGCTTCAATATTACTTTTGAGTATTAAATGTTTTCAAAATCCCAACAGGGCTGAATTTAGCTAAAACATTATTTCCTGGTAAAGAAGTATATGAGTCACAATAGGATCACTGCAGAGGGGAATGGGCATGATGCCCAAGCCAGAATTGGCCGGATCAGATTTTCCAAGCTTCTATCTTGAAATGTGCAGTAAACACATTCAATAACTGGATTCTGCAATCAACACGGCCAGGTATTCCTTAGATTATTGCAGTTCTGATAAGAAAACACCTAGAAACATTCTGCCATTTTAAAAATTATTCTTGCTTTGAACCAAATTACTGACTCTGTGTTAACACATTTCTACTCTTCCTCTCTCCACTTCAGGAGGACTGCAGTGAGGCAATATTCAGCATGGGAAATCTAAATATGGTTACCAATGATCAATGCCCAGAAAAAATAAATCGGCTGCTGGCACAGTTTTAAGTTTGTGCCACTGAATCTTGCAAAGGATCCAGAAACCCTCAAGAATCAATGTGGGCTTAAATTTGTGAGAATGAGAATGCAGTCAGAGGAAAGCCTTTGAGGGAAGTTGTATTAAACCATCAGGAGAGATGGAGAGTCAGAGCCCAACAAGTTTCTCTAGCTTTCCAAGAATGTCCAACTGACCAGCCCATAATTGATATTAGGGATCTCCAACCTATTTGAGTCAGAGCCAGGCTTGAGTTTTGTGAGTGCATCACAAGCATGCAAACCACAGGTTGCTGTGAGGGGGAGAAGAGTGGATGGACTTGACTTTTCCCCAAGTGGCTGTTATAGCAAGCGCAAACAGCCCATTACCAGAAGGCAACTCTATAAAATTGCTGATTGTTAACTCCTCCAGCTCCCATGATACTCCTACAGTTCCCAGAGTGTCGGAGATTAGAGTGATTTACAAATATTGCAAAATAAATAAGTAGCTTTTAGCTAGCCTTTTCTCTGGCCAGATAGGCAGCCTTTTAACAAAACATTGGGCTGCAGTAACCCACCATTTGTATTTTCTAAGAATGCCTATGAGGCCCAGAGGAATTATTGTAAATAAAGATGATGCTGGAGGCTGGTACTTTAGAGGGCTCAACCATGTCTCATGTTTCTTTTTAGCCTGCCAATTCCTCCCCCCTCCCCCTCCCCATGAGTTTGGATTGTTGCTGTGCGCATACATACTGTTACTCCAATAAGTGATATCTTTGAAAGACTTCTACATAATACTGTATATCTGTGTTATATTTATGTAACAGAGTTGCTGATTAATAAAAATGGGCAGAACCTGTCTTAATTTATCTACCATTGGTCAGTATAATGGTCACTGACATGTGTTTGAATGTACTGTTAAATTTTTCTGGCTTTGCAAAAGTTTTTGGGACAGACGATTTTATCAGTAGCAGAGGACAAAAGCAGACAAGAACCAGCTCCATTTTCTTTTTATTATTTCCAATCCAATGGAAATATTGGAAAGAAATTATACAGAGGGACCCAGGACCCTACTGTGTCTCCTCAGCACAATAATTATCTGAAAACTGAACAGACCAGGGCCAAATTTGGTGCTGGAAATAAAGCAAGCAAAATAATTTGGTGCTGGAAATAAAACAGGCAAAGAAAAATTGTGTTCAAGTATGACCCAGATCAAGCCAGGGGCTATAGAAGAAAAAGAAATCCAGAGTAACCCCCCACCCCACCCCCTGTGGAAAGGCAATTGAGCTTGGAGTGTGTTGTGATCTTCATTTAAAGTCTCACTTTAAGGTCAAATGTCCCAGAGCAGAACTATTTTAATGAGCTTAAAGGATCCAAGCATGTTCTGCATGCTTCTTCTAAAATTAAGAGAAACTAGAAAAAAACTGAAAGCCAGATGAGGCAGGGAATCTGATATGCCCTGATACAAGGGGATCATCCACGAGCACATGAGCGCTCACAAATGCTTTTAATGCCTTCTGAACTCAACTTACGCATGTTCCTTCTTGACCATAGAGATTATTATGAAAGCCTAGGAAAGGGCCTTTCTCCTTTAAGGAACTGCTGATAGGGGGGAGGGGTGTCTATGCTAGATCTGAAGCCTCTTTGCATAATTTAGATCTGAACACTACACGCTTTTGGTGTTTAGATTTTAAAGCAACATCGAGGAGACAAATCTTAAATCTGTTTCTGGAGATAATTAGAATAGTTCTCAAATTCTATGGCATGTTTTGCAACAGTGCAATCCTAACAGAAATGGCAAGAGTACAGGAAAAGAGGCCAATAACGGATCGAAAAGACAATTCCTGTCTCGAATAAGGCATGGGACCATCTAAGCATAGGATCTAGGGTATGCCAACTTAAAGAATGATCTACATGTTTGCCTTAAAGCCACATTTACAAAAGAATTAAATACAGTTCTTCAATAAGCTTCAATGCAATTGTTCCTAAGTAAATATGAAATTACTTGGATGGCTAGTCTACTCTGATGCAAATGCTGATGGCCTTTCACGCAGGGAGGCTCTGCAAACTGCCAGAAACTATAAATGGGAATGAAACCTAATTTAGTCACTCTGGTGTATCAGATTGGAGAGTATTTAGTTGGATCAAATAGACAGGGCTTGGTTCAGGTATCACTTGGCAGAGTAGGGAATTAGACTATTAGAACTGCCAGGAAAAGCAGTTACTACCCATCCGCTCCTATTCCAGAATACTGCCCACATCACAGGCAAGCACTCCACCCTGCTCAAATGGAGACACAACCGGTTGCTGTTCCAGGTACGGAGATGGCTGTAAGTCTGGCTGGCCAGCAACAGGCAGCTTGCCAGAGCATTCCAGCTCTCAGAGCTGCCTTGGCTTACTCTGTGTGATTTGACCCCGAACAATCTCAAGCGGAATGTCCCATAGAGAGTATCTCCAGTCTCCCTGTGACTAGGTCAATGCCAGGCACACATCCCTAGTGAACTCTGCTCCGCCCCCCTTCCGAAATGCCATCTCCAACATGACCTCTTGATGCGCTGTCTTGACCCACAACTTGAACTGGGACAGATTGTGTTGATCTAGAGTTTGAGCAGCAATTGTGTCTACTGCTGTGCAGTAGCAAGATCAGACTGATGTATTTGGATCTTGATTTCTGCACCAACTAAGCGGAGACAACCAAAATTCTTGATCCAAACTTAGAGGGCTTGACCCCAAGCACAGCTGGGAGTGCCTGACCACAGGAATCTCCGGCCCAGCCTGGCAAAGGTGTGTTGTTGATGTACATTTACAGGAAGCAGCCAATCTGCCTGCTTTTTGGGTGGTGGTAATGCAGCTGCTCAGAACAGAAAGGACCTTGTCTGCTGGTCTTTGAGATACATTCCTGGGGAGTGGGCGGTGGTGGTGGTGGGGAGGGAATGCTTGTAAATTAAAATCCAACAGGCCAAAGCTGGCTTGCTTTTTACTTATGCCTGTTTTTACAGGGTGGGAGTGACATGCTGCAAGGACTGCTGCCAACATATTCCTGCCATAAGGAGGGGAATCCCACACAAGTGCATAGAGCCTCTTAGGAACGGTTCTGCTAGGAGGTCCAGAATCTGACTGGGTAGCAGGGTCTCCCAGCTGGAGCCCGATTTCCCCGTAGGGGAAGACTTGCTTTCATCTCAGCTCTTCAGATGAACTTACGAGGATCCCATCAGGAATGGGTTTCTAAGAGAGAAGCCCCTTTCTTCTGGGCATCTTATGTTGACTTCCGTTCTAAAGGATCTGGAAGAGGAAGGTCTGAGTCAAATCCAACCTTAGTAACTCATTGAGTTGCTGTCACACCTCTGCTTACTTTCCAGTGCTGAAGATTCATAGAGTTACTTGGAGGCAGTAAAGCTGCCTGCATCACACGACACCATATAAAATCAAATCAACTTTAATAGCAAACTCAGCATTGGGCACCTGGCCATCCTAGTGGGCCTGATCTAAAAGCTATCACGGTTCAGTCCCATCCCACTGAGCACAACATGACTCAGTGACCCAGAGCACAGATAGGCCCTGCCTCCAGGCTGCTTTAAACTAATGTGATGAGTGCATTTGGATTACATTCTATGGCATTCAGAACAGCACTGGCAGGACTGTTAACAATACAGCAGCTCTTCCTGTGGTACTGCGAGACTCCAGTCCCACTCTTTCACAACCTTCCAGCCAGTAGCTTGGGTTCACATGACTCATCCTGGCATGTCTGGCTACTCCAATGCACTCCCCATATCTTATTGCTTCCCCCAAAGGGGATGGTAGAGTCCCTCAATACTGTAAGCACAAGCTGCCATTTGTCAGTTCCACTCCATGAGATTTTCAAGCAGGCCTGATCAACTTCCCTCTTCTTGCACTGGCTGCTGACTCACTCCCGACCTTCCCAGGCATCTTCCTTTTGCTTGGCCTCCAAGAGCTTCCGCTCTGCAAGACAAAATGTGATTAGGGAAGTAGCGGTCACATGAAATAGAGCTGATCAGAGCAGCAACTTCCAGGGCTTTGGTGACCCTTAATGCAGCCTTGGTGTGCGTGCATTCTCTCTTGATATCCCTCTGAGGTAGAAGGCTGTTGTCTCTGCTTCGTTGGTGCAGAGATCAAGAGCCACCTCAGCAAACTGTGGACATGCTCACATCATTGCACACTGGAAGCGTTCACTCAATTACCCTGCACAGCGCGCCTGAATCCTATCCCTTCCTACACATCCATGAAACATATTATGAAGCTGCATTTCACCTGAGATCAGCCTAGAGTATTTGCTTGTAATCTGTTTGAAAGCCTACTCAGCAGAGGAGAGTAGCAAATTACTGAGTTGGTAGCTACAATTAAATTAAAATAAGCTATTCTTATGCTCTCACTATTTTGAAGCTCAGCCTGGTTCAGGGTTCTGTATTCCGGAGTAGTACTATTGTTCAGTACAGTAAACAGAACTGGAGCACCACCTAGTGTCCACTAGTGAACACTGAAGACCTGACACAATTGCATTTCCCATATATCTTTTTCCTAGAGGGACTGAATATACCACAGCTTTCTTCCCTCAAGGCACTTAATTAGAGCTATAAACTGCTCTTGCTGCTCGGGGGAATCCTTGTTCTCTTCCAATGCTCTTAAAGAAGAAGGATAGGAAAAGAATTCCTAGTCCTTGCATGAATTCAAAGAGGCACACCTTAGTAAGTACAATGAAGGCATTCAATTAACAAGGCTACATAAACCTAGACATCACATATTTAATGTTGATGCTTTCCCCTCCCTAAAACATCTTTTGCATGGAGCTCATAGTATATCTGATCCCGATATTATTGCTGGAAAGATGGCAATGATTATTGGATGCATATCCTATTCAAAAAGCCAAACCAGTAGAGAAAAGCAATCTTTAACAGTTAATTACAATAAGAATGTCTAAAAAACTTGAATAATCAATACTTATACTCCAATTTCAAAAGAACAATTGAAGAAGGTCAACAAATACTCTACAAAATAGCTGCTTCAGAATATGCCACGGAAAAATGGGGGAGGGGAGGGACTGTACGGAAAAGGAAAGATAGAGGAGTTGAGTTTACCAGAATTATTAGAGAGAAGAGGCAATGTTACAAAATGGAGCCACCTGGAGATCTATCATTTGAACTGACAAAAAGTTGTCAGCATTTTCCCAAAGTGCAAAGTGTGTTGTTAAAGAAAAATACTACAAATAAAATATTTGCATTGTTAATGACCTGCATTTCTCATCTGATTTTCAATGCTGTCTGAATGATAATGTGAGCTTGAAATATAGCACTTTCATAAAAGATCACAATGCCAGTAGAACTAACTTCTACCCTTTCTTTTCCAAAAGGGAGTCCATAGCTTCTATATTTAATTTTTTCATCCTCATTTTTTATCATTTCTGGTCCATCTGGACAAGATTCAACTCTGCCTTCCATATCTACCAGCTCTGGCCAAAAAAACACCCAAACCACCTTCTCAGTGGTTCTGTCTAAGACAGCAAAGATCTGGATTCAGGTCACACAATCAAATTTAATTCTCAGCCCAATCTATCTTGCAGGATTTCTTTAAAAAAAAAAAACCAGAAAAGATTTATCCATGAAAGCTACTTTGAGCCACTATGGAAAAGCTGGACAGAAATCTAACAGATAAATAAAATAAAGAATACATTTCTTCCAAAATCTCAGAAACTCTGGTTAAATTGAAAACAAGTGTACAGGTTGAATTTCTGGTTACATAATTTTCTAGCTCATGATTATGAGATGGAACAGAGGTTGTTCAGAAGATTTATCGTTTCACAAGAGGAAATACACTTCTGATAGCTTTTGTAACTAATACATTTATTATGCTATATTTTCTAGTCATTCAACATGATTTGTCCTTTACATCAAAAGGACAAAAGCTGCATTGTCGAACATGCGGGTTCAATTTCAGTTTTGGGCCATCCAGGAGGGTGAGGAGTTGGAGATAAGCTAGGTAGAATCTTTGAAGACTACATGCATCCAGATGCCCACCATAAACAGAAGACTGGCAGTACCATACACACCGGCATCAACTAAAGAGTAGAGTAACCTTTTTACTCAAGAGATTACACTACTGCAGGTTGGGGGATTTCATTTCCAAATATCCACAAGCTATTCTGCAGCAAATGGCTGGTTCTCTTTCTTCTTTCTACTTCTACCAGACAAGGGCACAGAAGGGATCTACAGATACTTTGTTGATTTCATTACAATTTCCTACATAGGATGAAAAACTCTCCTTCTCCCGGCCAGGCCAATAGTTTTATTACTGCTCTCTGGTTGATGCACAAGAAGGATAGGCAGAGAGTGAGGTGCTGTACCTTAGTAACGTTAAAGAAAGGGGACTGAAGTGCAGTTGATTCTTTCTTGTTGATCCCTGTATATTTCAGGAGAGCACAGTTAAGTTTCTCTGCTGAACCCGAGACAGGGAAATCACTGGCCATTGAGAAGTTCCCTAGGGTACTCAGGTAGATCTGGCAGAGTGATAACAAAAATGTTTTGGCTCACTTACCATTCTGCACTGAAGCAGACACTTGGACCAGACTGACTTCCTGAATGTGGATAGTAAATGAGAGCAGGGTAGCTTGAAACCGAGACACAGAGAAATGATGTAATTTCTTTCATTGCTACCTATGATACTGCAGACTGCATCTTTTTCATCTTAGACACTTGGTACTCCTAGAAGTAGAATAGCCATTCATATCTCCCCCGACTTCTTACACACACACACACCCCTCCAACACTGCAGTGTCTCTGCTTCTTCACGCTTACCTCGAGCTGCTTGTAACTGCTTGCGTTCAGCTTCGCGTTCGGCCTTGCTCTGCTTGCTTCGCACACCAAGGGCACCTGTCACCAGTCTCCTGGCCAGAGCAGCTGAGGTCTCAGGACGCTCTTTGGGAGGTTGCAGGAATTCTAAGAGGAGGGAAAAGCAGATGTCTCAATATCTGGAGTTATTGTTTCCATTGATAGGATGGGAAGACGAGCATATTTAAGTATTAACAAATGGCTCCCTTCCCCAGAACACAGGCATTCCTTTCTACTTCAAATAATAACAGGACAGAGTGAAAGATTGGTAGCATCTTTATTAGACCTTCCCATGAAACTAGAAAAAAAAATAATGAGGGCATGTTGCAATGAACTTAAGAAACCACTGGCCAAATAATACAGAGCTATACATTTGTTGTTTCTTCAGTTCCATTAATTCTATCCCCATTATACTGTATTGAAAACAGACCATGATACATGGTCTGTGTTACCAGTGTGCTACTCACTTTTCAGTCTCACAGATGTTGGACAACATAGGATTGGAAAAATTAAAAAAATATTTGCTGTGTTTACTACTTAAAACATGCAGCAGCACATCATATTTGCCTGAAAAGAGTCTTGGGAATTAGTTTAGCCAACAGCAACTCAAGAGAGGATGACCCAGCATTTCATAGGCTTAATCCTTGTTAATGTTTACAAAAAGTCCTGTTCAATGTTAAGAGAACACCATCAATAGATGTTAGTGTAGCTCTTTCACCGGAGAAGCGTGCACAGGATTCTAAAAGCTAAATTTAAGAGGGAATGATGGATATTTCCAATGGAAGAGTTTTCTTGATCAGGAGGCATTTTTATCAGCACTGAGAACCAGAGCTAATCTATCTATGACATGTGCAGAGCAAAGGTGGATAGGACAGTTGACGCCTGGTATAAAATCAGATGGTCTCACTTAATACCTACCCGTATTTTTCCGAAAATAAGACCTGTCATATTTTTTTTTGCCACCAAAAAAAAAAGGCACCATGTCTTATTTTCGGGGGAGATGTCATCCACTGACTCACCTCATGTGCGTACGATGCCCCCGGCCTCCTTTTTGCTGTCAGAGGCCTTTAGTAACTTCTTCTGCAGCCAGTAAGGTTGGCAAAAGGCCGGCAAGGCTTTCCTGAAGGACTTTGCAGCCAAAAGCAGAGCTCCAGATCAATCCGAAGCTGTTATTGGCTACAGAGGCCTCCAGGAAAACCTGCAGAAGAAATGGGCCAGCAAGGCAGGTGTCGGGGTGTGCGAGGCTTGGCTGCAACTGTCTGAAGGTAAGTAGTAGTAGCAGCTCCACCCCAACCCCATCTTAATTTTTACCCATGTACCCTGGAGTGGGCAAGGTCTTAATTAGGGGTTATTTTGGGGGTAGGGCTTATATTGAGCGCCCGCGTAAAAATCAGGCTAGGACTTACTTTTGGGGTAGGTCGTATTTTTGGGGAAACACGGTATAGGAAGACAATATATCTTACAGGTATGACTCAGCAGCTAGAAAAAGGTTAACCTGGCAGATTCTTTGAATCTTTCTGGACTTACCTGCGTAAGCTCTGGCTTTGGTCCTTGCAGCTCGTGTAGCCTGTGACAGGGGACGGGTTTTCACCATCAGATGTTTGGTATTGAGAGCATCCTGTGCTATGGTGAATAAAGGCAGTGTCAGATGAGAAATGAGAGTGAGTGGACAGGAGCCCCGAGTCCCTCCACTCAACAAATGCTGTCATCCAGCATCTTTCATCCAAGGACACACCCAGCTGGTCTGGTTCTCAGAAGCAACTCATACCTGTGATGGGACTAGAGAAGATACCCAGAGCATGTGTGTCATCTATCCATTTAATGTCGAAGCCTTTTTTCCTGATGAAAGGGAAAAAAAGAAAGCTGGAAAATTGGCAGTGATCCAAAAAAACCAACAAAAACCATCAAATTATGTGCAGCTTCAAAGAAAATATACAGTTAGGAAATAGATGTGTGTTCCCTTGAATTTCTCACTGCAGGGCAGGAAGAATCCTTAGAGGATGGGAGGAATAAAATATTCCCTTGGTGGGTGGCAATAACATACCAAACCTGAGCATCATTAGAAAAAGCTGATAATAATGGCCCTGAGACAGGGGTGGCTGCAATAAAAGCAAGCAAGCAAGCAGCCAGTCAGTGACTTTTAGACAAGTCATTGAAAGGGTGCAGTTCTAACGTGCTACATCCCAGCCACTTCAGCTCAAGAGGATAGACTACACTAGAAAACACAAGTGAGAAACAGAACCAAACTGCTTACTGGTAATGGCAGAAGACACACAGCAGATCCTCAGTGCGGAATTCTGGTGGGAAGTCATAGATTTCAATGACATGTGGCAGCTCAGAGTCACTCATGTCCTGATCAGCTGGAGAATAGTTGTAATAATCAAAATGCGGCTCCTGTAGCCTTGTGCCACGGAGAGTGCAGGTAGACAGCTGGAGGGAGGGCAGAGACTAATTATAAGCACGAAGCGCAGGATACACAGCAAAACTGTCTTTTGTTTTGATCCTTTTTTTGAAAGCAAGATTGGCCACAGGTAGATTCCAGATGTCATTTCAGGGATCTACTCCATTGTCTAATTTCATATCTCAACCCTGAAACGATAGCCTCTGTCTTGTCTCATCGCAAACCTTTATGTCAGCCTGGGAATGGGTGCGCTAGCTGATTGATGGGGCTATAGACTCGGCTCTGGAAAAGGATTGATCATCCATGGGAGATTGGGAGTTATTGATTAGGTGCCTCCTGCTGCTTGCATGCTCTTTCCCTAGATCTAGGCGGATTTCTCCCTCACTGTTTCCAGAGGAGGAAGCTGGAATGAACATCTGCTTCAGTAAGCATCCATCCGGCAGGAAGGCATAGTTGCATCCAAACCAATACCTGAGATAGTTGCAAAATGCAGTTAGTAAAGCAACTATGGCAAGCCGCATGGTGACTGGATATGGCTAGAATAGATAGGAGATAAAATGCTAAATGAAGACTGTGGCAAAAGGAGAAAATCTGAGCCCATGTATTCCTTGGGCTATTTAAATATCCTATTTAAATATCCTATTTAAATATCCTTTAAATAGATGTGTCCAAATAAATTAACACATTAATGCATTAACAGTTAATGGCAATTACAGCCAGTGGTAATTAAATGTAACACAAGATGTTTATTTTGCAATTGGAAGGTATAGCTATTTCAAAAAAAAAAATTATTGGACCTGCTTTTTTGAAAATATTGCCCTGTTCTTGTTTAAACTCCACTGACTTCTGACTGTTTCTGGTCTAATACAAACTGCTGATTATTATCTTTCAAGTCTAAAATGATTTGAGACCAGAACACTTTGTTATCCTTGCACTTACTTGTCAAGTCCAGTTATTCTGCTGCCAAGAGAGGGCAAATGGTAGAGATGCATTACAAGGTTTTATCAGTGGCAGCACCTGGCTATGGAGCCCACGCCTAATGCAGACTCTTTTTCAAAAAGAGAGTTAAGTTGTCCTTAGTGTTTTTAAAATCTTGCCTGCTGCTGTATTTGATCGGCTTTGTTTTACTTTTTTTATATGCGCTCTAGTTTCGATTATAGCTAATTTTTGCCTGGTGATTTTCTCAGGACTTAAAAGCAATGCAAAATAATGTTTTGTAAATAAATTCATAAAATGATTATCTTTCACAAAGAAACCACATGTTTGATATGGTTTTCAACCCTAAATCAGAAAGGTCATCCAAGCCTGACTTTTACTTCTGCAGGGAAGGAAGCAGAGCTTCTACAAACATCTTTGAATTGGCAGGGTTCTTCTTAGGAAACCTTTGATGTGGCCACCAAACCCGCCTCCTGGTAACAGAATGGACATTGATCCTTGCACCAAATTGCCTTGTTCTGGCCATTCCATTCTATTCCAAAGACATGTCTCTTCCAATAAGGATGCCAAGTCATTTTGGCTGTGTTGTGATTGACAGATGGATGCTGATTACTATTGCTGCTGCTGATCTGTTGACAGAACTCTTGTCCTGGGTTTTTAATGGCATACATCAGCACATACCCTGTTGGCAAGGAAGACTATAACTCAGGCAGGTTTCTGTTTTTGCAAGCATCTGTACCGGGACAAGCCACGGTTCCACAGGGAGACTATAAATTCACCTCTCTTGAGTCAATAAAAGACAATAATTCAGATAATTCTTCCTGGAAAGTGGATTTGCAGTAGGAGCAAGTAAGAAAAAGGTGGCAATCCAGCGAGGAAGAGGTGGAACTGTCGCAATAGGAACATAAAGAAGGATGCATCTTGCTGGGTTTAATAAAACTAAGGCATGAACCTGAGCATCCAGAGTTCAAATGAACAACACTACAGCCCAGCAGGATTGGGCCTCAGACATGCTTGATGGAGCAGAGTGCTCATAATATCAAGTGGCATAGAAGATTATCTGAGATTGTGGAATGCATACTGCATGAGCACCCCTGCCCTTCACAAACCACTGGGTGCAAGGAGGATGACAAGTCAAAACAGGACAGTTCACAAAATGCGAAGATTAGAATTTGCCTCCAGGGACCACTGGAAATAGAAGACAAAGTTTCTGAAAACTTTCCATGTGTATAAATTGCAATTTTAATTGTGAAATATGAGCCAGCCAGACAGCTGCTCATGCATATGTGCATCAAGTAATGCGGTGTGTATATAGCTTTGTATTGTTACAAGTATGTTTAAAAAGCTTCATACATAATGAGTGTGTGAACCCATTAGTGTTGGAACTTCCTATCATGAATTGCATAAGGAACTGTGAACTTAACTGCGCATAAAGTCAGCCTCAGCTTTTGGTTGAAAGTCTGATTTCCAAAGAGTACTCATGCCTGTGGTGAGAAAGGTGGATATTCAGGCAATGAGGAAAAGGAAGGAAAAAAGGAAGGAAGGAAGGAAGGAAGGAAGGAAGGAAGGAAGGAAGGAAGGAAGGAAGGAAGGAAGGAAGGAAGAAAGAGTAGGATAAAGAACTGAGGAGCAGAGGCTGCAGAAACCTCACTCTCATTGGGAAATTAAAGATTTTGGTATCACTTGATATAAATTATCTTTCTCGAAGGAAAAATGATTTTCTGGCAGCCAAAAGAAACAAGGTTAGATTAATTTTCAAATTCAGATTGTAGAATAATAATTTTAAAAAATCCACCCAAAACTTTAAAGAATCAAGTGGTCTAATATCAGAGCAAAATCCTAATTTTCCTTGCTAAATGAAAACATTTACCAAATGCTAAGTTAAGTGAATAAATCTTGTTGCTTTCACCAGACAGATAAGATCACTGTAGCCTTTAAACTCATACAGTACATGAACCGTCCCCACTTTCAGCCCTTTCAATACAGCTACTAAGCATAGTGGCTTGAAATGATGAGAACTGTGATCCAATACTATAGGAAAAGCTAAGGGCACAAATTCTAATTTCACATATATTACCTAAACATATACCTCCTGCCTCACTCCAAAGGAAAACACCTCTATTTGTGTTCCTTCCTTTCACTTCAATACTCACAAAGATGAAGACTAAGCATGATGCTCCTATCTTCCTCATGTGAAAACATTAGAGCCCTAACAAACAACCTATAATCACATTAGAAATATTTTCTCTGGAATATGCCAAAATTCCCTCGCTTTTCTCTTTTTCTCATGTCTAACCCTCTCTCCCTAACCTTTCTCTTATATAACAAAATGAATTAGACTGACCTTAGAAAACTCACTGGGGCAAATAATAGCACAGATCCTGCTTTATTTAGATATGAGTTGTTTGTGAAGGATTGTTTTTTTTTCCCATCCTGTTTTTTATCTCACCTTATTCTTTCTTCAGCACAAACAGAAAGATATGAATAAATGCACCTCTGCATTAACAAGGCTACAGCCGCTGCAGAAAAGCCAAATTCTACCTTTTACCCTTTTACAGGAAATTTCCATTGGGGATTAAATGAATTGCATTTTAATGTATGCAAAGATCTCATACAGTAACATATGCAAACTCATTTAAAGTAGGGGCGCATCTCACAGTGAATATAACACTAAGGTAGTGCTTGCTAGTGTGAACTCTCCCTTTGTTCAATTAGGTTGCCCTAAGAATTTTTGGAATGCTTGAATACTGATTTTTCCCACACGAACAAGGAATACAGCTCACACACAGCCCAAGATCTGTCACTGTGTGCATCTCAAGTCCTGTTTTATCCACATAAAATCTTGTACCTCATTAAAGTGATACTATGGGTAATTGGTCTCAACAGAAGTCTTACACGAACTCGTTTTTCTGGCTATTGTCCCATATTCACTCTTTTTATTAACACAACATTTTTCTTCGTTAAGGTAAATTTGTAGCATTGCACCCTTTTGTGAGTCCCTCTTAAAAGAACCTTTGTAAATCCACCTGCTTCATGATCCTGGAGCCCTGTTATTTCATAAGCCTGATGAAAGGTCCTTTCTGGTAAGCAGAGGGGGAGAGAAATCAAATCTAATAACATGGATTGGGAAAGTGTCTTATTGATGCAATCACACACAGAGCTCCATGTTCATTAAAGAAAATATGAGAATCCCAAACTCTACACACACATATACACGCACACACTTATAGCCTATTTGGTAAGCAAGCAATGGTGGTAGACACACTCAAAGGAGTGGATCTGGCACAATGGAATTTACTGCCATATGTAATCTGACAAAAATCTTGGTCTGGATATGCTGCAAGCCAAACTTCAGGCAACCAGATGTTTTGGGCTCTACTTCTCCGTCTGCCATTTTTGATGATTGGTCATAGGAAGCTGCAATTCAGAGTTTTGGGGAAAGCTACCCTAAATCAATGACTTCATAAGACTCCCCTATGAGATCTTCCTAACAAAGATCACTGGATTGTTTTCATTTGGATCCTGCCTTCAAGGTTATGTTCCTGTTTTGGTTTGCTTTTCCTTGAAGTGGCTATGGCACATGGAACTGCTGGGCCTTTTTCTCTTCTGAGTGCAATGGTACAGTTACTAGAGTTGAAGAAATCTGTGAGCTATAAGAGGTGCCTCCTGAGAAAGGGTCAAGAGCTTGCTTCCTTGACCGGCTATATCGCCCAGTTTTTATCAAAGAATCAAAATATTAAAGAACATTTTACCTCCACTTTCCCAGCTAGGGAAGATGCACTTTCTGCCAAGCAAAAAGAAAGATGTAGGAAAAAAGAAACTATCCCTAATTTTAAGATTTAATGCACAATGTGTACTGATATAATTTCTCTTATAAAAGCAGACACAGACTTAGTTCAACCAAGCACAAATATTCTACAATGCTGAATTCATAGTAATGCAAAGTGATCACTAGCTTTGTGGTTGGAGCAAGAGATACCCTTACTCTATCTGGTTAAGTGTAGACAACAATTTCCTCTGACAAAACCAACAGAGCAGACCAAGCCTTATAGAACGCAAAGGACATAACCCTAGGAGAGATAATCTAAAATGTTTTTCCTTTCCTGATGCCTACCAGCATGCAATATAGTTTTTGAACTGTAAACTGTCCAGTGTCATTGATTGAGATGGGTGGCTATAGTAACTGAATGAATGAATGAACGAATGAATGAATGCAAATAATTCTCCTGCTCATTATTCAGCCCAAAGCACCAAGCAGGCTATCACAGAAGCTGCAGAAAAAATGTAAATGCGGTAAGATGCTCACTTGCACAAGCATTCATTTGCATTTGCTGGGCATGGGGGAAGGATGCTTGGTGCCTCTGAGGCCTGCCTATATTGTGAAACAGACATCCAGTGCCACTGATCTGTACACAGCAATCGCATTCCTGTTGCTCTTCCTGCTCTGAGAAAAGAAAGACTGCACTTGAGGTGCTGTCATGTCTGCTGAAAACATAGGAAGGTAGAGAGCTCTTTTCGGCCATATATGCCACCTGTGTGATCTGGGTTGGTAGATTACCTGCTTAGTAAGAGAGATTTAATTTCTAGACCGTAAAAAAGTGGAATAAGAGGTAGTGAATCCACAGCCATTTCCTGCCAAAGCGGGCCCTGTAGAGTTTTTGCAGGTTCCATTATATGGAATTTAGGACGGCGGCCTATGAGCTAAGCCTTGGTAATGAGCCTGCTTAGTTAATTCCAGTGGTTTGCAGGAGCTATTAGCAAGCTGAATCAACTCAGATCAACCCTGACTCCTGAGCAGGCTATATGCCGTTTGCAGCAATATTAGGATACTTTGTTACTTTAGGTACCTTTGCGCCACTCTGAAAGTACAAGGCCGTGATATTGATTTAAGCTTTAATAAGGGTCCTCAGCCATCCAGCCAACACGGAGATTTCCTCGTAAACTGACGGCAAGGCAGCACATTCCCTGGGCTGTGCTTCTCATCGCCACGCACTCAGCGCTACCCTTACAGGGCAATATGCTAACAAGCCAAAGCCAATTAAAAAACTGCCATTTTCATGAAGCGTCACAGTCCATCTTTCCATGCCTGGTGTTCATCATGCTGAAGCTGCTCGATGGCAACGCAGGCCCCGCGCACAGCACTTCCGCCTGCTTGATTACATGCATTTTATATACTGTCAATGGAGGACATTTCTTTATTGCGTTCCAGGGCCTGGCCTTGCTGAGCTTTAGCCCACTGCAGGTGTTGGGATTTATAAATAATCATTCATGTTTCTTCTCTTTGTTTTATGATTTCATCACCAATGTTTGTGCTACAAGCTAGCCATGCAGGAGGCAGAATTTTCTTCCAATTCCCATACGTGATCCTCCCTGCAATTTATCAAAGAGAACAAGAAGCACGTCGCCAGAAAATATTATTTAATGCACATCCCTGATAAGAGTTTTTCTGGATGAACTACTAACTCTCATGGGCAGCGGATGGGGGTAATAATACAAACCTCTACTAAACGTTCAAGAAATAGGGTATATTTTCACCAATAGAGTTGGAGCTTTGCAGTTTTTATTATTTCTGGAATTTCCTTTTGCTTCTTGTAGGTACTTGCAGCAGGAGAGCCATGTTAGTATACGGCAGCAAACAATCGGGAGTCACCTTTTCCAATTCACATATTTTATTACGAGGCATGAGTCTATGCCTTTTAATAAAGTCTACCAGAAAAGGGGTTATTGGGTTCCGGTTTTGGTTTTTCCTTCCTATGAAGGCAATTGCCAATTTTCCTACCCCTGTATACCATTTTCCAATGGTATCAACTCTTCTTCGCCTCCCAATAACATGTAGATAATGCAAAAATTAAAAAAAAACAGATTTAGAAACAATATGAAATTACAAAACCATGAATATGTATTTTGAATGGTTTTCCAGTTTACTCTGAGCATCACGGTTTGAATTTTTCAGCAGAGAATTCAATGTGTGATGATTATGGTTTGATCTTCCAGGAAAAAGCAGGAAGTGACCAGACTGAGCTAGCTTTGATATAAACAAAGATTCTAGATTCGAGCTGGCCATGTCACATGTCTCTGACATGCATGCAATTCTTACCATTTTGCTTCAGCTCTGGGGGAAAAAATCCAGAATACTCACCTGCTCCAGTAATTGTGGATCCAAGCAATCCCCATCATCATTAAACAGGGCATCCCAGCTCTCATCTGCCATGTTGTCAGCCTCGCTGTGACTTACTGGATCAGTGCTGGTGTTAGTGGTCTCTTCCGAACTAGATGGCACACGATTTGTGGGTGGTTCTTCTCCTTTGCCTTCAGAGGGATAATGCAAGCTTGTACCCAGTTCTTCGAAACCTGGCTTTGTTGCTTCTAAGGGTGTTCCTGTTCTCTCCAATATGCTTACTGGACAAGATGCCATCTTCTCAGAGGCAGACTTCAGAGACCAGCTGGCAGTCTCCTTGGAAGGACAAACTGGCTCCACATTACCTTTGCTCTCAGGGCTCTGGTCAACCAAGTCCAAAATGCTTTCCTCTGTTGCCAGTGCAGCCTTTGCCTCAAATGTATCAAATTTATACTGGCCTGTCTCATCACACAGGCTTTTGTCCTTATCGTGTTCACTATCACCTGCCTGTAACTTATCATCACCTGCTACCTTAAAGACACAATTGGGTAGATCATCTATCTTCTCAGAAGCCCTGTCTGAACAACTAAAATCTATAGACACGTTTGAATTATCTGGAAGCTGTTCTCCATTCTCCAAGATGTTATGTGTCTCCGCCTGAATTAAAATGTTCTCACGACTATCAGCAGCCACTCCAACCTGATCAGAGTTAACTGAACGGTGGGAGATACAGCTCTCATTCTTGTCGCCATACTCACTTGCTTGTGCTGAAGCAGGAACACTCTCCTTTGCATCTTCAACTCTACTACATTCCTTTGGCTCTACCACAGCACATTCTAAGATGCTATTGTCACTCACTGCTGTTTGACTGGAGTTGCTTTGTTCTACACATTTGCATCTATTATACTTGGTTATCTCCGTAGGAAACAGATTGCTTTTATCAATGTGCTCCAGCAAATCACAGTTACTTATGTGTGCTGAATCAGAGTTTCCTTCCTCTGTGCAGATGGATGAACTACCCTTATATGTCTCTATGTTATCTGGAATCTTCTGGTCTGCAGTTCTAGATATACTGCTCTCACTTATTCCGGCCAATTCTGAACCACCTTTACTTAAAGGTTTTGTTCTGTTGTTCTTGAAAAGCAACTTGCTATCTTCGCTTAGCATTTTCTGTTCCAACGAATTCTGCCTACCACCTTGACCTGGTCCTACCGCTTGTGACACAACTGCTGCCCTCTTGGTCCTGCCGGGGACCTGCCTTTCTGATGGGCAGATACGCTCATTTTTCCATGAGATGTTGATACTACTAATCTCTGGCTGGAAATCTGCCATTCTTTCCCCTGAGGCAGCAGATTGTACAGTACAGCACTCATATGTCTCTGTTTCGCTCATTCCAGTAAGTGTTGGGTCCAGGAAGCTGGAGGAAGGGAACAAGTGATGTGATGTGGCCTTCTGATGGAACTTTGGACTCTTCTCTCCCTGAGCCTTTGTCCTTTGGTTTCTTTGGCAGAATGCATCATTATGGCTTGAGTCCTGGGGAAAAGATCTTCTCTCTTTCTGAGGAGACCTGGCATTTTCCTGATCATTCTGAAGTAGCCCTTTCCTAGTTTTAGGGTTTTGTCCTGCCTCACACGCTTTAACGTGCTCCTTCTCTGTGGTGGAGCAGTGACTCTCCCTCCCGCATTTGGGGGCCACGGAAGTGCCACTTTTTGAGACTGCCATCTCACGTCTTGCTCTTGGGACATACAGAACCATGTCCGGTTTCCTAACTCGTACCCTGGTTTTGTCTGCATCTGGCTGCATGGTGTTATCAATATCTGTAAGAAAGAAAGAGAGAGAAAAAGAAAGAGAGAAAGACAATCAGTTCAATGCAGCAGCAGTTATGTAAATAAGCACAATGTACTAATTAAAACAGAATTCATCAGAGCAGATTTGAGGTTGTAGTACTTAAAAAAAATTGTTCTGAAATAAGGAAAACATAGAGAGTAAAGCAGAGCTAGTTGTGCATGATAGTGTACACAAAACAGCAACAGTAATTGACATTCCTCTACCGAAAGCTCTACTGTTTAAATACTTTGGCATTTTGATTATTCTTTTGATCAATGAACTACTTGAGCATTTCTTATAGGTCTTGCATCAGATTTTGAGGCCATCAGATCTCCTTTGTGGTTTCTTTCTTTACTGCTAAACATTTTCTGATATTGCTCTCAAGAAAGGAGGATAATCATGCCTAAATAAACCACAGTAATTTTGCACTAGGCACAAAAAGAAAGAGAAAGATATAAATCATGCTCATCCGACGGAACCTAGTATAGCTTGTTATTTTTAAAAACTGGTATAAGTAAGCTTCAACCTGCGGCCTCCTGCATGTTGGTACCCTAATCCCAGCTGCTTCATACTCTAATCAAACTCCTCTCAGGGTTTTTATCAGCTTTGCCACTATCCTGTAGGAAATCACAGCGGTGTTTGTCATAAGCTCAGCTATCCTTACAATACCCCAAACTCTATCCAAAACCAAAAGTTTCTATGTTGCATTTAAAATCCACATGGATACTTTTGTTCAAAAAGATTTTGAGAATAAGACAGTTACAGAATAAGTATGTTTTAGGATAGGTGAAGCAGCAAGTAAAATAGGTATGCAATTTTATTCTATATTGTAATTCTGGTCTCTAGCCTCAAGGTTTAAGCTGCTGCAAATATCATTCAGTGTCTCTGCTCTAGAGTGGGAGGGAAAAAAATCTTTTAAAAAAATACCCAGATTTATTAACCTATACTCTGCACAACTGGCAATTTGCTTGTCTCTTTATTTAAAGAATATGTGCAAATCTCCAAGATAAAGACCAGTCAAGATTCTCTTCTATTAATTAACACACCAATTCTTGCTCATGTATAAGACACCCAATTTCTATTTGCCCTATCACATTTTAAATGTGTAGTATATTAACTGACTGGCCAAACTAGTAGATTTGAAGAAAATTGCTTTTATAGATGTATAGACAATTGTATAAATTTTGGAGCAATTAATGAAAGGAAGCAGAACTATCTCTAGAGGGTGATAAGATAATGTTCTGCTGGGTCAGTGAAGGCTGGGGAAGTATTTACCAATTTCTGCATGACACAGAGCACCCACAAAGTTCAGGAATAATAGAGAACCTGCCTCATTATATTTTCTGCCCAAGAGACTAGGAGGCAGACCACAACTCAATGATAAGACTACAAGTTTTGCATGCAGAAAGTGATAGGAAAGAGTTCTGCTCTTCTGGTCAAAAGTATCACTTCAGTGGAAAATACTGTCTGGATACAGCGTAAAATGGCCACGTACAGATTAAACTTCCTATTTTGCTACTTCTGAAAAGGAAGCAATGGAGGTTCCTTGCCCAAAGGTTTTTTTTTTTTTAAATTGAATCCAGCATTCTTTGGGGAAAATAGTAAATAAGTTATGGAAGCAGGATAGTACTTCAACTTTGAGTTGAAGAAGGAGTTTTCCATGGCTCGCTTGCCTATTTCATCTGAAGAACTAAGTCTAAGCTTTCAGATGCTGTGTGGGTCTAAAAAGAGCACCAGACTCTAACACATTTTATCCTTTCTGCCTCTAATATGGAGATGAAATGGATACTTATCATACATGAAATGGAAATTGTATCCTTACGATTTATATTGATATTGTTCCTGATTGCTTATTTGTACCCTATGACTATCATTAAGTGTTGTACATTATGATTCTTGATGAACGTATCTTTTCTTTTATGTACACTGAGAGCATACGCACCAAGACAAATTCCTTGTGTGTCCAATCACACTTGGCCAATAAAAAATTCTATTCTGTTCTGTTCTGTTCTGTTCTGTTCTGTTCTAATTCTAGTCTAGTCTATTCTATTCTAGTCCAGTCTAGTCCAGTCTAGTCTTACTTAAATCTACTAAACTTTACAAAGGAAAAAGGAATCAGAGTATTCCTCCTCCTCCTCCTCCTCCTCCTCCTCTTCCTCTTCCCCCTCCCCTCCTCCTCCTCTCCAAATGCCACGGAGGGGATTTTGCTGTGCCCTTTTCTCTTTTGCAATTGCATTCCCCTGGATATGTAAGAAGTACAGTATATATATTCTAATCTGACAGGTTCCTAAGGGACAGATCTAAGCCCCTTAAGCAAAAGATCGACAGACTATAAAATGTCACATGTTCCAAAAATATATAGCATATATGGTATTAAATGATGGTTTACACATTAATAAGGCAAGAGCAAAGATACTGTATTGAACATACCACAGGTATATAAAGAGCTCGGTTTTATGCATTTATCTGTATCTCCTAACAACAGTTATTGAGCGAGACAGGATTTATGGCAGGATGGCGGTATTTACACAATGTGCTTTTCTGGTTCAACAATGGGGTAAGTGTGCTGTGAGAATATTATGGCTCAGAAAGGAGTAGGGCAGGAGGAGATTCATTTTAATCTCCCAAACCCTGAGTTTATTCTGGTTTAAGCAATTCAAGGTGTTGGATTATCATCTGTAAATCCCTATTTGGCATAGGGCTTGGTTATGTGAACATCATAACCCAGTCAAAATGGGGAAGTTTTCTAATCCAACCCAATCAGTCCTCCAAGAAAGAATTGGAGCTCTTTAGAGAATAGTGAAGAACTAATAAAATAAATGAAACCTTTGCTTGATTAACTTCTTAGAAAGATCAATGGATATCAATATTAACTAAGATACAATTACGCTTGCACTCATTTTGTTGACAAAGTTCAGAGTAAACAGGTGGTGATAGTGTAAGATAGTCTAACCTTAGTTCATCCCAGCCATACCAATGCAAAACGACATAATGTCAGATGCAAAAGACCAGGTCCACATTAAACTGATGTATTACTATTCATGCCTATGCACAGGAATCTACTCAACTAATGGTTAGCAATATTTTGGCAGTAGATAAGGGTCAATGGAATTGAAGAGGGGTTGGACTTAGTCTGTTTGTGGCTATGTAGCGACTCTAGGTTGATTCGTCTTTTGACTCCGCCCTCAGATTCTACCATTCCTTCTCCTACATCTGAAGAGGTTCGGAAACATTCACAAATGTTAGAAATACATTCATCATAAAGTGTACACCCACACAGAATCTTGTTCATTTGCCAGCTATCTATAAGAATACCCGTTGGCATTTCCTGTCCTGGATCAAACCCATTTTCAAACAAGGAAGAGAACAAAGAACTCTGGACATGAAGGGAATTTAATATAAATGCTTTGAGGATTCCCAAAGTATTGGAAATGTAAAGAAAATCTCTTTATATTTCCAAACCAAGAGATTCCAATCTCTTCTTAAAAACTTCCAGTGTTGGAGCACCCCACCACTTCTGAAGGCAAGTCGTTCCACTGATTAATTGTTCTAACTGTTAGGAAATTTCTCCTCAATTCTAGGTTGGTTCTCTCCTTGATTAGCTTAACCATGGATGAATGGCCAAATTTACATTTGTAGCAGATTACGGCAGGCTAGTTTACCACTCTCGGTTTACCAATCTCGGCTCTTTGTTTTTAAGTTTAAAAAATTTCCCATGATTCAAAGCCAAGAAAAAATGCAAGGTACAGTCTCCCTTCATCATAAATCCATATTCCCTTCCAAGACCGAAACAGCTATATTTGCTTCCTCTTATTCAATTCCCCTCAACCTGAAACCTAACCGCTACCCCACAGCCCCAGGTACTTGCAGCCCCCTTCTGCCAGGGGATATTTATTTTTCATAAGCTTTGGCACAAACAGCCAAGGCTGCTCTCTGCTAGGCCCCAGGCCCCTATAAATATGCATCAGGTCACGTTTATAGAGACAGATGGCTTCAGGGTCTGTCCTCTGGTAAAGGCGAAGAAAGAGTTGGAGAAGGGTGTGGCCACATGATTAATCACTGCCCACTTGGTTTAGGGGCATTCATCATGGCCCGCTGTCAGGTAAATCACTGGAAAAAACACCTCGCTAGTAATTAATGGGAAGTGACGGATGGACAGCCCCTGGGTCCATTAATCTGGACTATCAGCAGCACACCAAGATTATGAATGTCAGGATGTATAAACTGTTTACCAATCAATAGCACCAGAAATTCATCCAAGGTTCTCATTTCCGAAGCTCCTCCGGTACATGAAGCTGTTTTTACTTTTTCCACCCAGCTCCTCTCTTTTCATTTCTCCCCATCCTTGATTTGCAATAAAATCACCAGTCAATTCACCCAGAATAACCTAAAGGGTGACATGGGGTCTGGAAGACAAGGCCTGCAGCAAAAGAACTAAGAAAAGCCTTTTGGTGTCATCTAGGCACATAGATGCCCTCAAAGGGTATAGAACAGAGTGTCAGGTTTGGACGTAATCTCAAATAAATTTCATTCTCAAACACAAAGTCTTTAAGGAATCTCTCATTTATTGAAAAATTTACTCATATGCAGCAAAAACTGATTCTCTGAAACCAACCCCTCCCCTTCTGCCTCTCAAAATCTCAATGCCCATTGGCTATCTTCCAAGTCAGTCTCTTTGCCAACTACTTCAGATCACAGGAATGTCCCCCTCCCTTCATCACCTGGGTAACCCTATCTATAAAGGGGAAGAAGAACACTAGATCAAAAGCCAAGCTACTACAATTTCAAACTGCTCCTGCTAGCTCTGTTTTTTTTTCTTTTCTTTTTGATTTTCATGGCAGCGATGAAAATAGAGCAACTTAGATCGCTGACACAGAGGTGTGAAACTCAAGACCCGTGGGCCGCATCTGGCCCGCAGGGTGTTTGGATCTGGCCTGCAGGGCCACCTTGGAAACAGCGAAGGACCGGCTCGCGGTGCCTCTGCCAGTGAAAACAGGCTCCCAATCTCTGTTTTCGGTTGGGACACCCTCCTGCAACCCTCTGCCATGAGGCCCTCCTGAGCTCTGTTTTCGCTGGCAGAAGGTTGCAGGAGGCCGTCCCAGGTGAAAACGGAGATTGGGAGCCCGTTTTCACTGGCAGAGCACTCGGGCCGCCACAGGCACCCTGACACGACTGACATCAAGCTGGCCACGCCCACCTTGGCCCCCCGAGGTCAAACACAACCCTGATGTGGCCCTCGATGAAATCGAGTTTGACACCCCTGTATTGAACAGAAGGAAGGCTACTAGATTAACATTATGCCTACTGAAATAGCATTGCAATCTACCACAGACAGGTAAATGATTAAATAACTAACTGGTTAAAAACATGAAGCTGGGCTGTGTTGTTGGGGAGGAGCCTTTTGTCAGAGTGCCATGGTTAGAAAAGAGCATAAAAATAGGGCAAGAGTTCTACTCATGCTCTCCTCTATAGAGTCCAGCCAATCTTTTGAACTAGAAAAGCATCCACATAATAAAATGTTTTATTTGAAGCTCTGAGAAACCATGGTATGCATGGCAAATTTTATAAAGAGTCCACAGACTGTTTCATGACCATGATACAGACAGAACAACTGGATTTTTAAAAATTCTCCAATAAGCTACTTTAACCAACAGAATGATCCCCTTCATCATTATTGACTCAGTGAGAAGAAAAGGTATCATCAAGACAGTTTCAGCCCAAAGGAGTCATTTTTCAACTCAAAGTATAATCTATTTCTTTCAGAATAGTCACACCCACCGTGAAGGAAGAATTGTGTTCCACAAACTGGGTGCTCTCAAGGTATCTCATGGCAACAACACTAATGACAGCAAACAAAAGCTTCACTCATAATTACTTCTCAAATATCATATGTGTAAGAAGTAGAGCAACACATCACAAATGTTACAATAAAAAGAGGCGGTATACTCAGCATTATGGTAAACAGCAGTTTCACCAGAAGGAAACAGAATAATACAGAAGTTAAATAGGGACTCGAAGGAGTACCACAAGAACAAGTAGGCTCTCCCAGTGCACCTTTGATGACTCCACAAAAGAGCATCCCCTAACCTGGCAGCCTACACTTTGATAAGTCAGGTTACCACCTCCATCATTCATAGTCAGCACAGCTATGACAGGTAAGGAAGGAGGAGTTATAGTCCAATGCATCTGGGAGGTGCAAGGTTGGAGAAGACTGCAATAAGCAATTTACGAGAAAATTAGCAGGACTGTGAAGATAATTGGACTGATGTTGGGAAAGCTGAAAATATGCCCTTGCCAATGTGCCTGCAAAATGAATACATATGTGAGTCTTCCTGAATATCACATTATTAATTAACTGAAAGTCTTAACGTTTGTCATGGATACAGCCAGAGCGTTCTAATTCTTCCACTCCAAACTTTTATCAGCTCTAGATCCCTGTATTTCCTTCATATATTTTCCAGGAGTATACAGCCCACTGAGCTTTTCTTCATCCTATCTTCCATGAGGAGTAGTCAGAGAATCAGAATGACCTAATGCTCCAAGTATCAATCTCTTGCAATTAGCAATCCTTTGAGAAGCTTACTATGCATGGAATATATATATTCACAAATATATTCTATATTTGTAAACCATACTCTCTTTTTATGTGTATATAATTTGGTCTTCAACCGCAATAAAAGCTTACTACTATATTCAGCCTTCTCTTACAAATCTCCAGACAAGATTCTGCAACTTCCTTTTTCTACAAGAAGCCTCCTTAAAGCACTTCCCACTATGCAACTTACATCTGTTCTTAAACCTATCATTTGTGCCTCTTCTGCAGTTCCAATGAAACCACTTCTCTTTAGACAGAATAGGAATAGGCAACCTCCTGCTGTTTCAGATTATAATGCAGCTCAACCCCAGCTAGTCACGTTAATAGTAAGGAATTATGGGTGTTGTAATCTAAAAACACCTTGAGAAAACCAAGTTGCCTATCATTGCACACTTTGAGTACTGCATTCAGAGGTAGGCCTGCTGAATTAATGGTTGCCTTCCAGACAAAATTGTAAAAATTTCACCCATAAGTTGCCTTGATCCCTAAAAATGTATAATTGTCCTTAGAAATTAATAGCAGTTTATATATTTATATAGATATAGATATAGATATAGATATAGATATAGATATAGATATA
>WNWU01000032.1:12990711-13036811 GCA_012654045.1 Ptyas mucosa | reverse complement strand
ATATAGATATAGATATAGATATAGATATAGATATAGATATAGATATAGATATGTGCCGCCCTTCTCCGGAGACTCAGGGCGGCTTACAATGCATTAAGCAATAGCCTTCATACTTTTGTATATTTTATACAAAGTCAGCTTATTGCCCCCATAATCTGGGTCCTCATTTTACCCACCTTAGAAAGGATGGAAGGCTGAGTCGACCTTGAGCCTGGTGAGAATTGAACTCACAGTAATTGCAGGCAGCTGGATGCTAAATGCTGCCTTAAACTATAAACATATCCTATTCACCCAGTTGTACTTGCTCATCAGTGAAACAGCTAATAAGGCATTTGTTGTTTGGTTAACTAACCTTAGGATATCTGATATGGTCTAAAGAAACAGAACACAACCAGAATAACCAACAAGTTATTCTGGTTGGCTGTATCTGCTCACAAGAATATGTCATCACATTCACTGCTCAGCCACCCTGCACTTAGTTTGATGTATAACTGGTTTTATGCAATTTGGCTTCTAAAAATATAATTGCAATTTTTAGAATTGGAAGTTTACTGAGCTTGATTTCAAGCCAATCAGAGTCCAAAAGCATGATGACAACAATAAATTTAGGGATATTTATTATTGTAAACCTGCTGACATTTGCAGATTTCAGTGCTTCCTTTCAACCACAGTTTGCTGAAACAAAGAGGTTCTCAGATTCTGTTCAGTGCTTTTTAGCTCATGATCATATTCAGAAGGGGGGAAGGGAGGGAGGGGGGAGAGGGGAGAGGGGAGAGGGGGGGAAACTTAAATGAATCTGACTGCTCAAAAATGAATACCAGAGACCCTGCAAAAAAAAAACCTCAAGTAAACATAAACTACATATTCTACATCTCTGGTTCTGTGTCAGGATTTTAATTAATTTAGGGACAGTTTCTCTTCCAAAAATTGGAGTTAACCCACTGGCAGCCTGAACTGACAAAAAACAAACATTTATTTATTTGTTAGATTTATATAGCCATCAATCCCACAAAATGTTACTCTAGGTGGCATATAAACATATTAACATTTAAAACAAAAAAAATGAACATATATAAAAAAAACACCAAGAATGCAGGAATAAAACAATCATTTGACAACATATAACTGTCTTGAAACCTCACAATGGGATCCCCAAAGTTGATGGGAAAAAAACCAAGTTTTAAGGACCTTCTGGAAGGCAGAGATGGAACTAGAATTTTTTAAGACCCCAGGAACATTGCCAAAATGGTATTATTTTTTTTAAAAAATTAAAACGTAAAAACTTTCAGATGTACTGGTTTCACTGCCAATCTGTCACTCTTAAAATTATTGCATCATCTGATGATGTGTGTGCCATGTTTGTGAAGCCCTCTCTACCAGATGATGTTGATTTAATTGACCAGGCATGAAGAGGCCAAGAAGCCAAATGAGTTAATCATTCGGAATGGACTTCCCAGACTAGAGCCTTCCATTTGTGCAGAACTATAGTCTTCCCAGCTAACATGACCAATCTTTACAGAAATGGAATTATGGAAGCTATATTCCAACTTGATTTGTACACATTACATGAAGACTTAACTCCCTAGAGAAGGACCCTAAGGCTGGAAAAGATGGAAGGAAAGATAACAAGATGACCAGCAGTAAGGTGGAGGACTCAGTTATGCAGCAATGGATGCGCTACTGGAAGATCTGAAAGACCAAGTTAGGGACAGATTGTCATGGAGAAAATCTATATATGTCGCTAAGAGTCCTCACGGTGACTTGATAGTACATAATCAATCATAATCAATTCCAACCTGAATGCAGGGCATTGGCTTGGAAAGGTGAGCCCAGAGAATATAGCCTTACGGAAAAGAAGTTTCTAGACTCTTGAAGCAACAAGTCATGTGCTGAGCAAGACTGGATTTGAAAATTATAAGTCTTCCTGAGAACAATTTGTGTGTCCACTCCACCACCCTCCCTTGACAGCCATTCAGCCATCCTTCATCTGTGCCGAGACAATCTTTCCACAATTTGTCATCATGAAGCAGCACAACTTGCACTGTGCCACGGTCTGAAAAGCCACAGCCAGTCACACTTTCTATTAAACCTCTCTTGCTGTCAAAATTTGCAGCCGTTTCAACAACCTCTGATTCTCCTTGCCACCCATAGGAGATCCATACTTTCTACAGCAAATGCAGTTGTGGCTAGGATGCTGGAGTTCCATGGAAGGTGTGAGCATCAGCTATGTGTGAACATCGTCTACCAGTGTGCGGATATCTAACTCAATCATGTTTTAGACAAGTTCCCATGAATAACGCAATATTTACATCTTATAGTTTTATTGTTAAGACTATACAGTATTTAAGCAATATGAACCTAATTGTAAAACATGCAGTATCTCTTATACAAGGATTCAAAGGCAACCCAGTACATAGATGTTTATCTGGGTTACATATAAAAAATGGTATTGCAGGAGTGAACAGCAAAAAACAAAATAAAAAACCCCTCACTGATGAGACTTTTAATTTTGAAACAAAATGTTCAAGCAAGGAGCAATTAATGCTCAAATACTCAATTAAAGAGTTTGAAAGTTACAGAGACAAGGAAAGAATAGACATATTTGATCATAATTAAATTAATTAGCTGCAGATTCAGAACACACTAAAGTTATTTATATCATGCTATTTTATTCATAGAATTCACTGTCACAAGATGCAGCATTAGTCGTTGGCTTTGAAAGACTAAAGCGGCCTTTCCCTTACAGCTTCTAGATGTCTATGACTAAAGTTCCCATCATTCCCAAACAGCATAGCTGGACCAATGGCTGTGGTGGCCAGAGATAATTTAACATATCTCAGATCAAGGATACTGAAAGATACAAAAATACTGAACAAGGCAATTTAGAAGATATTGGTCAGCTGCTGAAAGTTATAAATAGTGGAAAACTAAGAACTAATGTGTCTCTGAGATTATGTCTGGGAACTGCAAACTACAGAGAAGACTAGATGTGCCTTTAGTCTGATCCACTTCTGATATCCTTCAAAAGCTTTATTCTGTGATATTTTAAGTCTAACTAGACTCTAACTACTGCATCGGCCTCTGCAGAGATTTTGGTGTTTTTTTTTTTTCAGAACAAGATGCAAAACAAAAAGAACAGGAGGAAGTACAGCTCACAAATTTTATTTCTCAAGATCTTGTATCTCCCTTGTATCCGCAGTCTATTACACACTCCATCAGATGCCTCCCCCCCCCCACCCGCCACGCCTCGGCACCAATCCATTTCATGCTTAGAGGATTGAATCAGTGTCCCTTGGCGTGTCTCCTTTTCACACTATGCTGAACAACACAACTTCTAACTTGTTCTCTAACTTCTGCAGTAAGTCCCTTAATCTATACCACAAGACAAGGAAACTGAAAAACAACACAAGAAATCATCTAACTTCAAAATTAGGCAGGATGTCAAGCCAAAAACAAAAGCCTGGGACTAGAGATCAGTAGATAACAGCTTCTAGAGTAGATCTAACATTTAGTTTATTCTGAGGAACGCTTTCAATGATTTAATAATACCAAAGTATGACACAAAGATTTGATTTCAAGTTTAGCTATGTTTTGTGTTCACTATCTATTGGTCCTTCTTCCTCTCTCTATTGTGCAGCATGCTCTCCTATTCCTCTGCATGTTTATATTTCTTAAACATCTGTTAGCTTTTCTTCTTTTTCTGTTTCAAGGCATGCAGCTCTTTTTGCAGTTTCCCCTCATAGCCTCATTTTCTTTCCATCTCTCTCACACCATTTTATCCACTTTTTCTGCACCTGAAATAAAGTTCTAGTGCTCCATATTAATTTTCCCCAAGTCCACAGGGTATTCTCTGTCCCCTCGTTATTCTTTCTTCTTTTCATTCCTTGTCTGAAACATGCTTCAGTGGATCCTTCTCTCCCCACCACCATCAAAAGTATGTCTGCTGCCCTCGCCCTATGTATCTTTATTTCATTGTTTTATTTTATTACAATACCACTTTTCTAGCAATTTATACAATTGAGAAGCTGGGTTTGTAAAAGATGGTTAAACAGGGAACCTGGCTCATTTGACAGCTGTATTTACATAATATGCTATGCCATCTCCCAAGTTAAACCATATTATGGCTTAATGTGATATCGTTCAATGATACGTTAAGATAATAACTAGGTTTGCACAAGACAAAGAACTATAAGAAACTCAGCTCCAATTTCATCTAGTCTAGCATTTTCTGCAAACCTAGAGACGGTAACAACTCTTCCACATGTTGTTGAATCTACAAAGAAAAGCACAACTTAGATCATCTACATTTTCACCTCCATCTTAAAGCCTTATTCTAGATGTATCTACAAAAGGATGGGAAAGGACCTTAAGCAAATGAAATCTGAGATCCCTCAGTTAGTCACAAAGTGTCAAAGAGAAGATTGCAATCAGTGCTCAGATCCAGATGTTGCTCTGCCTGATTCAAGAAAAAGTGCAATATAGGGAGTCTACTGAGAAACAAGACCCAGAACAATTATAGTGGCATGATGGTAAAAGATGGGAAAGGAAAATATCCCCAAATTGTGCTAAAAGAACCAATCCATCAAAATGTAACTTGCCTTTATTTTTATTTATTTATTTATTTTTACTATAACTGCAATTGGGCTCTTCCTATAGACAACTTTAGAATATGTTCCTGTTGGAGCTCTAGTCTTGACAGCCATGTCAAATGATCTGTGTTCACAGGGAAAGGCTTCAGCAATTAGTTATGGGTAAAGTGTCCATTCCTTTAAGGGAAACAGAGTCAAGTGAGATGTCAGAGCGTGAGCTCTAAGAGTTTGTGCCCTAAGAGCACAAAACCCTTCTCCAATAACTTCACAAACACAGCTGCTAGTAGTAAAGGCTGTAGTGGCACCCTTGAGCGTCTAGCAGCTGGTATTGCTTCCTGGCAGCAAACTGTATTTTTAGCTTTTGAGGTTTCCGATTCCACTCAATCCATAACTCCATCAATAGCATATTTACCTTAGAGCCTCGGACTTAGGAGAGAAATAACAACCCGTTTAGCTTGACAAAAGCACCAGATCTTTGCCCCACGGTACTGCGTAGGTAGGGCATATGCCAATTTTATTCCTGGCCCTAGGGATTCAGCTTCCACCCTCCCTGGGGTTGGCAGTGACCAAAACCCCATCTCTCCTTCCACCTGCCTCCACTCATTTTGCACAAAGGGAACAGCTCTCAATTGGTGCTTAGGGAGCAGCTAAGTGCCCTTGCATGACAGCACCATGTGTCATTTAGCACTCATACATACGCAATGTCACTCTTTATGGCCTACTGTAGAACTGGAACTTCTTATAAAATAACAGTATTAGTAACAAGAGAGAGGTGCAAGGAGACTCCAAACAACTTGAATTAGAAACCCCTTTGGAATGGTCTACTCATTTAGTCTCCAGGCACATGAAAACAGGGCCTCTCCCTCTCTGCAGGGCATCATTAGAAGACTTTGCCAACAGAGATCCAGAGTCCATCTGCACTCCCCCCGCCCCCATAAGACACTAAACTGGTACAATATGACTGGGACTGTTTGTCTCCCAAATGTCTCTGTTGTTCTCAATATAGCTCAAAGTAGTAAGTCCCATACCCCACCTCCCCAGACACAGATCCCTCATCTCCTGCAAATTAAGGACTGTTCTCCAAACAGCTACGCATCTGAAGTCGGGACAGTGAGCCAAGAGTAAGCAACGTATTATAATCAGGGTTTGCAGTTTAATTCTTTTTGACCTCCCGGGGGCATTAGGCATAGGATGGGAACATGCCTAGATGTTTTAGGAGTGGGCAGCACTATGTACAATTATTTAAGATGGGATCTGTGAGTTGTAACGAGGCAAAAAAGGTATCTTTTCACTCCTAAATCATCCCAAACAGTAAAATATGTTCCAGTTTAGGAGGTAGGGATATGGTTTTAACCCTAAGATGTAAAAGCAAGGCCAATTATATGCCATTGTACCAGGACGTCGGTAGCTACATGCATGGATAAAACTCCTGATGCTAAAAAAAGAAGAGATATATAAAGAAATGACTTTCTCTTCATCATGACAAGCATAAGCAATTTTAGTAACTTAACACTTTCTCTGATATCGCCATAAAAGTTCTCTTCTTCTCATATCTCTTCTTGTCTATAAACAAATTTTTACAGCCTCATCATCCAGTCCTGGTCAATAAAAATCCAATACAAGTTACCAGAAACAACAATATATATATTTTAATCTTGATCTAATAAACCAACTTTATATTCCTTTCCTTTCAACAACCTTGATCTTTAATCTCTTTAAACACTACCCCAAAATTGGATTTCTTTTCATTTTCTGTGTCAGCCCATGGTCCTTCTGTCTCTTCTCAGAAGCTGCTTCAAAACTTCAACACATCTCTTGTGTAAAACCAAAAGAAGAAATTGCACCTTGTAACACTTGTCATAAGCCAGTAAATAGCTTTGAAGCCAGCCAGGTGGATAGCAAGAAATCCATATCCCACCCTTGCCCTAATCCTCCTTCATCTTTTAGAACCATAGAAATTCACATCTATTTGACCAATGACCCCTTCTCCAGTTCAATAACTACAGGATATCTAATTCTACGGCCCCTTCTTGAAAATAAAAAACCCTTTCACGCAACATTTTTCTCTCTAATAGAATGCAAAGACCTACACAAAGAGCAAGGAATCAACTGCACTTCAAAAGGAAATTCCAAACATGCAAAGATAACACTTTAAAAAAAATATGACCATACAACAGAGGAAACGGTTCATTTTTTTTCCATTTCAGTTTCTTTGGAATAAGCACAGCTACTAACACCAGTTCAATACCAGGAGGAAGCTTGGAGTCAATGATATTCATTTAAACTTGCATGAAAAAAGACAAGGCAACAAAGAAAAAAAGTGAATTAATGTCTGACCAAAGAACTAAGGGAATTAGGCAGGATTGTATAGATATATCAAGGGCAGAAGCCCTGCTAGAGAGCACATCAATAAATAACAAAAGAGATGAAATTAACAAGGAGTCCAATAGGAATAAGATTATTTAAATCTGTCTTGAAGACCAGGGGAAAAAAGATGAGAGGAATGGCCTTGAGAAAATACAGCCATATATGTACATGCTACTAAAACTAGCCACTTACAACCATAAGCATTCCAGAGTAAACTAAGCAAGTTTAGCTAATTAATATATTGATTCTGTATAATTAATGAATTTTAAAAGACATTGGTGAGGAAAACTTAGCAAAGGGTAGATCTGGTTGCTTTTGTGCTAGCTTGTCCACAAATAGGATCTGATTTCCAGCATTTGTAGCTATGCAAGTTGGAAAGTTTCTCCTGCCAAATGTAGGATTGCTATAAAGAAAAAGTATATCAGGGAAAGTGAATATAAGACTGAAGGTTGCATTCATCCTAGACAGTGAAGGAATCATCTATGATCAGGATTTAAAAAGTATAAGCCTTTATCAAAAACTGCCATCAAATGATGCTGGGGAGAAAAGCAGCATTACAATTCAATGCAACTGATCTTTGAGGTTAGTTTTTCAAATTTTAATTTCCAAATGCTTGGCAATTACATTTGCAGATAATACTAAATTTGCACGAAGAACTGAGAGAACAAGAAAATAATTCAAAGAAAGTGAGTGAAGTTAGAAATAGAATACAATTCAGGCAAGCAAGAAATAGCTTCTGGAGACAGGAAATGCAGACACTGAACAGGGACAGAAACCTGGAAAGGATGAGAGCAAAGTAGAGATGAGCTGACAATGATGAAAGAGCTGCTACTATTTCAGTCTGCAGAAATATCACGCCCCAAAGGAAGGGGGAATGGCAGACCGGACGCATCCATGATCAGGAAGATCAGTTGCCCAAAGCACCCTGGCTGGAGCTGAGAAAGGATGACATGACACTGGAGTAAAATTAAGTAGAAGCAAAAAGAAGCAGCGTGATCTCTCCCAAACAACTCTTCCTCTAGTCTAGGAAATAATAAACAATACTCTCTGATCGCCATTCCTTCCATTCAATCCAAAGTGGAATTCCACAATCTAGAAAAAAACAAAGGAGAAATTTCCTGCCCATGACAACAACCAGCCAATGGAATGACTCGACTTCAGAAATTGTGGGTGCTCCATCACTGGAGTCTTTCAAAAAGAGACCGGATAATCATTTATCAGAAATAGTATAGGGCCATGATGGCGAACCTATGGCATGCGTGCCACAGGTGGCACGTGGAGTCATGTTACCTGGCACGCCAGCTCAGCTCCGTCAGCTGATTTTCGGCCCTTTTGGGCCCACCAGAAGAGGGCCTGTGGGGGAAAGGCCCGTTTTTCTTTCTCCCTGCCTCCAGATCCTTTCTATGTACCTGGGGGGGGGGGGCGAAAACAGCCTTCCCTGCCCCCTCGGAGGCCCGAAACAGCCCGTTTCTCAACTTCCAACCTCCGAGGGGGTGGGGAAGGCTGTTTTTGCCCTCCCCAGATGCATAGAGGATCTGGAGCCAGGTGAGAAAGAAAAACGGGCCTACCAGGCCATCGTGTGCCAGGAGTGGGGAGGGGAATGGGGGTTGCGCTCACATGCGCATGGCGGGGCACATAGAATTATGGGTGTGGGCACACGCACGCGTAAACCTCCCCCGCCCCCCTTCCTGGCACGCAATGGCAAAAAGGTTAGCCATCACTGGTATAGGGTATCCTGCTCAAGCAGGGAGTTGGAGTAGACGACTTCCAACATCCCTTCCAATTCTATTATTCTGTTCAATCAAGGTGCTTCAAAAAGAAACCTCCTTGTAAACTGTATAAATGTCTCAAAACCACAAGCCTAAACTAAAGGCCTCTCCTCTCTCCTCTCCTCAGTATTAACACTCATAAAAATAATTTATATCCATAAAATGAAAAGAAAGTATTCTTTGCTTTCAATATGCCAAATCCTGGTAGCACATCCTCTTTAAACTTTTCTCAATTATTGGCATTCAAAGAATTCTCTTTAAATAAATGTAGCAGAAAACTGAAAATAGATTCCAACTTCTACCACTTCACATTCTCCAAAATCTTCCTACTCTCATATCTTTCTCTAATCACGTGAATTCCTCTACTGAAGACAGAATGGCTCTGTTTGCATGACCAATGTATATGGATGCATAGGATGTGACCTATGCATCCACAGCTCAGTCAAGTAGCAAGGTCAGGATTAATTTTAATCCCAAACCAACTGTCCCTTAGGTAACCTTGCTGCCAATATGATGACAAAGTGGTCCCACAAAAAAGCCTTCTCTAGGAAGTCTGACTCTGTGTATTTTTTACATTTCAAATCTTCCCTCCATAATTCCGTGGAGGAAAGGGGTGGAACTAGATAAGCCTCCTTCCCAAGAGGTGCCTGCTGTGGTATTGTCACCATTCTGGATTTTGCAGATTATTTTTCCCTTCTTCAGAGAGGAAAAGTTAACAACCAGGAAATATTGTTCTCCATCTTCCTCTGCAACAGCTAGAATGGCTTCAAAAATGGTTACTACTTGGTTGACTGGGTCACTTGGATCGTATGCGGCAAGATGGATAGCAAATTTAATAAAATAATAAAATAAAACAAATATTTATTTATTTATTTATTTTATTAGTCATATTTCTATGCCGCCCACTCTCCGAGGACTCTGGGTGGCTTACACCAATAGACAGTATACTAAATAGCATAAAATAATAATATAAATATGCTGCTGGTGTAAAAGGAACAGAACATTTTTCAAGTATAGCTATCATTTTGCTCCTAATCCTACCCCAAATCACCCTTCTAACTCCTAGGACAAATGTTGTTCTTGCTCCAAAGTGAACATCACACTATTGGTCACTAGCAGCAATATGCGCATAGGCAAAGAAACTGAAACAACCGTGATAAAGAATAGCAGCTAGGGCATTTTTTGGCAGGAGACAGTGAAAAACATTGCGGGAGGCTGGAAATGAAGGGATATATGTTTAATGAGGCGTCAAGTGCCTGGGACTGCAAGTTTGCCAAGAGAGGAAGGAGATGCCGCGCAGCACTAGCAAGGGACACCATATAACTTCCCCCTCCTGCACCGATTCTGATAAATAGAATCTCTTTGTAATTCAGTAAAGTCCCAGCAGTTACTGTGGTTCATCCATCGTACCCAGAAGACTCCAACTGCTGCTCACATAAATTTTCCAGACCAATATGCACAAGTAAAGGACTTACTGGATGGTAGGCACTAGTGATCCTCCCCAAATGCAGCATCAGCTCTCACATTCTGAGGGCAGCAATAAAGCATTACTGGAATTCAAAGAAAGCCCTCTACATTCTGCCAAACAGTCACAATTTATTTTGTCCCACAAATAATGTTCTATTAGATAGGTTTTGCTTGTCAGTTTTACAAAAAAAAAAATTGTCTTCTTTACCGAGTGCTATATTTAATCATTTTGTTTTAATTGCTCTAGGCCACATGACATGATGGTCAAGGATGGGAATATAAATTATTTTTACATAGCCTGTGATAATAGTTTGATACTGCCCCAGACAAATTAAACTAGGGCAGGGATTAACAATGAGGGACCATGTGGTCCCCTCTGAAATTTTTCGGTAACAAACCATTTGCACCAGTTATGTAAAAGGCACGTTACAGCGTCTAGTTTGTTGGTATTAAGAACTATCAATTTGGTTTCAGGGTATTCTTAAGCACAGACTTCACCTGTATATTTTTGCCTGTAATCAGTAATTAATTCTGTTCACAAGCAGAGCCAGGACAATTTCACTGCCAGTGCCCACTGTGCAATCCCGAGGACCAAGAGAACATTCAGTGCTTCACTTTTTATTGCTCCCTTTCTTAGGATGGCTGTATATGCCAAAGTAATTTCTTAATACAGAATGTATCACTATTTTATTCATTCTGTGCATATCACTTCGGAAGGATTCAATCCTAAAATGCAATTTATAAATAGATTAATTAATTCATGTGATCTTATACTAAACATTTCGTATCCTCTAACAGTTACATAGGTATGGCTTGCAACCAATGAAAAAGTTGTTCTCCCTGTAATGGAATAACAATTCATATTGAGAACTGTTTTATAAATGTTATGAAGGAAGGAAGAAAAAGAAACTTTCCAAATTATTAAATTTCTAGGTTGTCTCAACCCTTTCCTCATTAGAACATGTGAAAAGAAGAATCTGTAAAATAGCACAAAGATTTTCAACATTTTTTCAAGATGTAGTTCATTATATCTAATATATTACAAGAGCTGGTCATAGATATTTCTCTTTTCACATCCCACACAAAATGGAACACATGAGGCTGTGGAAATTGCACACCAAGCTAAGACTACTAAAATGTGAAGAGAGAATTTTATTTATCTTTCTTATAGAAAATGCATTTATCCAGTGAATCCAAAGTGTGTATGTGTACTTAAATAGAATGAAAAAGTGATTGTTTCAACAAATCAAATATCACTTGGCCAAAAGTAAAGAAAACTGAGTTTGGCTCATATAGTTCACAGTACATGGTTTTATTCCTGAAACTGTTTAGAAGAGTCAAGTAAAACTAATTAGGTGATATTACATGTTTACCAGGTACAAATATTGTTTCAGACTGATTTATGCTTATAAGGCCTTTAAAAATTGAGTCCACATCTGCACCTATCTATGCATTATTGCAAATTACCTAAGTTTCTTTAGTTATCTATTGTTGGAAGAAATACCCATCTGGGTTCAGTTCCAAGTGAAGAGAAAGACACTGAAAATAGGGAGGCTGCTTGGAAGGATGGTTTAATGGTGAACAGGACCACATGGGTTTGAAGTCCTGGGTAGCTGACCACATGGAGTGGAGATTTATACCCTCTCTTGGGCTTTGAATTTGAGCTTCCTGTTCCTGTGGCAAGGGCATGTATCTTATTGGTTGCAGACTCCCATGTGGAGTCATGTTTGTCTGAATCAACTTTGGTTGAACCTTGCTGGGTGATGTAATGAAGGGGCTTGGTTGTGCCATGTGGTGAGCTAGATAATCTTATTATGTCCTGGAGAATCATGTCTTAATCCCATTATCCTGGAGTGAGGTCTTTTGTTTTGTAGATAGGCTGGCCCAGTCTTAATGTGCACCAAATATCTGCTGGGGGCAGGGAGCTGCTCTTTCTTCACTCTCCATTAAGCAACACAACTGAAGGATGAGCAGATACTTTTGATCCTTTCATCACAACTACATAATGCCTTTTCACTAGGGACATTATTTCAATGATATCAAACTAGTGGACTGCTAGATGCAAGAGAGAGAGGTAATTTTACCTGTTAACAGAATATAATTATATTAAGAATATGTGTTGTTTATATAATAGGAAAGAGTATTAAATAGTATCCCCTTCTTGTTCTAACAATAAACGCAAGCTGGTAGCCGTTCTTGAAGGAAAATTTAAAGAATAGGAGCAGCGAATTAAGGATTTATCAATTCAAAGGCTACAAAAGAAATTGACAGTGAAAACAAATCATGAAGAAAACAGCCAAACAGAGGAATAACCTCAATGGATCAGAGCAATAGCAAGAAGTATAAAAGATGTACTATTTGCTGGAACTCAGTAACCATTTTCAAACTCCTACAGCTGAAAGAAATACTGAAGAATGGAAGACAGGATGGTGGAAGTTAAAAGGTAGAGAGGATGCAACTGTATCCTGTAAAAAGCCAAACAGATGACTCAGCACAATAAGTAACTGAAACATATGTATGCCAACTGGACCCATTAATTGCCTTGAGTGAGAATTTGAGAATTAGAGAACTTCCAAGATCTACCAGGTCCCCCCAATTTTTTTTTTCTGATAATACACGAGGGGACAAATAATACTGCAAAGAATGGCTTTGAAAACTTTGGAACAAAACTCTGGGAGATGAGGTGGTATTCTCAACTATTTTTCTAGTTCATGGGAAAAAAGATTAAAAAGAGAAAGAAAGATCTTGCAATTCAATAACTGGCTACACAGATTGGGTCAATGGGAGAGATTTAGTTTCCAGGATGATGGTCTTAGTAATCTAGGTGATGAACCACTGTCACAAGACAAGATTTATATTTCCAAAGAGTGTTTGTCCAAAGCATGTGAAACTTGATTAGAAGGGTTTTAACTGAACCCTATGGCAAGCAAAAGTAAAAGAATTGGAAAAATGCACTATAGGAAGTGGGAGTGTTTTTGTAATGGAGCCTCTTAAACCATTCAAAATAAAAGTCAGCAAAATCACTGGTTCATGAAGTTCATGACCTTCATTGACTATACACTAATACTCAAAATATAAGATATAAGCAAGATGAGTATGAACTCTCGATACAGAAAAAGCTAATATGCTTTATTAATTTTAATGGAGACCTAGTGGGGTGACTCCCAACTGAAAAAGAGCAGTAAAGAAAACAATTTATTCAAAAGGAATAGAAACTATAGAAAGGGGAGAAGTTCCACTAACTGTTAAGAATATTAACTTCTGCTCAGAAATCTAAAGAAACCAACTTAACAATGCTGCAGAGAGCATCTACATTAAAATAACTGACGGAAGAAATAAAAGCAATATTATTGACATCTGCCATGGGATGGGTCATCCAACCAATTAGGTGCGGATACCTTTCAAAAGCAAACTGCGGCTTTTTTGAAGCAGCAAGAATTCACAAAAATCCAGCAAACTATAGACCAGCTACTCTGAGATTATAAAGAGATTGCTTCCAAAGTTCTTATCTATCAAAGCAATATTACACAGCTTTCCAGACTAATTTTATCTCATTTTTGAGTGGGTAAATTCCTTAACAGATTGTGGGATATATTTCTGTGGACATAATATATCTTGACATCCAAAGTGCATTGATAAATACTGATTAACAAAGTACTTAAGTGTGGGCTGGATAGCATCACAATTAAATGGGAATGTAGCTGTTTCAAAAGTCATATTCAATAGGGTGTTCATCAAACTGAAGAGAGGTATCAAATAGGATGTCATATGTATCAATCCTGGGCTTTATACTCTTTAATATTTTTATCAATGACATGGAGATACAAGGAATATTTATTGTATTTTAAAAATGGGTGAAATTGCTAATTCCCCAGAAAGCAAAAATAAAATTGAAATTGAATTTAATAGGTTGGAGAAATTAACTGAATAAAATTTAAGAGAGGAGCAAAGTTTTTATTTAGAAAATAAAACATGATATGGGGGAACTTAATTTCATATTTATTTAAATAAAATAGTAATTGATTGCAAAGAACATATAAGTAAACAGTGTGATAAGAGTACAAAATGTTATGTGCAATTATAGGCTGTATTATGAATAATATATTATCCAAGTTATTGAAAGTAACAGTACTTATCTGGTCAGACCCACCATGAAGTACTGTGTCTAGTTCTGAACAGTGATCTTTGACACAGAGAAAATCAGAAAAACTGGATTAGGTTCACGGAATGTCAGTGAAGATGGTCAGGGTAATAGAAATTAACCTATATAAAAAGAATTGAATGAGTGGGATACATTTAGTCCTTGGAAAAAGTTAAGGAAATCAGATAGCACTTTCAAAATACCTGAAAAGTATTGAATTTAAGGTGCAGGACTTAGAATAATACATTTAAGTTGCAGGACCCTTAATAATGCATTAAGGAAGGAAGTTTTTGACAATGTTAGAAAATACATCCTCAAAGTAAATGCAATTTGATGTGGGAATCAGTTATCTGGGGAGGTGAAAGTTTTTCTGTCACTGAATGTATTCAAACAGACGATGGATAACCATCTGTCTGAAAGTTTTTACCTTGAATATCTGCACTGAGTAGAGTTAGGTTCTATAATACTATTTTCTATTGCCAACATTGCAAAAAAAATCCCATTTTTAATAAAATGTACACTATTAGTTATTTGAGCTATATTAAGAAAAAGGTGTAATATAATTTCCTTAAATTTGCATTTTAACATTACATGTTTTCACAGCTTTTGAACTAATTAATTAAAAACTCAATGGCACTTGAATACCTGTAATCAATGAAAAGAATTGGAAGTTTTAAGCATTTTAGGCTTCTCACATTATTTGTGTTTTACTTGAGTTTGAATTGTATATCTTTATTTTTATGTATAAAGTATGTCACCAAGCCTTCAAACCATGGAAAGTTAGAAGTTCATCAAATTTTAAAAGTTGAAATTTTATCCTTGAACCGTAAGAAAAATTACCTAGTTTCTCTCTAGTTCTTGTATAGATTGGTATTTGCAAGGCTCTTTTGGCAACCAAAAGCACTAATTATGTAGGATAGTATACTAATATTGTGCATTAATACTCTTAAAAGTGGTATTAAATAATAACATTAACAATATTTATAATTGTAACAGTAAAGAGTTAATTTGGGCCTTGAAATGAAATCAGAATGTCAGGATTCATCCCTTAAAAATTGAAACCCTAAAAAAGCTATATTTAAGAGCCCTCTGTCTTTCAATATTTTCCCTCAAACATATGGTACTTTTTTTACTGCTTCATGCAGACTGACAAGCCATGCCACATATCTGAAGTGGAAAGAAGTTTCCACACAGGATCAAACCGTAATATTTTTTCAGTTAACTTATATATAATTATAGTTTTAGTTTTACTGAAAGAGGGAAAGAAGATAGTAATTTGTCGATTGATTAAAAAAAATGAATCAAAGCAATGTAAATTTTATGCATAATGTGGTTCAGCCAGGAATCCTTAAACAAGCATTATCCTTCTTGAAGCGGGTCATAAAAATATGTCACAAAAATATTTAAGACTACCCTGTAAAACGACGTTAGCATTAGAGAAATGCACCCTGTAGGAAAAGGATGAATGTTCCCAAAGTCACAGAAAAATGGAAATGCCCTCTCAACAACACAGTGTTAAGGATTCCAAATATTTTTTTAATTGTACCTTTATTGTACAATTATGCTGCATGTTTTCAAAATACAATACATCCGGACCACAAATGTACTTTAGACTGTACAAATGTACAGACCAGGGTCGCGCGGAGTTGGAGGAAACTGAGGCTGATTTATGACATGGTTCTACAGCGTAATGTGACAATGGATTTAATTTTCTATATTAGAAAATTATATAGCGCCTTTCTTTCCAAAGATCAATTGCTGCCCACCTGTTGCTTGAATGTGAACTACTGTAGCGGTAGCATCGCCAGCCCTAGAAATAGCCATCAGAATTAGTGGGGACCGTCAACTATCATACCAACTAATTTGTGGTTATGGGGAACAAGCGAAAAGGAAGAGAACGGCATTAAGAACCCCATTCATCACCCAGAAAATGAGGGGACGAGGGTGGAAAGCAAAGGAAGAGAGAGGCATCTGCAAAGCCCAACACGGGAAGAAGAGAAAAGAAAGAGTTACCGAGTACAAACAGGACCACTCCACCGCAGCTGCTTCCGCCTTCACTACTTCCGCCCGACCCTATCCTGTTTTATGCGTTCTCTCCGCAAGGGCCGCTGGGAAATGTAGTACCGTGAGTCACTCTCTTAATTTGGCGTTCCTTCAAATATCTTTTTCCGATCTAGCTGTCCTAAGAAAAGTCACGATGAAGCGCCTGAAGAAATTCTTCTTTTGGATTTGCATAGTCTGTTACGTTCATCCGGTGAATATCGGACGTAATCTAGCCTTGTTGAAGAAGCGCGCCATGCGACTGCTTAAAAGTTTACGGGCTGCTTTTGTCCTTGAATTCTACCAACGTTATGTACTTAGTGGTAGGAATAGAAGCTCTCTGCTCTGCACATGCGCAACAATATATATATTTACTTACTGAATTGGAAGGAAAAGATTGATTTCTTATTTAGCGCTGATAAAGTGCCGCATGCTAAAATCAGCAGACGTATTTTAATTTTGAGAAAATTTGATAGCATGGATGTCATCAACACACTCCGAAGTAGCTCACCTTATCTCCCCATCCATTGTTTGACCCCTGTGAAATAGAAAATGCATGGAAAATATATACGAAAAAATTCTTTGCCTCCCATTTTGAAATGAGCATTATATGTTTGGTGTATTTTTCTCCTAACAGTTGAACCCAAGCCAAAGTGTAGAATTCAGAATCGCAAGCTGAGGAACTCAACAAATTTAATAAAAATTATCAATTGAAAGTTAGCAATTGCTCCTACCTCTTCTTATTCCTCTGCATTTTCTTTGTTTAAGAAACTCACATTATCTTCAGTATGCCCCTAGAACATGGATTCTTAGGGAAGACAGTGGGAGAGTGTTAATCTATCCAACCTCACCAAGAAAGGCCAAATTACCAATGGATGAGAAGCACTGGACCCATTCTCCACACTTCTATAGAGGTCCCAGAATACACAAGCCTGATACATACCTCTCCATCCAACTGTATCATTATCAAGAACCCCTACCTACAATGTCACAAAAGAATTAACAAAAAAGCTTGGGCACCTCACAAGAGGAAACAAACACTTCATCAACTCCGTACTACAGTGCCTTCAAAAGGAGATGAAACCATAGTCCCATTTGATGTATGGGACCCATTTCATAGCCCTTTTCATTTTCCTAGATCCAGTTAGCCCAGAGTCTATGACTACATTGCTCCACAGCACACTTGACTTAATCAAATACATGAAGACTGAAACATTCAGGATTATGGATTTCATAAACCTCTGCCTAACCATATAGTTCCAATTTGACAGACAAACTTACAGACAAATTAAAGATATACCTATGAAGTCACTACTTTCAGGACTTTTATTTACCGTATTTATAAAAGTTATAGGCTACCCATCTTACCTCAAGATAACTTATAGTGGAGGTCATTATGCAATATCTAGAAGCCATAGCATTTCCACAAATGCAACCCAAAATACAGATCAGATACGTGGACAACACCTTCACCATAATAAAAAGGACCAATTAGAGAACATCTACAAAACCATCAACAACATCTTTGAAGGAATCCAGTTTATCAGAGAAGAAGAAAACAACAACTCACACCCTTCCTAGACATCCTGATCAGCAGAGACCACAAAGTAGAAACACAAGTGTACCAAGAAGAGGCGCTCTGTAAGAACCTTATTTAAAGAGTATAAACTCACTGCAGCAATTCTGAACAGCAAGAAAAAGGACAGAGCATCTATACAACATCTTCCAACAAAATGGATAACCACACAATTTTATCAAAAGTGCCTGAGCACTCAACCCAATACAGCACAACCAACACAAGCTCTAAAAAGAATAACACTGCAACACATCAAGAATAGCTCAGACACCACCAACAGACTACTACAACCACATGGAATCAGCATATTTAGCCACTGTAGGACAAACAGGCAGAAGACTGGCAGAACACCTCCATGAACACCAACTAGAAGTCAGAAGACATGATGAAAACTCTAATATATGGACAGAGGTAACCATAGTTTCAACTGGGAAACTGTGATCATTGTAGACCAAATCCAAAAATGCCTGGCACTATGATAAATTAGCTATCCATAGACACATAAATAATATCCAAATACTATGCAAAAATGACAATCAACAAACCAAAAAGGGAACAAAGCACCTCCCCACCAGCAATCAGCACCCAGAAGAGCATACATTAACAGGCAACAGAAAACAGTCCAACTAAAAAACCTCTAAGACCACCCCCACCAGCACTGACAGGCCAAGCCACTATAGTAGAATATATACTGAGAGCAAACTTCACTCCTTACTAGCAATGATGATGTTATCTAGTTTGGGTAATGAAATATCTGGAAGAAACAGACAAGTTCAGGAACCCCTAATTTCAACTTTGAGCTACAAATATTCTCCTTTATTGGTATCCAAGCTTCACCTCTATTCTTCCCAAAGATTACTGGATGACGTGAGTCATAGAATATAGATGAACTGCTAGATCTTTGCTACATATTAAAATGGCATAACAGCTGTGTTTTGTTGAGACAATCTATGCTAAAAAGCTCTCAATATACTCTTATTGTTTGCCTCAATACTTTCAAATGAACGAAGTGAATATGCTTTTCTGTGATATATCTTTTGCAATGGCTCAAGTTACTGAAGGACGTTTGGTTAATCCGCTCTACACTAAGATTGATGAATTCACACATGGCTCAGTTTGATGATTTAGAGACATATCTTTGAATCCTCTTAAGTTCAACAAGCATCTGGAATTATTTTTAGTGATATTGATTATTTTTATGTTCCACCTTGCACTCACAATATAAACTTTTAGTCCTTCTTACTTTTGTTTCCTCCTTATTAAAAAAATAAAATAAAATTCTAAATAATATTTTAAAATGTTAGAAAAACTTCACACTACAGAGCAAGTTAACAGTGAAACAAATTTTCCAAAGAAGGCATGGGCTTTTCTTGACTGGGAGTACTGAAGCACAAATTCGGCAGTCATCTGCTGAATTTAAAAAAAAATTATATGATATGTGCCCTCATATTCATATTCTCTCACTAAACTGAGTTGAACTCAGTGACCAAAGTAAACCATTTTGATTCTGTGATTCTAAATAATGCATATCCGGCTGAAAAAAATTACACTCACATATTAATCGATGAATCTTCAAACATAGTTCAGTCCTGCATCTTGCACTCTTCACCATTTTTAATGACTTGTTATTGAAGTTGTACAGTAGACAGATTGCTTATCACATTAGTGTTTGACCCTAATTGGGTAAGATGGCTAGTACCCTGTAAAGTAGAAATAAAATTCAAATTATCTTGATAGGTTAGGCTAGACTTTCAAACTTTCTGCAAGCCTTTACATTTTGTTGGCAAGCAAGATAATAATTATGGTTATATTTATGTATGATTTCTCATTCACTGCATTTTAATGGCTTTTTATAACTACATTTTATATCATTTTTTAAAAATCCAGGATTAAGAATGTATTTCTCACTTGAATAATTTTATGTACACAATTGTGTATTAACAATTTTTGGAAAAACATGCTGATCAAGAATATTCTTTAGTGGAAATCTTTCAATAGTGAAGAGCTGGAAATTGAATGGAATGATATCCCACTGAAACTCCTTGTTTGTATATTATTATCACTTCTCTTTTGAATATTTGTGTGAGATATCTGTATGAGAAACATCATTTGTTGTAAATTTGTTGATGAACTTGAATTGTAGAACATTTTCATAAAATATGCAACTTAAAGTTGGTTGCTGAACATGATAAAGTGAATATAACATGGAAGTAAAGCATGCATCAAATTACCTGGAATGCTTAGTGAATGGTTGAACACTGAGCAAATGATAAGACAAGGTTGTTTCCCTATGGTTGTTTAATGTTTTTAGGGATAAATGTATAAGGAAAGTTTGTGTAGTGTTAGAGATACATTGTTGGGGACATGAACATGTACATATTTTTGTATACAGATTATGTCATTCCAATGATGCCCTATAACAATCTGAATTATTTGTGGCAAAAGTTGAATAGATTGTATAATGCAACGAAGAGTATGGATCTGAAAAATGCAATTGCAAGTTATATATGGATGGCAAAAAACCCCCCAATAAGTAGATTAATTTAGTAGAATGCTTACTAAGAATAAAAAAGTGAAAATGCTGATAGCTAGATAGATAGATAGATAGATAGATAGATAGATAGATAGATAGATAGATGATAGATAGATAGGTAGGTAGGTAGATAGATAATAGATATAGTTAGAAATAGTATTACACAGACAGATAGTGAGTACTACACAGTCTATTGCAAGGAAATATGTTGTTGAAAGAAAAATGGCTGGTAGTCGAATGTGGTCCTTCCCACTTCATTATATGAAGATGACAGTTGGTATATCAGAAAAAATATAAATATGAGATGGGTACACTGGGAATTGGGTGATGAAGATGTGTGTCTGATAGAACAAGAAAAAATAGAATCAGAAATGGGTGTTGAATGCATGTGGATTAAATACAAAGGTAACTAACTAGGCCAAAAGTAATTCGGTCATGCAATAGCAAATGAAACTCAGAAGAAATATAGGAAAAAGAGAAATGGGTTGAGAAAAAGAGAAAGACCAAAAAAGTCATTGTTGGAATGAGTTGATTAGATCCTCAAGAAATGTCAAGGTATGAGGTAATGTACGGATATGGTGGAAGCAACATGATATGCAAGTATAGGAATGGAGAGGGATAACAAATATAAACAGCATTATATTGGTGTAGTAGGATAGCAATCCTCAATAACTGAAAGGATGGAATATAGAAGATGGAAATCTGTTCCACATAATTCCAGAATTCAGGATATGGACTAATGGAGAAGTTAAAGGAAAGATGGAATAATAAGGGGAAAAAACTTCCTAATAATGAGAGCAATTTGGTAGTGAACTATTCACACAAGGAAATGCTGCTTCTCCTTCACAAAAGTGTTCTCTTATAATCAAGGCAGCCATATGTCTGAGATACTTTAATTTGGATGCTGGAATTGAGTAGTGACTTTGACTTTATATGTCAAAGACTGGTGTTCTGTCTTTCGCAGGCAATCAGTCTAGATAGTTTCATGATAGTGCATAGGTGATAGAAACTAGGATATAAAAGATTGACCCAGCTGGGTTATTAAGTCCCTAGGTATTCATGTTCAGAAGAGGAGCTCTGTCTGGACTTCTTTTCTGTCTGACTGTGTCTGTTTGATGCTGCTTATCTGATTGTGATGAGAGTATTCATGTGGTACTGAAGAATGGCAGTACCACATTGCAATGTCAGAAATACCAACCAGCAGGATCTCTTGAGAAATGCCAATGCTAGAAGGCTGGTGCTGATAACAAGACACTGACCGAATTGAAAATGCACATATTTTGAGTAAAGCTAGAACTAATGGGGAGGACAGATAAAGAAATAATGTCTGGTGAAAATTTGCTGTCAGGGTCTTACTGTAGTTAGGGTTCTGGGTAGAAGATTTTTGTCATTAAGTCAGTAGAAATTGCCGTATAATTTTCCCAGAAATTCTGGGAGTTATAAATAACAATGTTAAAACTGTTAGTCTCATACTATAATTTGCTTATCCAGTATATGTATAGACGATTGGCTATTCTGTATGTAAATACATCTGATCAAATGTCCATAGACAGTTAATTGGTGAACACTTAATTTGGGAACACAAGTAGCAAAATCTTTTCCTGTAGAATTTGGGATAGTCAACATGAGCTTTTTCCTTCATTGCTATAACATGGCATGTATTTTGTATCCACACAGAGATAACTGTTGTGTTTCTGCAATATCCAAATACCGCATGCATTTGGATATTTATCAGTATACCGCATGTTCCTCCCAGTCGATGAGATGTGCATAATACAGTAAAGTATAGTGTTTAGATTAAAGATGTTCGTTTGAACAGAATAATGTGAAGTTCCTTAGCGTAAAACTGGAACTTCATTGCATTTCTGCCATATTAGCCAAAATGTTCCAGTATCTAATTGGGTATTATGGTCTAGGCATGACAAAGCTGTAATTTTATTTACTTTTTACATAGCTTAATAAAAAGAATTATGTTAACATTTCAATTTACAAAAGCCATGATTGGTGGTAGTAGTCAAGATCTATGGGCTTATCTAGTGACAAGCATGATGTTTGGAAAATTATGACTTAAAATAGCAAATGATAAAAAGGGAAGGGAGGGGAATAGCTGTCTATGAAACTAAAAGGCCATTTTATAGAGGGTTGTGTTGTGTTGAAGCATTAAAACATGTTTGTACATATCTCCTTTCCGTACATTTGATATCCATCATTATCTTCTTCATTAGAAAAATCCCAGAATAAAATCCCATTATTTTCAAATTCTATATGAATTTTATTGACTTGGTTCATTCATTTAGGTGGTTTAGAAATTTCATTACCTCCCTTTTCTCATGTTGCCAGTATCATCTATGTATCACAGTAAGCCAATAATACAGCTATATATGGTTACATTCCAAGCCAACTGCTCAAAATCTTCTATAAAGGCATTGGTAGTCTGGTGAAAACAGCATTCCCACAACTGTTCTAGATTTTTGTTCATAACGTTTTTCACATCCAAGGAAAATATGTTATTTTACCAGTGTGTGATATCTTTATTATGTGTATATCTGGTGGATCAGGGATTTTAAATCTGCTGATAAATAAGAATGTAAACCACACCAGACTGTCATTTTCAGTTTTATAAAGACATAACTGAAATGCTTTGAAGTTGGTTAGTTATTTTTTTTTAACAAGCAGGGCTATTTTCCAAATAAATATTAGTTTCTCAATATACAGTTGATGTCTAGAGATGGGTGATTTGATGTTGCTGACAATGGGCACAATGGAAAAGTTAGATTTATGAATCTTAGGATTCATGTTGATTTGGGTGATATAGATAGAGGAGCTTACTGTTCATTTCTTGGAAATATGTGAACGGTTGATAATGCTTGTTCCTCAGTTTATGAAGTGGGTTGTAGGAATCCTTTGAGAAGGGGGCAATTATGTCATGCTTTAGAAGTAGGAGCCCTGGTGGCGCAGTGGTTAGAATACAGTATCGCAGGCTAAGTCTGCCCACAGTCGGGAGTTCGAGCCTGAGCAGCTCAAGGTTGACTCAGCCTTCCATTCTTCTGAGGTTGGTAAAATGAAGACCCAGATTGTTGGGGGCAATATGCTGATCTTGTAAACCATTCATAGAGTGCTATAAAGGACTATAGAACTGTATATAAGTCTAAGTGCTATTCCTATTGTTATTCTGAATGTTTTCATTGTAGTTGGCTGTATATATTATGACTTGCATTTGAGAATAAGTAATGTAGCCATCAAACCAAAAGAAATTCAACACCTGTATAATGTCCTTATAAATAATGAATACACTTAAAAACATTATTAGAGCAAGAAAAATATCAGAATAGCCAAAGAAGTATGAACAGCATGCAAACCATTCACACATCTCAGATGTGTTTAACTTGATTAGAAATGTTATACAAAAAAGTATAGCATAGGATTTGGGTTGATGGGCAAGATAAAACAACAGTTATCTCTAATAAAGATAAATTGTCATCTAAGAACTGAGAGAGTATATAAAATAAATTGGTCACTGTAGGAACACTTACATTAGACAAATGAGACTTAAAGAGTTAAAGAACATGAAAGGACATTTGACTTAATGAACAAGAGCCAAATCCAAAATAGATTTTGTGAATGTCAGCATCTTGGCACACTGTAACAAATCTGCATAATTATTAGAAAGGCAATAGAAATGCATAAAGAGCCAAATAATTTAAATATGGAAAACAATTATCAACTATTATTTATATGGTGGTTAGCAAATGATTATTGATTGTGGACCATATATTACACTGCTAAGTTCAGTTTCAGATCTGCTTTTAAAATAGTAGCAGCATGGCTAGTAAGATTTCAGCACATGTTCATTATCTCACATGGCTTTACTTGAAAGTAATTTCACCAATATGGTGGAAGGCAGGAATTGATTTAAATATGCCTGAGAATTGTATGAGCCGCATCATTGAGCAAAGTTTGGGAAGTTCATTGTAGCTAAATGGCAAGCAGGGGTATAGACTAGTTTTTTGTTCTTCTGCTGCTTATTAACAAACTTATGAATATAAGAAAGACATTCCATTGTATATCCATTGCTGTGAAGAAAATGTATGCTTAATTGAATAGGCTTGAATTATGGAATATTTTGCATGAAGATAGAGTTAAAGTTTGGTTGCAGAATTTGATAACAATGCCATGGAGTGGAAGTAAATCATGCACAAAAATAAGTAGCATGCATAGCAAATGGTTCATATGGAGCATCCCTGTTTGTTAAATGTATTTATGGATAAATGAATAAAAAATATTGTGATGACATTAGAAATGTGTTGAGTGGAGAGATGAACACACACACACTAACAGAAATACTGTATGTGGATAGATAACATAGTGGTTAGAGTATTGCTTTCAACAAGGGAACGGGTTCAAATTATAGCTGGCACCTACTTTATCACTAGAAGGCTTTGAGCAAAGATAACCTAACACTTTACCTACCTATCTCAAATATAAGTGATACAATTAGGAGAGTCATATTGACTCAGACATCACCCAAATTAACAAGTTCCATATTAGATGTCGGGGAACTACGATAATCTGATGATAAGTGCACTACTTGAGTAGACCACACATGGACAAGACAAGAGAACCTGGAATTTATGGAATGCTACCACAACAGCAGACCTAACAAGGAGATATATGAAATGAATGAAGGAACTATGGATGGACAGAAGACCTGCATCCACACTAACTGAGAAACAGCTAGTTATTGCTCTGCCCCAGCTACAGACCCCAAAGAACGCAGCACACACAAAGTCCATACAAACCTTAATTTATTAATTAAAGACTACTAATGAGTAGTCTTAGTAGTTGTTCAAACATGAGTACAATAAATCAAGTCTTTTCTGAACAAGGGCTGTTAATTTAACTTCATTAACAGCCGACAGGAATTCAAAGAATAATAACTCAGTTCTGAGGCACAGTATTTCAGATAACCATAATCTTACTGTGGTTGGCAGAATGCCCAGAAGCAATTTGCAGGAAAAACTGGTAAGAGAGAAACAAGAGCCAAATCAAACGTTTTCTGTAATCAAGACGCGAAGGAAATTGAACAAAGTTGTTTCCTGCAAATTGCATCAGTTGTCCTTCCTTAAATAGGCTATGGGAGTGGCCAATTAGCCCCAAGCCTTACTCTTGAGGAGACCTCCTCCTGAGGAGCCACTCCTGCCTTTTCGCAGCTCTGCGTACTCGTGCATCGAGAAGAGGCTCCTCCTCTTCTTCCTCTTCACTTATAGGAGCTTCTGGAGGTTCTGAAGGCCCTGGCTGAATTCCCGCCTCTGGCACCACATCTTCTCCAGCCTCCTCATTGTCCGACTCGAGTGCCAACTGCACAGGCTGCTGGCACAGCACCACACCAGCCTCCCCGCTGTTGGAATCAGCTACTAACTGCACAGGCCGCTGACGGGCCACAACAGTTATCTAATGCTTCAACATCATGAAAAGGAAGCTGCTCTCACAACTTGAGATAGACCAACTACACATTACATCCCATATTCAAGAAGATCCAGAAGGATAACTAGATGTGCAGCCAGCCCCTGAAGCTGGACAATCACTATCACCCTCTCCATTATAGAGCACAGATCCTGACATGGGACATAAATTCATGGATAAACTAGCTAAAGTCAACTCTCGAGACAGGTTACCAAAGTTCAGTGGAGAAGTACCATCAGATAGTATGCTAGTTGATATCAGTAGGGGTCTCATGACAATCTCTACTACCACCATAACTGAAACCAATAAACTGGTATACAATACAGTTGCTGTTATTCTGGAGATGGTTGGCTACACAATCAATAGAAATAGCAATACATACCCTCCCCAGAAAACAAGTTTAGAGACTAAGTTGAAGGCAACTTGGAGAAAGGTAAATCAGATGGTGGAATTATAGAAGAGTGTGAAGATTAAGGATAAGACTCAGCTACTCAAAAAAAATCCTTGACTCTACCTGAACCCTAGAGTCTGCTAAATAAAGACAGCACAGCTATGAGCTAAGGAGATACACTAGAGAGGCAGGGGCCAGGAAGATAAATGCCCTGTTTCTCAAAGGTGTACTCCCAAGTGCAGTGCAACAACACAGTAACATCAGAGTCACCAACAGCAGGCACTGAAAAGTACTGAAAAATCATATAGGAGAAACCGAAGACACGTACTACCAATGCAAAGTGTCTGCAGATCCTGAGAGGAGACCACAACAATCTCCCAGAACAGGAACCAGTCACCTTCACAGTAGCAGACATCCAAGAGCAGATTAAGAACATAAAGATCTGGATAGCACCTGGCCTGGACATTATCCACATGTACTGGATAAAGAAGCTAATAGCACTGCACAAATGCCTAAAAGCAAAGATGAACCCGTGCTAGCAGCAGATTCCCACCCAGACTGGTTAATGCAATGAAGGGTAGCGCTGATTATTAAAGCCCCCCCCCAAGAGAACAGCATTGCCCATCTATTGGCCAATAACCTGCCTCCCCTCAACATGATAAATCCTATCGGGCATGGTAGTGGCCAAGCTTTAGGACTACATGGGCCAGTATAAGCTCAAAATGGCATTGAAAACAACACCAGAGGCTCAAAACACTAGCTCCTCATAGATAAAGTAGTTGCCTAAGACTCAACCTCAACCTGAAGAGGTTTTAGAAAAAATGCTTTTGAAAGAAAAAAAAAAAGCCTCTGATGATCGCGCGGCTCAGCTGGGCATGGGGGGGGGCAGGGATTTTTGCTACCAGTTCTCCGAACCACCCGCTGCCATCACTACTGGATCGGGCAATCCGGTCCAAACCAGGAGCATTTCACCCCTGGTTGTGATCCTGTGAAAGTTGCAGATCCAGAAGGATCAGCAAATTAGCAATATATCATGGTAGTAGACAAGGAGCAGAAGACTGTGGTGGTGATAGATGTAGCAGTGCCAAGTGACAGCAAGATCAGGAAGTAGGAGCATTTGTGGCTATGACTCCTAAGCTGGGAGAGTGACTCCAACATATTCCTGGAACCACATCAGAGGTCGCTGTCCAGCAGAGTGCAATGATAGGAACAGCTAAGCTATGGCACAGAACTGTCAAACTCCCAGACCTCTGGTAGAAGACCTGAGACTAAGGAAGACACATAGTACCCATAGGGGCGAGCACAAGGGTGAAATGCTCCCGGTTCGGACCAGATCGCCCGATCCAGTAGCTATGGCGGTGGGTGGTTCGGAGAACCGGGAGCAAAAATCCCTGCGCCCCCCCACCCCCATGCCCAGCTGAGCCGGACAATCATCAGAACCTTTTTTTTTAACTTTTAAAAGCATTTTTTCTACAACCTCATCCGACGAAAAAATGCTTTTAAAAGTAAAAAAAAAAAGTCTCTGAGGATCGCGCGGCTCAGCTGGGATCATCAGAGGCTTTTCAAAGGATTTTTTTCTGTAACCTCTTGCCCGAAGAGGTGGTTAAAAATGCTTTGAAAAGTCTCTGATGATTCCAGCTGAGTTGCCTGATCGGCAGAGGCTTTTCAAAGTATTAGAAAAAATGCTTTGAAAAGTTAAAAAAAAAAAAAGTTGGCCACGCCCACCCAGTCACATTACCCACCACCACCACCAAGCCACGCCCACAGAACCGGTAGTAACAAATTTTACATTTCACCCCTGGGCGAGCAGGACATTTTATTATTATTATTATCTGAGAACCTCAATGATTTGTAACAAATGTATAATAGCAATAACAATAGCAATAGCACTTAGACTTATATACCACTTCACAGTGCTTTATAGCCCTCTCTAAGCGGTTTACAGAGTCAGCATATTGCCCCCAACAATCTGGGTCCTCATTTTACTGAACTTGGAAGGTTGGAAGGCTGAGTCATCTTTGAGTCGGTGAGGACTGAACCTCTGGCAGTCACCAGAATTAGCCTTCAATACAGCATTCTAGCCACTGCGCCACCACAGCTCTTGCAAGCAGAAGGATGAATCTGAACATTAACTTATCAAAGACCAAGGTAGCTTTGTTTTACTAGAAAATGCAAATAATAATTAAATGTGTATAAGAGTGCCAAAAAGAACAAGAGCAAATTGCTGAAATTGTGCACCAGAGTACAATATGAAATAAATATGAGAAAACTGACGAAGAAATGTTAAGATATGTAAATAGTGGTGGAATGGCAATCATAGAAGGTCATCTGTTGCAAGGATTTAGTTGAAGGAAGTAAAAATCAGTGTCATTGAGAACATGCAGCTAATTGTACTGTATACCAATGGAATGACAGCAAATCAAGGAATTTGATTAATTCAGCCCAGTACAAAGCAGAAACTATGTTGCACTTACGGCAAAAGAAGTGACAGCAACTGGTTGATCTTCAGAAGTTGGGGCTTGCCTGGTAGCAGTTGAAGAAGAAAATCCAAAATAATTCTAGGGCTGCAGCTAGATTGGGGAGTAAAAAAAATCCAGATGCAGGAAATGGAAGTCCATTTCTGGATTGTTTGCAAGAAAACTGTCTGCTTGTGTCCATAGGGTTGCTAGGAGTTGAATTCAACTTAAGAGCAACTCCCTTTTGTCTGTGAAAAGATGTAACAGCATAACAAGCACTGGTCTTGAATTTTGCTTGTTCACATCAGTGGTGGGATTCAAATAATTTAACAACCGGTTCTCTGCCCTAATGACCACCTGGGTAGGCGTGGCTCGGTGGTCATGTGACTATGTAGGTGTGGCCTTCTCAATGTCACTCAAGTCGATGGCGCTTCGCCTTAGCTGTTACAATGTAATAAGGGTTAACCAGAAAGGCAGTTTCTGTAAACAGGGCAATAAAGATTAGGCTAGAAAAAACACCAGAATGTTTCCTTCCTGCCTTCCTTACAGGATTAGTCCTGTAAAGTGGAAAAAAACAAAATAAGATTTCTTCCAACAACTGGTTCTCTGAACTGCTTAGAAAGTTAACAACTGGTTCTCCCGAATAGGTGCGAACTGGCTGAATCCTACTCCTGGTTCACATGTATACATAACAACAATCCTGGTTCTCATCATGGTATAAGAATCTCTATAATTTGTGGCCAAAAAAAATGGTAATAAGTATGAAATCCTAAATTTCAAACTAATTGACATTTCCACTTAATGGTTAAGGTGAAAAGCTAAACAAAAATCTCTGTGTTAGGATGTTGGTGACCATAAATCAATTTATGGGCAATATTGGTTTGCCATTAGATTGAACATGATCTATTTGACTGTGTTTTGTGTTGCCACCTCCCATTACTGCCTTATTGTCAGAAGCCAGCCCTGTCTTAGGCCTCTATTCTTGAATCACTGTCAGGCTGTTGTTTCTGAAGAGATTGACTCTCTGGCATGTTCATCAAAAATATCACAAAGAGAAGGCAATAAAACTGTCATTATATCATAATTCATTAACTTTCTGGCAGGCAGCATCCTGGTCTAATGCCTGCCTTAGCTGATGCCCTGATGGGATATTTTCTTTTCCAGAGACTCAGATGCCTCTAGAAAGAAGCCAACATGCATTGGGATATCTTTTGAAACCTATGCTTTTTTTACCCTGACCTTTCTCCATCACAACCACTTCTAAAAGTTTATAAATATATTAATTGTCCTATTGCCAGTCTCCTGAGGCATCATGCAATAGCAACAGAGTTGTATAATTTGCAGTTCCCTTTATCATAATGAGCATCACAAAAACATATGCCTTTTAATAAATTGTGTTAATCGGAAAAGATGTTAACAGGCTTGTCCTGAATTCTTGCTTCTAAATTCATCCTGCCATTACACAAAGTGAAGCTATTGCTTCAGGCGGCAGATATTGGAGGACAACAATGAAATCCACCGAGATGATTCTTCTGTGGCCTCTCTGTGGTCTTAGGCCATTTTCATCTCTTGGATCACCAAGCAGTATATGCCCCGTGGTCTAGCCTTCATCCCCTAAAATAGCCTGCTGTCATTGTCAGATGTGGGGAATGATCCGTTTCTTTTGTTAGAGTTGAACTCTGATTGAGCTGCCAGTGTCGTCGTCTTCTGGAAATGGAATGGAAGGACAGAAAATCATCCTGTCCTTTCCTCTGGCAGCCATATCTTGGGTCAACCTTTGTTTGTGTCTCACAGAATCTGGAGTCACACTAATGAATACTAGAGGAAGGTCAGTGGTGACTTATTTGTGCTAGTCAAGGGAGCAATGAGACTCACCTGAAGCTAAGAAACGGAAGGCTGTGTTATGGGTAACATTTACAAATCCAGGGATGATATTTCAATTGAAAACAAAAGCCTGGTTAAAAGCCCTGTATGCTTTCCAACGATGGAACAGAAGTGCAGTGAAGTAGGCATCTACAGCATGAGAAATCCGAGCTTTCACTGTTGTCTCTGTCAGCAGACCAGAAGATTTGCATACTTGTCCCATTCTGGATTTTTATTTCATTCTACATTGCAACTTAATGTTGGTTTTCTCCTATCCTATCCAATTACATTTTCTATCATCAGTAAACTAATTTTAAATTACCATAATTGGAAACAAGTGGTACATCATTTGAGGGTGAGTTGTAGATTTGGAATACAAATTATGTAGGGAAGGAAAAACTTGGCTCTCCAAAAAAACCAAAAACAACAACAAAAACAAAAACAACTTGCAGCTCAGATTGAAACAGGGCTGGGAAACCTGTGCCCTCCAACTATTGTTGATCTATGATTCCCACCAACTTCAGCCTTTAGGACCAATAATTAGGGTTTTAGAGGATTCATAGGTAGCCCACCTCTCAGCTAGAGCAATTAATAAAAACATAATAATATTAGGAACAGTGAGGGTAAATATGATGTAGAGCAATGAAGATTATTAAGGCAACACAATGAGTGGCAGTAGCTACCATTCTACCCATCCTTTCTCCCCCTCCTGCTTCTGCTTCTTTTTCTCTTTTTCTCTAACCAAAATATGTTGATATTTCAGCCAGAAGGATTGAATGCCAATAAATAGAGATTAAGTTCAGCTTTCCTTTATAATAAAATATCTAATTGTCATGATCTCTGTCTGAACTGGAGACTAGGATACATTACAGTGCAACACAAATAACTTTATTGACAGCCCTAGAGGCAAATACAGGCTTAAAGAGAAGCGGAGTGACAGTCCTTCTTTACAATCTTATGTAAATTAGAATATACATGTGACTGAGCAATAGAGCAATCTGGAATTTCATTGGGCAACGCGTATCATTTGAGGCTATTAGGTATAACTGTGAGGTAATGGGGTAAACTACAAAGACATTGCAGCTTTGAAAGGACACAGAGGTAGTATATCATGAACATAGTTTACTTCCGGGAAGTTACTTTCTTCTGCTTTCCCAGAACTTTGTTCCCCTTGCAAGGGGATAATCTTTTCCAAGTTTATCAGCATATTTTGGTCTTCTAAATATTCTATGACTGAACTAAGTTTCAGTTTTCTCTGAGAAATGTTTGTAGAGGGGGTAGTTGCCTAACTTGACACTGCGTAGCTCAGGGGTCAGCAACCTATGGCTCCGGAGCCATATGTGGCTCTTTGGACCCTCTGCTGTGGCTCCCTGTCAAGTGATCCCAACACTGGCTGGCCCTGCCCCTCGCCCTCCCCTCTCCTCCCAGTCACTCTTCACCTGGCCTGAGAAGGTAAGGGCAACAGTGGGGGATGGAGAAGCAGCCAGGGCAGAAACAGAGAGATACAGAGAGGAGGGAGAGAGATATAGAGAGATACAGAAAGAGAAGGAGAGGGGGGGAGAGAGGGAGGGAGGGAGATGTCAAAAAGATTTTGTGGTTCCCGGTGTTTTTTAACAACTGGTTCTCTGCCCTAATGACCGGCTGGGTAGGCGTGGCTAGTAGGTCATGTGACCAGTGGAAGTGAGTGACATCGAGTTGGCCACCCCCACCCAGGTTTTGTGGCTCCCGGTGTTTTTTTTTTCTGTGGGAAATGGGTCCAAATGGCTCTTTGAGACTTAAGGTTGCAGACCCCTGGCATAGCTGAACCTGGCTTTTAACCTGGCTCTATAAGATCTCATATACTTTTACAAGAAGAGCTTTGTGGAAAAGGTTTCAGATAAATTCTCAGTATTCAGCAGTGTATTCTAGCCAACCCCAGTGTATGCCACTTTCATTAATTTGAAGGCAGTCTTTAGCTCAATAGCTACAGAAAACCTATGGTTGAAATTGGCAGAAAGAACTGTAATGTTATATACCGTAAAGTACCATAGTTTACATGCAGGTTAGAAGCACCACCTTTGGCAGGTTTGGCAATACCGACTGAAAAAGTTATTAAGGATGTGCTTGGTCTCCTTTTTCAACTTTCTATCAATTCTATCCTTCAAGCTCTGTCTAAAACCAAGTTTCCCAATCTCTGACTCCTTTCTCTGGAACTTCATTTCTCTACCCTATTGGCTTCCGCAAAGTCATTAAGGCTTGTTTTAGCAGACCTTTTGGGGCTCTAGGAATTATTTTAGTCCTCCTTGTTACTTGGCATGTAAGTTGTTATTTATTATCCTGTTATATTATTAGATTGCTATGCTTATATTGCTAATTTTAATTGTAACCTTATCATTTTGGAAGGCTGTAAGCTGCCCAGAATCAGTCATGGCACACTACAGTCAATCAACGTTGTAAGCCGCCAGGAGTCACCTATGTGTGAGTTGGGCAGCTAAATGAATTTGTTAAATAAATAAATGATAAATTTCACCAGAAGTTAGAAAATAAACTGCTAATTTGCTTTCTCTATGATGATGATGATGCAGGCATCTTATCCCTGACACACAAGAGTTTCAGCCAGAGCTTGCCTTGCAACCTTGGCAACAATTTGCAATGAAAAAAAATTGGCCACCCACTTTCAGAAGAAGTTTTGTTCAAACTTCAAAAGCAAGCTAGCTGCTTTTACAAGTGCACCAGTGGTGGGGCGCTCCTGGTTCACTCCGGTTTGGGTGAACTGGTAGTGGCTGAAGTGGCAGGGGGCTCCGCACATGCGTAGAAGCGTCGCACGCTCACGCGCTATCGATAGCAAACCAGTACCAAGTCAAAAGTCAAAGATTTGTCAAATATCTAGATACCTTCATCTAAACATCCTCAACTTTGAAGAAGCCAAAACTGTCTAGGTCAGTGATGGCTAAACTTTTTGCCATCGCATGCCAAGAGCGGGGGGAATCACATGTGCACGTGCCCACACCCATAATTCAATGCGCCCCGCACATGGGTGCATGACTCCAGAGGCTTTCTTGGAGCCTGGGGAGGGCAAAAACAGCCGTCCCCATCCCTCCAGAGGCCAGAAACAGTCCGTTTCCCAACTTCCAGTGGGCCTGGAAGGCCCAAAAATCTGCTGGCTGGCAGCACATGTGTGCTGGAGCTGTGCTAGGGCAATGCTCGCGTGCCCACAGATATGGGCTTGCGTGCCACCTGTGGCACGCGTGCCATAGGTTCGTCATCACGGGTCTAGGTACACAATAGTTCAAGCCTCAAGATCTGGAATGCCGTAACTCAGTTTGTTAGCTGTAGTGGCTATCATTCTGAAATCAAAATGTTCAGATGTAAGATGTTGAGCCTTATGCTCTGTGCAGTGTAGTCCTGCTTTTATAATGATAATGACATGAGAGCCTTAGAGGTAATTCAATCCACAAGAACTGTGTTATGTATCTCCCCAATATGTGTTAAGTGCTCTTTTGCACTTGCAATTTGGCTTTTCCTCTGTGGACACTTATAAAAGATCTTGCCAGTTAAAGTATGGAGTAAACCTTTATAGAAGAATCTTTAGCCCAGCTAGTCCTATCTGATAAATGTGTTTCTTCTTAGAAGCAAAGCATGACTATGGTATATAGCCTAGTCCTTGATGATGCTGAAGTTTGAGGGAGCTTGTTTAGACACCAGAAACAAGTTCTTGGCCTAGATTTACAGTGAAAGATAAGGAAAGTTCTTGCAATTGTAATGGTAGCCTATGGGGTAGTTCTATCACATTGTCTGTTTACACTGATTACACATCAATGGTTGGGGAGATACTTAGCTGACAAGGGAGATACCATGAACAAGAAGGGGTTTTTCCTCCATTTGAGATTCATTCATTACAATGTGGGTGTGCCGACCCATGTAATTTCCCCAAATGTGGAAAAACTTGACTACATATTTTATGGTAATGGGGGACTGGGTTCATGCCTACTCCTGAAAAAAATAAAATAAAAATGGTTTGGAGTGGGAGTTATGTAACATTCTATCTCAAGTTTGCCCATCTCCCTTTGGATTAAGGCAATTGATACCATATATGTTGTTCTCTGTATCAAGCCTAGTACTCTGAATTAATGACCTCTGTGCTAGTCAATCATTTAGTTGGTCAGAAAAAGCAAAAATTTCTTCTTGTTGGTGGAACCATCTTCAGAAATGTGCAGGAGGGTTGCCAAGGTTTGTGTGATTGTAATAGCCACAAGAAGTTTTCAGGTTTAATACTGGAAATCATTGATTTATTCATTTTCTAATTCTATTCATTTTACTAATTGTTTGGCTCTTATTCTATTAACTTCTTGTTTGGTATTATACAATTCTGATTTTATTTTATTTTAACTGTAAATTAATCACAACTATAGAACAGTATTTAGCCTCAGTGAAATGGTGCCAACAAGATCACATCAGAACTAATAAGGAAAGGATGGTGGCATGGTGGAGAAAGAGATATTATCTTGTCCTAAGCAAAATATAGGGCTGCTGCTATATGATTATGTCTGACAGCCTCTGGTGCCCAGACTCCACAAAGTCCTAATGCTCCTTGAAACCAGCATGAATCGACTCCACCTATGCTTAATTACTGGACCTATTCCTGTGTTACAAGAATAATCTTGTATCATGTTGTTGATTCATCGACCAGAAGCAATTGCAAGACAGTAGCTAAGGTCAAAAATCATTAAATTGTAAAATGTTGTACCCTATTCCCCTTCCTCATCAGAAAGGATAGACAAGTACAACTCCAAATCTTTGTTATTACAAGTCCTTTAGTATTCTAATGTCAGGTCCCAAAACTGTTCAGTCCAGTTACACAACAATGTAAAAAAAAATGAACAGGATCACTGAAATCGAAGGATCTATTGATAAGAAGATGTGTACATATTAGTTTTCCTGGAGGTAGTAAAGTTAATTAATCTGTCTCTCAGGTAATGAAAGAGTAATTATCACAGTCCTGAGCTTGCCACATATATCCAACACTGTTCAATACTTTTCTGCAACTGTACTTCACTTCACTTTTCTATCAGGAATGTTGCCAATTATTTATTCTGGATATGAATTGAAGTAAAACTGGAGATGGTGCAGCCTATGTTATATAATATTTTTAATTTCATATGCTAGCAAAATAGGGTTTAGGATCATCCAACATAGATTAGAGGAGGAAATGGGAATAGAGATGCCAGATGTTCAAGTTGGCTTTAGAAAAGGCCAAGGAACACTTTATTGCTGATGCATGGGGATAATTGAGAAAGCCAAAGAATGCCAAAAAGAAGTCACTGTGGGTTCCATTAATCACAGCAAGGCCCTTGATTGTGCTAGTCACAGAAAAATGGGAATCCCAGGACATCTCATTGTCCTCATGAGAAATATATACATATATATATAAGTCAATAAATTAAAATTCAGGGAAAATATGGTGAAATAGACTTGATCCAGGTTGGCAAAGAGGTGTGATAAGACTGCAGACTTGCCATTTTTTTTTCAATCTCTATAATGAATATATATTAAGGAAAGCTGGATTGGAGAAGATGAGAAGAAAATTGGAGGAAGAAACATCAATAATCTGTGCTGTGCTGATGATACTGTATTGATAGCGAAAAATTCAAAGGATCTGCAAGCTGTAGTAATAAAAATCAAGAAGGAAAGTGAAATAAATGGGACTTAAATTCAATATAAAGAAGACCAAACTAATGACAATAGGTAGAAGAACTAGTGTTAGTATTGATAACGAAGATGTCAATGTGGTGTATAACCCAAATGTGCTTTTTCAGGAGGCAACTGGACTTTCTTGTTTTTTCTTTGAAGACGTTTCGCTTCTCATCCAAGAAGCTTCTTCAGCTCTGACTGGATAAGTGGAAGAAACTTCTTGGATGAGAAGTGAAACGTCTTCAAAGAAAAAATAAGAAAGTCCAGTTGTCTCCTGAAAAAGCACTTTTGGGATAACCATGATGGATGGTTGAGAATCGCTACAGGCATGTGGTGTATAGCTGCTGCCTTTTAAGACCAATCATCAATAAGAAAAGAACAAGCAGCCAAGAAATACACCACAGATTAGCACTTGGTAAAGCAGTCATGAAGGCCTTGGAAAAGATGTTCAAATGTTGTGATATGTCTATACTTACAAAGATCAGAATTGTGCAAACTATGGTGTTCCCTGAGACACTCTATAGAAATGAATAAAGAAATAGGATAGGAACAATATTGACATTTTGAACTTTGGGATTGGAGAAGACTCCTGAGAATACAGTTGGACAGTGAAGAAAACAAACAAATGGACCATCAAACAAATCAACTCACAGTTCTCACTGGAGGCACAAATGACCAGGCTCAAATTACCTTCCTTTTGATACATGGTACAAACACTTAGCTCTCTGGGGAAGGCTCTAACGCTGGGAATGGTGAAAGGAAAGACAGGTGGATTCAGTTACAGAGGTGTTAGGTGCACTGTTAGGAAGACCTAAAAGATCAGATTAGGGACAGGTCATTATGAAGAGAATCTATCTATATGGATGCTAAAAATTAAAAATGACTTGATGGCACATAATCAATTTATCAAAGCTGGAGATATTCACCTGCCCTATTTTTTGATAAGGATAGGCAGAATGCCTCCAAGTCATGAGAATTTCGCTTTGGTGGGACAAACAAGTCTTAAGTAGGCAACTAGCTGAGACAACAAAGACAGTATCATTATGATGGATTCAATTATTTCTTTTGAATTGCCAATCTAACACTCCTTTATATTATTGGAGGATATACAGAATATGCACAATAGGAGAAAAAAGCTTCACTCTGGGCACACAGCAGTAGGTACCAGGTGCTGTGCCTTATATTTTGGCAGGAGCCAGCACAGACGATATTAGCTGGTGTGTTGCTCTCTGCTGTGTTTAATTTACTAAGCAGGGAAGTTTTACTGATGCAGATGATAAGTGCCTATTCTTCTAGGCCAGGGAAGATGTAATAACAGTAACAATTCCTGCTCTTCACTCCTAGAATATGAATATACTTCCTATTCTTTGTAACTTTGCATTTTCAAATGCTTGTCAGGACACAAGGATACATGGATGCATTCCTACAAGGGGAAGAGGAGAACTGACAGAGGGAAAGAAAATATTCCGGTCACCCATGTTCATTTCAAATTCACTTTTTATCCTGGCTTCCATTGTGGTTAAATTCTGCACTAGTTTGAATGAGTCTGAAACTGAACTGCTGAATGTCTGATTTGGAGTTTCTGGTTCTCTGGGAAGAAATTGGCAAAAATGAATGGTCCACTTTCAGTCCGTATCATTCTGCTAGTTGTTAAACAATAAACACCCTTAACCACATCTCCCAAACAGCAGCAGTCAGACAGGCACTTTCTATGCTCAAAAACCAGGCTAAGTTTATAAAGTAGGAGATGGGCTGAATAAAGAGAACCCAGCTCCCTACTTTGGCCAGGATTGCAGAATTACTATCTACCCTGCAATTGGAGCTTTGTGCCTCTAAAAAGGCAGAAACACCTGTTAGTGCTACCCCCTCAAATATACATCCCTGGATATAATTTAGGATGGCATCCACCATTTAACAGAGCATGGTAAACGGGGGAAAAATGTTGCATCTAAAATAATGATAAATGGGTACATGTTGTTTTTTTTGCTGTGTACCTCATTGTTCACAGTTTTGAAGGGGTGGTACTACATGAACATCCAGCTAGTCATGGGATACAAAACTTGGCACAGTTTGAAACACACAGCACCTGGCCCCTCACGCTACTTGTGTCTTGCACTTACAACAGAGGGAACCCTGCTGTTGCTGGGATTGATTTTCCCGTTACCTTTTAATGTTGCATATTAAAGGTATAGAGATGCACTCGGTTACTTTCCTGCTTTATTAGTTTCCGGCAGGGCTGAAGTGACATTGCTGCAATTTTCTAGGGCTCTGGACTTGGGCTGGAAGGGCAGGGGGGAGAGCCCTCTGCTAAGTAATGAAAGAGTCTATGCATGGCTGCACTCAGAAGCACCCAGACCGGGATGCTGGGACAAATAGATTGAACGCTGGGGCCACAACAAGAAAAATGTGGCAGCAGATGCTGCTGAATTTTCACAAAGCAGGAAGTGGAGGATTCAAAGCACAACATGAGCAGGTGTGTATGCATGTAACCTCTCCACCCCCATAATCACATCTCTCTTTCTTTTCAATCTCCTTTTGAAATTATTTTAGCCATTAATGACTGAAAATAACTAGCTTCAGGAAAGAAAAAGCAATTTAAGGGAAAAGGCCCAGGTAGAGCTCCACGCATACCTGCCCACCCATTCTCTGCTTTAAATCTCTCCCTTCCCACTTGTCCTTTTGCATAACCCCGTAGAGGGACCAAATTAAATGGGATAAGGGTACTCGTCTGCTTTAAAATTTATATAACTACTCCATTTGGGTGTATTTCTATGTTTTTTTTATCTGCAACAACTTTTGCTTCAATACAATATTAGCTGTGGAGGGGGGATGGAATGAAGATTGCCTGGAACAACTAAGGAAACATAGTGGTCGTATATATGCCTGACACTTTTATCCAATTAACCCAAGAAATAAAAGAGGGACATCTCTAAATCCAAACTTTAGTCAATGTGAATGGCTCAATTAAGACAGGCTAAGGTGGAACGAACAACAACAACAACAATAACAACAAAAGAAAGATAGGGGGTGGGGGGGAAGAACAGTTAAAAGCAGCATTACAGTACTACACATTTACACCAGCACTGTACCCTCTTCCCAGTGGTGGGATTCAAGTAATTTAGCAACCGGTTCTCTGCCCTAATGATTTCTTCCAACAACTAGTTTGCCAAACTGCTCAGAAAGTTAACAACCGGTTCCCCCGAAGTGGTGCGAACTGGCTGAATTCCACCACTGCCTCTTCCTAAGAGTAATGCCAGGGTTCATGCGTAATGTGGATTATTTACTCCAAGGCCACCAGAACACATATTGGGGCACTCCCAGAATATGTTGGGACATTGTAGCTCCATAGAGAATATTTATTTGTGAATCCATAGGATATGGAACGGAGGAGATTATCTGATCATCTCCCATGAAAATTCTAAAATTATGGTAAGTACATAATTGCCTGTTGAATCTGCTACTGTTGGATGCTGCAAAGGAAATAAGAAAATGTGTAAAAAAAAGACAGAAACAGTCAATGAAGTAACTGTCCATGGCTTCCGTCTTCTAAGCACACTTTTTGTGGAAGTATATTATAATGAGATCAATAGAATATGCCACTTGGTGTGCATTTTTCAAACGATTCTCACTTTCTCAAGGATTTTAATCCTAGCTTCTTGAAGCATGCATCTCTTGTATCTTGCTTTGTGCTTGTCTTGTGCTCATGCATGTGTGTGCACAAAGGATGAATTCTGCTGAGGAACCAACTTTAGACCGTATCTTTGCAGAAACTGTAAGCATGCGGTTGCTCTGTTGATTTATTATAAAGATTCTGATGCTTTAAGGTTAGCAAAGACTTTGGAATAGGATAGGGGACTGGAAATTCCTCTGCCATGCACTATCCTATTAGCCAGCACTTTTTATGGAACCACCAATTCTCAATTACTGTAAAAGGAGCATAGGGGCAAGGAGGTTTAAAATAAGTGAGATGAGATTGTGGAGGGTTCTGTCCTATTGTCCATTCTTACTACCAGGTCACATCATATGAGGATCTGAAGTACAATAATAAGCAACGATGCTGTTGGCCATGGGCAGAATTATTTTTCCATTATGAATAAGAAGCCACACAGCCAGTGGTGGGATTCAGCCAGTCTGCGCCACTTCGGGAGTACTGGTTGTTAACTTTCTGAGTAGTTTGGCAAACTGGTTGCTGGAAGAAATCATTAAGGCAGAGAACCGGTTTTTAAATTACTTGACTCCCACCACTGCACACAACCCTCAAGCACATGGGATTAAAGGGCAAAGTAGGTCCTTATTTCCAAACAAAAGGAGGTCCTGATAGCACCCATTTCACAAGCCTCAAATTCAAGCTAAAGAAAAATCTGCAAAACAGCTTAATTTGAAAAGCTTTCTGCAAGAATTTTAGACTTCCGGCACAAGATGGAGCAAAGGATAGAAAGAAAAAGGGTGGTCACAATTATTTCAATCATGATCTCTCCTAGTCCTCATTATGGCCCCACAACTAATGCACACATCCCACCCCAGCTCCCCATGGAAGGTTCCTACCCAAAATATAAATTTGGGGCAAAGGCATCTCCCATGACAAATATTTACCAAAATAAAGTGTCGAGAAAACCAGAAATGCAAGATCTTTTCTTGCCACAGTTCCCTTGGACATCCACTTTTTTTTCCTTACTGGAGAATCTTGTGACCTTAAACAGCACATGCCTAGAGAGTTGCAAGTGTGTTCCTGGTCTAGCAAGATCTGTCTCCTCTGTCTTCCCCACACACCTGCCAGCAGTACTGCAAGATGAGCTGGAACATGAATCGTGGGTAAGAGCCCCTCTGCACAGGTAATCAATAGAGGGAGCCCCAATCACTCCAAGAGGGATTATTATTTTCTTATGCATGTGTGCATGGGAGATTTATCGCTGAGGCTGCTACTGCAAAATCAATTATTCATGTTATAAATTAGAAAATGATTTATGGAGGTTAAGGGAGTGGCTGGAAGCCTGGTCTTGTGCAAGATGCATGAAGTTTAGACACATTTGTGCTTCCATGCTCCTTCTGCTAGGAATTGTCCTCTGTCCTTTGTTTCATGCATGGCCTCTAACCTCTGGCCCTTATGCCAGGAATAAACCCTTCCTGTCATTAAAAAGATGGAATTGCAGTTCCTTTTCTCTGTGAGATCTCATAATAGATGTCAGAGATAGAAGAAATCTTATCTTAGTGGGACAGCATTCAAACAACATTTGTTTAAATCAGGTTGTATCACCTCTTTGTGCTAACATTAGCATGTTGGGGATTCATAGTTTGGATGATGTGTATGCAGGTTATCAGAGAAGTGAAAGGGCTGATCTTAAATTGATAATTAGTTTAATGGGCTGCTGTATAAATGTCCCCTTCAAAGATGCCCTCCCATCACATTTAAATCTGACCTGCCATGTTTGAAGGTAGAAACATCAAAGAATATATCCAATGGGTGAGGCCACAGAGACTTTCTTCTAACATTAACGTCGTCTCACATGTGAACAGAAATGTATATTTCACCAGCAGCATTTCACCAACAGAAATGTTACTGTAGTTCTTACATTAGGAACATTGCGGAAGACTGCTGGAAAAAGAGTGAAAAAGAGCCACACATTAACATTTTTTAAAGCAAATACCTGATCAGGGCAGCAATGCAACAAAAGTGGGTGTGAGTAGGCAATGATTGAGGGTTTTTTCCCCCTCTCCTTATAGTTTTGGGAGGGGGAATTTTGGGATTTTAACAATGTTATTTCTAAAACATTTTTCTAGTGTTTTATTTATTTATTTGTATCCCACCTTTATTATTTTTTACAAACAGCCCAAGGCAGCTAATGTATCAAACACATCTTCCTCCTCCTGTTTTCCCCATCCCCACAACAACCCTGTGAAGTGGATTGGATTGAGAGACAGTGATTGACCCAAAGTCACCCAGATGGCTTTCATGAGTAAGGTGGGACTTGAACTCATGTCTCCCGCTTTCTAATCTGCTGCCTTAACCTTTTAAGTCTTCTTTTAGGATTTGCTTTACATTTTTCATGTTCAAAAACAAAATGGCAGGAAATCATGTTCTTGATTTTTATCAATTGCCACTAGAAGTGGCTACAAAACTGCAAGAAAAAGAAAAGATTTTGTAGCTATAGGCCAGTGATGGTTAACCTTTTTGGTACCGAGTGCCCAAAGTGCATGCGCATGTGTGCCCGAACCCCCAAAATGCAATGTGAGCACCCCCGTGCATACACCCCTGTGCATGCATGCACGTTCCCTGCCCATGTGCCCTGCCCCCCGCACTCTATTTTGGCTTCCATGTTGGTGCAGGAGGCTTTCCAGACCCAAAATGGAGGGCAGGGGGGACCTCGCGCGGTGCCCCCGTGCCCCGTTTTGGCTTCCAGGTTGGTGCGGGCAGCAGAAACGGAGGAGAAAGGTAGGGCGTGCTGAGGGGAACCTGCGGAGATTGGGGGAGCCCCTCCCTGTGCATGTGCCGCAGAGACCTGAAGACCAGCTGGCTGGCGGGAGGTGTGCATGCATGCATTGTGAAGCTGGACTGGGGCGACGGCTGGCGTGCCCGCAGAGAAGGTTCTGAGTGCCACAGGTTCGCCATCACGGCTATAGGCCATCATCAGTCTTGCTCTAACATCAATACTGTAGGGAATGAACTTGGTAAGCTGAAAAGTAGGAAATATTAGGGTTTACTCTTAGCATCACCCTATTGCTATGCAGGACAACCTGGTGTGTTAGAGAAAAGCTTGAATTAATATTTACCAGAGCTCTCAAAGCCCTCAACAGACCTGGGCAATTCAGCCTACACTGTGGGGTCCCCTGTCAGTCCAACTATGGACATTATTCTGATTTTAGCTGCTGTTTCCATAGCAGCAGTAGCAGAATAACTGTTTACTACCAAGTTTCTAATGCAGATTCTCCCCTCCCCTCCCTCACATTTCTTAACACCACTGTAGCATCCTGAGTGCTAAACAGCTAGTGAGGGGGGCAATTATACTGCTATTCAATCCTTCTTCAATCTACACAGGCCATTGTCCTCTTTCCGTGATCCATGCACACTCACAGGAAACCTTTTGCTTCTACAGAATCTCCAGAAAACTTAAAAATTCATTGGCATCCAGGCACAAAGGAGGGTGAGGAGCCTGAAGCATGAGAATTTTTTAAATAAAATGACCGCTTGGGTAAAGGATGATGCCGTAAATCTGACCACTTTTGGTACTTGATAGGAAAGGCCTATTAAGCGGAAGACACTGCAGAAAGGAGGGCTGATGCCAGTTTCAACTCTTTTTCTATCCTCATGGATCTTGGAGAAAACTCTGCTTGGATTTATGTAGCTATTTCAGCCCAGCAACAGAATCTCCTGCGGCAAGTAAGGCCCTGAATGAGGAAGGGGGAATGATATTCCCCATTCTATCAGCAGAGTTGCCAAATCCATCCACTAAGAAGACACCTATCCTTTTAGGAGTTGCACAGAACTGAGAATTCAGTCTAATATAGCTTCCCTATCAGTGGACTGTCATGATGTTTCAGAGAAGAGGATTTCCTTTTTTGAGGCAAAAACTGATCCTCATATGCTTCCTCAGATTCAATTATCTCTAATATATTTCTATAAAACAGCCATCCAGTTGTTTCAACAGCTTCACCCAGAATTCCCAGCTGGAATGCAGTCAAGAACACCTGGAAAGCATTAGACTGGAAAAGTATGCAACAAAGCATATTTAAAATAATAGTTTAGGAGATCTCTTGGCTTCTGCCCTGTAAATCTAGAGCTTATGCACTGGAGACGAATGTCTTGTGTGTCCAATTACATTTGGCCAATAACAAAATCTAATCTATCCTACCCTACCCTACCCTACCCTACCCTACCCTATCCTATCCTATCCTATCCTATCCTATCCTATCCTATCCACATCCATTGGCCACAGTACCTAATTTCTTAAGTCCTATCTGTGGTGGTAGGAATGTTCCACCTCAGCCATTGCATGCCAACTTTTTGAGTGTCTCTTATAGGGCTTGTGCATTCTTCTCTAGTGTCCTCTTGATTCAGTTTTGATGACGTTTCTAGGTCTGCTGGCTGTTATCTCTCTCATTATCTGCTGATCTGTAACTGCAGTTAGAAAGGCCTGAAGGACCTGGTGACTGAAAGGATGAGCACTCATGAGGAAGGAGCTATCAGTCTTGCTATGCTGTTTGAGAAGGCCTTTTAGGGCCATCATTGCCCCACAATGCAACAGGAGCCCTTGGTTTTTTGGAAAAGGAGAAACCATCAGGTAGCCAAATCAAAAGTGCTCTAAGTTGAAAACATCTACAGCAGTTTCAATGAGGAGGAAGTGCCTTAAAATAAAAATAAAAAACTGTTTAAATATAATTTATTTTTATTTTATTTTATTTATTTTATTAGGCTTATATGCCGCCCTATCTCCAACGGACTCAGGGCGTCTCACAACAATAAAACCACAATCCATTATGCAAGTTAAAATGCCAAAGTAAATCAAATACAATTAAAACCCATTAAAAACCCCATCAGTCCAGGCCATGTAACTATCATTTTGTATGGGAAGAAAAATGTCATTTGTTTGAAGGAACTATACAGTAGGTAGTCCTCAACTTGCGACCATTTGTTTAGTAACTGTTCAAAGTTACAACAGCATTGAAAAAAGTGACTGCTTTCATATCTAAGACTGTTGCAGCAACTCTATGGTCACATGATCATAATTTGATCATATTGGCAACTGGTTCATATTTATGATGGTTCCAATGTCCCAATATCATGTGATCCCCTTTTGTGTCCTGCCGACAAACAAAGTCAATAGGGAAGCCAGATTCACTTAACAACCATATTACTAACTTAACAACTGCAGTGATTCACTTAACAACTGTGGCAAGTAAGGTTGTAAAATGGTGCAAAACTCACTTAACCACTGTCTCACTTAGCAACAGAAATTTTGGGCTTAGTTGTGGTCATATGTCGAGGACTACCTGCATCTGGTGAAATTAAGTCATTCCTTAAAATAGAAAACATCTCATAATTTCCATGTTTAGACTCAGGACATGTTTATTCCTCCACTGGTCTGATTGCTCGAAGCCTTTCTTCTCATTGGCTTCCTGTCAAGTTCCCCTGGATCCTCAGAAGCAGCATCACAGGAAAGTGCAACTTTTAAGATTTTAGTCAGAACACAGCACTGTCCATCATCTGCACTACTGTATCTGATGAAGTGAGTAAAGCTCATGGCCCATTAAATCTAATATCATTAAGGAGCTACAGAACTGACAATTTTTCATCATCTATATGAAATTTTGGATTTCAAAAAAATCATAGCATTTGTTTATCTTTATATACTAAAACTTTTGTTGTCATGACCTTTAACTGGGCAAAATGGTGCATCACAGAGGAACAATTTGAACCAAGGAATTTCAAGTAGTCTAACTTACAGAACGTGTCCAAAATCCAGGACCCAGGACTCCTGAGAAAATAACATTTGGGGAAGTCCTTCAATATTTAAAGGGCCTGGTGGCTCAGCAGACTAAAAGCATTGTGATTAACACCAGCTGTCTGCAATTACTGCAAGTTCGAATGTCACCAGGCATTCTGAGTCAAGGTTGACTCAGCCTTCCATCCTTTCTAAGGCAGGTAAAATGAGGACCCAGTTTGTGGGGGCAATAAGTTGACTTTGTATAAATATACAAAAGTATGAAGGCTATTGCTTAATGCATTGTAAGCCGCCCTGAGTCTCCAGAGAAGGGTGGCATATAAATCAAATTATATATA
>WNWU01000032.1:12957489-12985711 GCA_012654045.1 Ptyas mucosa | reverse complement strand
CTATTTATATACATTATTATCCTATGTTATATCCTTATTTAAATTATAATATCTACTCACAAATCAATATCATATATTTCTTATAAATTTACATTCTATATATTATATTTTTTACAACTTATACCTTAAGTTTTATGTTTATTCTCAAGCCAGGAATACCATCTATTCCAAATTTCATAGTACTCAGTTTCTTCCCTCTCCTTCATTTCCAAAGACAGTCTATCCATTTCTGCACATTCATAAACTTTCCTTATTATCTTGTGGTTTGGAGGAGTGTCAGTCTGTTTCCAATTCTGTGCTATTCTACTTGCCGTTAATATATGTAATGTTATGTATTGTAATTCCCCCCCCCCCCATTTTCTCATCAAAAATATTCAGGAGAAACAAGTCTGGCTTCAACACTACCCTCTGTTCAGTTATCTCTTCCAGCCACTTTCTTATCTTACGCCAATACTTTCTCGCCTTGGGGCAGGTCCACCACATGTGGTAGAATGTTCCCTGCTTGTAGCTACATCTCCAGCACTCAAGCGATGTGGTTTGGTTTGCAAACATCTTGGCCAATCTGGCTGGTGATGGGTGCCAGCAGTAAAACATTTTATAGAGGTTCTCCTTATAAGCAGTTGACATCGTTAGTTTGTAGTTTCTCTCTCATAATTTATCCCAATGCTCTAACTGAATACAATGTCCAAAATTTCTAATCATTATTTATTTGTATCCGACCTTTATTATTTTTTACAAACAGCCCAAGGCAGCTAACGTATTTTACTTTTTTCATCTCTTGAAATAGATCTGAATTTTCTTATTTCAAAGTACCTCAGATTAGGCAGCTGAATTCCACCTCTTGCTTCTGTAACATGATTGCACTTTTATTTTCTTTAAGCAAATGTTAATTTTTTTAAAAAATGCATTTCATCTGGAGCTGGCAAATTTAGACCACTTTCAACAAGGATAAAATAAAAGAACAACCAATTACGAGCAAGGTCTACAGGGATTAATCTGCCAAGATTTGTTGTAACACAAAGGCCTCCAATTAATGTTCATTGTTACATTGATGCTCTGATCATGGCTTTTGATAAAGCAATATAAAGAAAGACAGATCCTTGTCTCGGGATGGCTCCAATCTAACTTCCAAAGATAAAAGCAAAAGCGGAAGAGTAATTTCCCTAAGTAAATTGATAATAGATCTAGAATGAAAAGCTGAACTTCCAGTTGCTAGGAATGACCCCAGTCATTTGTTGTTGTTGGTGTCAAAAATGGTGCCTATTTCCCATCTCACATGAAGATATTGGCGAGTCTGGTATCAGCATAGGAGTGAAATTCACAATTGTGCTTGAAATAGTGGTTTAGAGGGCTCAGAGCAAGATGTATGACAGGGGTCATCAACCATTCAGACCTCAGGGACCACTAAATTCATAATTTTAAATCCCACGGACCACTAATATGATCTGCCTAATATGATCGGCTGGGTGGGCATGGCTAGGTGGTCATGTGACTAGGTGGTTGTGGTCAACTCAGTGTCACTCATGTCAAGGGGTGCCTCACCAGCCTCTACTCACCCCTCCCCTCCCAGCCACTCCTCCCCTGCCCGCCCGGGCTCTTTAGGGCCCCAACAGGAAGCAGTTGTTGGAGCTAAGCACCACCATGAGAAAGAGCTGGCAAAACAGCTGGCTCAGTTCAAATTGGATCTGACCGAGAAGAAGTCTCAGCAGAAGCACTTCACTGAGGACTACAAGCATAGGCTTCCCAAGCAGAGGGAAGACCTGCGGAAGTGCAAGGCCAGGTACCGGTGCCTGGAGCTCAGCAGGCTAAGATGGTCAGCCAGTTCCAGGCCATGATGCAGTCCCACTGGAACAAGGCCCTCCGGCTCTTCACCATCAGCGGCACTTCCCTCCAGCCTTCTCCCAAAGCCCCACACCAGGAGGCTGAAGCAGACCACAAGTTGGAATTGTCCCCCCTCCCGGACCCACACAAAAAGACCCTGATGGGGGAGACTCTCCGCAGCAACACAAATGTTCATTGCATGTATCTGTCCCACTGGTGGTCCACAAGAAAATTTTGGTGGTCCGCAGAAAAATTATTTGCATTTTTTATATTGTACTAAAAATACAAATAATTTTTCTGCGGACCACCAACATTTTCTCGCGGACCACCAGTGGTCCACAGACCACCAGTTGGTGACCGCAGATGTATGGCATATATAACTGTGTTCTTCACAAAGAAAACATCATAGAAACAGCTAGGAGCCTGTCATGACTGCTCTCTAGCACTCAATGGTCATCTCATTGTGTTTAATAATAAGGCCTCGTATGTTTCTGGGTATATGGGAGGTGTCATGCCTTTAAACAGCACTATCACTTTATATTCCTTATAAAATACTTTCTTAAAAAAAAGTCATAGAATGTTCTCAAACATAGTTGTTGCTGTTATTCACCATGACTGTAAAGAGCCATTCATCCTTCTGTTAGTACAAACCATGACACTTAGCTCTTATTTCTTCTTTAGCAAAGAGTTTCCCTTTTTGGACTCCTGGGGTAGGTACCAACTGGTGGAGCTTGAGCAGATTCTATGAGCAAGGCTAATTATCACTGTCTCCAAGTAACATCACGGCCAGTATATCCCTAGAGCATCTTGGTGGATACAGACGTGATGCTGTCAAGCAAATTCAAATTGTGTTTGTGACCTTGCTGCAGAAAGGGTTAACTCCCAAGCTCCTAGCACATGAGGAGATGAGAGCAGCAGCTGTGTAGAATGACACAAAAGGATGTATTTAGCCTCTCTGAATTCAGGTTTCAAGTCTCAGAGCTGTTCTCATATGTGGATGGGCTGGGCTGGGCTGGGCTGGGCTGTGATGGCGAAATAACAACAGGATCTTAAAATACACTAATAGTGACAAAGCAACTCTATACCAAGGACTACACAGACCACTAGCATGAGAAATGCAGAACTTGTGGGCTTTCATCTAGGCAAGATCTAAAGCTAGGACCAGTAAATATATTTGTACTTGGAAACTGGGCTTTAGGGAATGTCTTCTCTACCTGGAAAAAAATGATGCAGTCACACAAATTCAGATTGTGCTTGTGACCTTGCTGCAGAGAGGGTTAACAAGTGCGATTTGACTGGCAACCATTTCTGAGACTAGACATTACTGATGTAGCCCAGATCTTTGGACTCTACTTTTGGGAGGGGATACGTTAGATTGTTACAATGCATTATGCCTAGTATTCGGCTGCACTCATTTCAGTCCAGATAGTGGTAAAAAGATGCTCCTTATCAGTGTGCACCGGCCCTGACTGGGCGGGACGGTTATGTCAGGTAGCATCCATTTGAAACCCAAAAATTATTGGTAGACAATAATTGGAAATGATTCATCAACATGATCTGTCGTATGCTAATCCATCTTTCATGAGGATCGGTAAAGGGGAGCTGAGTGAGTAGGTCTTTTCTGTCCTCCTTTCATGGTAACTCATGTGTCTTCTAGCTATGCCATTTTCCAAAGGTTTCTGTAAGCACATGCAATTCAACTCCTGGATTTCTGTTTCATGCCACAAGCTATTCTGGCTTCTCCATGAATAAAGAAATTATTACTATTAGAAGTGGACCTCAGAAGCAGTTGAAAACACAACTTTGGCTTGCTTTCTTTATAGCTTCTTCCTAGAAGTTATAGTGGAAAAACAGATTTCAAGACACCAGGCTTAATTTGCAAAAGCCTATAATACCTTGATAAACGTGACAAACACTGATGCTCTTCTTACTCCCAAGATCACATTTCTTTAGCCATAGAGTACTAAGATGCTCTACTGAATCTCATTTATTGAATGAAATGCCAAACATGAGAAGGGCTAGCCATGATGCAGCATCGCAGCACACATAACATGTATTTTGGCAAAAATGTCCTGCAGTGGGCTCCAAATTCTTTGAAGCTTGATGGGATTATGAACACTGATCCAATGCTGATTCTGAAACAAGACCTTGCCACTAGCTGCCCCCTATTCCTAGTGTCCTGGAATGAATTTTCTACCTCTGGCATCAACTCACCACATACGCTCCCATCATTTCCTGATAAAAAGACTCTTGATGAAACAGTAGTCTTCATCAATTCATTTTCATTGCCCTTTTTGTGAATCCCATTTTAATCACTTTAAAAACCATTTAATATAGTAGAGCTCTATTTATATTTTGGGCATAGGAATCAGACCATCCGGTAGTACAGAGAGGTCAGTGGGCTTTGAACTTTGTGACAATATATGTATATCTGAAGAAGAGGTAAATGTATCACCTCTTCTAATATCTCCAATGGCAGTTCTTGGTCTTGTTCTGTTCACATGGAACAAGGGGGGGGGGGGATTCTTAAGGAGAAAATATACTCCTATTCTCAGAATATAAAAAATCAGGGTGAAAGAAAGGGCAAAAAAAGAATATTTATTTAACTACAATATTACTTGACCTGAATATGACATAAAAAGGAATCATTATGTATTTAGATGTTACATTAATGTGTACATAACCCACATCTATTTGCTTGCTGCTTGTACATGCCAGGTGATTCTCATTCCTCATTACCTGTACAGTCATTTATCATGCATTCAGTCCACATAACTGTACATGTTAACACTGCAGCAGAAATCAGGCTAAAGGAAGCATTGAAGAAATGCTACAAAATGCTAATTGCCCAACAACACACAGCAAATAGACAAATGGCACTTCTTAGGCAACAACTTCATATAAAAATACCTCATCTTTAGCAGTTTCTATCACTGTGTGTATCACAGATGGGACAATCTATGGCGTCCAATGGAGTCCAAACATCTTTTGTGCGCCTCTCTGGGCATAATTATTGAAACTCGGGGCATGGTTTCTGATATTTTGAGGAAGAAAACAGAAGAAAACTTCAATGTTTTAATATAGTTTATAAAACAAAGACCCTCTCCCAAACTCTATCCCAATATATGAGAAAGAAACAAAAGCTTGGCCACATTGCCTCAGCCAGTGTGGCCTTTAGTTCCTCTCCTCCTGTATATACTAACTCTCTAGCATGAATGACAATGGAATGAGAAAGTGAATAGGTCCCCATATTTATTTGGACACTTCCTAAAAATTTAAGGGTTGGGCTTTAGCATATCTGATTCTTAAGACCATTTCCATATACTTATGGATAGAATCTGCACAACACATAACTAAGGCAGGATATCAGCAGACAGCCAGAATCTGCAGAAACAAAGTCAGGAAAGCAAAGGCTCAGAATGAACAAAGATTTGCAACAAAAGTCAAAGATAACAAAAAAAGTTTCTTCCAATGTATAAATAACAAGAAAAAAAATCAAGGAAACAGTCTGTCCACTAAAGAGAGAAGACGGCAAGGAAGTAACAGGCAACAGAGGGAAAGCAGAGCTGCTTAATTCATTCTTTGCATCGGTCTTCACGCAAAAAGAAACTATAGCGCAACCTACCAGAAACATAACTGTAAAGAACAGACTGGAAATAAAAGTTAAAAGAAATAGTAAGAGAACACCTATCTGATCTTGATGAATACAAATCACCAGGACCTGATGGATTACACCCCCAAGTTCTAAAGGATCTGGCAGATGTCATCTCAGAACCATTGCACCGCATCTTTCAAAAATCCTGGAACACTGGGGAACTACCAGAGGACTGGAAAAGAGCTGATGTGGTTCCCATCTTCAAAAAACGGGGGGGGGGGAAACAGACCCAGGAAACTACAGACCAATCAGCCTAACATCAATACCCGGGAAGATACTGGAAAAGATAATTAAAAAACAGATCTGCCAACACCTAGAAATGAGTAAAATAATAACTAGCAGTCAGCATGGGTTTGTTAAAAACAGATTATGCCAAACAAATCTTATTTCATTCTTCAATATAGTGACTAAATTAGTAGACCAGCGAAATACTGTGGGCATAATATACTTAGACTTCAGCAAGGCATTCGACCAAGTAGACCACAACCTACTTCTTTGTAAGCTAGAAAAAAGTGGGATAGATAGCTTCACCACCAGATGGATTTGTAACTGGCTGACAAACCGTACTCAACGAATAGTCATTAATATGTCTAAGTCTACATGGAGGAAAGTAAGCAGTGGGGTGCCACAAGGTTCTGTCTTAGGCCCAGTACTCTTCAATATCTTCATAAACAACTTAGATGAGGGAATAGAAGGGGAAGTCACCAAATTTGCAGATGATACTAAGCTGGCAGGAATAGCTAACACCCTAGAAGATAGGCTCAAGATCCAGAAGGATCTTGACAGACTTGAACACTGAACCCTATCTAACAAAATGAAATTCAATGTAGAGAAAAGTAAAGTCCTACACTTAGGCAAGAAAAACCAAAAGCACACATATAAACTGGGAGAAACCAGGCTTAATAGCAGTGACTGTGAGAGGGATCTTGGAGTCTTAGTGGACAACCAGCTAAATATGAACCAGCAGTGTGCAGCGGCAACTAGAAAAGCCAATGCAATCCTAAATTGCATTAACAGAGAGATACAATCAAGATCAAATGAAGTACTAATACCACTCTATAAAGCCCTAGTAAGACCACACCTAGAGTACTGCATCCAGTTTTGGTCACCACACTATTAAAAAAATGTTAAAGAAAAAGTGCAGAGGAGAGCAACCAGGATGACTAGGGGACTGGAGACTAAAACATATGAAGAACAGTTACAGGAACTGGGCATGGCTAGTCTAGTGAAGAGAAGGACCAGGGGAGACATGATAGCCATCTTCCAATACTTGGGGGGCTGCCACAGAGAGGAGGGGGTCAAACTGTTTTCCAAAGCACCTGAAGGCCAGACAAGGAATAATGGATGGAAACTGACCAAAGAGAGATTCAACCTAGAAAAGAGGAGGAACTTTCTGACAGTGAGAACAATCAACCAATGGAACAGAAGTTGCCTTTGGAAGTTGTGGGAGCTTCATCACTTGAGATGTTCAAGAAAAGATTGAACTGCCATTTGTCAAAAATGGTGTAGGGTCTCCTGCTTGAGTGGGGGTTGGACTAGATGACCTATAACTGTGATGGTGAACCAATGGCATGCGTGCCACAGGTGACACGTGGCGCCATATCAGTGGGCACGTGAGCATTGCCCTAGCTCAGCTGCAGCGCACATGAGTGCACAGGCCAACTGATTTTCGGGCCTTTTGGGCACACCGGAAGTTGGTAAATGGGCCGTTTCCAGCCTCCAGAGGGCCTTCACAGGGGTGGGGAAGGCTGTTTTCACTTCTGGAAAGCCTCTGGAGCCTGGGGAGGGCAAAAAACCCAGGCCTACCGGGCCATCACGTGCCAAAAACGGGGAGCACGGGGGGGGGTATCGCACGTGCATGCGCGGGGGTGGTGGAGCTCATTGAATTGTGGGTGTGGGCATGCGCGCGTGCGACCCCCCTGCACAATCCCACTTTTGGCAGGCAACAGCAAAAAGGTTAGCTATCACTGACCTATAAGGTCCCTTCCAACTCTGTTAATCTGTATGTCTGTCTCCCAGCTTTGGAAATACTACATAGACCAGGAGTGTCAAACTGTCAGCCCATGGGCCAGATCCGCCATGCACAGGCCACGCCCACCCCAGCCCTGCAAAGGCAAAAAATGTCACGATACGTCACGATACGCCATGTGACGCGATCAAGTTTGACACCCGTGATATAGACTATAACATATTTAAAGGGCAGCTGTACAGTGTTCCTCAGTTCTTCCTAATTTGCCTTAGTTTGCTGCTGCTTCAGCAATGTTACTAATGTTGTCAACAACCACTTTTTTCCAGTTAATATTATAATTGGCATTTAGCAATACCCACTCCAATGTGCTGCAGGATAGAGGAAGAGCAGGGCTCTTTCATGCCATCTTCCCTCCTCACTGCTACCAAGCAGCAACCTTTATTTCTGTTGGTTAACTGACTATAACTTTAAGCATATTGTGCATATTTCATCTTGTTTTCAGTGATGAGAAAATAAGGTTTTACACTTAAGCAAGCTTGTTTTCTTGCTACTTACTCCGCATCCCTTTTTCATTGTGCGCCATGGCTTCTAAAGTAAAAGACTAAAGGAAATAACTTACTATTGATCTGGGTAAGCTGTTCTAAAAATCTTTTTTTTTTTGCTCAAGTGTAGTAGGCATACACAAACAAATATAGGGTCCTTGGTGCTCTCAGAGAGCACCAAAGACCCTACAGCTCGACCCTAAGTTACATATATTCTCTTCTATAGGTACAAACAAATATTTTAAGCAAACTTTCTTAGTTTCGTAGGTGAAGCCATCCCAAAATTTAGCATGTGCAGAAGTTATAGGAAAAGATAACTTCTTATATAGATAGAAGGAGATAATTTTGCCTTTAGTGGCAAAAAAACAAAACACCAACCCCTGAGTGTCTAGGAGCACCTTTTCCAAGTAGCATGATCTTTTCTGCATTTAAACCTTTTAATAAAGCTCATTAGTTGGAAAAGGTGCTATCAGGCTGCTGATCACATGCAGAAGTTTGACTATCTTAAGATCATAATCCATAATTTTATCATGGTATGGTAAGATGATAGGGGCTGTTCAGAAGCAATAAAACAGAATTGGAAAGGACATTGGAGGTCTTCTAGTCCAATCTCCCTATTCAAGTACGAGACTTTATACCATTCCAGACAAATGGTTGTCCAATTTCTTCTTGAAAACCTCCAGGGATGGAGCACCCACAATTTTTGGAGGCAAGTCATTTCACTGATTAATTGATCTCACTGTCAGGAAATTTCTCCTTGGTTCTAGGTTGGATCTCTCTTTGATAAGTTTCCAACTGTTACTTCTTATCCAGCCCTCAGGTGCTTTGGAGAATATATCAACCACCCCCCTCCTCTGTGGTACCCCTTCAAATATTGGAAGACTGCTATCAAGTCACCCCTAGCCCTTCTCTTCATTAGACTAAGCATGCCCAGGTCATGTAACCATTCTTCATGTTTTATCCTCCAGTCCCCTAATCATCTTTGTTGCTCTTCTCTGTACTCTTTCTAGAGTCTCAACATTTTTTTTTTGTATTGTGGTGATCAAAACTGGATGCAGTATTCCAAGTGTAGTTTTACAAATGCAGTATAATGTGGTACTAGCACTTCATGTAATCCTACTCCTATCCCTCTGTTGATGCAGCCTAGGATCGCATTGGTCTTTTTGGCAGCTGTAGCACACTGCTGGCTCATACATACTGTAAATGGTTGTCCATTAGGACTGTTAGAACCCTCTTACAGTTATTCCTGTTGAAGTAGGTGCCACCTATTCTATACCTGTGCATTTGTAAGTTCACTGTGGTCTATTTTGTCAAATGCCTTATTAAGTATACAAATGTCTACAGCATTTCACTGGTCCACACTTTGGAACTTTTGAGGAAAATTCTTCATGATGGCAGCCATCATGGAAAAGGCATTCCATTTAATGACCCATGCCTTCCTGAGAGATAGAGTTTCTTGCTACTGTCTAGGAAATTCCTGGGAAGTCAACAATCACCGTGAAGCTAACTAGGCAAATGCACACCTTGGTGCCTGGCCAGATACTCCCAGCACCCCCCCCATGACTGTTAGCTGGTGTGGAGGTGACCACAGAAAAAAGGACTGTGTGGCAGTAGCTCCGGTTACACAGCAATAGCAAATACTCAAGAAAAGCAAGACAGCAAAAAGGGCTTTTAGTGAGAATGAATAATTCACATTTTGAGCAATGTCCTGGTGAGTGGCGACAGGAAGATTTCAAATAGCTCCCCAGAGCATAGCCCACCAAGGGAACAGTGGGGAGAGAAGTCCTGAGGAATGGGCAGCATGGTGGGGAAAGCAGAAGAATAAAATGGAAGAGAAGCAAGCTGGGGTACCATTAGTGGAGAGAGCAAGCCTATAATAGTTGCTAAAAAGAGATACATTTAGTGAACAGGATTTCTCATTGTGCTGCAGAACTATCTAAGAGGCACCTATCCTGGATGATACTCTTTTAGCTAATTGAAAAAAAAATCCTGTATTGTGATGGAGCTGGTTACCTAAACCTTGGTCAAGATATGCCATGTCAACAGAACAAAGCAGGAGAAATCAAAGAGTCCTGGCAAAGTACCCAGCCTCCTATACACGCAGCAAGGTTTTGGATTCGTTGAGAGGAAAGTCTCTTTGATAGCAATTTTGGGAAACTTCTGTTAAGTCCTTTTCTCTTCTTGATCATGAATGCTATTGGTATTAATGCAAACTATATGCATAACCTCCTTCCACGGGTTATATGTCTTTCTGAGTTCCTTTTCTTGTTCAAGAACATCTGTGCAATACAGTAACTGAAAAACATTAAAAATAAGACATCCTGGGTAGAGAGGAGAAAACATGTTATGCAGTTTAATATTAATGTGCATTATGGGGAAAATAGCAGATGAGAAACTGAGTTCTATTTTATCCAATGCCTCTTATGAATCTCTCACTATGAATAACATCTGGACTATAGTGATACAATGCAGAAGTATATCGTTTTAAAATATAAAGGGGGAGGCAGGCAATGTAGCACCCTCCAGATGTTTTGGACTACAGCTCTTCTAGTCCCTTGCCATGGCCAATCGGCTGGGACTGATGGGAGTTGGTTCAGCACATTTGGAGTAGCCTGCAGCTTGGATTTCTACTATGTCTTTTGAATCTTGGGGCAGAGAGATAAAATAACAAGCCAATCCAAAAGGGAAAGAGATCTTTGTTTGCTCCTTTTCTGTTCAAGCTGAGATTTCTTTCGACTCGTGTCACTCTCCAGTACCCAAACCTTCAGTTTATTCAGAGTATGAAAGGTAGCATTTAGAACAAGTGACTTTTTATTTTTTTAAAAAAATACCCAACACAGAAATGATTATTAGGTCAGTTTATTTTAAAATCATAAGATAAATTGGTAAGGTAAAGTCATTTTAAATTTTGGACAAATGGTCCTGTTTTGAACAAAATAATGTCTAAAGTATCACAAGCTTGGAATATTCATTGCACTAATTTGCACTTACAGAAAGAAAACAGCGGAGCAATTTAAATTGACAAACTATCGCAAACTTAATATTTATACTTTGAAGAATCTTTCCCACTGCCATAATGTGATGAAGTGAGAACGTGTTTAAGAGGAAACTGCAAGTCCCAGCTGCCATTCCACAGTGTTTTTATCTTTGAGTCACAATTAAATCATACAAAGCTCCTAACATTGCTACAGTTCTTACAATTTGTCAGTGTTGATATATGCAGCCCTTCAATACACTTGCCATATTTGGACTGACAGAAAAACACAAACCCTCCCCCTCCCCACCACTTATACCACCTTTCCAGCAGGCACTACCAGGCTTTTCACCGCCATATCTGCCTGCCAGCTCAACTCTAATATCCTGTTCATTGTTCCCAGCTCCCTGGTCTGCACCTCCATTGTCTCAATGCCTTCACAAAAGTCATGCATTTCCATTTACTGCCCTATGACATCTGCTACACTTTCTATCGTCACCCCTCTCTCTCCTTGCTGTACTCTCTGCTGTTCTGACACCTCCCAATTTAGTATAAACTGCCAATATCATTAGCACTGTTTATTCTTCTATGTTTTTAATGCGAATTTAGAACCCAAGCAAGAGGCTTTTCAGGGCATTCTTCACCAGATCCCAGACCCTGCCTGTATCATTTGCTCAACAATGCTCCTAATTCAGTAAAAATGTATTTATGAAAGAATAAGTCACTAGGCCCTAGCTGAGAGCCAAGAACAATTTCTATGAAGTAAGATCTCTTTTTGGTGCAAGTAGCTTTAAAATAAATACCTGCATGACAGCAGTTTGCTCATTTCTGTATAGGGATACTGTAGCATTGGAAACATTCCTTGTCCCATTTACAAGAAGATTAGGAATGTTAGATTATACCTGAATTGGAAAGAAATAAGAAGAAATTATATTAGAACAATTTATAAAAGAAGCCACTTGTAAACATCTTGAAGAAAATGTCTTGATTCCAAAGAGTCAGCATGGGTCTTCTTCTTTAAAAAAGTAACTACTTTAGTGAACTAGGGAAATGTTTTGCATGTGATCTTCTTCAACTTCAGCCAAACCTTTGACAGGATTCCACATGACATTCTCATTTACAAGTTGTTAAATTGTGGCTAAATTGTGTACAGTTGGTTGACTAACCACAAATGGATTACATCAGCAATAACCAGTGTGATCCTGCAAGGTTATGTCTTAAGTCCAGTATTATTCAATGTTTTTTATTCACAATTTAGATAACAAAATTCATGGGTTGCTTATCAAATTTGTGGATGACACACAATTGGGAAATCTGGCCAATATCCAGGATGACAGATCAAGATGGCAATCTCATTTGGATAGGCTGGAAGACTGAGATAAGAGGAATAAGATGTCCTTCAACAGGGAAACGTCTAAGCTATTACAATTAGAGAGGGCAAACTATAGCAAACACATATAAGATGAAGATTCATGGCTTGGAAGCACTATTCTGAGAAGGATTTGAGTATGGTTAAGAACAACAAACTCAGCATGAGTTGGAAGTGTCCCACAGCTGCTAGAAGGGCTAATGCAGTTTTGAGTTGAATTAGGATTTGTATCAAAGAAAGAGAAGCCCTTATTCCCCTCTATTCTGCATGGATGAGACCATGCCAGAATACTGTTTATGACCCCGGATACTACAGTTCCAGAAGTATATCGATAAATAAGAACAGATAAGAAGTTCAGAGGAAGGCAATGAAGATGATACAAGGACTTGATAACATGCCCGATGAGGACAAGATGAAAGAACTTACAAGCTATCCAGAACTTCCGATAGTCAATCAGTAGAAAAGAAGATTGAGTGGACAAACGGCATCACTGTCTAAGTACCTTTTAAAGTGCCATAGGGAACAAGGTCAGGAAATCAGAGTAAATCTTTGGAGATTTAAATATTTACTCTTGTTGGAATTCTGAAGTTGAGGAATTCACCTAACTCCATGTCCACTAACCAAAGTTGGTGAAAGAAAATACACAATTTTGGGGGGAGTTCCTTTGATTTATTCTTTCTGTGATTTGACTAAACTGTGAGAAGAGTCATTCACTCCACAGAAGCTTGTGCACTTCCAGATTTCTTTTCTGCCCCATTCCATTATATTCAAGTCCTTCGTAACTCTCCTTAAGTGTCCCCAAAAGATAAGTTGCTTACATCATATTGTAAGCCTCTCATCCACTGACCACATCCTCTGACTAAAAGTAATAAGAGCCAATTGCAGCATATAAGAAATACCCCTAGTTCAATATAGTCGAATGAAATGGGGATGAAAATAGCAGAATAGGAATATGAGATCGATTAAAATCACAGTCTGTAGGGCTCTTCCGCACCCCAACTGCTTCTATTTCTCCAACCTCAGAAGATTTTCTATGATTACCTTAAAACCTGTTGCCAACCACAAAATGCTTGGAACAACTACGATAGCAACAAACGCTCTATCTTCTCTTGCCATCAGTTTAATAGCATCACAAATGCTTCCCCTCTCCAACACCATAGAAAAGGAGAATGAAACTAATCATTTGCATATTATCCCAATACATTTTTCTATTATTTTGGAAATAATTTTTAGATAAGAGATGGTGAAAATGCATTGTGCAGTTCAGCAGATATGGCTATTTGGCCAGTGTAAGGATGGTCTATTCCCTTACATGGGCAGGTATCTTATGTCTGTTTATTATCTTATTTATCTCAACTCCTCTACTTCTTGGGAAGAAATTCTACCTTGTATAAAACAGCCCAAAATTTCTCAAGAATCATCACTGTGTTTGTATTCTAGTTAGCTGAGAGGAAGGAGTTCATAAATTTGTCCCTTAAAACCAGCTGTTTGACATACTAGAGAAAAATTCCATCCTCTACTAGCTCTGGTAAAAGAGAGTAGTCCATTATGTTTGCAATTCATCTTATAAGCACAGAAAACATGAGAAGCTTTTTTCCCCCCTTTAACTTTGAAGGAGTAAACATTCCAGACATCCAGCCCCTAACTGTCAACAAAATTCACACAGATTTCATACATATTGATAACAAGAAACCCTCTAACATTTTCAAGACTAACATACTACAACATAAGGTTTCTCATAATATCTACTTTGTTAGATACATGTTATCAGAAATCTATTCTTAATTATTATGTCTCTGCATGTAACAGCATGACATACAGTTTTATTTCTCTAGAGTCGCGCATCTGATGAAGTGGACTGCAGTCAATTAAATAAAGCTAACACTACAATACTATTGTTTTTGCTACAGCAGATTAATGAGCTAACCCCTTGGTAATCACATGTTTTTATCATAATATATAAGAGTGAAATGTCTGATGGCTAGATTAGAAGTGGGGGAAGATCAGTGACTCTGCATATGGTTAAAACTGCAGGGATATATTTGAAAGGGCATATTATTATCTGGTGCTTATGATTGTAAATTTACATAGCATACTTGTAAGCAGAGAAGCAAATTTGGGTAAATTAGCATTGGCAGCTGACTGGACTACTTGCAAATGGAACTGTATTACAAAAGAGATACTAGTTATATTTCACTCAAAGCTTCCAATATGATTACTTCAGAAATGAATGATCTGTTACTATTTCCATTGCATGTATTCAGCCACTGACTGAAGACACATCTGTGTATTCAGTACACATCTGGTCAATGTATTTCTAATGTAAAAAAGAAAAAGAATTCTTATGCTGTACTTGAATCATCCTAACATAAAGATGCTTTCTTTCTAACAGGTACTATGTGTATGTGGGAAATTATAATATGTGAGGCATTATAATAAGGTGTCTAATGTGACTGAAAAAAGCAGTAGTTAATTTTGCTATTCTATTGTTATTAGAGATGTGGGGTGTTGTCCCCCCATTAAACACCATATTTGGTTAAGAAGAAGCTGCAGTGCAGTTAATGAGTTAGGTAGCAAACCAAGCTTCTAAGGATCAGGGATCTGTTCTCATGTTTTTATATCATGGCTATTTTCTTAGTTGATTTGTTTCTTGTGTAAAGTCCACTCATATTCAAAAGAAACTTCACACGGCACTGGTTGGACACATAATTCTGTAGAGGCATTCATTCTTCTCCCCAAGTTCCTCTAACAACAGAGTTGTAGTACAGCCAATGCCCACATCAACTGGAACTGAAGGCAGCCATAATTCAACACATCTAGTGATGCCAGGTTAGGAAAAGCTTTTCAATAGTAGCCGTATACGTGGCCTCAAAGAATCCCTTCAAACACTCTTTTAACCCAATGCGGTCTCCGGGAATGCTTGCTGCTTTTTGGCATCAGGAGACAATTTCAAAAACTCAAGATGAAAATGTTCCTATTCACCAGTTGCACATTGGGAAGAGGGAAGTGTGTTTCCAATAGTGACCATTTCTACTTCATGAACAGCAAACTATGGAGATCATAGAAAAACTGTGCTTCCAGCATCCTTAACCTAGCCATGTCACAGTATGATGCAGAGGCATTGAATAATATGCCCTCCAACACAGGAAAATCAAAACTAATGTGCTTAGGCTGCCCAAACAGCAAAGCCAAAAATAAAGGAATTGAATATTTGCCTGGTTACTGGGCATGGTGGGCACAGTGCTGAGGACTTGGATATCAGGATCTGCCAAAGGAAGCAAGGACTCAGGAAGAAGAGAGGCATCTCCCCTTCTGGCCCTCAAGATGAAATGTATACAGAGCCTGTTGCTTAAGGAAACCTCGGAGTAGCTGGGATGGGAAGAGTGGAAACTTCAGCCAGCTCCACGGTCCTGTCTTCCACCTTTTCCCTTGTCTCTCGCTAACAGAGAAGAAGCCAGGTTTTCCCATCTTCAGCCAAACTTGTGAGGCAGTGGAGACACACGGCAACAGGTCCATGGGTGGCGAAGATCATAGGGGGCATGATCTAAGAGGGGTGTTAGGATCAATGGGGAACGGGGCGGCGAGAGCGAACGTCCCGGGACTTTGGGCACAGCGGAGGGTACTGCCTGGGAGTCGGGGAAGGGGAGGAGAGGGTTGTTACTGGAGGAGGCGCCAGCGCTGCTCCCCAAAGCCACAGCCCTCTGGGCAAGCCCGCCCCTCTCTTCCATCCTTGGGTTGCGAAGGCTTTACTTCCTTCATCCTTGCACGCAGCCTTCTCCGCTTTCCAGCCAGTGCACTTTTCCTCTGCTCTTTTTGTTCACGTAAAAGAAACGGGAGAGAAGATAGTCCCGTCAAAATCGGCTTCAAGAAGGCGCAGGACAGGTGGCACCTGCGATACCCACGCCCACTCAAGACGCTGCTCTTCTTTGTGGCCAAGGGTGGTGTCGTCGGAGCAGTATTGCTCCCTTATAAAGGTTACATGCCTGCTCTTGAAAGCTGCTTCCCCCACCCCACCCCATGAGTGCACAGATACACACACACACACAGAGAGAGAGAAACCAGCTTCACCGCCCGTCACAGTTTGGCTCCGTATTGATCGGCGCTGCCTGGCCGCGCTTCCCCTGCAATTCCAGGTAGTAAATCAGTGCCAGGCGACTCCACCTCCCGGCGTTGCCATTGGGTGCCTGCTGTGCTCGGGTCGCAGTGATTGGTCGCCTCGCGGGCACAAGCCTTTACATAAGAAGGCGCTCGCTCTGCTGACTTGATAGAGCCGGAGAGATACACATTCACGCACGCCGAGACCGAAAGAGCGGTGGCCAGAGAGCGGACACTAACACGACAAGCATCCGCACGTGAACAGGGCAGTCCGCCCGCCTGCCCGCTCCGGATGCTTCGCGGCCAGCTGGTAGGCATGGAGCTGCCCCTGCAATCCACTTGCCCGGTGAGTACAACTGTTTCCTGCCCTGCTGTGCCCAAGCCGACCGGGGCAAAGTTTTCCAAATTCCCAAAGAAATGGAGACTTCGGGTGGGAAGAAAAGTTGCAGTTGGCGAATGATGCGGGGCGGGAGGAGGCTATGAAAGCGTAGTCGAGGGCCACGTGAGACTGGCGGGCGGAATTTGGGGTTGAGGGGTGGGCTTCTGGGAGAGAGCGGTGGGGAGGGGCCGTGTGAAAAAGCCCGGGCTTCGGAAACCAGGGAGTAAGAAGTGGAAATGAAGGTCTGAGAGATGCGATGGGGACGGGGAAGCACTTTTGTGCGCTGGGGATGTGCTGAAGAGCCGCTGTGGAGACAGCTATCGGCTGTCCAATGGCACGCTGGATCTTCCTGAGCAGGGAGCCGTTTCTTGGAGTGCTCGCCTCCGGCAGCGAGCAAAAACTGAGTGCCAAGGTGACTGCTGCTCTCCAGATTGCACTAGTGCTGCTGGTGGCGGCAGCTGCTAGTAGTGGCAATGCCAGTGTTGAGGTTGGCTTGATACCCTGCAGTTTGACATGGCCGAGGAAAGGCATGGTTCCAACTCTGAAGTGTAACTCTGTGGGCCCGGGAGTTCTGGCTGCGTCCTGAAGATCTGATAGGTCTGGTTCCAAATTCTTTGATTTTGGGGGGGGAAAGAATATCCCTTGCCTGCAGTATTAATGCAGGATCTGGGCTGGGAATAGCAAACTCTGGAAAGACAGCAATGCAGACAAAGCCAGTAGCTTTTTTTTGTTAGTGGCTTCAGAAAGAAAAAAAAAACAAAATTTGGAACCAGAAACAATACTTGCTCATTACTGAAGCTCAAACCTGAATTTTATAATGTCAATGCTTTTGATTGGTTGAACTCGTTTGCCCTCCTGCACTTTGAACAAGAACCTGGTGGGTTGGCATCTTGTGGCATTTCTTAACTAGGTTGATATCAGCACACGTCATTGGCTGAAGAGACATGATGTCACAGAGAAGGATACAGGAATCCATTTGGACAACAACTCTGTGAACGAGTGATGTCACTAGTCTACAATGAGACAGAAAACCCTGTGTCACTGTGAGGCTTTTGGAAAAGCATCTATATTATATTGGTGATGTGGTTCTATAGGAGTTCAACTATCATTTAGGAAAATTGCAGAAAGTATGGAGTAGAAACTGCTTGCTAACGTGGAACAGCGGTCCACTTAAAAGTTTGGTTCTGCTATGACCACTCATTTGAAAGTACAGGATTTGCCAGGAGAATGTGTCAACTGAGAAAATTGCATGCAATTTCTTCTCCCTTCCTCTGAACAATGGCAAGAAATCAAAGCATGCATTTATTAGGGGATTATTGCATAGTGTTAGAATGTTATGCAAATCCCAATTTCTTTCCGACAGAAGAAATCCGTTGTCACCAACCCTACTGGTTTCTGCATATATGGGTACAAATAGCAGTATGATCAGCCACGCCCTAAGAGATCATGAAAGTCATGGAAATATGCAGCTGCAGACATACCCTCTTCTCTCTAGTTTGACAATACATATCCCTATGTAACACTATTCTTTTAGAAGCTTTTCATCCAATCAGCATTTGGAATCACATGACTAGAAAACTAGAAGAGAACTACAAAAAGCGGGATTATTATCACAGTCTTGTGTTTTGGGGCAAATTTGCTGCAGCAGGGGTTCAGAATGGGCATTTTGTCCACCCGGCATTCTCTGTGTTAAGAGCAGACCCCTGGTATAATAAAAGATCATAAGCTATAGGGCATGAAGTCATGCAGATGATTTCCATCAATGTCCACAGCAAGAACAAAATGGCGTCCACTATTTTTTTTTTCCAGCTGCCAAGGACATTGAAAACCATATCCATCCCTTTTAATCCTAACAGACACCTAAGACTGTTTCTGATCTTGGTTTGGTTCAAGAAGTAAGTGGATTCAATCTTGAATCCTCTTAACCTATCCGTATCTTCCACTTTCAGAGCCGACTTGAAGAGGCAAAGGGAAGCGATCAAAAACAACGTAGGAGGTAGCACATGAATGCCTCACTTCAGTCCATTGCTTTTCTATCCTGTTTGAACATGGGGATGGAGAGATTCTCCTTGCTTTTCCTTTATCGTGGCATGCTGCTCTCTTGATACTTTCCATGGGCATCCAATAGTGACTTTTGCAGGCATATCGGCAGTGAATTGCTGAACTGCCGCCCCCAATCCACGAAGTAAAATCTCAAAACACGGGAACAAAACAGGGATAGGCAACCTTTGGAGTCCAATAGACACATTGGGAATATTGAGTCGTGTCATGAACAATATCACAAAATGGCTGCCATAGTCACAAAACTCAATTTTTAAAAAGACAAATGTGAAATTGATCCCCACCACTCCCTTTGGCCTCAGCTTCCAATCCAAAATACTCTGATCCATGCCCAGCTTTACTTTTGTTTTGAGATTATTTTGAAGGTCCAGGAAGTCCTTTTCTGAGCTACCATTTTTGTTTTCTAAGTAAGTCCGAAAATTGTAGGTGTCTTAGAGGTGCTCATAGGAATGATGCTGGAGGCTGTTATCTTGCTTTGCTATATGCCAACTTCTTGGTTCAATTTTTCACTTGAAAAAGAAATAGTAGTATCCACTGAGTCAGGGAACTCAGTAGCACCGAGGGGAGCCTTTACCAGTTTATTGGTGTATAGAGTCCTAAACTTACAACAGGTCATTTAGTGATCTTTCAAAGTTACAATGTCGTTGAAAAAAGTGTCTTATGACCATTTTTCACAACCATTGCAGCATCCCCATGCTCATATGATCAAAATTCAGATGCTTGACAACTGACTCATACTTATGACAGTTGCAGTATCTCAGGATCATGCGATCCCCTTTTATGACCTTCTGACAAGCAAAATCAATGGGGAAGTCAGATTCACTTAACAGTCATGTTACCAACTTAACAACTGCAGTGATTCACTTAACAACTGAGCTGAAAAGGTCGTAAAATGTCTCAGCAACAGAAATATTGGGTTCAACGGAGGTCGTAAGTCGGGGACCTGTACTTGGATGTCATTTTGTTCACCTGGGACTAGATACATCACCAGCCAATTTGGGACTACCGGTAGATCACGTATGGATTTAAATGGAGATAATAACAATTACACTATCTTTCCACTATCTGACACTCTTCTGATATATTGGGGTCCAAATTCCAGTCATCTCAATCTAGTGAGATGTGCTGGCTGAGGTTAATGAGAATTATGCTCCAATATTTGGGAGGAGCTAAGCTATGCAAATGCCACAAAATTGAATAGATTTGTATTAGAATCTCTAGGAAAGTTGTGTATAAATTATAATGCAGGACCAATGCAAAAATGAAATTTGGGGCTGCGGGTACGATTAATATTTAATCTGTATGTCTTTTCCTGTGAAATACTTTATAGTGGCTATAACGTATGATGAAATATAGGATCATGGTTCCTAATCAGTTTTCCTCAATAACTATTGGAAACTGTTCAAAATAAGCCTAAACGGAGCTATTTTCCATAAAAGGATTTTGTAATGTGTTCAGCAACTTTATCTGACAGCACTAGGAGCATAAAAACCAGGTCTTCCAAGGTCCAAGGGGAAAGCTGAAATCCCAGAAGAGGAAGAGCAGGGGTTACAAGGATCAAGTACATTTTCTTCACTGCCCGCATACAGGTGCAAGCTCTGAGTGCATGTTTGTGCGTGTTTAGGAAGGCAACTTAATTAATGGCCATTTCCCTAATGATCTATCTAGAAATGCACACTGATGTATGAGTTTAATTAGCTCAAGCCAAATGCTGGGAGCGCGACAGAAGAACACGTTGTCTTTGTCACCAGGCGCCTGTTACTATCCTATGTTTATGGAAACTTATTTAATGAAGAGTTAATCTGTGCCTAAACTGGAGGATAGTACCAGCTACTGGCCTTGTATGATGGATTGTTTTGCGGTGGAAGAACACAAGGAAGATGCATTTGCTCTTGTACTTCCTACCTGGTCATTTGACCTAGACATACCTATGAATGGCTCCTTCATTGTTTCTAAACCGAATAGGTAGAGTTTTTCCTGAAGAGGACCAAACCTGATAGCTCCTGATATTATTACATTATAACTATTCATAGTAATCATTATTAATTGCAATTATATGCACCCAGGGCCTCCTTTCTTATATAATGGGAATAACCAAGTTTACTGAGACTTTTCCGTTTTTGTTTTTGGTAGGGTTCTTATATTTCAGGCCACATCATGAATTCTGCAGCCCTAAATTCTATTGCAAAGCATAATGAAATAGATAAATTTCATCCACTGCCTCTTCCGAGAATAATTTTGAGCATATGGTGATTTCAATGAAGTCACAGAAAGTCTTAGAGGCTTGCTGATCTTGAAACACGAGGCGAAAAGGCTTAGGACATGCCTAGTTATAGTACCATCTGCCTATCAGTGTAGGTAGAGTGGATACTCACAATTGCTCAAGACCACCTCTGGGTTTGGATACAGTAGGAAGATTTGCAAGAGCTTTCCTTGAGATCTGTTTTGTAGAAGTGTTAATACCATCAGGTACTTCTAAGAGGGGTTAGGACAGTCCCAAAAGGCCAACAATAGAGCTAATGAGTTATTATCTGTAGAAATGTTCACAAGACAGATTACCTATTCCATAACGCATTCTGACAGCCTTCTTATTCACACAATCAGGATGGATAAAACATGATGAAACGATGGGCTTCTCCCCCTTCACACTTTCATTCCAAGGGACTTTAAAAGGACTATTGATTCTAACCTACAATACTGATTATAAGAATACTCCAAACTGACAGCCCTGGCTGGGAGAGGAAAGATAGTTATTAACATAAAATATAAGAGTTTTCATATGCGGATACTGACAGAATGAAGAAGTGCCTTTTTTTCTTGCTAAGCTTTAACTACTCTTGTTGTGTTTACAAATGAGGGGAAGAGATGTTCATCTGTTTTAAGGATTAACGAATCTCATTGCAAAATTGCCTTCTCAGGAAGTAAAAGAGGCTATCCTATCTCAGAGTCTACCTTGAACTGAAAAGTGATTTCTGGCACAAGATGCTTTATTTGCTGCCATCTTCTTTTTTGCATGGACTACTCCATAGGAGAGATCAACAGACATTCTGTGGAAGTGCTTTAATGTTGAGAAGATCCTGCCTCAAGAAGCAGACTGGATGGCCCTCAGGATTGTCTGATCTTCATCAGAGTTACTGGAAAATTATGAAGCAGAGTGTGATCAACTTTAAACAGAAATGTGATGTTATTAAAATACTTTCTCACATCACTGCATTTGGGTTTAAATCCACACTACGTTGCCTGGTGCTTTTTTATAGATTCTTTCTCTGCCATCTTCTAGCTCAGGGTAGCCACAAAATCAAATCCTATTCTTTGATGGAATCAAAGAAGAGAGATGGGACATTCTTCTTGAAGGAATGAATTAAGGTCCTTTCTCTTCCTTTTAATTCTGATGAATGAATGTGAGATCTAATGGTCTAACCTAGTATATTTTTTTTCCTCTTCAGCAGGGATGTGGAACTCTGAAGCTAATATGGTTTCACATCCCAGAGTGAATTCTGAGACAGCTGAATTGACTTTCAGTCCTGAAACTAGATGTTTGGTATGAACTATTGTGTCAGCTCATCCTGCTCTTCACAACAGCTGAAATTTTCCATAGATCTAGCATGCCAATGCTTCCCCCCTAAAGCTCAGAAGATTAGAAACAGAAGTTTCCTGCCCACAATAAAGTAAAAAAACAACATCTCTATTGGTATTTGAGCATTAGGCAACTGCTGACTAATCCAGAACCAAACCAAAGTCTCTAAAACTGCTTGCCCAATTCTGCAAGGGGTGGTGGCAATGCTACCCCTAAGAATTTATCAGGATAGTTATATCAGATCCAGTGGTGGGATTCAGCCAATTTGCACCACTTCGGGAGAACTGGTTGTTAACTTTCTGAACAGTTTGGTGAACTGGTTATTGGAAGAAATCATTAGGGCAGAAAACCGGTTGTTAAATTATTTGATCAGACCACTGATCAGATCCCTGCCAATGGTTAACTGCATGGTTAAGTAGCAGTGAAATGAGCAAAGCAAGCTAGTTTTTGAGCCATGCTGGCACAGTGGTTAGAATGTTGTACGGCAAGCAAATTCTGCCCACAGCCTGGAGTTCGATCCTGACCGGCTCAAGCCTTCCTATTCAGCCTTCCATCCTTCTGAGGTTGGTAACATGAGGACCCAGATTGTTGGGAGCAATATGCCAACATTTGTAAACCAATCAGAGTGTGCTGTAAAGCAGTATGGAGCAGTATATAAATCTATGTGCTATTGCTAGTTTTATAATCTGTTACAGAATTCCTGCATTAAGAAAAAAAAATTCCCAGCTACTAAGTGAATGGGTGATGTAGCCACATGCTTCTCTTTATAGGTGCCAAGGTTGCTGCTACTGCTGTTGTGGAGCCTGGTTCTGCCTTGGCCTGGTGAAGGATCCCAGCGCAGTAAACCCATGTTCACAGCAATCACAGATCAAATCCTTCCCCCTGACTATGACAGCAACCCGACTCAGCTCAACTATGGTGTGGCTGTGACCGATGTAGACCAAGACGGAGACTTTGAGATTGTCGTGGCTGGGTGGGTACCAAGAAAAATGCTAAGTATTGCTAGGTGCATGGGAAGTTGTGGGGGGAGGGAGGGGCTGCCACCCCACAAGGAGCCATATTTGAGGAAAAGAATAGTCTAGAGTTAACAGGATGCAAGGAAGATGGTTACATCCCAAAGGCTGGTCTCATACAGAAGGTAAAAAACACAGTGTAATATTATTATTATTATTATTATTATTATTATTATTATTATTATTATTATTATTATTATTCGCACAGTCAGGCAGATGTTCAGACTGGGTTTGGTATTTTTGTCTACCTATCGAGTCCTTACTAAGGACCTTGGATAGGCAAATCTGGATGTTTGATGCTGTTACAGATATCGTCGCAGGATGGAAGCAGTTCCAAGTAAAGCCGCCTTCTGCAATTGACTGATGGCAAATTTGTCAATGCCTATGGTGTTCAAGTGGTGCTCCAGTTGTTTTGGGACTGCACCCAAGGCGCCTATTACTATTGGTACTACTCTTGCTTGCCTGTGCCATAGTCAAATTATTATTATATACTTTATTCATTAAACATGAAACTCAGTCAACTCAGTCAAATTATTATTATTATTATTATTATTATTATTATTATTACATTTCTATATTGCCTTCCTCACAATCTCAAGGACCTCTGGGCAGGTTTGGCTAATTGCCATACAGTATATGAATTAGTATGTGTATTGCCATACAGTAAGAATCAAATATATAGATTTGTTTGTAAGCCATGACCCAACTATTATTTATTTTCATCATGGTATATTGAACAAGCTATAATGGTCCAATTCACATATAAGAAAAGCCTTAAATCACCTTATAATCACAATGGCTGGATGCCACATATTGTATAAATTCAAAACTAAACAAATCACATTAAAGTTTAATACAGTGTGTGAATTCAGACCCTGTTTCTCAGAAGAACTTGGCCACTGCTATGTTTGTGGGGTTTTACAAATGTTCTGGACTAAAACTAACATTCCCGGTTAGTGGGATCTGCTTTTGCTGGTTGAGGCCTATGAGAAATGTCTTTGAAAATCCCTGAAGGGCATTAAATTGATGAAGGCTGTAAAAGGAAGGAAAAGTATACATGTTCATACTCTACTTTGCTCTTAGGACGTGTAAAGATTGATATGGATCCTCTGGAATAAACCAAAAAATAACATCTGTGCAATGATTCAATTCCAGATGTGTATGTGGGTTTTCAGTAGAACTACTGTACAGTTGCATCCTCAAAGCTTACAGCTCAACTGTCTCCCACATGATCACTTCCCTGATTAACTGCCTCTGCCAGTAGCCTTCTCAGCTCCCACCCCAGCTTCCCCAACCTGTCCAGGCTGCAATCATGACCTAGGACCATGATGGTGAACCTATGGCACGGGTGCCACAGGTGGCACGTGGAGCCATATCGGTGGGCACGCAAGCTCAGCTCCGGCACGCATGCATGTGCCAGCCAACTGATTTTTGGGCCTTCTGGCCCACCAGAAGTCAGTAAACACACTGTTTCCGGCCTCCGAGGGCCTCCGGGGGTGGGTGGAGAAGGCCGTTTTTGCCTTCCCCAGGCTCCTAGAAAGGCTCTGGACCCTGGGGAGAGCAAAAATCAGACCCACCGTGCAATCACGTGCCAAAAGCAGCGGGAGCACGGGGGGGGGCATAGAATTATGGATGTGGGCATGCGTGTGTGTGACCCCGCTGTGCCCCCCCTGCTTTTGGCACGCGATGGCAAAAAGGTTAGCCATCACTGACCTAGGAAGTAGGGGCCAGAGAGGACTGTCTCTTTATAGCCGGCCACTGCTTGTATAACTTGTATGACATAAAACATGTCTCAGTTGCACTGAGCTGGAAAGAGCATATATCCATTGAAAAGCTCTTCTGTCTAGGATTTCCTAGAAAACAGGGAAATTGTTTCTGTAACCACATTCATTTCACTGCGTCTTCTCAAACTCTTCTTGGCCTTGATTTTTCCTAGCTCTTGCTAAATTGTTTCCCATCTATTCATACCATCCCTGTAGCAGGAAGAGATAGCAAGTCTGCTTTAAACACATGGACTACTAGGGCCATAGTTTTAGAGGCCCACATTTTCCTCTTTCATCCCCACTGGGCTGCCAGGGACCTCAGTTGCCTTGAAGTTGCATTCAATCTCAGTGGTCTCCCAGGATCTTTCACTAACAGATCCACATCTTCATGGCTAGCAATTTTTCATTTGGATTCATCTGTATGCAACCTCGTCAAAGGTTGCTCATATCAGTAAAACATTAAACTGCTCCACAAGCTTTAGTCTCCGTGCTGCTACACAGGCGCTATGGAATAGTGACTATTCAGCCTTACTGAATGATCACAGAGAAGAAGCCACCCAGACTGGATGGGGAAGGTATTCCAGACCAGGGCACAGCATGCAAAAAAGCCTGCCTTCAAACATCCATTTTTTTCATGTCCTGGGGGGACATGCAGCATATAATTTAACAATTGCTGTGATTCACTTAATAACTGTGACAAGAAATTTAATGAAATGGGACCAAATCCACTTAATAAATTTTTCACTTACCGGCAGAAATTTTTGGCTCAATTGAGGTTGTAACTCGACGACTACCTGTAATTGGAACCTAGTTCTAGCCTCTAACCATCAAGTCAAAGTTGTTACTATATCTCCTTCTTGGCTGAAGTGGAGCCATACAGTCATAGGCGTACTGATAACATCCCACCCTAAACTAAAGAACGACCTCTCTCAATAGTTTCATATATGTATTAAAAGAAATGCAAGATAAGACTTGACCTCTTCTCCCCCATCAACACTGATTTCTCCAATTTGATTCTCCACTGATTCCCCCTCTCTCTGTATGTGTATGTATGTATGTGTGTGTATATACATATACATATACATATACATATACATATACATATACATATACTTATGCAGGCTTTCTGTCGAAGCACCTGGTCTACCCCTTTTGCCTTTATTTATCAGCAAATATAATTTATATTTTATATTACATACATACATACATATATATATATATGTTTTTCTTTCTTTTTCGTAGGTTTTATGTATATTTTTCTTTAGCCAGGTTCTACCTACGTAAGCCAAGATTTTATGCAGCCCTCATTCAGTGAAATCTCATTCACTAGTTTGGGGGCTTTTTTTCTTCTAGCAGCCAGCAAGCTCTTTGCTGCCCATTGGGAGACTAAGATAGATCTATTTCTGCCTTATAAGGCATCATCAATTAGCCACACCCTCATCTCATGTATCCTCCCTGTAAAGGTACAATATGTGTTTTTCTTTCTTTCTTTCTTTCTTTCTTTCTTTCTTTCTTTCTTTCTTTCTTCCTTTCTTTCTTTCTTTCTTCTATGTGTGTGTGTGTGTGTGTGTGTGTGTGTGTTTTCTGAGGTTTTCGTGGGTATTTGTATGCAGGTCTTTGGTTATTTGGGTTTTCTCCCGCGTAAAATTGGAAGTACCTTGGCGACGTTTTGACGAAGTCTCATTCGTCATCTTCAGGCTGGTGTCTTCGGCCGTGTTCATTACAACTGATGCCCTCCAGTTGTGTTGTAATGACAGCTTCTAGAATTTTCCTGCCTGGAAATTCTGGGAATTGTAATCCCAATGTAACTGGAAAACTTGTTTGGGAAATGCTGCTTTATACAAAGGCTGTGATCTTTGGAACCCAGATTATCTTATTAAGTCTAGAAAACTGTTGAGAGACAGGTCTTTCTCATAGGTGAGGAAAAGTTTAGGCAAGTCAAGACATGTGGAAGAGTGCCCTGGTTTGACCTGAAGGAAAACAAACTTTCTCTCACTCTGAGGAGAGGCAACCTTCTCTCTCGCTCTTCTGACAGCCTCAATGTGCACCTTGACATTGTGTTAATTGGCTGCAGCAGAGTGAGAGAGTGCTTCATCGCATTATTGACAGTGTGCTTGCTTTGAGTTGGTGCACAGGAGTGAGCAGGCATTCAGCTGTGTGCTCCTTGCATCCCTAATCTGACAGTCCCTTGAAGAGGAAGGATAGAAGGAAATGGAAACCAGCCTGGTCAGCTGCTCAAAGAGGAACAGCATGTTTTGCCTTTAGGGTGATCATGCTGGACATACCTTGACAAATGTGCATATAGAGAAGTGGAAGTTCCCCATGAATGAACAGTCAGGAATGTGTTCATACTTTCCAGGGCTACTTTAATGTATCATTAAGAAGAGGCAAGTTATCACACAGGAAACAATACCTTATTTATTTATCACATTTTTAAACCTCACATCTCCCTCAGAAAGGAACTCTCTATTAGAACGGTATGAGTCCAGCTCTTAAAGATCCTCATAATCTCTATCTAGGAATTCTATAATCCTGTCAAGAACAAATAAGTATCAGATAATGAACTGACTATTCTGACTAGGCTGTTGTCGCAGGTAGACTTCAGCTCATTGGTTTCCACAACCTGCTGGCCCCTCCAATTGTTGGACTGTAGTGCCTCACCCCTAACTCTTATCTAGTAGTTAGGAATGATAAGGGCTCCAAATTTGAAGAAATCAATTCTAATTCTCAAATACTACGGAAAGAAATTAATGGTCCCTTCTGAATGATTGTAAGTGATGCATTAACATAAGGAGACTAAAAACTGGGCTGCACATCTCATATTTAATAATATTGCAATTACTTAAAATAATGATGATGGATAATCCTTGTAAATGATATAAAATTCTAAGTGTGGGAATCAGCACTTCTCCCAATTTTACTGACTACAAAGTCATATTTCCTTAGATTTGTAGGCTTCATTACAGGATATCTACCCTACAGCTTAATTTAGCTCCCTCTAGAT
>WNWU01000032.1:12903321-12957479 GCA_012654045.1 Ptyas mucosa | reverse complement strand
TTATTTTATTTTATTTTATTTTATTTTATTTTATTTTATTTTATTTTGTCGCATTCTGTGCCGCCCAACTCCTAAGGGACTCTGGGCGGCTTACAATAGAGAATAAAACAATGCAACAATATACCATACAAAAGTTAAAAGAAAACATTAAAACATTAAAACATTAAAACGTTAAATCACATACACTCCAATTTGTGGCTGGGTCTCGCAAGATCACTATAACGAGATCAACGGCCCCATGCCTGCTGGAAGAGCCAGGTCTTCACCGCTTTCCAGAAGGCCAATAGGGTGAGGGCGGTCCGGACTTCAGGAGGTAATTGGTTCCAGAGAGCCGGGGCAGCCACAGAGAAGGCCCTCCCCCGCGGGCCCGCCAGCCGACATTGTTTAGCTGACAGGACCTGGAGGAGACCGACTCTGTGGGATTTCAAATAACAAATCCATAAGACCCATTCAACATATGATTGGAAAATATAGGTAAGTTAGTTCAAAACATCTTGAGAGTGTTCAAATGGGAAAGGTTGTAGCTTTTCCCCAAAAGATGGTGTTTAAGTGTATTGTGCTGCAATCCTAGACTTGCTAGCCAGAATGCTAATTCAACCAATTTCACTGGGAATGCTGGAAGTGATCATTCACTTGAAGGGGGAAGGGGACTTTTTACAGTAAGATATTCCTCTGGGTAAGAATTATATTCAACCTGTTCCTGATTAATCCCTGATTGCTTCGATTTCTTAGAAGGCAACTTTACCCGGCAAACTTAACTCATTAATCTATGTGTTCACCTGAATCCATCCATCCTTTTTATTCCCGTCATTCCTCTGACCTTCCTTCATGGATGTGCATTCCAGACGCGACATCTCCATCACTCTGTCCTAAACTGTCACCACATTGTTAGTATTCTTACTAAAGTAGAAACATTGTGCTAGTTCTTTAGTTATGGCCTTAACAGAAGCAAGCAGAGCAATTGGACCCTCCTTCTGAGATATGATTTATTTGTAGCCTGAAAAAGACTTACTTCTGCTTTTGCTATACTTCTTCACATTTATTCTGAGATGCACAGTAATTGTCTGTCTGTCTGTCTGTCCATTCCCCCCCAACATGCATCTTTAGGGCACAATAGTGACTTCTTTGCTATTTAAGCTTAAAGCCCTTTGACAGAATTGGAATGGAATACAATGAAAACAAAAGAAAATGTTATCATAATATATTTAAAAGGCAATACATTAAAAAACAATAACAGTAATAAACAAGTCACCTAAATTCCTGTGAGGGCAAAAAAAAAAAGTAATCCGGCAGTGAAAAGATACAATAATGTCACTTTTGTGGAAGGGACATTTGATCATAGCAGAGGAGATTTTAGTACTGAATAGTACCTTGGCAGGCCGGCACACAGGAGGCCCTACAAGTAGTAGCAGCATATTCCCTTGACAGGGCACTCAAAACCCATACCTTGGATTTCCCAGTTTAAGAGAGAAATATATTAGAACTGCTGCCACCAGAAGACGGTCTATGCAAAGTTTGCAAGTATCATTTGCAGATCTAATATACCCGGTATTTCTAATTTCCTTTTGATATTGCTCTTAATAAAGGATAACAAAGCATCTCATTCAGCCATGGGCTGCAGCTGCCCATATTTAGACAATTTTGCATCGCAAAGTGCAACCTTTTGCAGGAAGATTCCCACCCTAGGATTGCCAGGGTTACGCTTTCTAATATAGCGCATTTCAAATCTTGCAATGATTAAATAAATTAAAGAATATGATTCTGAAAGAGATGCTGGAACAACATGTTAAAATAAAAGCCAGACATGTGGCTTTTATTACATGTAAGTTTCTTTCCCACTGATCTTTCTAGAAGAAGAATATGGGAGATCTTGAAGTTAGCAGTTGAAAGATTCTAAGAGGCAGATTATTAAATCAGCCATAATATAAACTACAGTTTTTTTCTGAATCTACTTTTATTAAAGGCTGAAGAATCTGAAAATATATATATTGCACCGCATGTGAACAAGACACACAGTTTAAAATAGAGGATTACCATGTTTTCTGAAGGCAGTTTTTCCTTCTTCAGATTACAAAGTCCTCACTTCAAAATACACTTGGAATAGTAGCCAGAATGTGTTACTAGGCATTTCATAGACCCACTGACACATAAAATTCAGCCTCTGATGCAGGCTTGGCCCTTTGCATTAATTGGTTTCTTGAAAGGCTCCCCTCTTGATCTCCTTTGAGGACAAGATATTTTCCCTTGGGTTTTCAAATATTGCCCTCAAGGTTTTATCAAATTCTATATTTATTACTAGCTACGAGGGCTCCCTCCCTGCCCTCCTCCTCTGTTGTATTTTCTCTCTGTGCTGTACATTTTCAGCCTTAGCAAACTCTATGCTAACCACATTAGAGTCACACATCATTAGCTGCCAGATGAAACCACTCAGGCGTTTCTGCAACTTTGCATTGTGTGATGTTAACATGGATGGATGTCTCAAAGAATTCAGAACTCTCCCTTAATCAAACAAGCAGAATTCTACACAACTAGAGGAAGGGTATACTTTAGCCAAATCCATTAATAAGACAGATAAGTACTCTAAAAAAACAGTATTCTTGATCTGATACTGTAGTAATTTAGGTTTTGTCAGTTCTGTATCAGAGATCTTCCCACTGTCTCTTCCTGACAAGAGCTTTAGGTCAAACCCATGTAATATGCCTTTTAACAATACAGCCCCAGATAAATCCTGATTCCTGAATAGGAGGGGAAACTTCTATTTGCATCTTGCATACATTAGTTGTCTGAAATAAGATAAGAAAGAAATTTCTTTTGGGCCTTTACCATTTGGTTTCCATTTTCCTGAGGAGCCCCAGTGGTGCCTGACTTAATCCCCAAATCCTTCAGCATGTCAGAAAAGATTTAGAAAAAGAACTCTGTCTATAAATATAGGAAACACAAAATCCAGCCCTTCTTCTTTAACCTATTTTTCCAAATGAATCTCACTGATCTGAAGAAGGAAGAAGGGAACAGTATAAGCTACATGGTAAATCAAAATGATTTAAACATGCATAACTATAAGTGGCATAACATTTTTATGTGCATTTGTCTTACATTGGATGAAAAAATAGACTTTCCTAATATTTTTTTTAAAATATAATCCTAAACTCCATAAGCATCTGTCCTCCTGAACTTTGTACTTTGTCCTATGAAGGGTTTTAATCAACTTTGGTGAATTATGTGTCTCGAAATCTTACCAGATTAATGTATTAAATCTGTACTTCAAAGCATTTTCATAAATGTGTGATGTGTTCAGCAGACATGAGAAAAACAATGGCTCTATTCCTTTTTCTCTGTTGACTTTTTCTCACAAAATAGGACAGTTTTTTGGAAAGGTAGCTGTGGCAGTTGCTGAGAGCCTTGTGACTCATTAAAATCTAACAAATCCATTATGGCAGAAAAGAGGCAGGGAGGTGATTAATCCAGTGTGCTAGAACTCAGGCTGAGTTACTGGCTTCTTAATAAGGCGGAGCGGTACAAACGATGAGAAAATATGGAAAGCATATTGGTTCCCATCACTGTTCTCTTCATTAAAGTCCATTCCTTTCCCTTCTCCAAGAAGATATTGGGAATGCTTGGTTGCCTAATTGAGGAACTACATTAGCAGCAATAGAAGACTTCACTTTGATAGGAAAAAAAAGAGAAAAACTATTGAGAAGGCCTAATAACTGAAACCATTCTTGCTCACTCTTGCTTCATTTCTTACTCTCTGTTGCTTTAGGTACAATGGACCCAACCTGGTGCTGAAGTACGACAAGGCACGGGGCCGGCTGTTAAATCTTGCAGTGGATGAACATAGCTCCCCCTACTATGCACTGAGGGATCGCCAGGGCAATGCAATTGGTGTGACAGCCTGTGACATTGATGGAGATGGATGGGAGGAAATTTACTTCCTAAACACCAATAATGCCTTTTCTGGTGTGTGTCGAAGTCATCCATCCCTGACATTTAACTTACCATTGATAAGCAAATTAACGCATCAAACCTTTTGAATGTTCTTTGCATTTCCCTTCATCTTCTGATATCCATCCATCTATGATATACAACATACTATATGTCTGGAAATCATTCCATTGTAGCAGCTTAACCAGTGCTGACTAGTTCCAGGATCCATTTAACCTGCCCAAAAGAAGTGACAGAAACTAGAAGTGATTCTCAGAGGGGACACATAGTGATGTGGCTGGATGAAGACCAGGAGTCTGTTCAGCCATCTTTCTTTCTTGTTTGTGGTGTCCTGAAGGCTGCCCTCTGCATAGTTTACTCTGGGACCTCACCTGCTAGCCTTGTACCAATGGCGTTCATTTCCTGACCTTCACTGGCCACCAGGGTGGGATGTTTCAAGCCTGGAGTTAATTTCCCAGCTGAGTGATTTTGTCGATTCTCTGGCAGCAGTGGGGCTGGCAGACGGGGGGGGGTGGGGGGTGGGGGGGGGGGGGAAGAGAGACTTGGCTGCTGACTCAGGGTTTTGCCAGATCTCTAGTTGCCAGCAGTGACTGCAGCTCTTGAGGGCTTAAAATTGCAGGGGATGAAGGAGCGCCTCTGGGACAATGTTCCTTGAGGTGAATAGGACAGAGGGAAAATGGCAAACCTCTGAAGCATCTAGGCCTCTGTGGCTGCACTGTTGTTATTGTTTTCCTTTGGGAGGATGAGTATCTAACTGCTAGGCTGGCACTAGACTCCTTTACAATCCGGTCTTGCCAAAGTCACATATGTAGCACTAGTCCAGGTCTGTACCCTGCCAGCGTAATCTTTATGGCCTAGCCCTTGCTTAATAGAAATTGCAGTTAGAATAACAGGCCCCTTTTTCTTTTCTGAGCTTCAGATGGGCTTGTGGGATTTTCTGGGAAATGCTGCTTGACCATTGGCTTTTCTGTTAAGATTGCATGCTGGATTTTGCTTCTAGATTCTTTCTGAATAGCTTGTGGCAACCCTGGAATGACGATTGCTTTCCTCCCACTTGCTCAAAGCCCCTCTTTAGATCTCTGTGGCCCTTTCCCTAGAAAAAACACCGTCAAGCCCCTTCTCCTTCCAGAGTTGGGCTGGGCCCTTTACCTGCCTCATCGATCTACTCTTGGTTCTGCTTATCTGTCTTCCTGACACACCTAATTACAGCTTTGCAGCTACCAAAGACTCCCACTCTTTAGATCAGCCAATCACATTACTCCCAGCATCAGGGTCTGGCCATCGATTTTTTTCTTTTCCCTTTTCCCTTTATGATGTACATGGCTCCGTGCTGCTTTGGCACATTTTTCCTTAATGAATGTATTCTTCTGGACCTCCCTTACCAACACTTAAGCTTTGTTGGAGTTGCTGCATTCACGGCAGTGCAGTCCCAGTCACAGCCCTGCATACTAGCTAGCAGTTTAGAGACTCGCTGAGAGTGGGTATTGGAGTGGAGAAGCTGTAAAGGCTGACAATCAGGAACTAGGTGCTCAAAGCGGACAAGAAAAAAAAGGAAGGATTCAGTTTGTAGTGATAAGGTGGGACAGGGATTGTTTGATGGTCACATACACAATCTGCACGTACTTCCAAATTTCAGACCTGCATAGTGCAATTGTGTTGTTTCAGGATGGGTTTATGCCAAATCTTTCCACCTCTGATCGCTGGAATCTTGGAGCCCTTTTTCCTAAGGACTCAGCTGAGGTTCTAAAGAAAACACAGCTTTGCCTGGTTCCCCATCTTTGACAAGAGAAAGAATGTACTGAGATGGAGTACAGCCTGAAGCCATAAGATGCTTGATGTCTTCTCTCTCTTTCCCAGGTGTAGCCACCTATACAGATAAACTATTCAAGTTCCGCAATGGGCGCTGGGAGGACATCTTGAGCGATGAGGTGAACCGGGGTGTGGCAAGCCGGTTTGCTGGGCGTTCTGTGGCATGCGTAGACAGGCTGGTGAGTGCATGAGGTTGGCTCACTGGGGCTATCATCTCAGAATCGCTGGTCTCTGGCATATATGCGGAAGAAAGAAATTGGAATCAAAGAAGCATAATCTAAACTGCGTAAAGAGAAAAAATGTTTTTGGAGAGGCCTTGTTCTCCACCCAGCCTCCCTATGACCAGGCTCTGCCCCCTCCTCCACAGCTGTCAGGACTCCCATCAGGGGCTGCAGTGCCAGGCGAGTGCCGTGCTGCTGATAAACACCGCCTGTCTGGGTGATTTATGCCCCTGTCACCTGCATTTTCTTCTCTCTCTACCTTGCGTGGTTTGTTTTCCAATGATTATTACTAAATCAGGGTGCCATGGGAGAACAAAAGGGGGCAGATGGCAGCTGACAAAGAAGCCTGGGGCAAACATGGGCACGTGAAGACCTGGCATGTTCCTTTTGGAAGCCCCCTAGCAAGGATAAGAAAACAACCATGTCTGAGTAGACTGTTTTGGCTTGTATGTTCAAGGGTCTGGCATGGCATTTTCTTTACCAGACTTATCCTTATCATGGCTGTGGAACTGCGACCCACTGGAGGCACCCAATATGCCAGACCATGGCTTCAATATTTTGTGGCTCATTGTGTTTTGGAAACTCAGCCATTTCATTATATGAATCAGATTATTGTATCACACCATCACAGTTTACATTTGGGCATAAGATAAGAACCTAGGAATTGTGTTTTGTTCCTTTGGTTTGGTGGGTTCACATGTTATGTGAATCTAGCTATTCTAGCCAACATGTGGGGAATGGATGGGAATGCTTCATTGGAGCGCCGGTTCTCAGCGGTTCTACTCCCTTCCTTCCTGCAGGGGTCTGGCCGCTATTCCATTTACATAGCTAACTATGCCAATGGAAGAGTTGGTCCTCATGCCCTCATTGAGATGGACACAGCTGCCAGTGACCTAGAGCATGGTATTGTGGCACTGAATGATGTGGCTGCAGAAGCTGGAGTCAATAAATTCACAGGTATGAGGGAAGCAGAAAGTTGCTATATTGCTGAAGAAGACCTGAGGATATAAACTGGGGAAACCTTTGATCAGAATGAACTCCAGGTTTGAAGGAACTCTAACAAAATGTCCTCCATGGGGTTTTTCCTTTGTTGTGTTGCCCTAAGGTTCAGAATAAATTTACCTTTTAGTGCCATAGAATGTACAGTAATTGATGGTTTTTTTTCCATGTTAGCATTTCCTCTGAACAGCAGCCTATATTTTTTTCCTGAAATTCTCCATTCCATAATGCATTGTGGGGGGGAAATAAAATATTCCATTGGTCCCTTCTTAAAATCCTACACTACCCAGGCATAGCAGCATATCTGGAGCTTTAGGGCAACACAACTGAAGCCACCAACTGAGTTGTGGCTGCCAGAAACAGACCTCTGAGATGGAGGGGAAACTTGCCTCAAACGATGCCTGACTCTAGTTCCATTCATTTTCAGAGGTCTTGGCTCAGCATTCAGTCTCAAAGGCCCTGAATTCTTACCAAATATTTTTGTGGGTATTATGGAACTTCAAGGTAAAATAGGGATCCTCACAATGAATTTCAGTGTTTTATCAATTTGTAGGATTCACTGTAGACAGAGATGGGAAATAGGAGAATGAATCCATGGTTGGGGTTTTGGTCTTATATTCAGGCTAGGATTTATTCCCAGGGCAGTTACTGCTTCACGGGGAGCAGCTGATTGGGAGTGCTCTGGAGCTTTCACTCCTCTTGTTCCCAGGGGGTCGGGGCATAGCGGTGGGTCCCATTCTCAGTGAAGCTGCCTCTGACATATTTTGTGATAATGAGAACGGAGCCAACTTCCTCTTTCAGAACCAGGGCGACGGTACCTTCATAGATGTAGCACCCAGCACTGGTGAGTATGCAGCCTGGGCAAGGGGTTTGGGGGCGGCATGTCTTATAAAATTAAAATGATTTATGTAGTTGCTGGACACTTGAAATCCTACTAGAGTTGAGATTTTTTTCCCTATCCCAGCCTCCCTACTTCTGGGGAAGGAGGGGGTTATAAGTGCACCCAGGCTCAACCACCAGTTATTTAACGTCTGGCTGATGATCACTGGAGTTTAACGAAATGTCAGGCTGGCATCCATCACAACCGTGCTGCTGATGACACCTATTCTCTTTAGAAACATTCCTTCCATGTCATCAAGGGAATAGGAACACATTGGCGAGAAGGAGCTTGGGCGGGAGGGAAGGTGAAAAGCAGATTGCCAGCCCCTCACATGCCTACTCAACTAAACTAGCTGCCAGAAAATCCTCTTCTGTCCTCCGCCACCATGAAGCCTAAATTTCTCGAGGTCCAAAAACAGCATAAGATTCAGTTCAGTATGGTACATGGGAATGTTCATCCAGCTGACTTCCCTGTCATCCTCCGTAGGGTTGGATGATCCCTACCAACATGGTCGTGGAGTGGCTCTAGCTGACTTCAATCGTGATGGCAAAGTTGACCTAATCTATGGTAACTGGAATGGACCACACCGGCTCTATCTGCAGGTTAACGCAGGTGGGCGTATCCGCTTCCGAGTAAGTGCCATCTGAAAAAGGGAAGTCCAACACCGGCATCTGCCTGGAATGTCCTGGGCTGTGAGCAGGGAAAGGGGATGTGGGGACTCTGGTAGTAAAGTAATGTAAGAAAGAATGGAGCACATAGATTAGGTCCAATCACCAAAGAGACTGATGTCTATACCCCAATTGGATGACCAGAAATTCTTTTTTTTAAGGATTATCTCCCAGCTCAAGAATGTTCCTTATTCTTGCAATATAGATTTGGCAGCATTTTCCTGATCTTGCTTTCTATCCCTCAGCAGAACACTCCTTCATGAAACTATATAGACTTTTAATATTGCCTGCACCAATTAGCTTCCTACTTTTCAGCCCAACAACAAAGTCTCCAACCACCTAAATCTATTCCTAATCTTTACTTCCTCTTGGTCCTGCTCAAGCCCAAGCCCTGCCCCACTAATCCCCGTCCTTCCCCCAGGACATTGCCACGCCCAAACTGTCCATGCCATCACCTGTCCGCACCGTCATCGCTGCTGATTTTGACAATGACCAGGAATTGGAGGTCTTCTTCAACAACATCGCGTATCGTGGCTCGTCTGCCAACCGCCTCTTCCGGTGGGTGAGAGCCACATGGCCACCAGAGGCTAGGGCAGTGGGCTCCCTATCTTGCTTGGCCCTGGATACTGCAAGAAAGGTTTCCCAGCAGAGTCTGGTGGAAATCATCCTGTTTTTAAAAAACTGTGCATGCAAACTGAGAACATGAGAGGAGACAGCTGGGAGGGCTAATTCTTGATCCATTGTACAGTGGCATTTACTCTCCTGTGTCATCATCCACAGGAGTGAGATGGTTCCACCAGAATGGAAAGGGTCCCATTTAGTTCCAGCCACTCTTTATACAGTTGACAATGTTGTGACTATCTCACTACTGATACAGCAGTCTGTTCTGCCTAGACCAATCCCTGGAGATTCTGGCTTTCACTAATTAGCACTTATGCACAGTTCCCATTAATTGTAGGCAATCAATGGCTTGTTAAACAGAGTTGCTTACATTTCTCTGACTAATAAAGTGATAGCAGCAGCATATGGCAAGTCTAGGGAGTCCGTGCCAAATTTATCATTTTGCAAATGTGCAAGGTCTCTTCCAGAGAAAAGAACAGTGGCAAAAGCAGATACAGCCTAGAGATCTAGCCTGTAGATACAGGGTGGTGATCACCAGAAATAGACTTTCAAAATTAAGGTCCTGTTCAGGGAGGACAACATTCATTACTGCAGTCCTTTTCTGCTGCAGGGTTATCCGCCGAGAACATGCCGACCCAGCTATTGAAGAACTAAACCCTGGCGATGCTGTGGAACCAGAGGGGCGTGGCACAGGTGAATCATTGTCATGTCTTTTGTGGAGCATGATTATCATGCATCACTTAGCAAGAATAAAACAGATATAAAAGAGGTTGCTGTAACCTATTGGCAATGGTTGGGACAGACCTTCTGCCAGTGATGAATTGTGTACCAGTGACCCCTCTCTGTGCCAGGAAAATCTAGATATCTGGGTTGTTGGCAGTGGGCACAGTTAGGAAATGTCAAATTGTGAGTGTAATTGTTTCAAATAACAGTGTATTTATATGATAAGTTTGCATTAAATCTGTGTTTTGTAAACACTCAATGAACAGATGCAAATACTGCAGGTGTTTGAGGGAGAAAGGGAGAGACCAGCAAATCTTCATCTGGGTCTTGTGATGCATCATAACAAGAGCATAATTATTTGTATTAGGCTCAGAGACAAAACATCCATGTGGCCTGACCCCATGGCCTATGGGTTGTTCCCATGATTGGCTGCCTCTTAAAGCATATGAAGGAAGAGAAGAATGACCTTTGTGTGTAATTCCTATCAACAGCCAGGAGACTTAATTCCTGAATATCAGGAGCAGAAAGCGCTCTTATTAATAGAGGATTTGGCACTAGGAAAAGTAGTATCTGTGGAGTAGAGAGCACAACAAATAACCACTGCAGGGAAACTGAATGGAATCAAGAGAAGAAGAAACTATGTTCTGATTTTCTCATGTTGGGCATTATATCATTCAATATCGCTGTTAAGTAATGTGGCCCTTTCACAAAAGTGATGAGCAAAGATACATTTCCTTACTGAAATTATATCATTTTAGGAGGAGCGGTGGTAGATTTTGATGGTGATGGGAAGCTGGATTTAATTCTTTCACATGGTGAATCCATGGCACAACCACTCTCAGTCTTCAAAGTCAGTGAGGTAGGTTTAGAAAGTTTCCTCTCTTAATGTGTTTAAAATCAAATCTATATGTCGACAAGCATGAAAGTCCTTCCTCAGTTCCATGACCACTTCATCCTTTGGCTGAGTCTGTCTGTCCATCTCCACAGGGTGCTGGCAACAACTGGCTGCGGGTGATTCCACGTACACGCTTTGGGGCATTTGCTCGTGGTGCTAAAGTGGTGCTGTTCACACGGCACAGTGGTGCCCATCTGCGCATCATTGATGGAGGGTCTGGGTACTTGTGTGAGATGGAGCCTGTTGCCCATTTCGGCTTGGGTGAGTGAGGAGGAGTAGAGGCAGGGCTTGGAATGCAGAGTGGTGTGTGGCCTCAGGTCTCTTTTGCCCCAGCCATCTACCTACTAGTCCAATACAGGTAGTCCTTGACTTACAACTATTTGTTTAGTGACCATTCAAAATTGCAATGGCTCTGAAAAAAATGATTTATGACTGTTCGTCACACCTACGACCTAGGATCAGGTGATCAAAATTCAGACACTTGGCAAACGGCATGTATTTATGATGGTTGCAGTATCCCGGAATCATGTGATCCCATTTTGTGACCATCTGACGAGGAAAGTCACTGGGAAAGCCAGGTTCACTTAACAACTGTGTTACTATCTTAACAACTGCAGTGATTCACTTAACAACTGTGGCAAGAAAGGTCGTAAAATGGGGCGTAACAACTGTCTTGTTTAGCAACAGAAAGTTTGGATTCAATTGTGGTCGTAAGTTGAGGGCTACCTGTAATAATATAGTACTAGTTATTACTTATTTCTTCTTCCAAATCAAATTTGAGAGAGAGAAACCTGGTGCAACCTAACACCACCTCTGAATTTGATAGGGTCATATGCAGACAGATAGTGCTATATGACCCTGAAATTGTTGCAAACATGGGTCAATTATTAACAAACTTCAATTAACATTTCCCCACTCTGTTCCACACTGCTTTTTTTTAAATTTTTGAATTAGAGTTCTTGAAAACTCAAAAGCTTGCATGCTATTTTCTAAACCCTAACTTAAGAAAGGCATTGCCTTAATATGGACTTCGATTTTGTTTTCTTGTGACCGGTTTAGGTTCTTTGGGAGTTTTTTTATAGATCTTCCTTGTCTCTCATCCTTCCTAATACTTTTTTTTAAAAATTTGATTTATATGCCGCCCTTCTCTGGAGACTCAGGGCGGCTTACAATGTGTTAAGCAATAGCCTTCATACTTTTTTGTATATTAATACAAAGTCAGCTTATTGCCCCCACAAACTGGGTCCTCAATTTACCCACCTTAGAAAGGATGGAAGGCCGAGTCAACCTTGAGCCTTGGTGAGATTTGAACCTGCAATAATTTCAGGCAGCTGATGTTAATAACAGGGTGCTTTAGACCACTGTACTATCCAAATACTCACCAAATATCACCAGAAACACTGCAAACTAGAAGTCTGTAGAGATTCTCAGTCATCCAGGTCATGGTTGTCCCAAAGGTGCTTTTTCAGGAGGCAACTGGAACTTTCTTGTTTTTTCTTTTGAAATTTTCTTTTGTTTCGCTTCTCATCCAAGAAGCTTCTTCTTCCCCACTCCTGCCAGAGCTGAAGAAGCTTCTTGGGTGAAGAAGCAAAACATCTTCAAAAGAAAAAAACAAGAAAGTCCAGTTGCCTCCTGGAAAAGCACCTTTGGGACTGCAAATTAGATTAAACATTAGGCCTGTCCTTTCACTAACTTACATCCTTATCTTTCTATTCCTTCAAAATGTTTTAATTCAGAGCCTCGTCCCTACATTCCTTCAATTCTACTAAGGTCGAGCAAGCATACTGAAGAATCTTCATTATAATACATTTCATACTTTTAAATGTTTTCCCAAGTCTGCCAATTCAGCAGCAAGTTTTTTAAGAGCTCTAGCATCTCCCTGCTTTATGGGGGAACCCACGGATACTAAACTACTGCTGCAATAAAGCCTATTACCCAATCATAATCCTTTTCTTTGAAAATATTTAGCAAGTTAATGTTATTATCTTATGTATTAATGATAGCTAATTCATCCTCAGGAGAATAAAGGGTGTTCACAGTAATTTGCATTCTCAGAGAGTAGACTATTTGTATTACAGTGAAGCCCTGATTTGCTCCTTCAGCTGTTTTTTTTTTGCAGAAGGCACTGCATTCCTTCACACCTCATTACTCTTCTGCATCCTTGAGGTGGCTTGGTTTAGTGGGGCATTGCCAGGTTAGATTGCTCTGTAAGTGAAACCAAGTGGCTCAGAAATTCAAGGAGCCTATATGCCCAAATATTCCACATCCCTGCTGGTCTTGGCACAGAGTAGTTGATGGAACAACACAAGCCCATCACATCGCAAGTTCTTTCATCTCTGTTGGGAACAGCTGTTGAAATTTGGGGGGAGGAAAACTAAGCACGAATCTGAAGGAAGGGTAGTTTTTAACAACCATTCCTCTTTCTATGGTGGCTGCAGTTTTCTCCATTATTCAACAATTCCCTGTGCTTTTTCCTTGTAGGACAAGATGAACCCAGCAGCCTGGAAGTGACTTGGCCAGATGGCAAGTTTATCAGCAGAGCTGTAGTGAGCGCTGAGATCAATTCTGTTCTGGAGATTCTCTATCCCAAAGACACACCAGGGCTACCCACCATTTTAGTTCCTCTTGAGGTAAGCTTCACAATTAAGCCAATTTAAGTTGGGTTTCAGTGTAAAGAATGTGAAGTCATTTTCTCCATAATGAAAGCAATGAAACTAAATGGGTCCCAAGAAACAAGTTACCAATATCATGCTTGTTTAGTAGAAGTATTACAATAATTTTAAAATAAGATAAAAGGGAGTGATTTTCCACCAGGAGTCCATATCCAGCGACCCAGGATTGTGAAATATGGACTCCTGGTGGCAAAAGAAAAAGAGCCAGGAATGTAGTGGCAGAAAAGGTGGGAATGTTGGTTTGTATGACTTTTTTACAGGTCTAAATCTCAAGGGAAGGTGTGCCTGGCTGAACAGGAGCTGCTCCCAACAAGAAGGGAAGATATTTGGATAAAAGAAAGGCAGATGTCAGAGGATGCAACCAAATTTTATCATACACTAAATATGAATCTTCAAATATATGTAGCTACAATATCATTCTAGGAAGGTTGCACCTGAAAATGTGATGCTTCCATAAGAACTGGCAGGCTGATCTAATAAATTTCTGTTAGAGCTCCTTCTTTGGTTTCCCTTGCTTTTTTCCATCACCTCCTTTTCCAGAGTTGTTGACATCTGTTCTCTTTCAGTGGCCCAGTTTCTCTAGTCTCATAGAAGAGAATATATTTGGCTTAGGGTTCTTGGTGCTTTCTGAGCTTGGTTGTTTGCTTGCAGACATTTCATTACCCACCTATGTAACATCATCAGTGCAAATCTAAGACTCTGAATTGTGATAGCTACATTAAAAGGGAACAGAGAAGATGAAGGGTCTAATACAACTAAAGTGGCTGTAATAAAGGTGACGCTGCTGCAAAATTTGCTGTTGTCAGCAAAGTGACTTCCAGCGTTAAAAATCTACTAGCACGAAGTAAGGAATGGCCAAGTTGTCAGTGTAAGAAAGCTATGCGATAGTAAATGAAGCTTAATAATAAAAGACTGTTGAAATCTGGAAAGAGAATTTGAATGTGCCATCTTTCTAATGAAACAGTTGGGTTGGAATCCATAGGATTAGACCATCTTCTTCAGGTAGTAGTGTTCCTCTCTTTCAAATATATTGTTCATAAAACCAGAAAAGCTTGAAATTGTTCAGGAATCTGGATGGGAGGAACAGACTTTGGCTTGTTCCTCACAAGATGGAGTGGCTGTGTCTGCTTGGGCTCCCAGGTAGGGAACTTTTTCACTGTCTTGGAGGGGGCTGGATGGGGTTACACTTCCCCATTTTGAGACTGGTGTGCAAACTGGAAGTTTTTCTGAATTTGCAGCTACTGCTCAAAGAGCAAGGGGCAGCTGTGGCCAGGAGGCTTTTGCATAGGTTCATTTTGTGCATCAGTTGAGCCCTTTTCTTGTCCAGGAGTCTTCAGATACTCACTCAAGCTTTACTCCTCTTGTGACTGGACTCTTGCAATAGACTGTACACGGGACTGCCCTTGAAGATCTTCTAGGAGCTATAGCTATATACAGTGGTGGGATTCAAGTAATTTAACAACCGGTTCTCTGCCCTAATGATTTCTTCCAACAACCAATTTGCCAAATTGCTCAGAAAGTTAACAACCGGTTCTCTCGAAATGGTGTGAACTGACTGAATCTCACCACTGGCTATATATGTGTAAAAGGTAGAAATGCAAGCACTTCTTGTTATACTCATATGCCAGTGTTGCTACACGAGCTGCAGTGGCTACCAGTTGGCTTCCAGGTGCAATTTAAAGTGCTGGTTATTACCTATAAAGCTCTTCATGCCACCGGGGTCTGGTTTATCTGCAGAACTGCCTTGTCTCCAATCATTTCTGCCTGCCTGGTATGTTCAGACAAAGTGGGTGCGGTCCAGGTCCCTTCAATTAAATAGTGTCACATTGTGAACCAAGGAACCATGTCTTCTGCCCCTGATGTCTGGAGAAGGATCCCCCTAAAGATGGCACCTACCCTCTTAGGTTTAATATGTTAGTGGAGTTCCAGTCATGATTTTTGTACTGTTACAACTGTTTTGCCTGGGCTGTTATGTGTTTTGTTTTGATTGCTTCAAATTGTATATTGGATGTTGCCTATAATGGGATACTGGGGTTTACTAAAAAAAGAACTGCTGAAATTTGGAAACAGAATTTGAACATGCCATCTCTATAATAAAAAGATTGGGCATGAATCTTGGAGCAGCTTATATCCTGTGACAATACCTTTAATATTATTGAACAATGACATCTGCTATCCCAGGCATTTGGGAAGGACTTGATAGGTAAGCAAAAAGGCCATACTGAATCTACACATCTGGCTGACTGTACAACCAAGCATAACAATACAATAGCACAACCTTCCCATTTGCAAATACTGGTTTGTGAGTTCTCAACTACATTCACAATAAACAGTGAAGATGTTCAAATTTGCACTGACTGATATTTACCCAGTGCAGATTATTTTCCTTGCTGCTCCTTCTTATCCAGAAAATCTACTGTGTGCCCTGATTTCCATATGAAGTCTTTGCTGCCAAATAGGAAGCACTGGCTTCTACATTTATTGTACAAGAGGATCAGAAGGAGTATATACAAAAGTACCCCTCAAGATTGGGAGCTATATACAAATAGTCCTTGACTTACGACCACAGTTGAGCCCAAAATTCCCATTGTTAAGCAAAACAGTTAAGTGAGTTTTGCCTCATTTGCAACCTTTTGCTACCGTTGTTAAGCGAATCATTGCAGTTATTAAGTGAATCTAGCTTTCTGCATTGATTTTGCTTGCCAGAAGTTGGTGGGGAAGGTTACAAATGGAGATCATCCCAGGTCAGTGCCGGGATGATCACCATTTGTAACCTTCCCCACCAACTTCTGACAAGCAAAATCAATGCAGAAAGCTAGATTCACTTAATAACTGCATGAGTCACTTAAAAACTTCAGTGATTCACTTAACAAATACATGCCAGTTGCCAAGTGCCCGAATTTTGAGCATGGAGATGCTGCAATGGTTGTAAGTATGAAAACCAGTTGTGAGTCACTTTTTTCAGTGCTCTTGTAAGTTTGAATCAGGGGTGGTATTCACTTACTTTCACTACCAGTTCGTAAATGGGAGCGTACACACCACCTCAGCACATGGACAGGACCTTCTGCGCATGCGCAGAGCATCAAAAGCGGGATGTGATGACTTCCGGGTGGGTGGGTGGAGCCTCCTGCAGCCACCACTACTGGTTCGCCTGAACCGGATAGAACCGGTTGAATAGCACCACTGCTTTGAATGGTCACTAAACAAAATGATTGTTAGTCAAGGACTACCTGTATTAGGTAGTATATGGTCTGAGGCAGAAACTGCAACTACACAAATTCAGGAATAAATCCCTCAAAATACATATGACAAAAATGAGATTAAAGATCAATGGTCTCCTGATGATCTGTTTTTCCTTTTTTCCCTCATAGTGTGGCCAAGGATTCTCTCAGCACAAGAATGGGCGTTGTGTTGGTGAGTCATCTGCCAAGAGAAAATCAGCAATTGCTCCTGGGATGACATTTCTTGATTCCCACAGCCGGGTTTCCCTGAAGTAGAATGACACTCTTTGGTATCCAAACCCACCAGTGTGGCTGATTTCTGAGACTGCCGGCACTGAGTCTGTCTTTTATTATTTCCCATGCTTTCTCTCTCTCTCTCCCCTCTCTCTCACTTCCTTTCTTCCCAGACATGGATGAGTGTGCAGAATTTCCTTTTGTGTGTCCAAGAGGCAGACCCATCTGCATCAACACATATGGTGGGTACCGTTGCCGCAGCAACAAGCGCTGTAACCGGGGCTTTGAACCCAATGAGGACGGCACTGCTTGTGTTGGTGAGTGATGACATGGGCAGAAGGGAATAATACCCTTTGGAGCTACTTCCCAAAGTCAGCTAGGAAATTCATAAGAAGCTATCAGGCTGTGAATTCTGAAATCCTTTGTTAGATAGGAAGGAATGCGTGGAGCGGGAAGCAAATTAACTAACAAGCTCCTAAATTCATCTTGATTAATAACAAATTATTGCAGAGGGCAACACTTCCTGCTCTGTACCCTTGTTAAGCTGAAGAGAAGAATGATAGATACTTTTCCCAGGCGAGGTAAATTTGGTATCAAACATTTTGGAAACTACTAATCATTGCTGAGAAGCTACTCAACCAATTGTGGTTTGCCAGAGGGAAATGGCAGATCGAGACAAGGGTGCTTGCTTTCCTTCTACCTGTTACTTCCCAGCTATCACTGGCAGTTCCATGGCTAGAAGATGGTGGCTGGGATTTTTGGACTTCTCTGTGTAGCCCTGCATCCTTTCCCCTAAAGGTCGTCTCCTTGCTAAGTGCCACTAACAAGTATTCTGTCCTTTCTGCTTCTTTTTCTCTTTTTCTCTGTGTATAGCTCAAGTGGCCTTTTTCGGTGGATATCCTTCTTCAGGGAGCTGGCTGGGCTCGACCTTGCCATCACCCCCTCTCCTTTCACTTTGCCTTGGACTCTGCTTTTACTCCTATGCACTTTAAGCCTTGCCAATAAAGGACAGAAGCAGCCTTTATGGATGACTTAGACTCCCCTCTCCTCCTTCCCTCCATATCCTCTCATCCAGTTTTCTCATGGTGGTCACTGGAAACATAAACTGAGGTGGGAGCATCCATTATGTAGCCCAGCTGATGACACTGGCACTACCAATATACCCTTTGCATGTTTTCTGGGAAAACGGAGAGGGCAGAGGCCCCACTAATGCTTGTCACCTCTGTATGGTGGCCAATTTCTTAGGAGGAGCTTGCCTATAACCAAGACGGTAGCTCTTGCTGGTAGTTGCTTGCTTGGTTAAATCAATAGAGTTACTCTGTGCCTGCTGGTTTGGCCTATGACACAATTGCTTCCCGTCCTTCCTTATGCTCCTTCTTTTCCTCCTCTCTAGCCCAATACAAACCTGGATCTTGATTGGTCTGCAATTGAAATAAACAATCTTTCAGTTGGAGAATTGCTCTCCCTTAACAGCCCACCCCCACCCCCCACCAATAAACTCTACACTGTCAACAAGCATCTACTTGCAACTGTGCTTGGGATGTGGGTGAAATTGGGGGCAATAGCTAATATTCAGAAGAAAATAGGCCAGAAAATGAGATTAGTGATAAGCTATGTGCCTTTTTCCTTTATGGCAGACTTAGAGCAGTTGCATAAGCAGACATAAGTTGCTTGGTTTTACTTCATTTTAAAACATGTAGCAGCCAGTCCTGCTGAATTCTGCTCTCCAGTGCCCGGCACATCTGACCAGAAGTCCTCTCCTGGCAGCATCTCTGATTGAAGTTGCTTCCATTCTACAGCTACACATTTCCCACTTGACCTTTCAACATTCCTACTGTAGATGCCTCTTTTTTTTTACTTCTTTACCACATTCTTCCCAATCAAAGTCCCTTCCAGATGTATAAATGACAAATCCTAATATTCTTAGCAAAGATAAACCTGGCTTAGAAATCTGGAATTGAAATCTGTGCATTTGGAAGATTCCCAAGATAGAAACTCTGCTTTACCATATGCTAGTGGATCTGACCCAATCCTGTGTCAGTGTAATGGTTAAGGTGTTGGACTAGGACCAGAGAGACCCTGGGGGTCTATCTACTTTCAAACGAAGTTTATTGGGTGGCTTTAGTCCAGTCTCAGTTTCTCAGCCCAGCCTGCTTCAGGAGGTTGAGAGTAGGGGGTAGAATTGGAGGAGGGATGCGATGCATGCTGCTTTAAACTCCTGGAGGAAAGGTAGGATATAAATCTAATAAACAGATACAGGCAACCTATGGACCAGATGCAGCCTTTAATCCTTCTTCTGCAGCCAATAGAGTTCCACTCACTTTGCTAGGCCACGTATGGGAATAATCATTAGCTGAATGGCAAGGGGTGTGTGTGTGTGTGTGTGTGTGTGTGTGTAGGAATTGAAGTCTTGCCTCTGAGCAAGCTTCTTCCAGATAGCTTTTTTTCCATCTGCCGATGGCAGCAAATTATAACAGGTTCATGTTGGGAGAAGGGCTAAAACTTCTCTGGTGAATGAAGTTCACCAGTTGGGAAGTGTATAACTGAACTCCTGTTGTGTAAACATCAGTGGAAATGAGACAGCAGGAATGACTATGCTCTCTACACGTGTGATATATCTCTGTGTATTGTGATTCTATCTTCAAATTTCATCTACTTGCACAACTTAGATATGTGGGGGCCAAATCATTCTTCCTATCCATGATTTTAGAAGTTTATTATATTGTTGCAAGCACAAACTAGATGTCAGCAAGACACTTTCTTTTTTTACTAAATATTTTGATTATGAATAAAATGAGCCATGGTGGTGCAATGGTTAGAATGCAGTATTGCAGGCTAACTATGCTCACCAATAGGAGTTCAATCCTGACCTGCTCAAGGTTGACTCAGCCTTCCATCCTTGCAAGGTCGGTAAAATGAGGACCCAGATTGTTGGGGGCAATATGCTGACTCTGTAAACCACTCGGAGTACATAGAGTAAAGCACTATGGAGTAGTATATAAGTCTACGTGCTAATGCTAGTACTAAAGGAGGAGATATTATGAGCATATCTTCTATTTGTTGCACAGTAAACACTATCACTTTGTATGGGACCTGTGTTGGGAACACACAAAGCACATGTGCCAAGGGAGTTGCAATAGACCACGGATTGTACTCTTTGCCTACAAGTGTGTATTCCATTTAGTAATTTTGCTCCTGACTTAGATCCACTGAAACCATGACTGCTATGTAAAGGGTGAGGTGGAGAAAGGCCAGAAGGCCCACAATGCAGGTCAGAAGAAAAAGAGCAGAGAGGTGACCATTCTACAGGTGTCAACCAATGTGAACAGATGCTTGGGAATTTCTTCCCAAATTCTGAAATGGATCAGTTAGTCCCTACTGGAGGAAAAGACTGTCATTTATTTTTGTAGGGGAAAATTATGATTATTTAATTAGTAAAATCAATAGTGATCCAGATATTATATAACTTCAAGTTGAAACACAAATCCAGATGGACTCTTGTATCTCATATTGTAATGAGACAAATATATTCTGCCAGTTTTCCCTCTGGCTTAGAATAAATAAGAAGCCAGAGAGAATATGAATTCTCTCTCCCCCACTCCCACCCCCCACATCTTTCTTACAAGCCTCTATATCGGTGCTTCTCAACCTTAGAAACTTTAAGCCAGAGGAGAATTCTAGGTCCAAACATCTTAAAGTTGCCAAAGTTGAGAAACACTGATCCATATCCTCCAACCAGACAGAGGCCTGTGAAAGAGATCTTCCTTTTCTACCTGCTGGTGATGGGTTCATAGCTTGTTACTGTTCCAAGCCTCAGTTGCAACTGGGAGAAAGTTTTAATAGTGGATTGAGAATATTTGAGGGAGGGGGGTTGCTTCTGAATCTAACAGGACCAAGTTTGTCTATCCTTAAATAAAAGGATATGTAAGAAGAGGAAGAGCTCAAAACTTCAAAGAAGATGCCATTCTTTTCTGAGCAAATGTGCCATTCTGGAAAAACAAAATCCATTATTTAAATTTTATATACATGTATTTGGTGTTCTCTTTTTACCAGCTTTCAATACATCTGGAAAGAGTCATTTTGACTAATGTTACTATTAACTCTCTTACCTATAGTGGGGGGGTTTTCATTTATATTTTCATGTCTTGAATTCACATAAATCTTCATTTTTCCTGTACACTAAATAGGCTAGTGGGCAGTACAGATTAATTTGCTTTTTTATTCTTTTTGGAATTTTCTCTTCATAGCCATGTAAAATCGGATCAAAATATTTGAATATCCTTGGTGCAACTCTAGAAGATTTTCTGTTAACCCATCTCTGCTTGCAGCCTTGAATAGGTGACACATTGTTTGCACACCTCACATCACCTTGTTGGAAAATCCAGTTAGTCTCACCCTGCAGTGCAAGCTACATCCTAAGAACTAGAGGTGCTTTCTTTCTGTAAACGTTTCTGATGCACAAAATGTAAAGGATGATTATTAAAGGATCATGAAACAGTGTTGAAGAAGCATATATTGCTACTACCAACTACACCAGCCTTTCTAGAGTTGCTGAGAATTCTGGAAGTTGGGTCACACAGTTGGAGTGCACCGGGTTGTAGAAGACTGGCTGGACCATTTCACTCTAATTTCTTATTCCTAAACATTCACATGACTGTTATGACTGAATATGTACAATGAAGTCTGCATGGCTAGAAAACTCACCCGAGGAACCACTGCCATTCTGGGTAGACAATCTTGACAAAATGAGGTCCATTGCATACTGAAAAGTCAGTAGCGACTAAATGACAGAATAAAAACGCTGAACTGAAGGAACCTTTGCTCAATTTTAATATTAGGTAGCTTTCTAAGTTTCCGGATCTGTGGGATGAATTTGCATGAACAATAATAAAACAGCCATTTGCAGTTTTAAGGTATCCGGTTTCCTGGAATGCTAGCACTTTCTTAGGTTCCAAGGCGAAAGTACAGGGAACTGGGATACAAAAGTGCTTTTACAGCTGTTCTGTCACTTATAGTTGAATGACTTCATTCCTGCTATGTGATTAAAAAGATCTGTTATTGCATAAATGATGAATCTGTCTTATCACACAGCTGACTCTTAATAACAGAAAAGACCTGAAACAGAGAGAGACCATTCAAGAACCGAGCTACACATGATTAAAAGGAACATTTTTAATGTTCTACAGAGAAGTGCAAATTGTAGTAGCTTAGAAAATCTCAAACATGTTTTGAGCATGTAGAAATGGTAGCCTGGATAGAACCTTTCATCAAGACTTTAAAGGTAGGAAGTTGTATGTTGAGCTGGAAAGTTAGCTGAGAAGAGGCATGGGCAACCAGTTTGTTCAAAATATTTTTGGCAGCTGAGTCAAGGGCCACAGAATCTTGACAGTATCATCATAATATGACTGAAGGCTACTGAGATGGACTTTTCAGCCCTTCTCATTCTGGTCTGTTGAGATAGGAAATTAAATAAAATGGGTGCTTTAAACCTATCAGAGGCTAGTATTTACATTTTACTTGGCAAGTAAATTTAGAAAACATGTTGCCATTATAAGGAAGTTTGTTGTTGATTTTAGGGAATGTTAGGGGTTACAAGGGCCTGGCAGCCACACACCACCCCAAAATTCCAGGTTGTCCATCTCTGATGTGGAACCAGATGGCAGTCTAGCAGCCAGGTTCTCTCCTTACTAAATGGAAAGGGGACTCATTCTAAATTCATAATTATCTCCCCTGGCATCTTAGTGATAACCCACCACTCTCTCATTTTGGAGTAGAAACAATGCAACCCACTCCCCCATTTTTTTAAAGGGGTACTGGCTAAGTAGCATGTAAAGGGTTAAGTTGCTGTTTCGAACCTGGCTAATGAAAATCCGAGCACAAAATGCTGCTTTTCAGATAAATTCTCAGGGACAAGTTAGCAAAGCCATTCAAAGCCACAATGAAATAATCAAAGACACTGGGCTCTGTGCAAAAGCTTCAGAAGAGAATATCAAGATTTCTTCTGAGGTTGAAACAATTGGCCTTTTGATGATCCATTGGATGTCTATGATTCTGTGCTCCTGCCCAAAATTTAGTACATGATAGGAGAATTGCTTTTGTGTTTCATGAACGGAAAATAGCTGTAAGTAGTGATATTTTATGGCAAGGTACTGGAAATTCACCAAATGTCAAACACATTCATAGTAGTACACATAGTCCTCGACTTACAACAGTTCATTTAATGACTGTTTGAAGTTACAACAGCACTGTAAAAGTGACTTATGACCATTTTTCACATTTACAACCATTATAGCATCCCCATACTCATGGGATCAAAATTCAGATGCTTGGCAACTGACCTGGGAGTCATGTGATCCCTTTCTGACAAGCAAAAACAATGGGGAAGCCAGGTTCACTTAATTTAACAAGTCCAGTGATTCACTTAACAACTGTGGCAAGAAAGGTCATTAAAATGGGCAAAACTCACTTTAAAAATGTCTCACTTAGCAACAGAAATTTTGGGCTTAGTTGTGGTCGTAAGTTGAGGACTACCTGTACTAAAGGGAAAGAATTATGCACAAATAATTACAAATTGTAAGGAATGCTGGGTGAAAGAGGGAAGGGTCAAGTAAATCATAAACAACAAATGAGTTGTTGGGGACGGCCTCCATTTCCTCCTAGCCTGGTTTAGCAGTGGCTCCGACACGCTGCTTCAGCTAATAGTGGCTGAATTCCTTGCCTGCCACATCATGTTGCTCAGCTGTGTAAGATACCTGGAATGTGATTTCATCCAACTTCCATGAAAGAAAAATAAAGAGACAGGTTACATGGCCCACTAAGTCCAGAAGCTTAGAAATAATTACTGAGTATTTCCCCCTCCCAATGCATAATATCATTAGTGAATTGTAAAAACAGTTATGAGGCTAATGCCCTCTAGAGGACAGAAACAAAACCAGAACAACAAATGGTTTGAAGCTTCAGGCTGAAGAATGAGAAAAAAGCTTTCAGACGGAGTGGCAGACATGTCTTCCGAGTGTTAATTCATACCAGCCTGCCTAACAGAGGTGATAAAATGTAGGAGACAACAAATTCCCCATCCTTTCGCCACTAATCTAGATTTTTGAAAAGGGACCGGAGAAAAATAGAGTTCATTACAGTGTGTTCCATTAGCCATCTTGAACTGCTATGTAGTTATGTAGCACTATAAGCCCATGCACTATAAGTCATTCCCTCAGGCTGCCCTGAGGGAATGACTAGGATTCTGTACTCCTTGCTCAAAGAATTGGGATGTTTGCTCAGCCTGCTTGCTGCTAAACATTTTCCACATAACTTATTTGCATATAATTACAGTCCTGGCCGAGTTTTCACTAGCATACTTCAGAAAGAGATTGTAGGTCTTTTCAACACATGCTTGTAAATACTGTAAAAGACCTCTTGGTCCCTCTCCCTGCCCAGGTATTAATGATTTGGGATGAATAACCGTGGGTACTTCTGTGTCAAGGCCTAGGATGGGTACTCCTTTACTACTACTGTACCAGGTTGATGGGATCATCAGGTATATAAGCAGCATTGGTTTAGCAAAGAAATAACATTCAGTGCTTTCAAACAAAAATTAGAGCTGTCGTTCAGAATCTTCTTCTTTAAATCATCCTGAGATATCTCTTAACACAAATGTATATAAAGGAGTGGTTTGAAAACAGTCCTTTACAGACTGGATTAGAATACTATTTTGTCCAAAAGGTGTGGAGCAGTAGTGGGTTGCCCCCGGTTCAGACCAGTTCTATAGAACCAGTAGTAAAACCGGCAGGAGGGTCTGCCCACCGACCCTGACATCATCAGGAAGCTTCTGATGTGCAGAAGCGCGCACAAGCGTGTGGCCCCATTGCGAACTGGTAGTAAAGGTAAGTAGAACCCACACCTGGTGTGGAGGCTCATTAAGAAGCTCATGATCTCTTCCACCATTAGACTGAGGACGTTGCCTCAAGGAATGAAACAGATAATGCTTAATGAAGAACCTGCGCTATACCTCTCTGTTGAGTTTGTGCAATGGAAGAGACAACCTCATCACTATTCTGAAAGAGAAATTCAGTTATGAATCCAGTTGGCATATGAATCAGAGGGAGTACAATCTTGTACTCAACTCCAGATAGCAAAACTCTTGAAGCAGTCCTAATTAGATGTAACTTTTAATTATGTTTAATTTGTGTATGGTTATGACCAAGGAGATTATTTTCTTTGCCAAGGCACAGAAATCTTACTGCTCACAGTAGGTGACATTCCCATTGTTGTTGTCCAAATGCGGGTGAGAGGGATCAGCCCATGTGTTCTTGAACTGAACTGATACCTTTCCTTGCCGCTACCTGCAAGGTTTCTCCTTGGAAACAGATTCCAGTGTCTGCAGAACTGATCAATGCAATAAGCTTCCTTAGTGAACACTGCCTTTTACTCTGCCTGAACTGCATAGCATGCATTAGCTCATGTAACCCTTTCAAACGGCAGGTAAACTGTCCCCATGGTTAAATGGTACAGGCAATCATTTCTCTCTCCCAATTTAAGATACTCTTTCCTCTTCCCTCAGAGGTACAGTTTAAATGAGTGAGATATTCTCTTTTTCCTTGAATCCAAAATAAATACTTGCTTACTCACTCCATGACCTTCATTGGGAATTTGATAGTTTGCACCCTTCGGGTGTTGCCTGTTTCTTCTCTTTTTTCCTGGTGATGCAACAAAGGAGAAGAAAGTTATGTTACCCCAAAGAGGTATTTTTCTAGGCATGAACACCAAGCAAGATGATATCAATTTACCACTTTTGAGCTGATAATTTCTCAGTCAACAAATGCCACGCGACATGGGGGTAGTATTGCAATATAAAATGTTATGCAGAAAATCTAAGATCAATTATATTAACAGGAATATTTACAGTAGGTAGAAAATCCAGATCTATAGAAGAGCTGGGCAAAATCCTATCCTCATCCCCATTGCTAACCTTGCGATGTTTAATATACCACATCACTTTCAGGAACATGATTTTCAAGCAGAAAGAGTGATCCACATTTTACTTATGTTTTTATTTTGATTGCTACTGTGATTTTATTCTGAATTACACAAAAGCTAATGGCTTTGCTCCAAACCAACTTAAAATTAATGTTTATTTTATAATCAAATAGGAAATTATTTTAGCAGCACACATGACCTATTGAAATTTATAGGGTAGGGAATGTCTTCTTATATTTGAGTTAAGCCCCTCTTTCTAATACAATCTACTTGCACATTTAAGTTCATTTGGTTATATGGTAGGGCAAAGTAAAAGTCAATGAACTAAGAAATGGATTATTTAAGAATAAGCTAAAGGAAGGAAAATATTCCTTTACAAGGAGATCTATTTATAGGAGTATTTTACAGGCCAGACAGATTCTTCTTAAGGAAAGAAGAATCTACTTCTTAATTCTAAATTCTACCTGCAGCAGAATATTATTAAAACATTATTGTAGCACTCTTTGAGGTAATCCTCACAAAGATTATCTCAGTAATCCTTCCTGTGTAATCATACATGGGAACCTGCAGAGTATATTTTCCTGCTCCCTAAAATGAGTCTGTTCAGAACTCTATCAGCATGAGCAGGAGCCTAGCAGGATAGGTTGAATGGATAGTAGTTTATCTAAGAGCAATGGCTGAGGTTATTATCTAGGAGAGATTGGAACAGGGAGCTTCCTAGATCACCCTCACACTAAAAAGATTTAATTTCCTCTAAAATTTAATTATCCATCTTTCAATTTCTCAGCCTAGTTTCTGGTACTTATCATTACAGTACCAATTCCCCCACCTACTGCCTGTTTTTTTATTGGAGTGAGAAGAAAACCTCGAAGGAATTTCTATTGGGCAAAAGAATGATAAGTAGGTATTTGGGAGGAAAAAGCAACCTGGCACTCTGTTGTTGCAAGGTTGTATTTTAGGAGAAATTCAAAGTGATGTCAGCATAAGGTTTCAGAATGCTTGTTTATGGCCTGTACCAGGAGTGATCCATGCTTCAGCAGAGATAGGCATTCTGCTGTGATGCTGACCCCATCTTTGCATTACCCAATAGTCTGCCTTGATTGTTGGACTCTACTCTGGTTTCTGCAAATTTCCTGACATTTTGCTCAACAGACTTCATTTCATCCAGCCAGGGATTTACAAGTTCACCTGATCACTAGTTCAGTAGTGGGTTTCAAATTCCATTGCTATTGGTTCGCTTGTGGATGCACACACGCTCGCCCGCTCACACAATGCTTCTGCGCATGCGCAGAGACATCTGGGTGGGTGGGCAGAGCCTCCCACTACCGCCGCTACCAGTTCGGCCGATCTGGGGCGAACCGGTAGCAAACCACCACTGCACTAGTTGCTAATTAGAAGACCATTATATAATCTTCTCCATTCTCTTCCTTTATAACATTAGTGCTAAAAGCAGAGGAAGGAAGCAGTTGAAAATACTGGTCAAGGAACCTACCCTTCCCAATTCCAGATGGCCAGCAAATGGATTTGGGTAGCCAGGGAAGGAAGAAAACTGTACATAGAACAAATAAGGGAAAATATCCCTGTGCACTAACTTCCATTACCACAGGTTTAAACTATAAAATACTCAACATGTTTTTTAAAAACTGGCTTTGAAAAATTAAGACACCAATCTTTCATGTATTGTATCTGGTTTCAGAACCTGTTATGATGTAAAAAAATGTAATGGTTATCACACATATCTAAGGCAAAAAACTTGGATTTAATCTGGTGTCAGTCATCACATAAAATCAGTGTGAAGCTGATTTAGATCTAATTGGGATAAGTGATTTAATTCTCAACTCAGATAGCTTATCTGCAAGCTTATAGTGCTTATATTTTTTTTCCAGCGATGCCACATAAACTTATAGCTTTAATTTAGTATCTTAGAGTTGGGAGCATTAAATATTGTACTGTGTTTACAAAATGACAGGGTCATTTGTTATCTTATGCTTGTCCAAGGTACCTATCTCATGTATTATATTTCATTTCATCAGTGTGAAATGTTGAAGGATGTATTGTATCACCGGAAAGGTTTTGATTATATATCAATTGCCTAAAAATTACATGTTGATGTTAGATGTGCTTCCTTTCCTTACAGTTTCAAAAACATAGTACTTCCACAATTTCCTGTGATCTTATCTGAAGGGCTTAATGAGGACTGCTAGGTTATAGTTTTCTCTTACCCAACCAGCAGCAACCAAGGAATAGAGCAATAATTGCAACCAGAAGAGTCTTCCAAACCAAAGGAGATTACAATACACATCAGTTAAGTCTAAAACATTGCCATAAGATTTTAAAAAAGAATGCCAACAAACCCAGCTCGGGCACTTACAACTTGTAGATATTATTTCCAACACTAGCTTCTTTTGAAATTCCAGAAGCTATAATCATCCACCCATCTGATCAGCATCTATTCCTTCCAACATGAAAGTCCACTCAATTATAGCTCCTTTTGATTCTCTACCTAGTGATGCTTTCACTCTTGTAGCCCAGTGATTCTTCAGAGACTTTCTGCTCAAAATCTGGGAGCAACAGATCCTGTACTTATGGGGACAACTCCTATTTGCCTTAAGTGCTGGGCCCAGATTTCATTTAAAAGTTTGAAATTTTCTCATGATAATGGCAGAGGGAAGTTACTAGTAGACTGCCTCAATAAACATGCAAACTGAATCCAGTGAGTTTAAGAACTTGGCTAATTACTTGATTCAAAAGCAAATAGGAGCCATGGATTCAAAACAAAAGGTCAGTTTAACAGTTCTCTGGAGGTGTAGTAAAACAGATCCAAAGCAAAAATGCCCTCTATATGTACACTTTATGCACCAAGAAAAGCCCAGGTCAAAAAGATGCTTCTTTAGCTCCACCTGGTTGCTATGCAACTTGTAATGAGAACAGTTCAATTAGGTCTTCTTGTCATGATGCAGAATCTAAATGCCTTTAAAAATAAAACCCAGCAACACCTTTTTTCCCCAGTTGTGCAGGTCTAGTTTAAGAGGTAATCACATCATATTCAACTGCATTGAGCTTCAGGAATGGGGTGGCCCTCTAAGGCACAGGTGTCAAACTCATGGCATCATGTTGCCGTCACATGACGGTTTTCGCCTCTGTGGAACTGGGATGGGTGTGGCTTGCGTGTGATGCATCTGGTCTGCAGGCCACCAGTTTGACACCCCTGTGCAGTGTAAGGCTAAGCAAAATTGCTGATGAAGTGGCCTATGGAAAGAAATGGAACAATAATAAAGAGAGTATTGCACAGATGCCTGCCTCTATTACTCCAAACCTTGGAAAACACCTCCTCTTTGCATCGATTTTAAGTGGGCCAGTCTCGCCTTTAGCTGATACAGCTCCATGTTAGGCAAGAGCGCAATCAGGCTAATGGAAATTGATGGTAGCATGAAGATAAAAATAAAGGAGGAAATAAAGAGGTCTTCAGGAAAGAAGGGTTTTCTTACTGAAAATCTAACTTTTACAACACCAGCTTCCTACGTTAACAACCAGAGAAGTGCAAATAAAATGAACTTCACAGAAGAATTTTGAGTTAGCAAATGAGCTGGGGAAATGGTTACCATGTAAACTGAGAAAAGAAAGTGAGAAGAAAATAATATTAAATTTATAAAATGAGAATGGTATGGTAACAGATAATGTAAATATGCCAAGAATATTCCACCAGTATTATACAAAGCTTTGTAAAGAAGAAATTTCCCCAGCAAAAATGGATATTTGAATTTTTTTACCAAAGATAATGGATAAACAAAAGCAAATGATGAACGGAACTACAACACAAGGACAGTCTGTGATATTATAACAAAAGGAGTAAGATAGGAAAAACCGCTGGCCAAGTCAGACTGCTAGTCCCCTAATATAAATATTTTGAACATAAACTGTTACAATCTTTTCCTCTGTTTAATGTAAATTTTAATTTGTTTTTAAATTATTGGGTATTTTAAATTTGTCTTAGCCAAATTATTTAATTTGCTTTTATTCTACTTTTAAATTTTTGTATCCATGTGGTTTGTTCTATGGCTGTTCACCGCCCTGAGTCCTTCGGGAGGAGGGCAGTATACAAATTTAATAAAAACAAAACAAACAAACAAAAACAAACAAAACAAACCTCTTCAAAAATGATTAATTTCATTCTGGATAATGAAGGATACCAGAAAGTTAGAGAGACACAAATAAGGCATTAATTCCTAAAGAAGGTCAGGATTTAACTTTGTCAAAAAATTACTGACTAATGCCAATGATGAAATTGAGCAATGTTATAAAATATTTAGAATAGTTTTAGCTAAAAAAATGAAAAGTATCTTGCAAGAGTTTATACAATGTGGCTTTTTCTCAAGACAATGAAGAAACAATAAAGGTAGTCCTAGACTTAGAACTGTAATGGAGCCTACCCATTATGGTTGCAAATAATGATGGTTGTTAAGCAAGGTACCCATGTGATTACCTTGCTTAATGACCCCAATCCCTGCTCTCCTGTTGCAGTTGTTAAGTGACCATGCAGGTTGTTAAGCAGAGTGCCTCAGGGATAAGAGAGGCCTTCAGAGGCCTAGCATAGGCCCCGGCCTACACAACACCACCTCCCCAACTCACATGTGGCACAGGGGCTCCCTCACCCCGATACATCTGTCTTATGCTTCCTCTTTTCCCAGTTTACCAGAGCTTTATAAAACCCATGTCTTATTTTAGCTTTCATCAAACAAACCAAATTTTCCTTTCTTTTACATCTAACATTCTTCATTTTTAATTCATTTGAATGTTGCCTTTCTTTTTCCTATCTTCTTCAAGGCTTTAAGTGACCTCTTGTGAAATCCAGTGGAAATTCATTATCCAGGTCATCTTTTGTCTTTTCCCTTTGATTTTCAAAGCCTTAGCCCACTTCTTTTTTTGTATCAATAAAAAGTCTGTATCAGGGTAGTTCTCCCAGCTTTTCTCTATCTTGTAGCCCACAGTTTTCAATGTCTTTTCTCTATCTTGTAGCCCATTGTATTTTCGATGTGAATGCCTTGTCTACTCTGTAATCCACACTTTTTATTCACTATTTCTGATTCCACTATTTCTGCATTAAATTTATTTCACATCTGTCATTCCTTCATTAACATCTTTAGATACAGCCTATCCATAGAACCAGATTTTGTTAATGATCTTGTTGATATCATTGCTACTAATTTCTGGCCCCGTTCTTTGAAAATCTCCTTTAATATGTCATATGTTATAGTATTTTGTGTCATTTTGTAAATCGCAAACCTAAAGAATTTTTGCCTGGACTTTAGTTCCCTCTAGTGTCCAATTTTGACATCTTGACATGGTATGATAAATTTAATGTGGATTTCAAAATCATTATGTAAGAATATGGAACAAATTGTGTCCCAAAATACCTTAGCACAAAAAGTATTTTATAGAAAAGAAACATCAGGCAAAGAGAAATAGTTAACATATCAAGACTTATTAATATAGGGATAGATTAAGATGAAGTTAAGAGAACAATTAACTGCAGAGATTTAATTTTCAATGGTTTTAATAGGCACAATTATGAGAAAGATTTAATAAATTCAAAAAGGTAGTGGGAACTGAATAGCATAAGATGGAGTTTGAGAATGAATTGTGTACAAATTATGAACATCTGGTTGCAAAAATATATAAATATTGGTTGAGAGTTGAAACAGAAGAGGAATAAGTTAAAGATTGCATGTTAAAATGGACTAAGAATTTTGATTAAAATATATAGAAGGCAATGGGAGACAATGTGGATAAAAATCTGGACTGATTTACAATTTAAAGAATTTTTTTTTCAAAAAGAGCTACCATTGTCATATGAGATGACATCAAAGAAATTATCTAAGATGTATAAAGGTGTTTCTAATCAATATTGGAAAATATATCCACAAAGACAAATATTGAAATGCCCACAATGGAAGAATGGATTATGAAGATGACAAAATTAACAGAGATGACACAATTCACCTGTTTGATCAGGGACAAAACAAGTACTTTTTAATTTAAAAAATTGGAAACATTTTATGGATTTTTTGCTGAAAATGGAAAAATGTTAAATTGTGATTTTTGGATTTAATGATTGAAAAAAGATTGAAGGAGGGGCTGAAGGGATTATTGTTACGTTAAAGAGGTAAGGGGGATGATGAGTTTGTAACTGCTATACAATGAAGAATAGAAATAGTTTTTCCAACTATTATTTTTTCTCTTTGTATTCTTTTCTAGACCTTTTCTTTTCTCCTTTTCTCTGTTCTCTTTTTCTTTTTTTCTTATATACTTTTAGCTATAGAAAATAGTATGTAGAATTCTTTATTGGCCAAGTATGATTGGACACACAAGGAATTTATCTCCGATGCATAAGCTCTCAGTGTACATATAAGCAGCAAGTGATAAATCATGATTATACTAATAACTTTTAATAAAGACTGTTTAAAAAAGAAATTGGTGGCAGCTAAGATTTAGTCAATTTGAGGTCAGCAAGATCATAAGCGGGATTTTTTAAAACCAGTAGGATTCTACTAGGTACATCTTTAATTTTTAGTTCAGTGTTCTGTGAGTATTTCATTTTGAATATATAATTTTAACAATCCATTTGCAGAATTAATCTACAGCTTGGAGATGGAATGCTATAAACCTGGTGTTGATTGGGTCCCCCTTCTCCTTAAACCAGAGTTGCTACTATGTCTTTGCCATCATTTTATACCCAGCCAATGATGAGAAAGGCTTATGATGTAATATCTAGATGCAACTGGTGTCAAAACTAAATGACACTACAAGGTCAGATGCAAAATCTGATGTTCTCCTCCAGCCATTAAATTGGAAGTGAAACAGATGAAACAAAGAAACACATTTTTTTTTTGAGGATGAAGGAGGCACATCCCTTCCCTCCATCCCTGGTCAGTCTTTCCTGCCCCTTTTTCTGAAGCACTGGACCGAGGATAAAGCAGGGAAAATACTACCTGCTGAAGTTTGAAACGTATTTTTTAAAATGTATTTTTATTTATTTTATTTAGTTTATCAAACATGTATGAGATAACAAGTATAAGTATAAACATGGACATGAGCACATGAAATGAGTACAAATCAGTGGTGGGTTCCTCTGCTAAATCTGAAATAATTGTCACATGACCATCACGCCACGCCTACAAAATAAGCCATGCCCACAGAACCAGTAGTAAAAAAAATTAGAACCCACCCCTGGTACAAATAAATGGGGACAGTAGGACAGTGACAGTAGGCACGCAGGTGCGCTTATGCACACCCCCTTACAGACCTCTTAGGAATGGGGTGAGGTCCACTGTCAACAGTTTAAGGTTAAAGCTAGGGGGGTTTGATGAAGTAACGGAGTCAGGTAGAGCATTCCAGGCATTGGCCACTCTATTGCTGAAGCTGTATTTTCTGCAATCAAGTTTGGAGCAGTTTACCTTGAGTTTGTATCTAATGTTTGCCCGTGTATTATTGCGGTTGAAGCTGAAGTAGTCATTGACAGGTAGGATGTTGTAGCAGACAATTTTGTGTACTATGCTTAGGTCAGACTGTAGGCGGCATAGTTCAAGGTTGTCCAAGCCCAAAATTTCAAGCCTGGTGAGCAGGGTATTCAGTATTACCCACATAAAGAAAGGAAAGAAGGGGAAGGAAATCCTAAAGAAAAGTGCTCTTTGTGACCCTGCTCCTTTCATGACTCTGATTGGTTTTGGGTTTTAACTTTATTCAGCTTAGTAAAAGTAAAGTAGTAAAAGAAAGTAAAAAAATGAAGTGAAAGAGGAAGAGCACAGGAAGAAGTTTAGAGGTGACCCACCCTGGAATGCCATATTGCTATCAGGAGGTGACATTTATTTATTTTATTTATTTAAAATATGTACATGACTGTCCAACTAGCAAAACACTCTGGGCAGCAAACAAATAAAAACAACAATCACAATCCATAACAGTAGAAAATGGCATAAAAATGAAGTAGCAAGAGCAGTTGAGGCCATTAAAACATCTCACAAAATAAAGCAGAGAGATCTGCAACCACCTCAAAGGTCCATTAACACTGTGACTCCAGGCCCTGGAGGAATAGCCAGATCTTTATAGCACTGAGGAAGGCCAGCAGACGTAGGACCATCTGTATCTCAAAATGAAGCCTGTTCCACAATACAGGTGCCCTGACCGAGAAGGCAATGCTTCCAAGGAGCAACCATGAGGCATTGCTTCACTAACAGGACTCAGACCATACCTACCTTGCTTAATTTACATGGATGGGTAGACACGTTCAGGGAGGTGGGACCTGCAAGTAACCTACTCCCGTGCCATGTAGGGTTTTAAAGGTGGCAACCACCACATTTTGCCTCAAAACCTACTGAGAGATCCAGCAACTCCTGAAGCCACAGTGATACCTGAGGTTGCTGTGGGAAATTGAGTACTTCCTGTGCCACTGCATTCTCGATCACTTGAAGCTTTTGAATACTGTTCAAACATACAGCATGTTTCAATAATCCAACTGAGGAGTGACTACGGCATTTGTGATCAAAATCAGTGCCTCCCAATCTAGGAATGAGTGCAACTGTTGTATACAGTATAGTTGTGCAAAGGGCCTCCTAGGCATGGCCCAGACTCCATCAGCCACCTACTATGAACTGTTCAAATAGGTATTTTAGCCTTGCAGTGGCACGGTGGGGATGAGGGTGGGGGCAGTCCTCAAAAACTCCAAGGCTAACAGGAAGTTATCTATGATAAGGACTGTTGACAATGCCCCGAACTCCAATTCACATTGCCACTATTCCAAGACAAAAACCAGATCTAATACGTGACCCCAATTGAGAATCATACCATCGGTGCAGCAAGAGCAGAGTAAAGTCAAGAGAGACAACCAATTGCTTTACTTGTCATTCAAATAATCAGAACGGCACCATTCAGCATACAGTAGAGTCAGAACAGAGACTATAAAGATATAATAGAAATTCAAAATGGGGGCAGCAAATTTCAGGTTGAAGTTTTCTGTGATTCAGGGATGGGTGGATAGCACTTCAATACATCAGTAGGGAAAGGGGTAAATAACTCTTAATTCATGTTGGGTCTCCTGCCAGCATTCCGGCAACAGTATGTATGTATGTATGTATCAGTGGTGGGTTTTAAATTTTTTTACTACCGGTTCTGTGGGTGTAGCTTGGTGGGTGTGGCGTGGCTTGGTGGGCGTGGCTTGGTGGGCATGGCAGGGGAAGGATACTGTAAAATCTCCATTCCTACCCCACTCCAGGGGAATGATACTGCAAAATCCCCATTTCCTCCCAATCAGCTGGGACTTGGGAGGCAGAGAATAGATGGGGGTGGGGCCAGTCAGAATTTTTTTTACCGGTTCTCCGAACCACTCAAAATTTCCACTGCCCATTCTCCAGAACTGGTCAGAACCTGCTGAAACCCACCTCTAGTATGTATGTATGTATGTATGTATGTATATATGTATGTATGTATGTATGTATGTACAGTATGTATGTTTATTTGTTTGCAACCCATCTTGCTTTTGTGCTAGGTGTAATGAGTCTCAAATACCAAGTCCCACCCAATCCTTCCCTTTCTCTGCAAGGGATAATCATGCAGACATCTGTTTTCTTCCAACTTCTAAATATGCTATGGCATTCTTTAAATATCAAAATAACTTTCCTTAGCAGATGGCACCAAAATTGAAACTGAAGACAGAACCAAAGATTCCTTTAGATGTTCTTCTAGCTAATTAGGAAGATTCTGCCCTAGTCTCTGTTTGAAGTAAAGCCAGAATTCTGTAACAGTACAGGCATCACTGATGAGGCTTCAAATCTGCTTGAAAGGCAAATTAAGCTTCCAAGGATATTGCTGGGCAATTTCCATCATGAGAAGTCTGAGGTTCTTCCTGCTACAGTAGCAAGGCTGTGTGAAAACAGAAATTCTCCTTCATTCCATGCTACTAAAGATATTTAGATTTCTCCTTGGTTTCTCAGATTCTGAAAGGTAGATATTTTCCCATTGCAAATACAACAATGTATGATTATGAGGGAACTCTATTCCATGCCCATTACAGCAGACTGCAGAAATCCTACATATTACCTACCATAATTCTGATTATCAGTTATATTGACCATCAGGGAACACCACCTGGCCAGATTTTCTGGGATTCATCAGACATATGAAGTAAGCTATTATTCTATGGAGTTCAAACTGTGTTCAAAAGTGACCTTCACACTTCAGATGACCATACACAGTATGATGCAGATGGAGCTTTGGGCATCACATAATATAACATGTTATATTATGGCCTGAACTTCTTGAAATATCATCTAGATATATATGCTTGATGAATCCCCAAAGGATGAAATTGGTGCTTCCTAGTAGTTAATGTAAATGAAATCACTACACAGGATATACACACTGTGTAAAATTAGAGACATTTCATATACATACACACACACACCAAGGAGGAAAGTGGAAGACCCTGTATGCAGGGGCATGACATAATCTAAAACCATTTATCTTTCTGCTTTGAGAGTTTAACGGAAGGTAGACTGTCTATTCCATTCTAGTTATACCAGTAGTTCTTTTATCACTTGAACATTTTGGAGTGCTGTTTATACAATTATGAATCTAAAAAGATCATAGGGATTTATAATCACAGACATCTATTTTTGTTTGTTTTTACAGAAATGTTTAAATTTATCTTCAGTTTGTTTCTACTTTGGTATAATCCAGGGGTGAAATCTACTTACCTTCCCTACCAGTTCAAAAGTGCATGCTCTATGCACTATTTTGGACCCTCTACACATGTGCAGAGGGTCAAAAACAGGTTACTTCCTGGTTAAAACCAGGAAGTAACAACATCCAGGTGAATGGAGCTTCATGCCGCCGCCACTATCAGTTCGCCCAAACCAGTGAGAACCGGTAGCATTTCACCCCTGGTATAATCTATGTCTCATTAGAGAACCAATCCCCATTTTTCATGTGTAGAGGCTGGAAGGTAGCAACTCCATGAACACACTCTCCATAGTCAATGCTACCAGGTTTACTATTCATTTCTTGGGGAGAAACAAAGCAGCTTAAATTCCTTCAGACGTGTCCCCATACAAATAATCCATAATGCTCATGCCTCGTTTTATTAAATGAAATCTGCACAATCCACTCCATTAATTAAAATACCTCTTTCATAACTTTCATGGTCCAACAAATTGTCACCAAATGTAAGAGGAGAAGGAGACAGCAGAAGAACCCACCTTCACTTTTTTTCTGGTTTACTTCACAGCTTCAAGAAAACTGAAGTAAGAAAATTGAGGGAAGCTGAGAGGATGGGAGGATAAAACAGGAGTTGCAAATATTGGAGGGCAAAATAGATTAACAGATTTCACCCCCTCCCCCTGAAGTTCTGATCGCCTCTGAAAAAAATTACCAAGCGTAGTCTAAACTAATTTATAATTTTTAGATTAATCTGAAATGAGATTCAGATAAATATGAATTTGTGCTTCTGAGATAGGTTGCATCTTTTGTGTATATGCAAGTCACATTTTTGAGACAATTTCCATGTGGAAGATGATTTTTCTTCCTGGAATGATGACCTGGTTAGCTACATACTATCACAGGCAATTTGGACTGAAAGTTAAGAGAATATTGAATTATTAAGTTTTATGAAGCATTTTCTTCTATTGATTTACATAGCTCTGTATATTAACTGAACTGTTTAAGTAGTCAGTCATGCACACATTTGAAACTATGATTCAGAATGATTATGTATGAAACAACTAGCCATAGAGGTGGGAACTAATATGCTGTTTCTAAAGGTGATGGATAAAAAGAACAAAACACAGATAATTTCTCACTTGCCATTTATTGTTAGAAATTGCCATGTAGAGACATATTGGGTTGAGTAATGACCAGATTCATGTGGCAAAAATGATACCCAACATATGGCATGAGGAGCAGCTGCTCAAGGCATCTGGGTACATCTGGCCTAATGTCTATCCATCTGCCATAGCCTCTGCAGTTCCAGTCCCAGAGAACAAGGTTTGGTCAATCTCCAATTCTTTTCTCACTTTCAGGGAAATCCAATTCTGAAATCAAGGTGGTCTCCTGTTGTTAGTGAACCCTTAACATGGTTGCTGCTGAAGAAACCCTGTTCCATTTGGGAATCCTGTAGCCACATCTCCTACAACTTCTATTATCGCAATCTCTGTAAGGTGCCCCACTGCTGACTATTTATTACCCTTTCCAATCCCTTATGTCTCCATCACTCTTGTGCCGCATGAGTATTTACAATAAGTATGAAAGTTAATGTGGCATCTTTCTGTCCCATCCTGTAACATGTATTTTTTCCTTATTTTTAAAGGTCCACATAAGCTATTCTCTCCTCTTTTTTTTGTTCTCTCCCCCAACTTTTAGGAGAGGCTATAGGCCTGGTCTTAATCATCATTCTACAGTGTATCCGTAAGTGCCATACCTAGAGAGGAATGGCCAACAGAAATGACAGCAAGCAGTCATAGTTGGCATGGCTCAGACTTTACTAGGAATGTGGGAAGCAGGTTCACCAAGTCAAGGAAGGGTGAGAGTCACAAGGGGAGCAATGGATAGAAACAGTGGGAAAACAGTTATTGATGCAGCAAGAACTATCCTACAGAAGCACCAGACAGGGGACTGATGCCTGCTATGGCATGATTGCAATGTATCTTTATTAGCACCAGGGCTTTCAGCAGATGCCCCACCATGCCCCTGAGTAATGACAATGAGTTGCAGCAAAGTTTCTCAGGCCAGGCATTCAGTGAATAATAATGCCCTAGTGTGCACTCAACTTAAGACTCCCCCATCCTTAGACATGTGTACAATTTTATTCTTTGAGGCTTTCAGCATGCATATGCCTACAATACACAGAGACAGATGTGTAATATGTGAAAAATTGGAAGTATTTAAGGATCTATTGTTTGTTGTTGGAGGTAGTGACAAACTTCATCCATGATTTGAATACTGATTCATTGGACAACCTGGCATCCTCTTCTTTTGATCTATCTTGTTTCACAGAGTGGCACCAAGCCAAGGGACTCAGAGAAGTGGCACTGAAGCACCAATACCTAGAGTTTCTTAAATATTTGTAGGACCCAAACAGCTATATACAGGATGAGAAAACATGCCACAAGGAACAACTTGTTGCATACAAGTGATAAGGTGATGTTGCAAAACACCAGTGTTGGGAAGTAAGTTAAAAGCTGTAGAGAAAAACACTTACTCTATTAGCCTTGGGGAAATATTCTTTCTTGTGACTTTGTGTACCAACTCGGAGGCAGAGGCAGGATGAAGTCTAGATAGTTAGAGCTATAGTAGATATTTACATACATACTTAAAATATACTTCTTGGGCTGGACTAAGTTAAGCAATAAATAAACCATTATCCCACCCCTCTACCCACAATGCACCTTTAAAGCCTCAGAATACCTTTAGTGGTCTCCATGATCCCAGAATTGTACTGAAATCTTTTGGAGTTGGCCAGAGTCAATGAGGTGCAGACTTCCAAATTTGGAAGAAGTTATAGTCTTCAGTAGTATTCATGCTACTGTCCCAAACTAAGGAGCAGTTCCATTCTGTGGCTCTATATTCTTTTCTAGTGCCCTGAAAGAAATAGAGCATAAGGCATGTTCTACGGTTTCCAAGAATAGAAGACATCCTAGCATCTGTGAAGACATGTTTTGGAAGTACCAGCACTAGAGGTATAGGAGAGAATGCAGGCAACTGACGTGGAAGAACTACGGACACTGAATATTCAAAGCATATAGCATGCCTGAAGTTCAGGAAAGGAATATACATAGCACCCAAAGGCAGGAGCTAAGGTAACCTGTTAAGGAACAAGGCAGGAACTCTCAGTCATGGGATTATAACTTGGTTTTTTAAAAAATCTCCTGTTTCTTCAGCCTACCCCATCCCAGCTCGCTATGCTGGGTTGCTATTTGCTGATCACTTGACTTCAGCTAGCAGTTGTAGCCAGTTCAGGTAATAAGCCCATAGATTGAGGACAGAATTGGAGTAATAAACTATCTGGGAAAATCAGGTGCCACCATGTCTGCAGGAACTCACAGGAAGTGCCAATATTTCAAGATACAACGAATTCGGCCACAGACATTGAGCTCCTTCAGGGATAGCAGCCACTCAAGTCAAGATCAGGAATCCTCTGGGATCCAGGATTTCACTGACCATTGTAAATCTCAGGGGTGTCATGATACTCCTTGCTGGCATCCTGACCCCCCTGGGGGAACTCAGAAACGGGTGCTCTGATAGCGCAGCCTGCGAATCTCAGAGACTCCATCGTCCCGACAGTACAAGTCCCTGCCGGGACTTTGTGCCAGTCACCGGCCCCCTGTTCCCCCACCTCCCCCAGCACTGCTGCTGGTGCTGCTGGTGCTGCCTGAGCTGGAACTGCTGCAACGATCTTCATAGATAGAAATCTCAATCTGAAAGCAAGATGATAAGGACACCAAACAAATGCATGAAAATCCTGCTCCACCCCACACTCAGCTAAGGAGACCCTCTCTCAAATATACTTTCTCTACTGGAACTCAGAGGGTCAGATTGTTGTTGGCTAAGCAGGTATGGAGACATTATGTCATTCATGCAACTATACTCCTTTTCCTCTCACACACACACGCACGCACCTTTTTGCTTTTTCAGAGAGAGAGAGAGAATGAGAGAGAGAAAGAAAGAAGAAAAAAAGAAAGAAAAAAGAAAGAAAAAGAAAGAAAGAAAGAAAAAGAAAGAAAGAAAGAAAGAAAGAAAGAAAGAAAGAAAGAAAGAAAGAGATCTCCTTACCTCTTTTCTGTTCCCAAGCCAAGCTACACATCACAGCCAAATCCCAAATTGGCAAGCCAGTGCATAGTTAAGTCTTCAGTCAATGTGGAGTCCATCTTCCTTTGCCCAGCTCTTCTGTAGGGCAGACAACCAGGAAGAGCTACAGCACTACTGTAGTCTGTCCACCTCCTAAGAACTCAACTTCTGGATTCATATAATATACTTGGAATCTTAGCAGTTGCATGCACAGAGTATGCTAACCTTAGCTTTAATTTTATTGCAAGCTCTGAAAATGGCTTAACTTCAACAACCAATTTAAATGCATTTTGCATGGGAGAGATGAGCCAACTTGGGGTAACTATAGCGAACTCAAAAGATGTGCCTCTGAAAGATGCAGAATTTACTTAACACTTCATTTCCCTTCATGGTAAAGTTAGGTAATAGCTACCCAGATCAACTGTGCATTGTGTAAAAATGTACAGTGTATGTTTTATCTGGCATCTATTGTTAAAGGTGGACTTGAACCAAGGGCTCCCCATTCCTAGACCATTACATCATTGTTGCACTCATGAAGTCATCTATTGTATCCTTTTGTGAATGTGAGACCTTTTGGGAATCACTATCATTATCATTTACAAAAATTGAAAAAAAATAAATAATATCCACATGATTCCAAATCTCAGTAGGGATAGGAAAATAATAGCACAGGTTATAAGGAGTGTCTGTAGCATAAATCAGAGTTAGCTCCTAGTTTTGGACAGTAATATATTCTATTTTCATCCCTGACCTCAACCAAGAAGGATACAACTCTCATGCCCCGCTCCACCGGGTCAGTCAGCAGAAGCCCTCGTGGAGCATAAATCTTCTCATTCTGCTCCTGGATATACTTGGAGATCTTCTTCAGAACCTGAAGAAATAATTAGTAAACCAATCAGAACCAAATGATTACCCATTTCATGTTCCCAGATAATACATAGCACAAAGTTGAGAAGGAAGTTATTAAACAAGTTCCAAGTTTTCTTAGAAATTGTGCACTATTATAAAAATTAACAAAAAATAATAATCCTGGCTCACTGCTAATTGCATTTATTTATCCATCATATTTTATATTCATATTCACTATTTTAGGACTTTCCTTGGTTCACCCAACCATCCCTCCCTCCTCTCCTGTTTCATAGTGCAGTTCTTTCCATGCCTTGTCACATGACATTCCATGCCTTGTCACATAACATCTATCAGGTTCGCCTGATACGCCAGTTGCGCCCCTTTCTGGATCGGGACTCCTTATGCACGGTCACCCATACCCTTGTTACGTCTCGCCTGGACTACTGCAACGCTCTCTACATGGGGCTCCCCTTGAGGAGCACCCGGAGGCTCCAACTGGTTCAGAATGCGGCTGCGTGGCTGATTATGGGAGCGACGTGGCGCTCCCATGTAACACCTCTCCTGCACAAGCTGCATTGGCTCCCGTTGGTCTACCGGGTGCACTTTAAGGTATTGGTTCTCACCTTTAAAGCGCTCTATGGCTTAGGGCCAGGGTATCTATAAGACCACCTGCTGCTACCGATAACCTCCCACCGGCCAATACGCTCTCACAGAGAGGGCCTCCTCAGGGTGCCGTCGGTCAAGCAATGTTGGCTGGCGGCCCCCAGGAGAAGAGCCTTCTCTGTGGGGGCACCCACCCTGTGGAATGAGCTACCTCCTGGAATACGATTGATCCCGGACCTCTGAACCTTCCATAAGGCCCTGAAAACTTATTTATTCCATCAAGCCGGCCTAGCCAAAATGGTTTTTTAATGGGATTTTAATTTTATAGATTTGGGGTTTTAAACTGGGAGGCCGATTGATTTAATTTCTTTTAATTATCTTAACTTTTGTACTTCATGTATTTTTAATTTTGGCTGTCCACCGCCCTGAGTCCCTTCTGGGAGAAGGGCGGTATACAAATTAAATTAATTAATAAAATAAATTAATAAATTCATCCTCCTTCCAAACATGAGTTTGGTACTATCCCAAAAATAATATCATTTTGGAATCCTATTAAAATGTATTCAAAATAGCACTAAAACGTGTATCATTATTAGCCTCTGAAAATTGTAGCTTTCCCTCCCCAAGGTTGACTTAAAGTGCTACCATCCAGACCTGTGCAAAACACAAATCCAGAGTGAGATAGGATAGATGCATCATCTTCTGAAGCTCACCTCTCCTTCCAGCCACCTTGCATTTGTGGGGTGTAAACCAACTAAAGCCCATGGAACCCATATCTATTCTCCTTAACATACTCTGGGGATCATAGATAAGGGTAATCTTCTTTGCCAGCATTTTGCCTGTGGCAGGATTGTATAAAATTGATTTTATACTAATGTAGACTTCTATCAGGGATTTAACATCTAGACAATATAAATGAATTCTCTGGGCTCTTACTATGGCTAAAGACTGATCTTGCAGCATTGGAAAATTAAATGTATGGCTCCATTTATTCGATGAATTGAAGATCTGGTTGCACTTGCCACTTATGAGTGGATTGCATATAGATGTAAACTTTGTATAGACGAGTATGATTATATAATGGGATTCATTTATACAGAAAACAGTGGGTTAAAAAACAGCTGTATAAATGTATTAGAAATATATACATATTTGCAGGATCCAGTCTGGATCAGTTACCAGAACCAAAGGTTTAGACTTCCAAGCTTTCGGACTCGTGCTGGAGCCCATCCTTAGAGAACCTTTTTCTCACCAGAATGTATATACATATTTCAATATTAGCATTAGATAAGTATATATAAAATTGTAATTGTGTATTGTTATAATGATATATCATTTTCTCTTTCATATTTCTTTTCCTTTTATTAGAGCACTTTTTATGTATGTAACTCCATTAATTTTACCCTTGTGTTTGGCTCTTTTTTCCTCTTAATTAAAAAGCAATAAAACAAAAAAATTTTAAAGCCTTGAAAAAGAACTCTGAGTTATATAATTAGAAAGAGATTACATGGTATGCAGTGCAAATGAGGGCAAATTTCTTGGCCACTGCACACTATTTATTTCAATAACATGTAAAATTAAAATAGTTATCTTGATATTGTTTTCCTACTTTGGGAGCCCTTAATTCAGCATAATAAACGCCTATGATATTAACTATTGTAAATCTTTTCTTATATCTCCAAACCTTCTCATAGTGGGTCTCCATGCAAAGGAAGATGAAATAGGCTGTGGCACAGGCCAGACATCCCTCCAGATAGGAGCTGCCCCCAATTTTCTCAGCCTCTGCATAGAAGTTGTTCAGTGTCTTCACTGTTTCCTCAAAAAATTGCCGCTCAATCTTTGGGAGGGGAAAAGAAAGGAAACGACATAATAGTGATATGCAGCATGTCATTTTTAATGACTACTGGAGTTCTCCTTTATGGAAATGCCAAAAGACAGTACAGAAACATTGCTAAATCAAAATAAGATATGTTGTAAGAAATATCCATTTATGTGGGAACATTTTGTTTGAAAGAAATCACTCTGCTACTGTGTAGTTAATGTGTGATTGCTTTGGTTAACGAGTTAGGAAAAATCCTTCAAAGTGTCAGATTTATTCACAACTCTTCAGATACTCAACCCCACCCCTTTGCACTCTATTACTAGCTAACAGCAGAACCTCAAGGACTCAATGAGTTAGGTAAGAACATTTTTACATACTCTGTCTATGCAAAAGAACAACTATGACAGAATTCAGATATCCAACCTTGTATGAATGTGTGGGTAAATATCAGGGGTGAAATCCAGCAGGTTCTGACAGGTTCTGGAGAACCAGTAGCGGAAATTTTGAGTAGTTCGGAGAATGGCAAATACCACCTCTGGCTGGTCCCAGAGTGGGGTGAGAATGGAGATTTTGCAATATTTTTACCCCAGGAGTGGAAGGGATTGGGAATTTTGCAGTATCCTTCTCCTGCCACACCCACCAAGCCACATCATGCCCACCAAGCCACGCCCACAGAACTGGTAGTAAAAAAATTTGGATTTCACCACTGGTGAATATGCCCAGGGATTAAATCCTAGGACTCTTTTGTGGCAACAGACATTTTGTTGTTCTTTTTCTCAGACAGGAATATGGAGGACAGTTGCCTCCTATTTACATAACAATCCTGTCTAGTCTGAAATTCTTTGGTTCCTCCTTTGCTACTTCAGCCCTTCTACAAAAAAGTACCCCTACAGTAAATTCAGTGGGGCCTGGAAGTTTGCCTTCGTTGGAGCTGCTCCAGTCCTTTGCAACAGCTTACCAACTGAAATTGGGGAGGGGAAGTGGCACCCTAGTAGCCTTCCAGAAGTCCCTGAAGAGCTGCTCTTCCCCCAGGTGTTGGGGTAGGATGGAGTTGATTCAAGTAGTTAATTTTATAGGTGATTATGATCCTTTGGTGGGAAAAAATATGATGTGCTTTAATGGGGTGAGTTGCCTAGGTGAGGTAGGCAGCATGTAAATTCCTTAAATAAATAAAATAAGGAAGTCAGTGAAACATTCATAGAATGTTAATGGGACATCATAGCTTAATCTGAGCTCCAGTAAACTCATTTGGTTTGATATAAAAGTTTGCTATAGTGTGACAGCCAGGAGAACCATATGAAATAACAGACGGTACCCGACTGTCCAGTTCAGGAGGGAATTTGGTCTGGAATTGACAGATAGTCCCATCACTGTAGTCTCGCTGTATAAAAACCTTGGTAGCCAATGAAGCGCTCCTCCGCAGTTCTTGGAGATTGTGGACCTGAAGAAAATTGAAATCAGGAAGTTACAACATGGGAAAATCTTCCTATACAGTAGAACTGGTGGGAGCTCACACTGTATCCTCCTCCTACAGATGAAGGAGGAGGATATCCACTGTATCCTCCTCCTACAGATCAAATGCATGGACTTTTTTCACTCCTGGATTGCTCTATGCTTCACTTCGTATTTTTCTTCATTTTCATTCAGAGACAACACATAATTCTCCCTTAATCACATTGCATACTAAAGTTTTCCCCAAAATAAATTATACACTGATAGGTTGTTTTGTTTGCTGTCTTAGGGTGGAAATGTTAAAGAGTAAGTATACAGGTCCAAGGGAAACAAGCTGTTGTATAACATAGTAAGGGAGCAAATGCAATGCACTCAGCATCACAAAAAAGTATGGGTGTTAAAGACATCTTAGAGCAGCGGTCACCAACTGGTGGTCCTTGGACCACCGGTGGTCTGTGAGAAAATTTTGGTGGTCCGCAGAATAATTATTTGCATTTTTTATATTGCACTAAATCAAGGGTCCTCAAACTACAGCCCCTGGGCCGGATACGTGTAATGAACGCTTATGTTGCTGCAGAGAGTCTCCCCCTTTGGGGTCTTTTTGTGTGGGTCGGAGGGGAGCAGAAATTCCCCTGTGGTGTGGGGCTTTGGGAGAAGGCTGGAGAGAAGCGCCGCTGGTGGCAAAGAGCTGGAGGGCCTCGTTCCAGTGGTACTGCATCATGGCCTGGAACTGGCTGACCATCTCAGCCCGCTGAGCCTCCAGGCACCGATACCTGGTCTTGTACTCCCACAGGTCTTCCCTCTGCTTGGAAAGCCTATGCTCGTAGTCGTCAGTGAGGTGCTTCTGCTGAGCCTCCTTCTCGGTCAGATCCAATTTGAACTGAGCCAGCTGTTTTGCCAATTCTTTCTCGTGGTGGCTGCTTAGCTTCAACAACTGCTTCCTGTTGGGGCCCTAAGGAGCCCGGGAGAGCAGGCGAGGAGTGGCTAGAAGGGGAGGGGTGAATAGAGGCTGGCGAGGCACCCCTCAACGTGAGTGACATCAAATTGGCCACACCCAACCAGTCACATGACCACCTAGCCACGCCCACCCAGCCAGTCATTAGGTAGATTATATTAGTGGTCCCTTAGGTCCAAAAGGTTGGGAACCCCTGTCTTAGAGCATTTAAACTTATACATTTCAATTGTTTAATTAACCATTTAAGAATCATTTGTTTTTGAAGGCACTGGAAAGCTACTTAATTATCAGGATTGTTTTAGAAAAATATAAATGACCTAACTAAGTAGACTCAACGATTTCTGCTTCCATGGAGCACCACTCCAGTAGATGATCATTCAACTATGTATGTACATAGTTATTGATCATTGCATATACTGTAATAGGAGCAATTGGAACTATCACTAATATCTGCATTAAAATGCATACTAATGGGATATGGCTGGAATGCTGAAATTGTTTTTAGATAATGTTTCATGAGTTATTTTGACACCATCTTCAGAGTGGTATTTATTTTCCTATAAACCTTTTGGGTGATTATCTGCAGGTGCTTCTAAGTATACTGTATACTTCAGTTAAAATTTTGAGTTTGTGCATTTTAAATGAAAAATATTACTTTATTACCTAATTATTTAATTAAATAATTAAATAGCCTAACAGATTAATTATACATTTCCATGCTACATCCTCCCAAAGCATTAAAGGATCATTTATGAGTTGAAATACAGAAAACCAATATTCCACTATTTCTTAATTCTAGTTTTCCCCCCATTCAAATAGCAGACACAGAATGGTCCAATTTCAGTTCTGACTGGGATCATCAGAACTTGGTTCTCATTCTAATCATAGAGCATGTCAAGCTGAAAAACTATGTTTTCCTCAAGTCACCCAGTAAGCATCATGGTTAAATGGTGATACATCTGGATCTCAATCTCAATTATTTATATTTGAGTCCAATGTAAAGATCATGTTCTCACAACACACTGAAATATGCATTAGCTATCTACATTTAGACTAGTATGTGGTTATTAAGATAAGAGGGGGTTCTTTTGTTAATAGAAATAGAAAATAATTTAGCAAGCTGAATGAAGATGTTCAAGCATATTACCAAAGATGATATGTTATTGGATATTTCACACACACACACACACACACACACACACACACACACACATGTTTATATATATGTTTATATATTTATACATATAATAGCCTTCAAGTGAGTACAACTTGTTGAAATACAATCAGAATTAAACAGGACAAGCCTAAATTAATAAGGATTATTTCCTTTTCCCATCCATAGAGGGAAACCTCTGCATTGTAAGCGCTCACTTAATAACCATCTCCTTATAAGACTCAATTTCTTAGCCTGTGGTTGCATTAAAAGCATTTAGTTGGCTAAGGTTGTGGATGATATAAAACTTGCAGCAGATGCAATATGATTTGAAAATAGGATGCATTGAATTTTATATGAATTTTATGTAAAATTCATTAGCATTACCATCACATGATGGCTATTTAATCAATTCATAGTGGGCAGTTTAAGAAATATTAGTGTTGAAGACTCAGTGCTGCTGCCTTTAAGTTTATTTCTCACATTATACGTTGCTTGACGCTAGGAGTTGAAGTGGTTCAAAGTAAAATAAGAGGTTATGACATCATAATGTTAGACAAAAATGGGCCAGGAAAGCTATTTTTATGTTCTTAAAGGTCCAACAAGTTTTATTAGTTTAAATGTGAGATCATCCAGTTCAATAAAACTTCCTACATATTTAGAAAACTAACAGATGTACTGAATTTGAAAGTAACCCTGATTTCCCTCAATAGAAATTGGACCCAATATTGATCTTATTCTGTGTTTAAATGGAAATCTTCCAAGACCAGAAGTCCCAAAGGTGCTTTTTCAAGAGGCAACTGGACCTTCTGGTGTCCAGTTGCCTCTTGAAAAAACACCTTTGAGACAACCATGGCCTGGGTGACTGAAAATCTCCATAGACTTTCAAGAGCAGAAATTGAAGATTGAAATTAATTACTTGAGGAGTGGAAGAAAGTTGAAGTTAGATAACTATAAAAACAACTACCTATTATTTTGTCAATGTCTGTGTGTGTGAGAGAGAGGGGGGGAGGGAGGGAAAGAGAGAGGGGGGGGAATTTGTATACTTATCTACTTTCTTTATTTCATGGTCTAAGGATATCTCACTGAGTCTTTAACAAGTCCTTTGTGCTTCCTGCCACCCACCCTTCCATGCCCTCAGGAACTGCTGCCCTTCCCCTAGCAACAAGCAAGCTTTTAGCTATTTGTGATCTGACTCAGATTAATTCTCCTGTTCAGGGACACATTCTTTTATTGACAAACATGATTTTACTAGATGAAATGGGAACATGGGAAATATGGGACAAGAGCAATAATGATTGTGAAAAAAAATCACTGAATGATGGGATTCTTGATACGGGCTGACTTCAAAAGAGTTTTGAAACCAGAATATAGCACCGTTAGAGAAAACACTTCATAATCTCTTTCTCTTCTATTCCTACTGCATTTTTAACCTTATCTTAACAACAACAACAAAAAATCATATTATGGACCTGCCTCTGAGTCCATAACTGATTAATCTGAATAATGGAGCTTCAATTTATTCTAGAAAAACATAGCTCTTGTATCTCTTTCTTCCCTGTTCACAAAAGGTACAACTGAAACTAAATCCAAAGCATCATAAGGCAGCCTTACCCAACCTTGTTCCCTCCAGGTTCATAACACCACAATAACTATCTTCCTACAAGCATGGCTATTGACTGGGCTGCTAGCACAGTCCAACTGAGGAGTGCTTCCCTGGGCTCCTGGTTTTCTGTCTATGGGTGTCTCCCATGTGTTCAGGGAAATCCATTGATTCACAGCTGAGCAAAGGGCCACCTGCTCCTCTTAACAATTGCCTACCTTGGGAGGGGGGGTTTGGAAATAAGACAATTAACTTTGGAGTGAGTGTTGGTATTCTTAGCCCTCAAAGACCATCGGGTTTTTTTTACTTCCTTTATTTATTTAACCCATACAATTGCTGCAAAAAAACAGAAACTCAGGAAATGCAAGCAACCCTCAGCACAACAAACCAAGGAACATGACGCTACGACAACCAATAACAGCTAACATTAGAGTGCCTGGTTTAAAGCTTCCTGCAGCATCAGAGAGAACAAGCACAACCCAGGAAAATCTGACTGCAGCTCCAATGATTCGGCAGAGCCACAGCCTCCAGAACATGTGTGTTCTACCTTGCCGGTGTTGCTCACCTCAGTTGCCATGTTTCACCAACGTGGCTCAGTGCTGTTCCTCCACACGGGAGACTGAAGCTGTGACGATAGCAATTTGGTGAGGAAGACGACTGCTTTCCCAGAAAAGGCGCTGTCCCTGGTGTTGTAGTCAGAGGAAGCGCTCAAATCTCGAAGCTGCTGCCAGCGGGGGCGGAATTCAGTCTGCTGCGTTGAGGTGGCGCCTGCGGTGGGAAATAGACGCAGAGCGGGTGGTTGCTATCCTTGGTCCTGAAACTTGCTATTTGAAAAACAGGAACTGGAGGCCAGCATCTCATCTAGCGTTGACGACCCATTTCCCAAGCTGATCCCTCAGTTGGTAGCTCAGCTTCGTTGCACAGGCTGGCTCAGTTAGTGGCACCATAAGGGGAGGGGATCAACAGCTTTAAGTGGGAGCTGTACCCCCCTCCCCTGCATCCCCATGTTGGAGGGACAAGATCCAGCTCGAACTCAGGGGAGGGACTGTGAGAGGCGGAGCTGCCAGAGCTAGGAAAAGAACTCAGCTGACGTTCATTTCCTGCTTGTCTTTTGCATGAGCTTGTAAGCAAGCAAGCAAGCTATTTGGCAGCACTTTTCACCCTTATATTTCTGAGGCTTTGGATTGCAGTGTTTCTCTGGAAAGTGCAGAGACTGCTCCCACTTCCAGAATTCTTTTTTGGTCTGGTGAAAGCCCAATAGCAGCTGTCGCATAGCTGCCCTCAGGGCCAAAGAAAAACTGGATTTTTTTAAAAGTCAGATTGATTAATTTGCTGCGCTAATGTAAATCTAAGATACGGTTTCTTAAGTTTACAGAGAAACAGTAAAGAGACCCACATTCCATAGCACAAGGGGATTAATTCCACAGTCTATATATTAATTAATCAAAATTAGTTATTTTAATACCTTTGCTTAGTTTGCATAATTCTGCAGAGAATGGAATGGAATAACACTTGTGTATGATAGTGTAGACTCTTTTCCTTCAACTTCATTGTAACCTCCATATGGCTTTGGAATTCTCATTGGTTGTCTGTTGTTTTCTAGGTCTTATTTTCACATGAAAAGGGGTTTTTTTTCCTGTTTGAACATGAAAACTGAGGTTCTCAGGAAACGTACATCTGCATCCAACCTCATACTTATCCCCTGCAATTGTTTAGTGTCAGAAGCTTTACATACTTCTATTTTCATTTTCTGTCTAGCTAAGCAGTTCATTTTGTTCCATCAGAGTCACTGAACTGTTTAAATTATTGTGACCTCTGTTATGAAAAGAGAGGATGCTCTTGAAAGTTCTAAAATCTCATAGTTCTTTGACTAATTATGGTTGGGCATCACATTATTAATATATAAGCTAGACAGACATCTCATTAGGAGTTCTGCTTCCATCTTGTCTAGCAAGTGAATGGTGCCAAAGAAAAGCTTTAGAATTTTCTATGCCTGGAGGCTTCTTTCAACATTTGTGAGGAGGAGGAAGGGAGAACAACAGTAGGCAAGGCAGAGGGAGACTTTACTGCATATGTCAATAAGGCTTGGATTTTCTGCTTTTTCTCTAGATGAAAAAGAAGCATTGCTTATTTTTAATCTGTTCAACTTAATTTAGAGGTATGCTTTTTTTAATGCATGTCCTGCCTTAAAACAGCAGAAAATAGAGGTTCTGATTTGTAGCAATTATAGTCAAGGAACTCAAAATAGGGACCCATAAGCTGCTTATGGCCCTGGGCCACATGTTGCTTACAGTGAGTTTTATGTATTGGGTATGTTATTTTTAACTTTCTTTTATTTTTATTGAACTTTTATTTGCTGTGCTGAGAACTTTGCTCTAAAACTGCTTTTCTATTTCTTTTGTTCCATTGGTCCTATTTTATAAAAGACTATCAAGTTATGGTAGACCTGTAGGCCAGTCTGGGAAGTAAAGGCAATGTTCCTTGCTGTTGCCAAGAAAACTGCAGAAGAAATGAGTCTGGACTTTAAAAATATATTCAGGTATCACAATTTGGAAACAAAGAGATAGGCTGGTTGGGACTGCCTGAGCTAGGGAAGGTGCACAGTAGACATTACAGTGATGTCATGTGCAGCATGACATCCCTGCACAATGACATGAATAATGTAATTTATGTCAGTCATATCATGGTGCAAAGTGTCAGCTGTAGTTTCTGTGAATTGTATGATGACATTATGATGCACGTTACATCCCTCACATTCCTTATCTCTATGAATGCTCCTAGAAAAAAGCAGGTTTGGGAACAGCACAGGGAAAGGATGTGTGTTTTAATTATGAAGCAATGATTAAACACTTTGCTGTGATAGACCCTGTGGACAGTGTACACTGAATGGGAATGTAGAACGAGAAAGGAAAATTCTTATATTAATTGTGATCTTTATATCTTAAATCACTGTGTTATAGTTTAGTAAGAAGCAAATCTTTCTGCAGCTCAGATTACAAAACTGGACGCAGAGGATTTTTCCTTGGCTCCTACCATTTTCCTAAAGATGTGACTGTTTAAAAACAAGTTTCACTGTACAACATAAGCTGCCTTTGGGAAGAAAATATGCCTCACAAATCAGTGGCCCTGTGTGAAAAAGGAAATCTACCAGCAACAGTGTCTTATAGCACAAAGTTATGCCTACTTTCTGGGCTCAAGCTACGCTGTTTAGTTTATAGACGCTACTACAAGACATATTTCATTGCAGCTACTCTTATAGAATGTAGAGAAGGAATCTTACATAGCTCAAGAATAACCAACAATGCAGCAGTCATTGGAACTCTAGAAGCTACTTGGTCCCTCCTTTTCTCTTTCTGCAGCTATCTCATAGAACCGAGATGGCGAACCTATGGCACGCATGCCACAGGTGGCACATGGAGCCATATCTGTGGGCATGCAAGCGTTGCCCTAGCTCAGCTCCAACGTGCATGCGCATGCCGTCCAGCTGATTTTTGGGCCTTCTGGGCCCACTGGAAGTTGGGAAATGGGCCGTTTCTGGCTTCCAGAGCACCTCTGGGGGGTGGTGAAGGCCGTTTTCACCCTCCCCAGGCTCCTAGAAAGCCTCTGGAGCCTGGGGAGGGTGAAAAAGGGGCCTACCTGGCCCACCGTGCCATTGCGTACCAAAAGTGGAGGGCACGCAGGGGGGGTCACGCGCACATGCATGGGGGGCGGGGCACATAGAATTATGGGTGTGGGCACACGTGTGCATGACCCCCCCGCACTCCACCTGCTTTTGGCACTTGATGGCAAAAAGGTTAGCCATCACTGTCATAGACCAACTGAGTACATCTATTCCTGTGCCAGATGTCTGTCATTCCATCCATGTTGTTAACCACAAGTCTTCTCCAGCTGGCAGAAAGGGATACGATGTGGTTTCCATAGCAACACTTCTGCCTTTGGATCCATGAATAAGGGATTCCCATTAACACATTTACCATGGTCTGCAACTCCTTTCTTGAAGGAGAAATTTGGTTCTGTCATTCTATTTCTGAGATTTTTTTTCTCCAGGAGGAAAAATGACTTGTACAAAACACTATGCCCCAGGTATCTACTTCCCTAACCCCTTACTTGTTATAGTGAAACTTCACTACAAGGAGAAAAAAGGGAGAGCCTATTTGTTAGGGTTAAGAGCTGCATAGTATCCAGGACTTTATTGCTATCTCAGTGCTATCCTCCCCATCCAAATGAAACATCTCATCAGAAAGATGGAATTTCTATAGCTTATGGTCATTCCCCTTCAAACTTTTCATTTTCAGCCTGTTATACTATAAAATAACTCAGAAGACAAATCTGGCAGAGTTGAACTCTAACCTTTTCTTTCAAGCAGATATCTGAAATACACACCGGATTCAGCATTCAGGATTAAATGTTGGACAAAGTATGTTTTACCAGCAACTGACCTGTTTTTTAAGTTGGAAAAGCCACAATCATTGTCACCTTGACTTCCTTGATTAGGCTATAACCTGAAAGGAAGCTTAGTCATTCATCTGCTTCTCTTTTTTTCCATGGCCCAAGATGTATTTTCTTGTTTATTTAGAAACTTATATATTTGTCCATCGTCTACATGATTATCTCACGCAGCTCACAATAATAAACAGAAAAGCAGAATAAAACCAACCAAATCATATTTCTCTATCAGAGTGCTACAATATTCCATAAACTCTACATAGACTTATATTTGCTAGGTTCTAGGAACTAGCCTAGTTTCAATCCTGGACCAAAAACCAGGTCTTCACAGCCCTTTGGCAGGCTAATAAAGTGACTTCTTTGAATCTCAAAGACGAGGCTATTCCAATGGGTAGGGGCAACCATGTAAAAGGCATCTCTCAAATGGCAAACCAAATGGCAACATTTAAGGGAAGGGATCTGTAGTGTGCTCAATCTACCTAACCTGGTGGAATGGGCAGTCACCCTCAGGGGGACGCTGTTCCACAAACAACCAGGCCCCAGGTCCTATTTATATATATATATATATATATATATATATATATA
>WNWU01000032.1:12799150-12903221 GCA_012654045.1 Ptyas mucosa | reverse complement strand
ATATATATATATATATATATATATATATATATATATATATATATATGTTTTCTGAGGTTTTCGCGGGTGTTTGTATGTAGTTTTATACACATAAGCCTACAATAATACAAAAAGGGATTCCTCCCCATTATTATTGTTGTTATATTATTTTGCTCAATTCTTTGTTAATTTGTATTCTAACTTTAACATTTAATAAAGTTGTCTTAACAAAACACAAACATTCAAAGTAGGATGCTCCTAACCCCAAGACCACCGAGAGGGGCAGATTTTTCTGAAGCAAAATTTTGGCAGCCAGCCCACCAGGGATGAGCTCTTGAGCTCAAGCAACTGATGCAATCCTGAGTAATCCTCTGCTGGAGGCCTTAATGTGTGAGGAAACTATTTTTCTGCAAGTAGCAAGCAGGGCAGGCAGATGGTAGAGTGCATTTTCATTCTCTCTCACCATCTAGTTGGGCCGCCAAGTAGTGATCTCAGCCTCTGCTAGGGAGAGAGGCTAGAACTGCATCTGAGCTGATCGAGCTTACTGTGTTAAGTTCAGACTGCTGGGCTATTTACAGTAGACTAGTATTATCTATTCAAAAACAGAAGCCTTCCTAGTTCTTTTGAACGAGAATTCAAGAAACCTTAGGGTCTTCTAAGTACAAGGCAATATACTGATGTATGATCTTGCCATTATTTGGACTTCTCACATAAGAAACAACTCACAATTCTTCCAAATAAAAAAACTTGAGAATGAGTGTGTATGAGAACAGTACCAAAATAATCACTGCTTTGCTTCCTAAAAGCTTCATCAGCATCCCACCCTGTTCCCCCACCCCCCACCCCCCACCCCCCAAAAAACCTGGAAGCTGGACTGGTGGGAATCTATTTAGCCACACTGAATAATTAGTTCTTGTCTAAAAGAGATGCAATCTGTTGAGAGAGGATACTTTCTCGAAGCTATGGATCTAATTATGCATTGTGAAAAATACAGAATATTTATCCATGAATTCCCCTAAGCTAAAAGCTCTTCTGGGAACTTTTGTATCCTAATCAGAGTTATTGTTCATTTCCTTATTCCATCCATCACTTAATATACATCAGCAACTACAAAGTAAGCATAAGTTAAACCATCTATAGGGCTAGAAAGGAAAGAGTTGTATAATTGTTGTGTATATGCATGTACATATTTCACCATTAATTCCAGTAGTACTTTGATTATATAATCATTTTTCAAGCAGCAGAATTGGGTAGATTAATGTAAAAATAAATCACGCAGAGGTGAACTCTGTAGACATAGCCAGGGTATCAATGCATTATAAGAATCATTTATCAAAGAGCACAAAGAAATTATGGTAAGATCTCGAACAGCAGATGGATTTAAAGCATTTTGAATAATTATTTTGTCCATATCCATCTGCTGTTGTCAGACAAATGTGAACCCTAATGCAAATATTGTTTTCATGTAATGTGCCTCTCACATCATGCCAATAATGCCACCAACCTCCATCATTTGAACTTGCCACAATATTCAGAAGAAATGAATGAATCAAATCCAAAGTATCACAAATATGCCAGGTAAAGCAAGATGTCTAGGCTTTTCCTGACTTGCATTTCACCATAAACAAGCATCTCCTGGCAACCTTTTGTTACTGTTATATCTTCATCTCATCCCAAGCCCATAGTTGAGGCAGCTTAAAATTATCTATTTCAGTGTTAATGTTTTCTGCTTTTAACAGATAAATCATGCCAATGTTGCCATATTATGCCAGAATATGTTGTATTCATTGATCTTTTAGTCCGTTTCACAGTCAGGTAATCCATCATGATAGTGTTGGTCTAATCCAGGGGTGGGCAATTGTGGCTCTTTTACAACCTGTGGACTTCAACTCCCAGAATTCCTGACACAGCCAAGCTGTCTCAGGAATTCTGGGAGTTGAAGTCCACAGGTTGTAAAAGAGCCACAATTGCCCACCCCGGTCTAATCTAATCATCCAGAAGAAAAAGGTTGTCCAATAAATCAGGATGACTTTGACCACCTTCTCAGACACAGATGGTACTTGCTCTTTGTGAATTTTACCCTAGGTCCCCAAAATCCCTCATGTTTAAGGCTAACTGGAAAATGGCCCAAAATGGCACTGTCTTGCTGCATTTATGTGGAATATAGCTCTGTAAATTGAAGGCAGGGGCTAAAAGTTAAAAGCAAATACCACTTCACCTCCTTACACTCACTAAAATTCATGAAATATTTGGAAATACACAAATGATCACCTATACTGGGAGCAGTATATTTATATTCCAAAACTCTGATATATTTATATAGCTAAAGCATCCAAGTAAGACCTAAAGTATACCTCATAAACTGAAGGAGGGTAAGGCTTTATGTGGGAAGTTCCTTTTGAAGAGCAAGCAGCTCACCAGCCCCAGATGAAATAGTCATGGAGGGCAATGACCAGTGACCAAAGGGGAGGAAGTATGCACACTACAACATCTATTAAGTAATTGAGGTGGCAGAATTGCCACAAGCATCACATGTACTGATAGAAGTCATTTTTGATGAGAAGCAAGAAAAGACAGAAGAACAGGTTGAGAATAATGTTCATACCTCCACAAATGGTTCCTGGGACATCTTTGATCCTGAAGAAGCAGGATGTGCTGATTCTTTAAACACACATCTTGACACAGCTACCTAAAACCCTTTTATTCATATTGTTTTTAAGTCACTTAAAACAAGTGATTATCCTCTCTCAATATGGAGTACAGCCCTTTCTAATATCTACTGTGATTCAATTCAAGTGCTTCTTTTCCCTGTACTTTCCATGGTTTGATTTTTTTTTTGGCTTGTACTTTTTCACTTCAAATCTAGGAATCTGTCCATTTTTGACAAAACTGACATTTTACTCAGAAAGTGAGGTATTCAACTGAACTGCCAAATAATGATTTATGATATAGCATGGTATAACTAATTGAGGGCTTACTCAATAAACCAGAGCTTAGTATAATATGCTGTCTCTTTCTATAATTGACAATGCAGTGTTTTGTTAGACTTAGGGAAAATTTAGACTGCTTCCACAATCTCAGTAGTCTACTGTCAAGTAAGTCATTACTCAAGGACTAATTATTCCAGTTCCTGCTGTGCAGCTGTTCCTATCAGTGTCAAAATTGACAATATAAACCCTACAGGTAACCCCTGGACCCTGTGTGACTCCAACATGTTTTCTCACCCTGTCTCTAAATAACAGGGAAAAAATGATAGGGTACTACTGTTAGCACGGTAGAAATACTCTTGATCAAAATCAATTTCATTGGCTCATACCAGAATGCCAATGGTTGAAGATAATGGAAATTTCACTCTTGACATAGAAGTTGTAATTATTACCAGTAGTGCACTAGGATTATATCAGTTTCTTAAAAGGATCAGTGAAGTCTTATTTTATGCCTATTAGGTAATCTGTGCCATAACCTAATATGTCTTTTGAGATTTATTTATCCGTTTCATTCCAATTCAGATAAGTGCAGCTGAGTGTCATACATCAATAAAGAATAACCAAAAATTAAATTACAATTCAGACTACAATTGTAAAAGCTGAGAACCAGTTTGATGTAGTTGTTAAGATGCTGATCTAGAAACCAGGAGATTGTGAGTTCTAGTCCCCCTTAGACATGAAAAGCCACTTGTGTGACTTTTGGTCAATCACTTTATCTCAGCCCAAGTCACCTCACAGAGATGTTGAGCGGGAAAATAAGCGGAGTGGGGAAATATTGGTATGTTTGCTGCTTGACTTGAATATGAAAAAAGATGGGATAAAATCTAAAAAAAATAGAAAATTGAAAACACCTTGGAAGGTAGGATCTCCTAAGATCTTGGCACTAGCACCCTAATATCCCGGCCCTAGCATCCAAGGGAAAAACCAAGTTCTTAATGCCTTCCTAAAAGTTAACAGGGTTGGAATCAATCAGGGGAATGATGGCTATCATTCCAGAGGGCAGTCATTGCAAAGAAAATGCTTGCCTTCTGAGTCTCATCAGGTGATTTTGCTTTAAGGGACAATGGAAGGGTGTGCGTCCCCTATTAGAATGTGGAAAAGGCAAAAATAATTTGACAAAGGTAGTCCTGTATGTGCAATTTTATAGGAACAACCTTGAATTGAACCCAGAAGTCTATTGGGAGCTAGAACAGCTCATGAATTCTCATACTGAAATCATATACATGTTTATATCTCACATAATTTGAGGAGAAAATACAGTGAGGAAAAAAGCTTCAATTTGTATATACTGTACTAATCTGGGGCTTACTTCATTGAATACAATGAGACTTCCCTCCAAGTAATCAAGTAGATTTTCACTCTTAAACCTCCAAATTAATCACATGCAATGAAGGAATACTTGTATTTATCATCTTTGTATTTTCAGAGGAGAAAATTAGAGAAATTACAACTTCAGATGTCTTAGAGGAACTAGACTGTAGGTGCTATATCACAAGTGAGGTGCTAGTTATGAACTCTGACAGATGCAAAAATTAATGACAGAGGTGATATATAAATGTCTGGCATACACTTGGTATATGATGACTCATAGCTGAAATATGAATAGCTCTAGATGTCAATATCATTTCTCATTCTACACAGCATTTTCTAGATGCTGCTGTCATACAAAGAACTGAAAAGAAATGGTATCTGAGTGGGTTTGTTTAATTGTGCATATTTCCAAGACAGGAGAAAAGAACTGGTGCAGCACAGGATAGAAAGCATTTTACTGATTGTAGGCACATTTGAAGAGAAATGTATATTAAGGTTAAATCATCCATCAACATAGATCTATATATCAGTACGATGATACCAAACAATACATCTTAGTCCTGAGTTGAACAGGTGACGCTGTTGCAGTACTTAAGAGGCTATCAAGATCTTGGTTGGGGAGGAATAATCTTAGGCTCACTCCCAAACAGGTAGAGGGATACTCCAGGGTTATTCTATCTCTGCTGGTTTTGGACAAAGTTGTGTTCTCTCAAACTGAACTAGATTATCACTTGAGGCTCTTCCTAGACTCACAGCTCCTGGTCAAAGAACAGGTAGCACCTGTGGCTGAAAAAACCTTTGCACAGCTCACCTGATATGCCAATTGTTCTTTCCTGGAGCAGCATGCTTTTTTCAAGGTATCTCCTGCTTCACTCTTCTCCTATCTGGACTGTTACAATGTACTCTCCATGGGATTGCCCTCAAAGATAATCCAAAAAGCTATAGCTGGTCCAAAATATATCATCTCAAGTAATTATATATATGTTGCAGTTCATCCATGTAAAACTGCACTAGTAATCAGTTGGTTTATGGAGTTCATCTTGCTCAGGACAGGAATCCAAAGCAAAGCTCCCCTAAAAGAGAACATTTTAGCCTCTGCTTGAATATATCAGGTGAAAGGGAATCCATCATCCCCATAACTGATAATTGTTGTCCCCTTGAAACACCATTGTGGCTTCTCGTCATCTCCTTTTAATCCTTCTGAAGCATCCAGGCCTCAGGAGAGGGGAAGAATTAAGGAGAAATTCCCAACATTCCCATGAGAGTGTGGCAGTGATAATGCTGTAGGGACTTTCAGGCAGCAAACCTTCTGGTATTCCCTACTGTAGGTTTTCCATTCATATTTCATATCTTGCTGCCAGCCAGCCAGCCCTGCTAGACAGGGAGCACATTATAAATGTAACGAAGCAGAAAAGACATCAGAATAGTTTATACCCCCAAAGCACTGCAAAGACCTCCTGCTGCTCAAGGCCCTAGGCTGATCCAACATTTTCTAGGGAAAAGGATTCAGGCCATGGAGGTGAGAAGGCAGCAAGCATATCTTCAACCCACCTACCAATCAGGAAGGATGTATTAGTAGCTGAAGCTGCAGCACAACACAAGACTGAGCAATCCCCAGGTGCAGTTTACTCCTTCACAGCTGAGGTGAGTTCTAATTAAAAACATAATTCGGAGCTTCAGAAACAAGAGTTTGCATATGCATCATAGAGATAAGGCAGGCCAATAAGCCAAGAGTAATGTGAGGCTAGTAGAATTAGAATGTGGGCATCCCTAAAGGGTCCTATGAAAAGCACCATTTCTCTGTTATGTACTTCACTAACAGCTGGTGCTGCCATGGATTGGTTGGAAGAGCTTCAGCCAATGATTCCTTTCTATGTATCTATGTGGCCCAAGTCTGATGGCCACATTCAAAATCTAAAGAAGGCAATTTCCTATCATCACACAGTTTTTTCAGTTTATCATCTAGGCTCCCAATACTTCTCTGTATGTGTTCTTCACCTGCCTTACCAAAGTATTTCATCATTTCCTTTACAATCATCTTCAGACTTTTCCAGCATTTTCTGTGATTTAAATAGCTGGTTATAACTAGCAACTTCCTACAAGAACATGGAGCTGCTGGAGATACAGAGCAAATCAAAACAGACCTGCGACTGGACCAAGAATTCTTTGGACCTAGGACTGTTCATCTAAGTCAGTGTTCTTCAAAGTGTGGTCTGAGGAACTCTGAGGTTCCCCAAAATCTTTTCTGGGGGGGTGCATGAAATCAAATAAATAATATTTTAGCATTTTTAATTCAGTACAAATAAATATATACATATAGCTCCCACAAATCAAAGATCTTTGGGGCTTTCTATCATTTTTAAGAATGTAAAGCGGTCCAGAGATCAAAATATTGGAGAACCACTGATTTAGGTGAACAGCCCACCAGGATTGCCTTGCAGTGAACAGAACATCAATAAGAAGGATAAACCCTGTTCCATAATAGCCTTAGATCTGAAATCATAGCCTTACAAAAGAAAGGGCTTATAGTGTGGCAATTAATAATTTTGTTGTGAGCAGCTTACTAATCAGAACAAAATGTTATTCCCATACCTGCAATGCAACAGTTGTCTGGTCCTAGATGAGGGTATCAATTTTCAGATAAACTTTGAGCCTGTACAGATCTGCGGTAAACACAGGATTCTTCCTGTCTCCCACACTGCTCTGCTGAAAGGTTGGGCTAACCCCAGCATATCACTGACAGGCACAGGTGCACCACAGGCCCCGTGAATTTGCAAAGCAGTTATTCATTCTCTGAGCCAGCTTCCTCTGCAAAGCCAGAGGAAGCTATAACTGGAAAGCAGTCATAAAACAAGAAAAAATGGAAAAGGGGTTCTAATGGCTTGGTTCCTCACATCAAAGCTTTAGCTCTACAAATTCATATCCATGGAAGAACATTTTTTACAAAGTTGAGGAGCTGAAGGAACTGAAAAGGCATAAGACACTGAACACTTATGTTTTCTACATAAAAGACAGGGGGGCTTTATAGAATAGGGGGAGAGCAGAAATTAAATGTGCTGAGTATAAATTACCTGGGCATAAGAAAGCAGCCCAATCCAGTCAGTCAGAGTCATGTAGCAGGAATTTGCTGCATTAATCTTTCTTCTTCTCCAAAGATCAATAGCACTGAAGTCCCCTAAGCTAGAAGATCAGAGAGGTAGTAATGAGGGTGTCTTGACAGACAGGAGTATCTCTCCAGCTGGCTTTAAGCCTATCCTGCACAGGCCTTTCATCAACCCTTGAACAGAAAGGTAATTCTGTGGCCTTTTAAGTTTATTTTTACTAGACTCTGTGCTGACATCTGGGAAAAGGCCATCTCAAGACATTTTGCTGTCTGAAGGAAGAGATGGCACCTGGATTGGCAACTTTAGCACTAAGTTCAGATAGTAGACTACTGCACTCTAATTTAGGAGGCCTTAAACAAACTTAAACTAGAACCATCACTAGAAGCCAAAATCACAAGACTACGTCTGATTTACATTAGCACATCATGTGTGCAAATTCATTGGAGAAATCAACAATGCTGGGATTGGTTAGTGAATCAAGAAGAAGGGGTAAGCAAAGAGCTCTCTGGCTTGATACCACCATAGCTGATAGAAAGCATGAACGTCCATCAGCTGACAGTAGCTGTGCTTGATAGGGTAGCATGAGAGCACTTGCCTATAAAGTCACCAAGAGTTGGGCATGACTGAATGGTTAAAATTAACTAAACAAACTGTAGCACAGTTAAGCCTAATTGAGGATAACAATTGGATGCTTGAAGAAAAACAGGATACTATTCTAATTCTAGCAGCTGTATCCTAAGTTGGTCAATCATTCCAATTTGCATAAAAGAGCCAACAGAACCATGAAATCATGGGAATTTGAATAAGATGGTGGTAATACTTAGGAGCAGAATACAGGCCTTCATATGACCATGATTTAGGGTCAATAATTCTGAGGTCAGGAACCTAAATAAGCAAAACCATATACGTCGCTTTGGGCCTATGTGTGAAGTCCCTTAGGAAAAGTAGTACGTACCTCCACCTAAAATGGAAAAGATATTTTTGTACACATTACTCTGAGCTGAGCCTTCTCCTAATCTACAATATTTGTAAAATTAAAGTTTAATAACAAAACCAGGCTGGAAACATAGCAAAGGACAGTTAAACATCAAGATTTGTTTTGAACTCTGTAGCAGTGTTCACATAACACAGCTGATGCTGTCTGCTGCTACCTCAGAATAAACACTAATGCCCATGAGCCAGTAGCAGGCAACTCAGATGACTTGGTCTAAAACAGCAACGCTGGCTGGGGGATTCTGGGAGTTGAAGTCCACCCATCTTCAAGCTACCAAGGTTGAGAAACACTGGTAAAAGGAAGTGATCTTCTTGACAGGAAAGCCAGCTACTCACTACAAAGAAAACTGAGTTAGTTAAAATCTCTCTCCCTCCCTCCCTATCTAGGAAAGGAAAAAGACCCATAGTGTCTTTACTGCAATCAAAGCAGACAGTATTATAGGAGACTTAGACAGTCCAATCCCTTTTTGTCTGGTGGAGGTCATTAAAACGATCAGGCAAAGGGGGTTTCTGGAGAAGACCCCATATTTGTGAGGCTTCTTCACAATTCATTTTTGTTCCAGCAGCAAAAAGAGAGGGTTCATTCTCTGTTAATCTTTTCTTGTGTTTACATAATGCAGCTGTTTAGGGGAAATTAGTTTATCCCAAAACAAACCTGGGATTGTAATTAGGAAAACTCAGTATCTTCTGTCACACTAGCTGTGCGATCTTTCACCAATACACAATCATTCTTACAAGAGGAAAATTTTGGGGGATTTAATTTTAGTAGGATCATTTTTTTAAAAAAAGCCTTGGTGGTGCAGCAGACTAAGTGCTGTTATGTAGCACTTAGCTGCCAGCTGCCTGCAATTAGTGCGAGTTCAAATCTCACCAGGCTCAAGGTTGACTCAGCCTTCCATTCTTCCAAGGTAGGTAAATTGAGGACCCGGATTGTGGGGGCAATAAGCTGATTTTGTAGAAACACCGCTTATGGGGGGCCAAAAGCCCTAATAAGCAGGTATATACAAAAGAATGAAGGCTATTGCTATAAATGCATTGTAAGCCACCCTCCGGAGTCTCCGGAGAAGGGCGGCATATAAATTGAACTAATAAATAATAATAATTTTTTTTAATGGGATTTTATTTTTAAACCTGTTAAGTCATCATTTCTCACACCCTCCATCAACCATTTCTTTACTGGAGCACCGAAGTTTGTAGTATGTACCTAAATATCGTACACAATAAAATTTGACAAGAGGGAAAGTACTGTATAAAGTAAAATTTGACCAGAGACAACTCGATCAAGAGTCATAGAGAAAATGTGGGACATCTTTGTGCCATCCAGACATCATCCAGACTCTTTTACAGAAAAGCAAGTGAAAGCAGGAAATACTATGTTTAGGATCAGACTTCCTCAACTAGATGCCCTCCAACATGCATAGGACTGCAGCTTCTGTAATCCTTGGCCAGCACGACAATGGAATCTAAGGATTATGGGAGTTGAAGTTCAACATCTGGCGCACGAGGCTGGGGAAGATAAAGGTATTTAATATCTCAAAATTTGGGTAGAATGCTCAGGGGGGAAAAATACCCCTAGTCTTTATATATGCAGAAGGCAACACTGGATCATTTCAACATATAAATTGAAAGAAAGCTAAGATAAAGCAAATCCTGGAGAAGGCAGTTAAACTGAGTTAAGCTGTTCACAGCCAATAATATTAATATGTTGTGGCTGTCTGTGCTAAAAGCACAAATGGTGTGTGTTGCTGTAGTTTTCCGAGGAGAAAAGCTTTTGCAGGAACTCCAGGCATGGCTCAATTTTGATGGACAAGGGACAGATTGTAACAGGAGGCAGCAGGCAGACTACGCTATAAAGGAGAAGAGAGAAAGCAATAAAGACACACTTAATGCCTGGAAAAGCCTGCTCTCATAATCAGCATGGCAGACCAGGCAGCAAGGAGAGTTGTGATATTTTTATAGATGAACCATAATGTGTTTTTCTGCAAACCGCATTCAACAGATGGTCCATTTTCCCCAACAGAAGTATAGATGATCATCAGTACAGCTGGATAAGACAAAAAAAAAAGTCCGCTAAGAAAACAAAGAGCAATCTTGGAAGCAAAACAGGCTAAAGGACCTCCAAACCAGCTGATTTTCCCAAAATGAAACTGCTACAGCTTTTCAGAAAATACTTTCAAATGCTTTTCCTAAAATGTATTGTGCCACAAATTACTTTTAAAAGTCCAGAGGAGTAGTTAGCCCTTTGCTCTCATGTTAATTGGATCCCTTTCTGTGTGTCTATATTCCATTATCCTGGTCCAATCAACCTCCACATTATCAGAAAATGGTATCATGGTATCAGTATTCTCTTCTATTTGTTTAGGTTGCTTAGCTCTTTTGTCTTTTCATGTCTCACACTCAAAACCAATCATCATCCCCACTCACTTTCCATTGAACTGTTCCCAACCATCAATGTCCTTATGAAAGGAAAAGACCACAGACCCACACTTGGAGCTTGAAGAATATATTTTCAGCATACGCATATTTTGTTATTTTGCTCCTGGTTCTCAAGGTTTAGTAAACTTTGCAGGAGATCCTGAAATCTGCTACTCAACAGAATTTTAGAAATATTTGTAATTCCGTAATCCTGGAATAATTAGTCTTTGGGCTGATTTTCCTAGCTAAATTATTCTAAGCAGCTCTTGGTCAAATATAACTCCACCATTTGACTTGATTAGGTCCATGTTTACAAAAATGTAGTATCCAAAGGCATCACTAATTTGCCTGTACATCAAAATGTAAAGAAAAAAAAGACATTTACACTCTTGAGGTGCTGAGAGAAAATAGATTGCATCTGTCACAGATTGCAAAAGGAACTTCTTTCATTCCTTTTGTATACTTAAGACAAGGGACATCAAAGAGAGACAAAATTCTGATCTTGGCAACATTATAACCACATAAACAGAATTGCTTAAGATATGTGTTACATTGTTATCTGTACTCTGTGTGTGTGTGTGTACACACACACACATATATTAATGATTATAGTGCACTTGTGTCTAAGTTCTCCAAATTTAGGGGAGTAGCTAGAACACAATACCATTTAGCAAGAGAAAAAGATCTCAATCCGGTTCCCCATGTGATTATAATTACTCTGCAAACAGCCATATTAGCTGGACAATGATGAAAGACCCAGGTCAGAGGAGGTGAAATCACACAGAAAATGCACGAGGGGGTTTTTTATCACATATTTCAGTAACTACGCAAAATGTCCATCTAGACATTCCCTAGCTAATAACTTGTAGGAAGTTGTCAATCTACATGGTAAGCAAATCTACCTAGTAATCTACAATCAGTAGAAGCTGCCACACCTTCCACCATTATTACCAATACCTGGTATTCCCTCTGTTTTCCTTTCTACAGCAATACCTCAACTCTCTCTACTCATTTTCAAGGTGGCGTCATCCTGTCTCACCATAATGTCTCTCAGTGAAAAGAACAAACAAAAAGACCCCACAGGGAAATCGATTTGCCCCTCCCAACTGGCCTTTGAGCATAGCTGCCTATCCCCCAGTTAAAGCGTGGATTTAACCCCTGCTTTCCAACACTTTGATCAGAATTAACCCCTTCCTTCCCTGATCTAGCCATTTCTCTGGACTCCAGCTGCCTGTATATCTCAATCACTAAGCTGCAATAGTAAACAAATCTTCATTTTCAAATTTAGGACAAGTGTTGCCATACATCTTGAGGCAAGCAGAACAAGAAATTATAAGTAGGTTGTATAGACTATAAAGAAGTCATTAAAAAGGCTAAAAAATCAATAATACCTCCTACACTTCCGTCATAAGAGAATGAAAAATCCTCTTAGTACCATGCTTAAATAGTATTAGACATACTGATTGGGCTCATACAACTCACTTAACAGAGATTAACAAAGCACAACTGCTATGTTCATATAAAATGCTGCAGCAATAGAAATAAACCATTTTATGGCTTAATGAAATTACATTGTTTGCTCTACATGCCAGAACAATGGCTGAATTCTCACAATAGGCAGAACCACAAGTTAACCTCATTTTAGGCTGAACTAGACTCTTGTATAAACATAGCCACAAACTCTTACCTGGATCTTCAAGGTGGTTGCCTCCAAGGGGAATAAAGTTGCAGGATAACAATCCAGAATTAAGTAAATCACATTTTGGTTTGATTGGGATTATTCTTAACCCCTATATTTCCAAATTGATCATTCCAAAATAGCGATCCCTTACATTTGTCATGTAGTCACTCTCAGCAGTTTCCCCCAAAATATCCATCTCACCTGCTCTAGGCATTTATACAACACACTCATTTAGTGGTTGGATCCACAAAATATGCTAGTTTGATTTGTATTGTGAGAACCCAATATGTTAAAATGTGATTGGCCAAATAATGGATGAACGTACCATATGAATTCAGGCAATCAGTTTTATGATTCAGTTAAGATTAATTTGGCTCAATAAATCTCAATTTACCTTGGTGTAACACAATAATACATCTATTTTTTTTCTCTCTCTCTAGAACTCAGAGCGATGGTGAATCCTCTAGTTTCAGTTATTGTATCTTGAATGTTCTATACACATTTAGGACATTAGGAGAGGAAATATAAGACATAGCACATCTGAAGAGCATGAGATCAAGGGGCTGGATAGCCAGAAACCATTTGTTTGTGATTCTGTTTATAACCAAAAGCTGGGGAAACATTTGTCTTCAATTCTCTCTTTTTCTACTGGCTGTGTCAACAATCAGGGTAGTCAAGATATTCCACCAGGGTTAATGCAAATGCATGTACAAGTGGGAAGGAGGCCTTAGGTGGAGCAGCTCTGTCGCATATTTTAGCTGGAGTTTGTTAAGCTGTGTTCCAAGGACCTGACAGGACAGCTTGTTTCTGGATCCTTCATCCTCCCCATTCTTGGCCCAGGCTTACTAGACTTCTTTCACAGTAGCCTACCATTTGGGAATGATTATATCTAGAAAAAGAAATGGACCATATGAAGGAAGATGCCTGAAGAAGTGCTTCTGTATCAGGGGTGGTTTATTCACTTACCTTCACTACTGGGTCGCAAACGTGAGCGCATATGCCACCTCCGTGCATGCACAGGACCTTCTGTGCATGCGCAGAGAATCAAAAACGGAATGTGATGATGTCCGGGCGGGTGGATGGAGCCTTCCACAACCACCACTACCTATTCGCCCGAACCGGATAGAACCTGCTGAATACCACCACTGTTCTGTATATTTGGGGCACTTTCTGAACAAAAATGATCTTGAGAATTTGGCAGGCAGGGTTTTATTGCCATTCATAAAAAAAGACAAATAAGTGGCCCAGCCATCTTTTCTAAGTGGGTGTACAGTCTTTTCAGGCTAACAGTTCCTTCAAGCAAAAGAGAAATAAAATTCACTCCTTCCTTAAAAATAACATAATAGAAACCAGCAGTTAGCCCCAAATCACCCCAAACGGCTGATTCATACACAGTTTTGTTTTCACACTCCTATAAATTCCCACATACAGTCTCACCTTGTGATACTCACACTCCAAAGCCTGTCATTCTCCCCCTCTACATACTGTTCATTACCAACATCAAAACAGCACATTCATCAGAAGCCAGTGATTTTCTGTCAGTGCTAGAGAGCTTATCTTGTTCTTAGCTGGGATAACTGGGGCCCTGAAGCCATCCCTTTCACTCAAGTCAGTGGGTTTGATAAAGCCATGTCTCTATCTTATCTGAACTCCAGCGGCAGCCACCAATTAATATGCTTGAGAGAGGGTGTCTCTCCACTTCAACTAAAAAAAAACAAAGCTGGATCCCACCTGGAATCTCTGTCCCCAAAAAGTTATCTTTGCACTGAGTAGTATATGTGAAACTGGATGACAGCACCTGATGATGACCATATAACACATACAAGCTACGAGAAATAGCAAGATTAGGTTTTATTTGAAATGCATTTTAAAAATATTTCTGTCATGTTAAACATTTTCCAACTATAAAAATGTTAAGTCTTTTAGCCATAAATCTAGATCCATTTACCTGGGAGGAAAGTTTACTGAATCTTATTTTGGGGAGGATATATACTTCAGTTGTGATATCAAGTGTTATGAAGGATAGTAAGATGTTACTCACTGTCAATCCTTTGAGGCACGCAAGGTCAAGAAACAGGAACAATGTGGTTTTCAAGAATGAACTATTGTTGTAGGATATAATAAAGCTTGAAAGCTTCTAAGAGTTTCTCTTTACTACTTTTTATACCAAACAATGTCAAGGTGAGATTCTGTTGAACGACCTTCTCATGCTTTCTTCTTTCCCAGAACTGAGTAATCTTTTTGAAACTCTTTCCTTAACTTTGTTCATTCCTGCCTCATTCCCAAGGCCTAGTGGGTTCAAAAGCCCGTTTGTGTTGTGTGTGACTCTTGATGCAGTGACATATAGTGGCCCTATTTCAGAGCTAGGCTCTCTTCATTGAGAATGGTTTCTGAGAATATCAAAGGGTCTTTGACATATTTTCATATAACCAGGTTATTATTTAGACATTTTCTGTTGTGCACTTTACCAAATTGCTAATTTACAACATTTTGCCACAATTGGGCACTGATGCTTTTAATAGCTATTGAGCAGAGTTCATTTAATTAGAAGAAGTTCTAATGACTGATTAGATTCACTGATTAGATTCAGTGTTAGAGAAAGGTATCTTGGTTGATTTTGTCTATTTAAAGCACAAGTTTTTCACATAAAATGAACAGGTGATAAACCTAATAAATTGCTCATTTTAAACACTTCTAAATTTGCTAAAAGTACATCCATTCAATATTTCGAAGAAAATCTACATTAACTCTACACATTTTACTGCAGAGTGGTAGCATATCTATTCTCCCAAATAATGTTATTTGGTGGTTTTCTCGCTTCATTTTGCTTTTATTCTGACCTTTGAAGTAATCCTCTAGTGATGTTGGCTGCAACATAAATTCTCACAAGATATATAAAACATTGTTATATTTAATAAGTAGCTAGGCTTCCCTCATTATAACGGGCTCCAGTATCTATCCCAACCCCAACTTTTTCAGGGCAGACTGTCTCATTAAAAATAAAGAGAATCTTTCTTTAAAGAGATGTTTTTGTATTAGCTAACATTTAGCTGTAATGCAGAACTTTGCAGTTCTTTTTCACAACCTTATTAATCACAAACATGGGTGACACTACCGTATACCTAATCCATTTATTTAATGGAAATGGTCCTGTGAATTTAAAGTATTTAACAACAATCAAATCATTCAACAGCAATGGAGAAAACTACACCAGCTGAATTTCTGCTGATCTCAAAATTCTTGTTACAACACAATGGCAATTTCAACATAATATAAAGCAAGTTTGCTTCCTCTTTTATTCTATTTACTGTATATTTATATCAAGGGCTACCAGATCTGGGCTGGGAAAATAGCCAATAAATAGAAGAAAATAACTACACCATCCCCCCCCCCCCCCCCCCCCCCCAACCCACCTCCCTCCCACTGTTCTATCATTTCACAGTTGGCCCAAGTAATGGAGTCCAGGTGTGGTGGATATATTAGCAAAGACTCCAGGTAATAAGTTTGTTTTTTTCCAGATGTTGGACTGCAACCCCCCTCATCCTCAAGCTTATCTAAGGATTATGCTGGCTAGAGATGTTGTGTATTGTAATCCTACATATTCAAAGACAGTGCAAGCAGATCTATGCAGAAATCCAAACTACCACTAAATGGCAATAGACACAGGGACACAGAAATGTTGTGTCTTTGCTGTCAACTAGATTCAATAACACTTCCTAAAAAACAGGAGTGGTTTAACACATCCCATCAAAATGAATACATGCCACATTCAATAAGATTCAATGCAGCCTTCCAGCCGCATTCACAGTCAACAAAGGCACAACTTTCTGCCCCTTAGCTCAAGTAGATGTTTGGTTTCAGTCTCAATTACAGATGTGGCTCTGCATCATCACTTACATCAGTGGCTAGAGAATTCTGGGAGTTGAAGTCTACATATCTTAAAGTGGCCAAGTTTAAGAAACACTGACCTACATGGAATTTACAAGAAGAGCAGACAGACATTCAAACCCATCTGTTTTTATTGTTTTGTTTCAAACACGACCTAGCTGGAACACAGACTAGGTAAGGAACATGCCAGGGTGTCAGGGTTTATCACAAGCCCTGTAGTGTTATCTTTATACATCACAGCTGTGAAATATTAGGTAAACTATTAGAAATCTTAACAGGCTTTATTCTAGCTATCTTGCCACAAAAGAATTGTGATTGGTTTTAGCTATGACATGTTTTAAGCCCAGTTTTCTGAATCAGAACTGACCGAGTTATTCATTAAGCCAAGGGGGGAAGGGATGGGGATTATCAAAGCCTTTTCTCCAGAATTCTCCCTTCTCTGCTACAAAGCCATTAGTGTCAACTGCTCTGGGGAAGGGGTTTAGAAAATTTTTCTGTGTTTGTTTGTTTGTTTGTTTAAGAATGTTTTATTTTTAATTCAGAATTATCTATGTTGCTTGAAAACTACTTGGATAGAACTGGGATTGGAAATGGAGGATATAAATAATAGTAATAAATGAGTACACAAATATTTGTGCTTTCAATTTTTTTAGTTTTTATATTTTTTATTCTATAGTCGCCCTGACTCACCCTGAATAAAGGGATTAAAGGGTTGTAAAAAGAAAAAAAAGTATTTATTCTATATTTTACTGTCCATTAAATACCACACTGTAGTTACTGTTTTAACTGTAACACTAAATGTTTTTGCTAAGCAGAAAGGTGGCATAGAGATTATCATCAATTATAGTGGATAAACCTAGTCAGTGTGGTTAATTTAGAGTTTAATGTATTGTGCAAACTCCAGCAATCAGGATAATTTGGTTAATCACGGGTTTTCATAGTGGAACAGCACAGCTAATATATGAGGCTGGTGATTTATTTTAGCACCGGCTCTTTATATGGGAGCAGCTGTACATCCCACAAATGACAGACCTAGCTGTCAGAGACTCATTTGTTTGCCACCCAGAATGCTTTGGTGAATGGACAGTCATATAAGTATATTACATAAAATATATGAGCATATACCTTTTGCAAAGAGTTTTCACATTCTGTCTAGTGAATAACCCTTTAGACATTTATTCAACTGATAACATCAATGATTCTTTCAAAAGTCTCCCATATGCTCCCCATGATAATTTCTGGTAGCCTACTTGGTTCAAGTTCTTGTTCTCCAGGAAGCATACATATCACCTATTTACTTGTCTGGTGTAGGGAGGAGGTGGAGGAAGAGGATGCTTCTCTTCATTCTGAGTGACCATCCTGACGAGATCCCCTCATTGTTAACTTTACTAAAACAGACACAGACTTGCTCTCCTTTGTCTCTCTCAAAAAAATATTGTAAAAGGGGTGACAGTATTTCCTGCCACCCTCACCGAAACCTTTACCTATAATCTCTACAAGAAAAAGTCAGAATGTGATTGTTTTCATTGTTTAACTAGTAGGCTAAACATTTGTCTCAATACATTAAAGAGACTGCTAATCAAAACAGACAGGTTTTTCACGGGCTTATCAGGACTAACATATTTTGCACCTGAAATAGGAGGGGAGAATGAAAGCCGCTTTATACTAATCTGCTCATTTTTAATGCACTCCAGAAATGAAGCCTAGGGACAGAAAATCTGCTGCCTAACGATAGCTGCTTTGTAGTATTTCAAGGCAATGGCAGCTGGAGCCCGATGCCATACATCTTATGGAAAAGAACAAGGCTGTTGTGAAAGGCATACGAACAACCCAGATGGTCCAGAGCAGGGAAGGAGGAGGAGGAGGAGGGGGGAAGACTGAAGGTGGAGGAGTAGCCCAGAGTTAGAGGTGGGGACATCTTCATGGCTGGCACCCAAGTCAGACTTGGGGGGAGGGAAGCTTGCTAGTGAAGATTGGCTGCTGACTACCCCCAAGAGGCTCCTTCGCAAACTTAGAAGGGGTGGTGCTAAATAGCCTGGAGCAGAGGCTTTACGTGATTCCAGCTTCAGCTCCTTCCATCCCACTGATAGTGACAAATATAAAGAGCCACTTGGAGAGCAGAGATTTGCTTTCCTGGGCATAGGTACCTGGTTTCCATAGCAGGTACTGGCAGTTCAATTTGGCTGGGATTAGAACAGAGCAGTAAAGTTAGTTGTCAGTGGCACCTGCAGTAACTCACTTGCTCTTTTCCAGCAGAAACAGCGTTATCTCTGGACCATGATCTTTCTCTGTCGGTGGAATGTCCTGGATGCACTAATAATGGTTCTGTTGCAAGGCTGGGTGCAGTCCATGAGTCAGGAGTATGATTACTACAGCTGGCCTTCAGATAACTTTCAGCATGGACGCTTCTATGCCAAGCAATCACAGTGTATGGACATCCCAGCTGATCTGCAGCTCTGCCACAATGTGGGTTACAAACGCATGCGCTTACCTAATCTGCTGGAACATGAATCTATGCCTGAGGTCAAGCAACAAGCCAGCAGCTGGGTACCTCTCCTGGCCAAGAGATGCCACTCAGACACACAAGTTTTCCTCTGCTCTCTATTTACACCCGTCTGCCTGGACCAGCCCATCTATCCATGCCGTTCCTTATGTGAAGTTGTGCGTGATTCATGTGCGCCTGTCATGGAATCCTATGGCTTCCCCTGGCCTGATATGCTCAACTGCAACAAATTTCCCTTTGACAACGACCTCTGCATCACAGTGCAGTTTGGAAACAACCAAGTTACTCAGCCACCAGGTAACAGCATGGAGGGCAGGGGAGGTGGAGCGGGAAATTAATATAGCTATTTCTTATACCATTCCTATAGAACCCCACTTTACAATGCTCCCTGGACTTTGGTTCCTAGAAATGAATCTTATGCATGCTTCTGTCTATATTAGTGTTTTCTGGTTTCAGTGCTTCCAGATGGTTGGATTTCTATTATAAGTAGTCTTTGATTTATGAATTTTGATCACATGACCATGGGGATGCTGGGACAATTGTAAGTGCAAGGACTGGTTGTGACTTTTTTTCAGTACTGTTGTAACTTCTAATGGTTATTAAATGAATTGTTGTCATTCAAGGACTACCTGTACTAGAATTCTCAGCAGTCACCATGCTGGCTGGAACATTCTAGGTTTGAAGTCAATACACTTAGAAGTTGTCTTAGATTGGAAAACACTAGTCTGGACTCCTACCCTCTATCTTTTACAAGTTCTACATATTAGGCAATTTGTAGAGACATTTGCCACACAACATTGTACCCATATCAATGTTTTTCTTCTCTGTATTATAAGAGCAGGACATTACCTTCTGCTTCATTATCCTCCTACTTGGAGGACACTGGGGCTTTTGTTCTCTTTTACTGTCTATATATCCCAGTACCTTGTAAATAACGGGTGTGTTACTATTAGTGCAAAATACAGTCTCTGAGTAGCCTCGTGTAATTTGATCCGTCTAATGATTTCAGGATTGCTGTACACAGAGTTTCTTTTGCTCTGGAATATTACTTCCAAGCCCAATTACAAAAGCAGTAGCATTCATATAGGATGAAACATCCAACATAATGTGATTTTTTCTCTAGTATGCTTCTTTTAGGAGTGCTAGCTACTTCACATAATGAACTCTGAAGGAGCTCATCCTCTCAGGCATGCAATCAGGGAGAGGTGGATACAGAGATTTTAGAACCAAAATCAACAAATGTTTGCCCTCACATAGGCATGCTCATCTGCTATCTACAAGCAGTTGTTTGCAAATTCTTTGGCACAGCAGCCAGCTGGAGGCACTGTTTGATCAAAAGAGAACCCAGGCTAATTTCAGAGGTATTCCGATCATAGAGCAAGCTGGAAAAAGAACACAGAAACTCTTTTTTTCTACACCTGGGCTTGGTGAGCACCAAATCTGGACCTGGTATGAACCAGTCTACATCTGGGATCTGGGAAGCACCATTTTCAACAAAGAGGCTTCTGAATGTAATCAACAGTACTTATGGAGCTGAGAGCTGAAGAAGCTTCTTGGATGATAAGTGAAACGTCTTTAAAAAACAACAACCAGAAAGTCCAGTTCCCTCTTGAAAAAGCACCTTTGGGACAACCATGACCTGAATGATTGAGAATCTCTATAGATAGATATGGAGGCAAAGCATATTATTTTCACCCCAAACACCATAGCATTCAGAGCAATTTTTATGAGAATGTTTTCCTTGGACAAGAAGCAGATATAGCCAAGTTATTTCCATAACCCAGGCCTTAGAAGCCAAAGCCCAACAATCTCCAGCACATCGTGTTTCTCAACCTTGACTATTCTAGGAGTTGAAGTCCACATCTCTTCAAATTGCCAAGGCTGAGAAATACTGCCAGCACAGCTTTTAGCTCCAGGTCCTTTCATTTCAGAATTGCTCTGGTGTACAAGCTGTGTCTGATCCCTAAGACAGCCAGAATGATTCAGAGTGCTTCCATCAACGAACTTTTATTTTCCCTCTTTCGTTTTTTTAATAGCAAGAGAAAAAAAACCCAGCAGGAAAATAAAGGAATATTAAAATGGATGATTTTGAAACATCAGCACTAATCTGTCTCTCATACACATACACCAGTCCTATTCACTCAACTTGCTAAATTGAATCAAGACATTAGCATGATATGTAAATACCTAAACCTTGTCACTGGGTACGAAAGTATTTTTTGTCTAAGACAAACCTGAAGCAACTTCTTCCTGAGCTCACCTCACCCACTTATCCCAGTCCCCATCAGCTGTGTCCTCTAAACAAGATTGCAAAAATTATTTCTCTGGCTTGAATAGGAAGAGTCTCAAAATCATTGTCTGCAAAATTAAGTTTCCCTAGGTATACTGTCTGTCTTTTCATTTTCTGTCTCATATATCCAGAGATACCACAGCCATTCAGGAATGTTTGGTTAAGTTCCCCCACCCCAACTCGCTCTAATGACACTAATCCCAATCAGTCATATAGAATTTTAATAACCATCCACAAGAAGCAACTTCCCCCTTGCCTATTTTGTGGTGGCTGAAGGATGTCTCTATAAAAGACAATATTTGTAGCTCAGGGTTGAACTGTGGAGTCCTTGGTGGTCTCTGAGCTTGGTTGTTTTCTTGTAGACATTTCATTACACAATAAGGTAACAAAGTCAGTATTACTATGTTACCTAGTTGTGTGAAACATCTACAAGAAAACAATCAAGCTTGGAGCTCCAAGTATCACACTGGATGTGATTGATGGACCAATAGCAGATCTCACTTCCCCCCCCCCCCATGTACATTTTGCTCCCTCCCTCCCCATCTTAATTTACCATAATTTTAAGTACGGCACATGCGCTTCCAAAGCGGTAAGGAAGGTAAGTAGATTTCACCCCTGGCTCACATTCATTTTTTCTATCTTACAGTGTCAAAGATTTGCACCCAGTGCGAGATGGAACACAAAGCGGATGGCATCATGGAGCAGATGTGTTCCAGTGATTTTGGTAAATCATACACACAAAGCAGCAGTGGGGATCTGGGACAAGCAGCTGTTGGGAATACATCAAATATTTGTTATTCTTACTTCCCTTTCCCTGCTTGAACTCCACCTATTTTCAATCAGATCCTATAGTAGCTTCCAGGTTGTTTCTGGGACCAAATCAATGTAATTTGTTTTTTTTACTCACAGTAACCCTAAATTCTGACTCCTGGAAAAAACCTTTGTCTGAACCCATCTCATCTCTTAATATTAGGCTATTTTCTCGCATTTCTAAGCAGCCTTGTCACTTACCCCGTTTCCCCCAATATAAGACATCCCCTGATAATAAGCCCAATCGGTCTTTTGAGCGCATGGCAATAAGGCCAAGCACTTATTTCAGGCACTTATTTCAAAAAAAATATAAGAGAGGGACTTATTTTCGGGGAAACATGGTAGGTCTGCCTGATTTATATCTTCCAACACCCTTCAATATTCTCACTATTGAAAAACAAAGTTTTAATAACAGCCTGATCATAGAATTCATTTTTGAAGACAATCTCCAGGCACTAATAATAATATTCATCCCCTATAATTATTAGAATTTCGAGTAGTTTTCTTTTCTTTTGTTAATTTTGTGGTGCTCCATTTAAAAGGGGGTATCATTTATTTGCTGCCTTGAATAGTCCTTATAGAAAAGCCAAGGCATAATTCCCATAAATGCTATACCTGCATTCAATGTTGTTGTGCTCTATAAACTTTTTAACAATCCAAAAAAGACCCCTGAATTCAGTCTGTAAAATAAAATTGGATGATCTGTACCTTTTCCAGATACCCTCACTACTGAAACAATAATGGACTTCAGGAATAACCAATGTGACATATCTAAAATTCTGGTAGCTAGGCCTTGAGACTTTAGACATCTGTCATGTGCAAAAAAGTAGCCAGTAGGAAAATACGGCAAGGGATGAGTAAATAATTCATGCAGCTTCAACTTGTCCGCCATCTATCTTTGTTCTGCCAGCATTTTAAAGGTCAATTTTGAAACTTAAAATCAAAGGAACTATACTCATCAACTCCACAATTTGCATATTCTATCTACTTCTCTACTTCTCCCTTCACTGACTTCCCTCCTTAAGTTGTAATGTTTTCAGGCAATTTATGATTTATTCTCTCTTCCACAGTGGTGAAGATGCGCATCAAGGAGATCAAAAAGGAAAATGGGGAGAGACGATTAGTGGCCACTCAAAAGAAAAAAAAACTGCTCAAAGTGGGGCCACTGAAACGCAAGGATACCAAAAAGCTGGTACTGTATATGAAGAATGCAGGCACCTGTCCTTGCCCTCAGCTCGATGACCTCAGTGGCAGCTTTTTGGTTATGGGCCGAAAAGTGGGTGGGAGACTGCTAGTCTTGGCCATTTACCGCTGGGAGAAGAAGAACAAGGAAATGAAATTTGCAGTTAAGTTCATGTTCTCTTATCCATGTTCCTTGCACTATCCATTCTTTTATGGATCAGACCCCCACTGAAAGGGCCACACACAAATATCCTTTTTCTGTGGGCAGGCTGACATCAAGATAGAAGCTGTTAGAGCCCATTTTTTCGAGGATTCTGTTTTCCATAGGATAATTGGGTTTGATTAAAAATATTCTGAAGAATCCTGCACGTTGTTGATGCTCATATGACTTCAGAGATCTAACAGAAATTCTTCCTTATCCTTGATATACCATCAGCTGCCAAATAAAAGTCTTTGTGGCTTTGAATAATAACATCATCACACTCAGTGTATCCTCCTTTCATCTGAATTGCTCAGTGTTTTAATGGAAACATATAATTAAACTGGAACATTTGAAATAAATTTCTCCATTTTCATTTCATTCTAATAAAAAGTCTTAAAATACATAAAGGTTAAGCGCAGGAAATCCATGTTTAATGAACCACTAATTTATACATTCTTTTAAACCTCTCTAAAGCGATTAATTACATTATTTTTTTTAACAATAGTCCAGGAATCAGGTTCCAAGTATGGCTGATCACCGTATTCTCATGTGCTTGAAGAAATACATATTGCTCAAACTAGGTCTCTACTGGGCCTGACCAAATTTTGGGTTTTCTTATCTCCAACTCAAACAAATAGAATTTCAAGCAAAGATTGAGCCATTTTTTGAGATGGTGCTAAAAGGCAGTCAATAGTTTTGAGCAAAAGGGATTCTTTACCCATAATTTCACTTACATACATCCCTACCATTAGCAGCTCTACCTTGAAACATGTGGGCATATTTTAAGGCCAAGTTGCTGGATAAGTTTTGAAACTATTTCTAATATTGTTGTGGATGCTGGCAATGTGTCAGAGTATCAGTATTCCTGTGTTTGCCTTCAAGGAAGGATGCCAAACCAACCAGGCCTTCCAGGTGACTATCCACCATGCAGGATGCCAGACCACCAAGAGGATGGATGCCAGCCAGATGGCAAACAGGGTGAAGTTGCTTTGTCTGTATAGCGTTACCATGGCTGGGAGACAGGAGAACTGCCTAAAACAAAGAAAATGGAAAGGAATAATCCTGCTTGCAGACAGATACATTTTTCATAGGGACTTATTCCTAGCCAAAACTTTGAGAGAGAAAAAATGGATGAGAAGAAATATATTTTCTAAATGGGATAAAAGCTTTTTAAGACACTCTTAACAGTGTATCTCAACCTGGCAAGTCTAAGATATGTGGACTTTGAGTTGTGGGAATTTGCAAAATTTACATATTTTATTTTTAATCCCACCTTTATTATTTTGTAAATAACTGAAGGTGGCAAATATATGTAATATTCCTTCGTCCTATTTTCCCAAAACAATCCTATAAGGCAGGTTGGGCCAGAGTGATTGGCCCAAAGTCACATATCTAAGGTGGGATTAGAACTCACACTCTCCTGTTTTCTAGCATTGTGCCTTAACCACTAGAGCAAACAGTCTTACATGACACACACACTGGGGATATCAAGATTGCTTCTGCCATCATTGTTGCCGCAACTTTTTTAAATATTTGTCTACAACAGGTGAATTTTCATAGATAAAAAAATGCACATTTCTGAAGTTTTAGAACAAAAATGGGTGGCGGGGGGAGAGGAAAGGAAAAAACACTGATAGGTAGGTGATTTGCACCAGATAGAATTTGAAAAAGGAGCAGTTTGAAAGTTGTCTCTTAAGAATCAGTTATGTAGAAAAAAAACATTATATCGCACTGGCCCTGAATATTTTCTCATAGATTCTCTGAGTTTATATTTTAATTTGCTAGCCACCTATTTCTTTTCTTTTACTTTTCCCCCCCTAAAAGTATTTTTCTTTGGGGCTATATGATGACATTGCAAGCAACAGTATCAATAACATTGGTGGCTTAGTTTCAATTCTCTATCCTCCACTGTATTCCAGACCTTATGTTGTGCCAAAATCTGTGGGATTGCCACCAAAGATACAATATTTTGGAGTAATGAGAACTTTTAGTTCCTAAATCTCCAGGTTTAATTACTTCTAATGTAATCTGTACTTTTCCTTGCAAGAAGATTACCTATTTGCTAATTAAATAAAATGAAAATAGATCGTTAAAAACTGACAAAAGACATTTCTCCAATTAAGCTTCACAACTATTGCATTGTGTGCTCCTTACAGACATAGATCAAGTATTTTCCTCATAAAATCGTCTCAAACACACACACACAAATGCAGTTTTGAAAGTTGGAAGCATAAATGTGTCGCTGACACAAGGAAATTGACCAGTTCTGGGATTCCGTTTGTTCAACTTTCCCTATCAATTGCTACCTTTGTCTCACCCTTCTTCAAAACATCCTCTTAAATTACTTTCATGATAGAACTTTTGCCTATTCTTATAAACAAAACCTCTTCGTTCTCCTCTCAGAGTAATGCAACCAAAACTCATTTAAAAGGTTAGGGTTCTCCCTCTCCAAAGATAAGCTGTAGAAAAAACATTCTCCATGGGGGGTTTTTTCACACAACCACCACCGACATTATCCTGAAGAACAAGTTTAAAGTTAACCACCAGGAAACAGAACTTTCAGTCAGTGAAATCTGAGCACTCCCATAAATTGTATCTTTTGATTTATAGTTCCTCTACATCATTTTATATCTATTAAATCTGCCAATGTGAGACCCACCTATGCTCAAATACTTCCTGGGGGGAAAATAATTTGCAGTTACCTTATTTTCTTCTTAATTCAAGGGAGAAGAAAGACAGGCTTCATCAAGCTAATTTACTTTCCAAATGATCCTTTAAGTTTTTTACTTGAAAGCCATAAACAAAATGACACAATTTTTTAATGTAGAAAAGCTATTAAGCTGCACATTAAATGACCTGGGGCTGGCTGAGACCTCAGGGTCTCACTTTATAACACTCCTGACCAGACCCCTGCCCCATTCAGCACCCGGCATGACTAGTTTCTTTGCAAGTCTTCTGACTCTGTGGGGAGGCCAGCAGCAGCAGTGGCGGCACGGTTTTCTTATATTTCCAATAAAATGGCAATTAATAAATACAGTAATAAAAGCTTTACATTATCTTAGCAAGAGGATTTGGCAACAACTATCAGCATAAATTGATCTATCCCAGTGCAATTATGTATGTGCAGTTTGGGGGAGGGGAGCAGGAATTCCTCATTTGGTCAGTTTTTATAAAATCATATTGCACCAGTCATAAGGGAAATTATTAGAAACATTGTATGAGTGGTGTACAAAATCTGAAGTAATATATTATTACTGCTGAATTGTTACTTACGTAGGCCTCCTTTCCCCAGCAGCTGACTAGTTTTTAAATGCTTATAGGTGGATGGGATGAACAGATCTACCGTATTTTTCAGAGTATAAGACACACCTTTTTCCCTCTGCCTCCCAGCAGTTTATTTCCTTGCAGCAAGCAGCAAGAAGAAACAGCTTGTTTCAGCTTCAGCACAGCCTAATTAGCACAAGTTGATTGGATCGCCCTCCTGACTCTCAGCTGTTTTGCTCTCAGCTGTTTTGCACAGGCCTCTGCTGCTTGCTGCAAGGAGGTAAATTGCAGATTTTTTTTTCTTGTGCTAATCAAGCTATGCTGAAAACAAAAATTAAAGTAAAACAGGCTATTTGCTGTTTGCTGCAATGAGGCAAAATTGCTGGGAGGCAGAGGCAGATTTCTTTTTCTTGTTTTCCTCACCAAAAAAGGTAGGTGCATCTTATAGTCCAGAGTGTCTTATACTCCGAAAAATACGGTATTTACCTCTTCTATGAATTAACAACTTTGAAGCCTAATTGAAGCTGTTGTTGGTGAGAGTATTATACAGTATGTGTTTTACAGACATAGAGTGGCTGTGGATCAGACATGACTGAATGGCTGCTGCTGATGTTTTACAGACACCAAAGTCTCCATTGTTTTTGACATTTTAAAAAACAGCAGGAAGTAAACAAGAAGTTTTATCTTTTTTCTAATTTATAAGCCATGTTTCTCATGGGACCTCCCATCTTTCCACAGAGACTCCTTTCATAGAAGCTAGTAGGTTCCTGGTTTCAGCAAACGTTACATATTAAAAAATAATGCATTACAACCATTGGGAAGCTGGCATAAAGAAAAATGCCAACCTTCAGCATCATCTTTATGATACTGTACTTCAAAACTTCACCTGGAAATAGCCACCTAACCAGAAAAAGGACAACGCTTAGAAGTAGCAGTAAACTAGGAGTGCTTGGAGAAACAGGGGTGGTAGTTGGTGGTGGTAGTATTCTAATAGTCTGGATTCTGGAGCAAAGAATATTGCCATTCTGTCAGTAGAAAATCCTTTCTCTGCCCCAACAGTCATTTTGTGAGCATCCACAATACGTTTTCAAATGAAACAAGCAACTCAAAAATGTTGTGGGTGCCTGACATACTGTGAAGATTTATAAAATGTCACTTCACGTCTTAAAGTAAGACTCCATCTAGTCCTGCAATATATTTTTAGCACTGGAAAACCAAATGCCTTTGATGACATGTACAACTGTCTACAGTCAGAAATGGGAAGATTTAGTTCATCTATTAAGTCAAAAGCATAGTGTTCTGAATCTATTTTCAGCCAGGCTTTGTATTTATATTTCTAATGTCCCCAAAGCAAAAGGGATTCTCAGTTACATTCCCATCAGGCATACCCAATACTTCACCATGGTTGAGTCTCAAAGGGACTCTCTGAGATACTGTCAGCTCCACACAAAAAAACATTTCCTTTTGGCATTTAGGATTACATATATTATCCTCCATCTCATATCCCACATGTGCCAGCACATTATAGACACAATATGTTTGTTTTGCAGAAACCCACCGTATCCTGTATTGTCCCAAAGAACTGCTCCATTCTCTTATTCCCTACTATGCATCCTATGTTCCACTGTTCTATCTGCCTAATGATGCTCTTCTTCCAGAAATATTTATCCATAGCAGGGACCCTCTAGTCCTCACAGCAATAAAAATTACCTCAGACTCTGAAAATGTTGCCTTCACACCCAAGGATATTGTTTATTGGTAGGATATATATTACTCTGCAATAATCCAATAATGTCCCACTTCTGCAGAAGTGGTCTACCTCCTAAGGAAGCTCCCTGACTTTCAGCTAGGCTTTGCTATTAGCAAAAACCCCAGTTAACTACAGCAATCTCTGCCTTCTAACAATGCAGGGATGAAAAGCACACATTTTCCAGATCCTAGTCTGACCATGATAAAAGAGGCTTTAGAGGAAAACTAACAAAATAAAGTCAATGGCATGGAAGTGGAAAAGGGAGAGAAACACTATCCTCACCTGAAATAGGCAGAAAAAGTAGATCCAGCTACCTCACCAGTTGGACAACCACAGTTGATCCTCTTGGCCCTGCAAAGCCTGCTCTCAGAGCCAACTATAACTATCATCTGAACAAAGACCCAGCCTTCATTTCAGAACACACAAACACACAGAAAGAGAGGGGGTGGCACCTCAACAATAGTAAAACACTTTGAGAGGTTTGAGGAGTCCAAGTGCCAAGAGTGACCTTTCAAAAATGAGGACAGCCAACCTCCTGCCAGCCAAACTGCAGGGGAGTGGGAGGGAAATGGGGCCACAGACTAGAAATGAAATAATATTTGCTCTTGGAATTGGGAGAAGGGAAGGAAGCCTACAGTAGTTTAGTGCATGAAGAATCCTCCATACAACCAGGATTGCTGGAATCTCCTCAGTTGCTTTCAAGAAAGAGAGCAGGAGCACATAGAGCAGTCAGCAGATTAGATGTGCTAGCCCTCCTTTTTTTACAAGTAGAGGGAGGAAGAAAAGAAGCAGTGCTGTTGCTTGTCTCCCTTCAAGTAGCAGCTAGTGTAGTGTAAGATCCCCAGCAGATTCATCTGAAGATTGGATTCCATACGGGCTCCTCACTTGGTGAGTGCTTGGTTACACTGCCCACATACAAAGACAGTCTCCCGCTGGGCATCTGGGGCTGCAATTAGAAACACCAATCAGAATTTCAGGACTAACCAAAGCTTATGCAGTTTCCCATTCACTACAGGTAGTCCTCGACTTACAACAATTCATTTAGTGATCGTTCAAAGTTACAATGGCACGGGAAAAAAATGACTTATGACCGTTGTTCAGCAGCATCCCTATGGTCACACAATCAAAATTCAGATGCTTGTCAATTGACTCATACTTATAACAGCTGCAGTGTCCTGGTGTCATGTAATTATCTTTTGCGAACCTCTGACAAGTAAAGTCGATGGGGAAACCAGAATCACCTAACAACTCCAGTGATTCACTTAACAACTGTGGCAAGAAAGGTTGCAAAATGGGGCAAAATTCACTTAACAACTGTCTTGCTTAGCAACAGAAAATTTAGGCTCCATTGTGGTCTTAAGTCGAGGACTACCAGTACTCCTTTCCAGGCATGTCACATCTTCAGAACGTCTATTATCTCCCATTATAACAGGTCACAATTTCCCCTGACCTCCAATGGGAAAGGAAAATACCCACCCACAGGATTTTTACCTAAACGATTCTTCTCTCTGTCCCATCTCATTTTTTGTTATTCACTTACCTGTAGCCCCCATGTAGCTCTTGGGAATTTTGAAAGAACAGCACCTGGAGCAAAAACTGTTCCCACAGTTACTGCAGCTTCGCTAGAGAAGGAAAAGATGCAAGGAGATGAGTGAGTGAGCAGGCTGCAGAGTTCAGTCTGAGATCCACAAGAAGATGATGAAGCAGGGAAAGAAGAAAATGGAACAGGCCAGGCGGGGAGTTGGTGGGCTGGAGAAAAGACTCACCCTCTTCTTTAAGACAGAGAAAGTGGCAGAACAACTTGCACAGTTTCCTGCAACAGAGCAGAAGGATACAAGTAACTATCACACGTAATCACGGTTTTTCTTCTTTTAGTAAGCAAAACCAAAATCCTGGCCTTCCCTTCTTTTTCCAGCCACTGAGTAAAGTCTTTGTTCATCTACAGTTCCATCCTGCCATTGATGGCTGGATTCATACATAACTCAGAAAAATCAAGTCCAGTTCACATTCAACCAGACTAGTTTGGAGTCAGTTTGTACCAAGAAATTAAGAATGAGAATCCCATGCAAGAATCTGAATATGATAAAATTTGGATTCAGCAAAAACAAAACACTGAACAAATATGCTCCTTCTTTGGGGAGAAACCAATTCTAAAACCTGAAATCTTGAATGAGGTGCAGAAATGTAAAAATTCTATATACACATGGAAATTAGCACTGGGTGAAATACCCCCCACCCCCCTCATGCCTTAAAACTGTCAGGAGGAACCAAAGATGTAGTGGACATCAGCTCTTAAAGGAAGACTGGGAGAAAAATGTCTCACCTTACTGAGTGATTCTGGTCAAATTGTTTTCTCAGAACATGATTAAGTATAAATGCATTAAATATAATTAATTATCATTAATTTTAATTTAATTAAAAATCAAATTATGTTTGATTTTAAAAATCAATTTTATGCTCTGATTCCCTTCGTTATCTTACATCCACACATTTTTGGACCCAGCCCCCAGCCTCTTTTTGTACCCTAAGTTTCTAATACAGTGTTGGTGAAATTTAGTGGTACAACTTTTTTTTAAAGAAATAACTAGTAAAGCAGGTGAACTCAGAAGAGATTAAGTTGGATGCAGTAGAAATTGATAAATTAAAGAGAGTTAAAGTAGCTTTTTTGTTTTAAAACATAACCAGACACATACTTTAAAGCAGGTAAAAGCTAAACATATTTTCTTGTGGCCGTTGGGAACCAATAAAACCAGGAAGAGGCAATAAAAGGTTGCCCACCTCTATACCAAACAACACTGAAGATGGTTTTTTTTTTGACCCTGATATTTTTGTATACATAGTTGTGGTCAGGATGGTATTTTTCTGTCATGACCCTGACAGCATTACTCAGTGCTAATTTCCTCTGCAATAGTTTTTGGATCAAGCCTCCTCTTCTGCCAATACTCTTGAATAATCCTGCTTCATTCCCAACAATAACCCTCTACCACTTCCCCTTTCAGTCTGGTACCAAGGTTGTTGGTTGGATAGCGTTTGCGCAGTCGTTCTGTCAACCGTGACACCCTGCTACGAATCACTTCATTCTTGCTCATAAAGGGACTGTCAGGAAGGCCAAGGTCAAACTCTCCTGAACCCTGAGAGATGTCATCTTCCTCCTAGGCAGAAAGAGAGGTTATGAGGAATGCGGTATACATATTGTGTGGGAAAAACTCTAAGGCATAAAGATAAGGACATCCTGGAAAGTACAATCCAGAAGAACAGTTCCAAACACTAGGAAAAGTTGGGCCAAGCCTGGAGAAGGGACGGGATGGCAGAAAAACTTTAAAGGTAATCCTCAAATGAATGATGGCAAATATATGTGTCCCAGGGTAATATTGCAAGATCTAATCTGGGTCGGTCACTGGGACCAGAGGTTTAGTCTTCTGAGCTTTTGGACTCATGCTGGAGCCCATTCTCAGGGAACTTCTCTCTCACCAGAACTTTCTCACACATCTTGTGAAAGAGAAGGACTCTGAGGATGGGATTCAAAACAAGTCCGAAAGCTCAGAAGACTAAACTTCTGGTCCTGGTAACCAACTCAGATTGGATCCTGTAATCCTTCAACTTGGAAGAATAGATAAGGAGATGGGATATGATCCAGACAAAAAGTATAGGATAGACTGATTCTTAAGATGTTAGGATTCACAAACAACAAAACAAAAAGGGAATTCAAACTCAGGACAGAGCAGCCCAGGTCTTGCACTCACCATTACAAGCAGCTGAGTCTCCTGTTCTTGCAGCAAAGACAAAAGACAAGAGAAGATGGCCAAAAGACAGAAAACAGTACAGCCCAATCCCAGTATCATGTCTTTAAATGTATTCCTTTCTATTTATAGGACAGTATATTATTTAAAGGTCCCTTTTATTTCTTGCATTTTTTATTTACATCATAGGTAAAGAACTTGACCTAACTTGAACGTCTCACTAACCTTAGAACAAAAATGGTGAATTTGTTTATTTTAGCACTTTTTATAGCCATTCATTTATCTACCTCAATTTTGAGCAACTAATGAGAAATTAAAACCAAAGCAACAAAGAATCCCAAATTAATTTGAAAAAGAAATTTCAACAACAATCAATTAATATGTGCCAAGGGTTCAAATGGATAATGCCATCTTAATCAATGAGAAGCATCAACAAACCAACCAATAAGTCTCACCTAATATCCTGGTCCAAATGCCACATTTAATCCACTGGCTTATCAATATTTTCTTATTCCAGTCTTCCCCAACTTGGTATTCCCCAGAGACACTGGACTATAATATCCACAATTTACATACAGCACAGCCAAGAACTTGGAGTTAAAGTCCAACATCACTGGAGAGCATTGGGCAGGGATAAACTGATTTATTTGTCTCAGGACAGAGCAATCTAGATTCTCAAACTACAGACCTCAATTGCATCCTTAAATTCATCATCAGGTTCTGCTTCCTCTGCTTCCTCCACACTGCCAGGAGTTAGGTCCTATAAAAAAAAGTTTGAAGTTATTGTTAAAGGAGCAGGAGTTCAGGAATAAACCTAGAAAATTAGTAAAGTAATAGGACTAAGGTGAAAAAGTATAGTAGAACAGAGAAATTAACAATTCATTGTCTTTAGATGTAAACCAGTATTGCTTCTGCCCAATAACCAGCTGGGACTTAAAAAATCCAGAAAGGAGAAGGAAAGAAAAAGATGGCAACTCTCCCAGAATAATAATCCTACAGCAGGCTGTCAAACTGTCAAACTCCGTGGGCCGGATGCGTCATGCGCAGGCCCCACTCACCCTGGCTCCACAAAGGCAAAAAAGTTGTGATACATTGTTATATGTCACATGATGTGATCACGTTTGACACCAGTGTCCTACAGGCAATCCTTAGGTCACCAGATTTTTATGTCAGGATAGATAAAATCTTACGAAGGAGATTTTAGAATGTACAGATTTAATTATTTCTCTGCTTTGCTTCTTCCACCAAGTCTTACCTCAGTCCCAGTCAGGGTAGGTGTCCAATCTGACAAGACAGTAGCTTCCACTTCTCCAAGATCCAGCTCTTCAGGCTCTGGAGCCACAGGGATGGATTTGAAACCCAAGCGCTGCTCTACAGCTGACTTTAGGTCCAGCATCACTGGAAAGAGAAAAAGAAATGGCTAAACATCCTCCAGAAGCTCAAGAGAACTTCTCAACAGACCAGTTCAACAGACCAGTTCTGACATTGGCAGAGCAGGTCATTCGTTCCCATCACCAGTCCAAATACAAAGAAATCAAGTCAGAAGAGCAACCACTGTCTGAGTTAATCACAAAAGATGAACTCACATGCTACACTAGGCCAGGAAAGGGATCACTGAGCCCAATGACTGTGTTATGTAAAAATATTATTTTTGTTATATGTAACCCAAGTTACTATGATTTATTGAAGAAACCATAGATAAAACAAAGCAATATGAAAGTGATGTGTGAATCCATCTATGTTTAGAATGAAGTACCACCATGGGTCCTTACTGACCATTACACTGCCTGCCACCACATAGAAAAAAAAATAAACCAGAAAAGCCAAATATGGTTATGAATGCATTTTCCAGAATGCACTTCCAGCATAGAACCTGAACACTGTAATGCCATTCAGTCAAGGTTTATTTTCCTCCACACTAATTTCCTGCTATCTACTAATAAGAGGTCTAAATTAATTTCTTCCAGATTTTTGGTGCACAATTCACCTCAGGAAATTGGCCTAAGAACTCTGCTTGCTTTGTAAAGTGAAGAAACAAATATTTCTGGAGGGAAGGGTTTCCTAAATTTTATATGGGACAAAGTACGCAACAGGGCTTTCAGTCGATTACACACCAAAAATGGATCTCTGCAGTATATTTTCTCCTGAAAATCTACTCTATCAAGTTATAGAAGAAAATGCAATTGGAATAATGAGACAGCATCACTTTCTCAATACAACCCCCACCACAGGGCTTTCTTTCTGAAGATGGATATCCTCTTAGTAGCCTCAACACTGAAATGGTACATAAGTCACACACCGCTGAAACTTGGGGAAATCGATCACAAGTCTCAATTTTCAACTGTGTGAAGGATATAATTATCGCCCACTTCCCAAACAAATGTCAAAAAAAAACACCCCAGGCTCTAAATCTGAGCACATTATTGTAGCAATCTACGATTCTGATAAATGAAAAAAAAAAAGCAGTAAGAGAACAGCAATGGTGAGTTTCAATGAAATAACTAAGTTCTGAAGAGGTTTTCCTCCATAAAATTAACCATTTCATGGGTGTATTAAATATCTGCAGATCATTGCACTCCCATTTTTATTAAGACTCAAATGCTCAGTTATCCTACTTCTTGTTCTCTACCAGCGTGTTCCACAAGAAACTGCAAACTGCGCTTCTTCGAATAGGTGGTCTTGCAATGACAAGGCTTCCAGCATTATCAGAGTTACAGTGCAGGAAATGGCATTGCCACCTGGCTGATATGAGCACCAAAGGATGTAATATGGGACTGAGGAAGCAAAAAAAAGGAAAACGACTCTTGATCTCTCCACCCATTCCCTGACCTAAAATGTTTTATAGTCCCACTTACATTAAGAGTCAGCCACAGAATATGATAAAATTGATTCGTTGCCTCGCACAGCTATCTAGCAAAAAAGGCTTCCACCTTGAAAATCATTTTCAGCAAGCTTCTCCAATTTTCTCTACCAAAGTCCCAATGCAATAGAGAAGTTCACGGGTGAAATGATTTGTTTACATTTTAATGATACAATCATTTACAGATAACCCATTTCCCAAAGGACTCGGTGCTATGTAATGAAATCACAATTTAAAAAATCCTCAACAATCTGACTAGAGAAGCCTAGGACCCAAAGGCTACACATAATAAAAATGTTTTTAAGATCTTCCTAAAATCCAGGAGGTTGGCTTTTAGGAAATAGCTTTGAGGGACTGGAGAAAGAACCACCATCAAGGCAACAATCAAATAATATTGTGAGTCCAGAGCCAAAAAAGTAACATGAGTAAACGTCTCAGATAACTCCTCCCCCACCAGTTCTCACAAAGAAAAAGGGAAAGGGGAGGGGGGAAAAGAGCAAATCCCGACTTGCAAAATTCTGTTGCTATAGCTTTATAATAAAGTAGCATTGACCTACATGATACTGGTCACCTAATTTGGTCTACCATGAAGGGCTGACAGGGCCATTTCTTAGGGGGCATAATATTCTTAAAGGCGTGGGATGAGAATTCTTAGTATCCTTCTCTTAAAAGAATCTGGGGTCTAAACCATGTGGGGTTTCAAAGGTCGCAACCACTATTTTCAACTGGACATGGACACCAACTGGCAGCCAGTCCATGATCCAATACAGGTGCTATGCTGTTAAATCAACTGTGTCCAGTTAACTGACAAATCACTGCACTTTGGTCTAGATCAGTGTTTCTCAACCTTGGTAGCTTGAAGATGGATGGACTTCAACTCCCAGAATCTCCCAGCCAGCACTGGTCTAGATGAAGCTTGCAAGTCAAAGGCTGCCTTATAGAGAGTGTGTTATAATCTCGGATAACTTACCTTGATAAAATGCCACATTGCCCAAGAAAAGGGCACTATTAAGAAGGACAAAGATCCAGCAGAGGGGCAGCAGGTAAAGGGCACAAACTGAACCCATCAGCATCCCATAAAACCTAGGGAGTAGAGGAGAAAAATGGAGAAGAAGACACATAACATACCTGAACATCAGGATGACACCTAGATACCAGTGACTGAGAAGTGGGAGTGTGGGTTTAGGAGGCAAGTTAAAAGCTCCCTAACTCAAATACAACTTCCCAGGGAAAATGAAAACATTGGCTCCACTGTGTGGTGTCAAATTGGGCCACTTCCTCCTTTACAAATACTTGTCTTTGTATTGTTTTCATCTGTTTTCCCTGATCTTGCTGCATCCAGGGGCTATACTAGCTCCACAGTCCTAACTTTCCCTCTCCTTTGAATTAGCACACTAATAACACTTTTTAAACTCTAATTTCTTTTAACAATATTGTTCAAGGGTAAAATGCTGATGCATTTTTTTTACTCACTTTCCCCCCTCTTATGTTATTTTTTCTCACTCTTGATTTCAGAAGTTTTGGTAAAATACATATATTTACATATATTTCATGTTTAATGAAATAAACCTAGGCAAAGGAAATTTGTATGTGGGTGAGTTGAGTGTAATGGCCAGATTTTTAACTACGGCTATAAAAACGAGGTTAGACATATTTTTGTGTATGTTTTAATTTTTTAATTGTGTATTATCTTACAACCAGAATCGGATCCAGGATTTTGGTCATAAACCATTAAATAGAGGCAACCACATGAACAAATCTGATTTTACAACCATTTTTATGATAGTTGTTAAGCAAATCACATGGTCGTTAAACAAAACACACTTGTAAGTTCAAATCCATTCCCTCCAATAGATATTTTTCGCAGGAAATTAATAGAAGATGGTGGGAACTGGCAAAAAAACATTATAAATCACAGCCATGTGACCACAGGTTCTGCAGTTGTAAATGTAAACCAGTTGCCAAGCACATGAAATACGGTCATATGACCGGGGGGCGGGGGGAGCAATGGGACATTTTATGATGACTGGAAGTACTTTATGAATTATAAAGCACACTTTGTGAGGCTCCAAATGGTCACTCCAAATGGTCATTAAATAATCAATCATAAGTCAATGTAAGTCAATTACCTTAAGTAATATTTATTAAATATTTTATTTATTAAATTGTTTTATATAATCCTGAATTTAAATCATATTTGTAACTTGCTTTTGAGCCTTTTTGCGTAAATGAACTTGATTTTTAAATTATCATCATCAACTGTCAATATAGGGAGTTGCTAGTTAATTAGACAGCTGTAATGCTTTTTAAAGTCTGACTACATTTATTTGTGTGTACAAAAAACATTAAAAAAAACCTAGTTTCTGAGATGGAAGGGAATAGTTGAAGTTATATATTTGAGAACAATTTGAATGCCAAAGTGCGCCAAACAAACTAGGAAAAGATCCTGGGAGGTGAGCAGAGCTCCAGAAAAGCGAAAGTAATTTTCTGGAAGTAAATTATGTTCATGAAACACTGCCTCTTTGTCTTTACAGTCCCGGCCCATTACTTCATAATTACACCTAACGGCCTTGCTGACCTCAGCAGGCAAACGATGTGTTGTATCCAATGAAATCTTCAATCCAATTATATCCAGTCATATGCATATTCTAATTTGCTGAGTCTATATCCAACTTCTAAGAAAGGCAAGACCAGCAGAGATGTATCAATTTTCATGGAGAGCACCCAACCTTTTCTTGCCCAATGCTTCAGTCGCTAAACCACAATTTGGTGAACTGCAAGATGATGTATTTGGACTGCCGAAAAAAAGACTCAAGGAAAAACAACTTAAAACAACTTATCTCAGGGAAGAGGCAAAAGCAAACAAATGTACAGCTTGTTCTGAGCTGAAAGGGTTGCCCACCATTGTTCTAAGCCAACACTTACTGGGACGAGACAGTAGAGTTCTCCCAGAAGAAGACACGGTAAGCTGCTTCACAGCCACCACAGAGCCTGTTCAGGAACGCTTCTAATCGGATCAGGCTGAAAAAAAAGGACAACAATTTTAAATATAACTGTGCTGTCTAGCTCACAGCCAAATAGTGACTGCAGTCACTGAAGTCAGTGACTGCAACATAGAGACTTCAACAACCTAACCTCACAGATAAAGCTTTCCCGGCCCTTTATTTATTCCAGGGTAATCATAGAAAGCAGCAACACTCAGAAAGCAGACCCCTTGTCTACACATAAAAGAAGCTAGGATTAATGTTGCCACCACTATTTAAATTTAGTCAGGTCTAATAAGTTTTTTTTTTTTTTTAAAGCACAAGTCCAAAGCATTCCAGGAAAAAATTAATACTTTTGTAACTCAAACCAAGATGGGATAAGTTAATACGTACTTTTGCCACATGTCCATTTAGCATGCCTAGATATCATATTTCTCCTACTTTTTGCACATGCTTCAATGCCAGATGCTGTGAAACAAGGCCTGTATTGTAACAGGATAGAAAAATGTGCTGTCACAAGACTTTATCTTGGGACCTGCTGGATGGGGATGAATATATTGCACATGCCAGCAAAAAACGGATGCAGAAAGTTGCAGATTATTTATGTGTTGAGAACTTTTGTCCAAATTTTTAACACTGGATTAGTAATTGGGTGAGTAAAATATCAATTACGACATGCTAAGCTCACCCATCGTGAGTTGGGGGAGACCTGCAGGAGCTTCTTATGCCAGCTAGCCCTAGATTGGCAGGCAGAGATGGAGGCAAAAAGCAACTATATCAGTTTCCCAGACTAGATGGGAGTCAGCATGATCCATTACAACATGTGATGTATTCCAGCCCGGATTGCTGAATCCCTGCTGAACCATGAAACATTATTGGGCAATCCTGAACAAGCATCTGCCGTAAGCAGAAATTCCTTAGAGGTAACAATGGCAAGCAGATTTGCAGAACCTCTTTGAAGCTAACAATTCCATTCTACATATGCCTACCCAAACGTAAATCATTCAGACACTTGTAAATAAGTGTATGTGGTATTTTAGCATGATTACAACATGCACTTAAAAGTCACTCTATTCAAAGAAAGACACAAAATGATCAGTTTTATCATTATAGAAGGTAAAAGGGCAGTTGGTATTTAGAGAAGAAATGTGCATAAATAAAATATTCCATGCAAAGTACTTAAAGATGCATTTTTATTGATTTCACAGCACAAATTATATATTTGGCAAGATGATAATGCTGACACCTGGCCAAATTAGTTCCTTATCTAAGAAATGTCCTGACCAACTGCACCAGCAAAAGCATGTATCCTTGGTAACCTCTACTATTCATCATGGCTACAAATTACTGCTCTCCTATCCTAATTGTGAATTTCTCCCCAATCATTGTGGGAACGCAACATTGGGCATGATTTTATTCTGATCCAGCACATGTCTTATACTATATACTGAGGGGGGTGGGGGAGTGAAAATAAGGATCATTAAAAGATAGTATGAAGTAGAAAGTAAAAATAGTAAAGTAGAAAGGCAAGATAAAAGCTAAACTCTAATGCAACTATACAATCATATGAAAGTCAATTGATGTGCTAAATCTATAGTAATTGCTGTATAGAGTTGTAAACATATCAAAAAGTTTATTAAAATCAATGATTTTAAAACGTGTCTTTTTCTTTAGTAACTGAAATCAATCCACTATTATAGCCCATCATTGCGTACTTTTGTGAAGTGGACAATGAAATCATTTATATTACCAATAACTCTCCATCCAAGACAGAGTTACAAAGTGATGATATATGATATCCCCAGTGGGTGAAATGATGTAATGCTTCTTACAAACAGCTAATCTATGGGAGGAATCCTTAGAGCGGCAGTGCAAGTAAACATGTAATGATCGTCCAATGTTTCTTAAGAGAGAAATTCTTCACACCTGCATCATTATTGGGTTATATTCAGTATTGCACAAGTCTTGTTTACATCATATCACAAACAGTAAAGTGTGGGACCTACAGCAAGTTATGTGGCATTTGTGATGTCATATTAGTTTTCTTCAAACACAAGCAGTCCCTTCTCAAACTCTTGGAAGACTGGAACAGCATGTAAACCAGTCAGCCAATCAGCCAGTAACCTCTCAAATTTGATCCAAATGCAACTGTTGGCCTCTAAATTATGCCACTAAAAGAGTGAATTTATTGGAATAAGGGATAGATCGGAGGGTGGAACACCAATGTGTCTTCTCCACCCTGCCTGTAATAAATACGAACATACACATATAGACCAGTTTATAATGTGGTTAATTTTTCCTTGAGTGAGAAGGCGGTTTCTCGACCTCTTCAGGAAGTGCTGGTTCACCCTCTCCTCAAAAAACTGGATCCCACTATAGTGGACGGTGTTTGTTAAATATCTAACCTCCCCTTTTGGGGAAAAGTGGCAGAGAAGTCAGTCACTTTAGAGGAGCCTGGATGAAGTGGATTATCCAGATCCCTTTCAGTCAGGATGCAGACCTGAACATGGGATGGAGATGGCATTGGTCGCACTTTTAGATAATCTCTGGTGAAAGCAGAATGGGGGTTGTGTGTCTGTCCTTGCTGTACTTGACCCCTCAGTGGCTTTCAATATATGATATCCTTCTAGATACCCTCCAGGGATTGTGAATGGGCAACACTGTATTTTGGTGGTTCTCCTCCTTTCTTCAGGGTTGCTTCCAGTCATGTTGATTGGAAGTGAATGATCTTAAACCTCTTCCTCATGTGATGCTGTGCGTTTCAGTGCCCTATTTAACTTCTACATGAAGCCGTTGAGTGAGATCTTCTGTCACCAAATAGTGAAGCATCATCAATATGTTGATGATGCCCAATTATACATCTCTATCCATGATGAATTAAGTGATGTTGTTGGTGCCTTATCCCAGTTCCTGGGGGCTGTGGGGGCCTGGGTGGGGAAAAACAAGCTCTGACTAAACCCTGGCAAGACTGAGTGGCTTTGGGGCCTTCCGATTCTAGGATTTTGCCACATTTGGCACTAGATGAGGTTGCACTGCCACAAACAGACCCAATGCACAACTTCCTAGATTCGCAACTACTCAAAAAACATTTTAAAACTTTAAAAGTTACTATACTGGACTCAGCCTATAGCATTTCCTAATAAGATTTTTTTTTCTGCCTTTCTTCCAGGAGCTCAAGCTAGTACAAAACATTCCCCTCTCCAGCCTTATTAGCTCAACAAGCAACTTATATCAAGCAACGGCCCTTCAATTCCATGCTCAAACAATGCCCAATCCCGTCTCTCCCAAGCAGACTTACAAGCCCTTAACTTCAGCCACAGCCTCATTTCGAGAAAGTTGAACTTTTCTCACATCTTCTCGCCGCACACTGTGATACCTACGGCGTGCCAGCTGCTCTTCAGTAAGACGGATGCGGCATGTTTCCTGTAGATAGCCGAGCATGGCAGGCACTGAGATTAGCAGGGCACACAGCCCATACCAAGCAGCTACAATGCAAGATGGAATAGATGCAGAGTTTATTAAGCCACCCACAGCTTATCTAATCAGCAGTCATTTTACTGCCCCCCAACATACTGCCTCATCATAGGAAGTTTCAATACCAGCTGTCAGTGCAATTTTCCCACCATACATGATGACAAGCTCCTGCCAGCCTTCCTAAATGTTTCCAAAATCATATTCTACACTCCTCCCATTAACTCAATCCATCTCATGATTTCTGGGAAAACAGGTCCCAGAATTGCCCAACATATCCATCCAATACTTCTTACCTTCACTCAGAGTAAGCAGCAGAAAGTTGAGGCCCAAACAAGTAAGGAGAGAGCAGAAGGGCATCTGCCAGCTGTGGAGTAGAAGCAATCAAAAATTTACAATCTGAAAAGGATGCTATTTATTAGTTATTAATTAGGAAGAGCACTGAGAAAAAGTGAATAAAAAAGGCTGCATAAAGAATTAGAAAGAATCTAGTATCATATATTTTTTCCTGCAATTTGAACCAATCCAAAAAAAATTGTTAAAGTATGTGAAACCTACATAACACCTTATGTTAAAAATCCTTTCTGTTTCCAACATCAATAGGGCAGGAGTTGATTACCAGCAACTGTTTCATCATAGTTTAAAAGCAATGTGAAAAGGACCCTAAGAGCTAAGAAAAGGAGGTATAGGAGCTACATGCAATCTCAGAATCACAGCAATTATGATCCTTACAACTTGTATTTGCATAGAAGATTGGTATGGGAAAGAATGCTAAGTTAGATAAGCCTTTTTATGGTCTAACAAAGCTTCTTTCTATGGTCTTAAAATGAAATGAACTAACACCAGAACAATAAGACAAAGGAAAGGTAATGATCATAAGGTATTGTACATCCTCTGATTTAAACATTTAGGCCAGAAAGGCTTCCCTTTTTCTCACTAGAAAAAGCAAATCTTACAAAAAGAATTTATTCCTCTATTCTCAAGAATGACAACAGGCATAGGTTTTGCTGAACTATGATCTATGAACTATGATAGATCTATGATAGTTCTACGAACTATGAAAAAGTAGCTATATAGAAAAGCACCAACCTGAGGAGGAACCACACTCCTTCAGCAACATCCTGCAGTGGTTCCAGGTACAGCTCTAGTTGCTTATAGGATACCACCAGATTAAAGAGGTCCAAGGAAGGAGGCTTAGGGTGAGAGGGCGAAACTTGCTGGGCATCAGATGCTGTGGCGCTGTCTAATCCATTCCCTGTGGACACTCCACCATCACGTTCTGATACCTGCATACTGTAAATATGCTTTTGTGATTTAACTTAATTTTTTATTTATTTCTCTGAAGGGAAAATTAAGGTGAACAAAGATAAACATTTCTGAAATAACGCTGTTTTGAAACATAAAATTATCTATTAAAACCTAAAATTCAAAGCCTGTTAAATAGTGGAAATTGTAAACACAAAAATTAATAAGTAAACAACAAAATAAACTAGCAACACATTTAATTTCTGTTCCATTGAAGTGAAACATAAATTACCATGGGCTTCATAATTCTAAGGCTATAGAAAATTATATTTCCCATTCAGACAATAATGAACAAATAGAGATTGCATGAAGAAGTTGTATAAAAACCAGTGGAAAGTGCATTGCAAACAAAATAAATGCATAAAATTGTTATAGGGGCTTGAGTTGTGCAGTAGACTAAGGCACTGATTAACATTCAGCTGCCTGCAATTACTGCAAGTTCTAATCCCACCAGGCTCAAGGTTGACTCAGCCTTCCATCCTTTCTAAGGTAGGTGAAATGAAGACCCAGATTGTGGGGGCAATAAGCTGACTTTGTATAAATATACAAAAGTATGAAGGCTATTGCTTAACGCATTGTAAGCCGCCTTGAGTCACGGGAGAAGGGCGGCATATAAATCAAATTTAAAAAAAAAAAATATTTACATTCTTTAATTTACCTCAATTATCATTGTTTCCTTATGAACAAAATCTCTCTTCATAAATATTGATTACACAGAGGGGAAAGCTAGAAAGAAAATGACCCAGTATATCATTATTTAACCAATATGCTGACAAGCACTAACAAGTCCTTAACCTAGGCTCTTTATCAAAAGTTGAGAGGTGCATCTGTGGTAGAAAAAAAGACCAGATCACATTCTGCATTATAATCTAACTGGGCAATCTTATTACCTGAACCAAACAGACACACACTCACAAAAAAACCACTACAGATGCTCTCTTTCATCTTCTCAATACACACAACAAAAAGGACCTTAAATCCTTTTCCAGAAATGAAGAAAGTTTTCAATGTATTCATAGATGAAGAAATCTGTGATTAATAACTACCAGATACAAAGAGATCCAGCATCTGCATTCTCTCCATCCCCGAGTCTGCAAGCCTCATCAACCGCATTTCCCCTTCACCGGCGTGAGCATCTTTTCAGGAAGGAAACCACAAAAACCCACAACTGAAGTCTTAGAGCTCTGAAACCAAGATGAAGCAAACGTTCCCTACATGGCATCTTTTCCCACCTGGCGCCGTCCAGATGCACTGAATTACAACTGCCAGCACCGCATCCAAACACGTCCTTGCCGCGCTGGCGAGAACTATAGGAATTCATGGCATCTAAGAGGGTTCAAGGTTGGAGAAGTTTGCTTCATGGGGGAAGAAAGGCACCGATTCCCTGAACCAGATCACGGAGACCTACCGGATACCAAAGCCTCACCTCGATCCTGCTCCGCTCCACACTGACCCCAATCTCAAATCAGGAGAAGGGGCGGAGCCTCCCCAGCGGCTCTGTTCAACTCGACTCTCCCGTAGCCGCCCGCACTTCCTACCAAGAGAGACCCGGCTGTGCCTAAGCTTCGCTTCGGGAAAGCGTCGGCCGTACCCGCCTCTCAGAGGCAGCGAGCCAATCAGAAGCAGTGACACAATCCGAAGGGCGTGAAGGGTCACACCGGCGGATGGTCTCCCCGGAAAAGCTCACCTCCTATTGGTTAAAAGCCTCTGGTCTTCAGCCTATAAGAGTTGGATTTCTTGCTCGCGGTACTGGCGAGCTGAGGCTAGAGTTCCTGGAACCGGCTTCGGTGGTTGCGGCCTGAGCGTGCTCCGGCTGTCTGACTCTGCACCCTGTGCCAAAGTTAGCCGTTGGTCATCAAGGTTTCTTTGGGAGCGTCTTTGCCCCAAAGCTGAAAAGCTCCAGTCATACAAGAGTAACATAAATGAAAGGTTGCGTTCTGGAAACTATCAAAGCATTTTTCATTCAAGGTTCCTAAAATCCCCAAGATTGATTTCATGATGAGGTAGTTGACCATTAAAGACTTATTACGCGTTAAGCAGAATTTTTTAATATTTTTCAAATTTCAAAGAAATTTTTCAAATTTCAAACTTCTCCTGTTATGACTGAAGTCACAAACAATGTAGCTAAGACATAATGTGGTTTGTTTGTTTGGGACCTAGCAGTTGGACCAGCAAGGTCCCGGTTTTGGGAAAGAGACAAAATTATCAACCCTAACTTTTATCCTCCTAGAAGGTAAAAAGGCAGTTGCTATTTTGGGAAAGGAATTCAGGCCCTTTCTGACCACAGGAACCAGAAAATGGTCCTGGTTTCCAAGAGCTTCTTCAAAAAGAATAACAAGAACAGAAGGAATAGTTAGGAAGCCACAGTGACTTTAGTTGCAGGAAAGGAACCGCCTCCCTCATTTCGTTGCTCGTTGAACTTGCGCAAGTATTTTGGGTCGAGTGGGCAGCACAGGAAGAGAAGTAAGCCACAAAAACAGTTTTAAGTAAAGAGGCTGTCATCAGAGTGCCTGGGTTTTCTGTCAGTTATGGTGCAGGGTGTGGGACGAACCTCTGAATGGAATGAAATATAAGTTTAAAAGAAAATATTTAGATTACTCCATTTATGCTCCATGCGCCTTGTGTAAAGCTGCTTCTTTGAAAGTAGGTATTTGCTATTAAAAACCGTTGTAAATAAGATAATTCAGAATGAATGCAAGCTACAGTCATCAGGCCAAACCTTTTTTTAAAATTTAAGTTCTATGGTCAAGGTTATTAGAATTGAAATTAGAGTTGACAATGAAGATATCCAAGTAGCGGTTGACTTCTGGCTTTTAGGATCAACTATCAACAGTAAAAGAAGAAGCAGTCAAGAAATATGCTGCAGTCTAGCACGCAGCAGAGCAACCATGAAGGCTTTAGAAAAGACTTTCAAATGCTATGATGTGGACTGTTTTTTCCTTGAAGAAGAAGTTTCACTTCTCATCCAAGAAGCTTTATCGGTTCTGACAGGATGGTGGGGATGATGGAAGGATTTGTTCTGACAGGATGGGGGGAGGGTTGGAAGGATCATATTTCTTTGTAATCATCTGGTGATTAGCACACTCCCTGAGAGCTCTTGAGGTCACTTGGGAGTTTATCGGAAAAGTATTGATCCATTTGAACATCAGTGTTAGAGAAGACTCCTAAAAATACCATTGGCAGCCAAGGAGCAAGCCAGATCAACCCAAAGTTCCTTCTCAAGACACAAATGACCAGGCTCAATTTATCTTACTTCAGACACATCATGCAAAGACCCAGCTCTCTGGAAAAGACTCTAGTGCTGGGAAAGGTAGGAAAAGGACAACCAGCAGCAAGGGGGATGGACTTAGTGTGGCAATGAGTGTACCAGTGAGAGACTTGAAAAAACAGGGATAGATCATCATGGAGAAAATCTATGTGGTTGCTAGGAGCGATAAACAATTTTTGGAACATAAAGTCAAAAATACTCTGAATAGTATATTGATACAACTTTTTAAAATTTGTTTTTCTTTGTACAAAAAACTCTGCAATTCTGTTCATGAAAACAACTTGGTATAATAGAAATGCCTCCTAAATGCAATATTTATTTAGTGAAGAACTGCAAAAAAATAAAGAGCTGCACCTGTAGACACATTTTCTTACATTATAATGCACAACTAGCATTTTGGTCAAGTGGACTACACTTCTTTAATTAGAACATATATAATGAATTATAATGTCATACAAAGACTAAAGTTCCAGTTATAAATATATTTGCATTGTTTGCCACAGATTTAAAAACCATCATGGAAAATTGATTATGTACTGATTACATATTGATGTATTCTATTTGTGCTTCAATAAAAGTTAAGATAATGCCCATAGTAATCTTTAAATATAAGAATTGTAGTAAAATTGTTGGCATGTTAAGTGAAATTTCTACCATGTTATATGGAAATGCTGTTGCTAAATTAAGTTCACAAATAACTGAAATGATTGGATTTTTGGCTAACAGCAGAAATAGTAACTTTTGTGGCATAAGAGAAGGAAATCAAAATATTTTCTACAGATTGAAAGAAGCAGGCTCTGAAAATGTTAAATTGAACATAATGTGCAGGGTTTGCATTTGCATTATTATTGTTGATACGTTATCCCTTAAATTAGTCTTTTATTATCAAATATTGGTTCCATATTTTTGCTGTTACAACCATAACTTTGAAATGTTATTTTATTGATTTGGAATGTCAGCTACTTTTCAACAAAAGCAATGTTCATTGACTTTTTTAATGTCTACTGTCTAGCATGTTATATGAATTCAGCCATTGTGTTTGTAAACCATAGGGTAGGGCTTTGGCTGTTTTACTCTCTTTTGCTCTCAGGTTTTGTGGACCTGAACACTGATGTGTGTTGACCACATGTCACATTTTGGTTTTGTGTGCTGGCAGATAATAAGTATCCAACATGCTGCTAATATTGTAGTCAATAGTAAAACTTAGCATTCACAAGAAAGCCACCAGGTGGTGGTAGAAAACAGGCTTTAAACCTTGGAGGGTTTGGAAAGATAGGAAGAACAGCAGTTTCCTCTCTCAGTAATTGTCTGGTTTTTTAAAAAAAAACATTCAAAATCCATAATGAAAAGTTTACTGGGAAAACCAAAATGTCAAAAAATATAGACAAACTTTTGCAATTATAAAAAGAACTCTCTACAGCTCTGAGATGAGACCCACAGAAATCTCTTCTACAGATAAACTGCCTCAAACCCTTTCTTTACTTGTCCCAGATTGTCACATGTACAATTTGAGCCAATTCATATATATAAATGACACAAATAGAATTTGATTTTATAAACGTCAACATTTTAAATATTTTAGTACTTGGGCCAGGCACTATTAATACCAATCATTATTAAAATTTATATCCTCCCAGCTCCAGAAACTCTGGGTGGCTGACATCCAGATAAAAACTCATTACATTTACCATTGTAAACATTGTAAAAAGCCGCCCTGAGTCTCTGGAGAAGGGCGGCATATAAATCAAATTTTAAAAAATAAACAATAAACAATAATATAAAACTAAACAAAACATGAGAGTTAGAAGCCAATCCATGCAGATGCTTTTAATCCCCAAGTGCTCATTCCAACAATAAGGATGTGAGTGACTGTTAGTAAGACTATTTGCTCTAGCTAGAGATACAATTTATAGTCAAGGCTGGGCAAAGCCCCCACCCTCTAGCAAGCTCTGGCCTCTTGAACATACTTTTCAGGGGAGTGCAACTACATCCAGAGTTGGCACAAGCTGCTGGAGAATCACTTGATGTCCAAATAAATAACTATTCTGTCTTGGTATATTCCATTTCAGTCTGTTCTGTCCCATCCAGATGCATACAGCTTCCAAATTTAGAATGTACACAGTATTTTCTGCCCAGCTACAGTAGAGGCGTGTAGTTGGGTAATATCAGCATATATTCATATTCATTCCAAATCAAATTGTCTTTCCCTGAGTTTCATATAAATATTAAATAAAATGTAACAAAATACACACCCTATGGGACTCCATACGGGAGCAGTGACATGCTTAAATACTCTTCCTTTAATATAATTATTTTTACAGTGGTCAGAAATGTATTTCACTCCTGACTAGAATTAAATGTACCTTTCTGAATTCTATGAGTTCTTGTTTCTTGGGCTTGCCAGTTATATGGACCTGAGCTATTGCAAGAGTTACCAAGCAGTTTCTATTTCATATCTAAGCTTGAATACTACTTCTAGAAGATTCATTTTCTGTCCAAACTATCTCGGATGTCACACATCAGAGGCATGACTTGAATAGGCTATTCAGTAAATAGGGTCTTAGATTTTACAGGAAGTCATAGTAAGATTATTAAGCAGTTGGTATATGAGCCTAGGAAAGAACATAGCATGACAGCATGGGTTTATCAAGAATAAATTATGTCAAACCAACCTAAATTTCTCTTTGATTCAGTGGCCAATTAAGAGTATAGTACACACAGTATATTTCCTATTTAGCAAAACATTTGATAAAGTATTCCATGAGATTTCAGTAGACAATACGACAAATATGAGTTGGACTACACTATCGTTAGATGGATATATAGTTGGTTCAATAATCATAACTCAAAAGCATGTTAATGCTCAGCATCAAGCTGGAACAAAGTGTTGAATGACAAACTTCTGTTTTAGGTCCTGAGCTATTCAACATGCTAAAAAATGACTTGCACAGAGAATTAGAAAATACAATTATTAAATTTACAGAAGATACAAAGATAAGTGAGAAAGCAAATAGCTCAAAAGACTAATTCAGAATAGTTCAGAATAATTTTTGAAAACTGAAATAATGGATAGAAAGCAGCAAGTCTCCTCTAGACAATGGATGACACATAGATCAAATAAATTTCAAGGGACAAATGCAAAATCCTACATATGGGATGAAAAATCAAAGACACAATTATAGAATAAAAGAAGCATAATAAGCAGCAGTACATCAAAAAGGATTGGGATATTTTGGTGGATCACAAAATGAATATGAACCAGTAGTGTAATAGAGTTGCAAAACAAACCCCAAATTTAATCTTAGTCTACATATACTATAATTAAAGAAACCAGATGAAATGTTGCCATTGTTCCTCTGTTTTGCATTAATCAGACTGCACCTAGAATAGAACATACAGTTCTGAGTATTGTATTTTCGGAAGAACATTGATAAACTGTAGGGGGTCAATTATAGATCTATCAAAATGTAAGGAACCTGGAAGGAAAAAATAGGAATAGTAGGATGCAATGGTTATGTTTTGCTTTGCAAAACAGGGTAGCTCTCTTCAAGTCCTTGAAAGCTATCATGGAGAGACCGGGGCACTGCTTAGTTCCAAAAGACTGGATAAAGAAGCATGTTAACATTACAAGGAAGGAGAGTTAACAGTATGATTTTTTTAACAGACTGCTTTGGATGGTGACCTGTCCCTTGCTCGATGGCCATCTATCAAAAATGCTGTTGAGGTCAATGTCTGCATTGTATTGACTCTATAGAGGATTGGCCTAGATGATCTTTATAGCCCCTTCCAACCATAATTACACAATTCATCTCCTCTAATATTTTTTTTTATCAGTTACCAGTTATTTATCTGTAATAAATTAGGCCACTAAATTAGAAACAAACTAAGTGAATAGATTTAGGTTCTAGACTGGGAAGTTGATAAACATTTATCTACCAACTCAGAGGGGGTTGGCATTATAGATTTTGATCAGTAATGTTCAATGTAGAGATCTTTAACCTATATAGTGGATTAATTCAGAATTCTTCTTTTTCTGGCTGTAGGATCTTAACATATTCTGCCCTAATAATTTACATTTAGTAAGGCATTCTGTTATTTACATGAGAGCTAGCTATGAATTTTTTTTGAGATTTGCTATCCCTACTTTACTGTATGGTGTTATTGTTGCTGACAGAACCCTGAAAAGTAACTTGTGTGCCCTGCAATGAGTTTCAGCATTTCCTCATAATGGCTCAAGTACATTCTTCCTGTAGTGGTCTCTTTCACTGAGTTATTCCATGGTTTTAGAAGAGCCTTGGTGGTGCAGCAGACTAAAGCACTTTTAAGTAATACCAGCTGCCTGCAATTACTGCAAGTTCAAATCTCACCAGGCTCAAGGTTGACTCAGCCTTCCATCCTTTCGAGATAGGTAAAATGAGGACCCGGTTTGTGGGGGCAATAAGCTGACTTTGCATAAAAAAGAACACCGTTAAGGGGGGGGGGGGCGAAAGCCCTACTAAGCAGGTATATACAAAAGTATGAAGGCTATTGCTTAACGCATTGTAAGCCGCCCTGAGTCTCCAGAAAAGGGTGGCATATAAATTGAACCAATAAATAAATAAATTTCTTTTTCCTTGCATGAAAGCTCTTCTTGTGCAAAAAACAACTCTTTCAGCTTTGTCCAGGATGTCTTGATGCTCTTTCATGCATGGATTTCCTGCTTGAATCTTTCACTCTGCCATAGAAGCTCACTTCCCACTGACTGTCAGGAAGTGTTGCAGTCTGAGTCTCATTCCTTCCTTCGCTGTCTGGGCTTGTCTACTGATCAAAAACAATGGTTTGGACAGGCTGCTTCAGGTTTAAAATAATACTCTGATGGAAGATCTGAAGCTTGAATAATTATGGCTGCCTTCACAATGACATAGTGTTATAATTTGGAGTGCTCTCATTATAGAATACTTCCGTGAGTGTGTACACAAAGCATAAATCTATGGAGATTCTTAATCACCCTGGTCATAGTTGTCTCAAATGTGCTTTTCAAAAGGCAACTGAACTTTCTTAGTTTTTTTCTTGAAAATATTTCACTTCTCATCCAAGAACTTCTTCAACTGAAGAAGCTTCTTGGATGAGAAGTGAAATATTTTCAAGAAAAAACTAAGAAAGTCCAGTTGTCTTTTGAAAAGCACCTTTGGGACACACAGAGCAATAGTACACTCACTCTGATCAATAAGACTGTAATTGCCTGTTTCTCTTTGCATAAATTCATGTGATAAAATATGAAGATTTAACAGCTAAAATGTGTTATTTTAATTAGAAATGTAAAAAATCTCATGAGTTGTGGTATGTACCAAAACATTCTTCAGAAGAAAGAATTCACTTTGCTTGAATATTTCCCTCGTTCTCTGACTGCCCTGTGTTATCTACTCACAAACAATGATCACAATTGATCTTTGGAGGGAAAATTGATCTTGTTATTACAACATAATCACTTCCTTGAGTAAAATGGAACCCATCAATTACCCTAGTGCTCCTGAAAATGATCTCACTTTCATTGTTCTGAAAAAGGCTTGAACTGTAAATTCCACTTTCTGTGACCCTCTAACTATGATGGCTTGATCAAAATTGGTTTACCACCATTTTATTCTTGCATTATTACATATTAACTGGTTCCTATCATAAATGAGGAGTATAAATATTCATCAGTATGCAGTGCTGTACTGGTGATGCTTACATTCTGAGCAAATATTGGTAGATTTGCTTCATATTATTATGCTTTTGCTGCTCAAAGTATTCATTCAAATTATTCATCCAATTTAAAGAAGATCCTGTCCAGTATCATAGTCCAACATATTTATAATGATAGAAAATAACTTCCCATCTCTGCTTTTCCTCATTACTGATGTCTACAATCTTTACTGCAACTTAATTTCTTAACTGCAATTTCTACAATTAGAACTGTGTTCAGCACCAAAACTTTTCCTTTAAAAAAAAAGTCACTAAATACCCTGAATGTTTAAAGTAATATATATTGAAATTCATCTCTATCTAGCAGTCAACAATTTCATTTATATCCTACCTTTATTATTTTTATAAACAACATGGCAAAAATATCTAATATTCCATTCTCCTATTTCTCCACAACAACCATCCAGTTATTTGGCTGCAGTCAGTTACACCTGTGACATGCGATGTTCTATTAAGTCAGTTTCTTGCTGACTTAATAGTAAAATAAATGGCAGGAAAAACCAATGTCTCTGAGTAAATTAGTAACATGAAGATTGTGAAATCTGTTGTGGCATTTGTCCAGTTTTGTCTGTGATATTTCGAACAGCTTTGGGGCCAAAATCAATAAAAACTATAAATGTCAAGGATCTTTCTTTCCTGGTTATGATCAAGTGTGAGTCAAAAGCAATATATTAAATTCCATTCACATCAATTATTTACACATTTTTCTTTCTAAAAAACAAATGTTATGCAATGGTAGATGATTCGTCTATTAGTAACATCCAATCATCTTTTATTTCAAAAATAAAGTACTATCTGGAAGACCGTACTATAGGTGTTAATATTTAGTTGCAGGACTTACTTGTGCAAGGAGGACTTAAGAGGTTAAGATAATAGTTGATGACAATCATGCATATACAGAGAAAAATTATCACATAATCATTAAGCTCATGAAAGAAAGATGTACATTGTTCATGCAATCTCCAAATCAGATTTCTTCCTTTATATCTTACCAGTATCTGGAACCCACCTTGCAGGAATAAGGCACAGGGCCAGTCCTAGTATTAAGTAAGGCAGAAATCTCAGGCAGTATATGTGGAATTTAGCAAATTCTAAGTTATTTAATCTGTAATTGCTATTTTTTTACCGCCAAAGATGAATGACTTGCTTCTTACCTATTATTACCCATATTACCTATATCTCTCTCTCATTTTCCTTGTTGTTTCTCCTTTTTTCTTTCCTGGCTGCATTTGGAGGGGAAAATGCATATATGTTTAAAATAGAGCTATTTAACAGATTATGCTTATTATACACAATTTTATTCAGAATCTGAGATAATTACAGAATTAAGGATCTGGAATATAATCTTTATCAAGACAGAACATATCCAGAATACGATGCAGAAACAGAAATCTGTGTCTAATAATCAAAGTGGAACTTTTGGAAAGTAAAGGGAAATGATCCAAATACTCCTAAACGTTTAATCTATTTTATACTGCTTGTTTTCCTCCTACTGAGAAAGCCTTTTTTCAGATTTTATGTTCAAGAATAATCTATAGTGGCCGAGATGCTCCAAACTTAATGGATGTTATAGCCATTCCCAGATATATTACACATTGTTTAGAACATGTTAACGGTAGCTAAAAGTAGCAACAACACTTCCCCTTGCTCTTCCCATCTCTAGTAGGTAGGGTGGCAGAGCAATCCTCCACTGATGAGCTACCTGTAGCATAAAGCCAAATTGCCCTTGGATTCAGCATGCCTGAAGGTTTTTATCTCCTTATATTTATCTCCTCCTCCTAGAACACTTTCAGACTGCCATGCCCTACCATAACTCTTGACTATTTTATTTATTTATTGTTTGGATTTATATACCGCCTTACTCCCGAAGGACTCAGGGCGGTGAACTGTCTTGGCATGAGCATTTGAAACTGTCTTGGCATGAGCATTTGAAACTGTCTTGGCATGGGCATTTGGTTCTTTCCCAATAGCTAATCAATTTCACCTTGTGTGAAGACAGATAGTGTCCCATTCTCCCTTTCTTCCCCCTTCATTGCTGCATAACAGCAAGACTATTATATGAAACTAATAGCCTATCCAAGGTCAAGGATGCACCTAAACAGCTGGCTTTGGGCAGAATTTTTCTTCTACAAAAACAATATAGGATAATGTTTAAGGTATTGACCTTAGATTGAGGAGACCCAGTTTCACGTTGAGATACAACCATGTTAATTCATTAAATCACAGTTAGTCCTTGACCTAACAGCTATTTGTTTAGTGACTGTTCAAAGTTACACAGCACTGAAAATAGTGACTTGACCAGTTTTCACACCTACAGCCATTGCAGCATCTTCATAGTCACGTGATCAAAATTTGGGAGCTTGCCAACTGGATGTATTTATGACAGTTGCACTATCCCGGGATCATGTGATCACTATTTGTAACTTTCCCAACCAGTGTCTGACAAGTAACACTAATGAGGAGAGCCAGATTTGCTTAACAACCACATGACTTACTTAACAGCTATGGCAAAAAAGGTCACAAAATGAGACACAATTCACTTACAAATTGCTTTTCTTAGCAATGTAATTTTGGGCTTAATTGTGATTGCACATAGAGGACTGCCTGTATTATCCAGTCAAATCATTCTACCTCATGGGCTAGCTAGTTGCTGTGTGGGTAAAATGAAGCCATCTTGAGCTCTTGAAAGAAAGATGGAATATAAATCTAACAAATGTTTTATCCTGATATCAGCTGGGAGACAAACTCTGCAGTAAGTGGAAGATCGAATAGATTCCTAACCAACTTAGCTGACAACTTTGTCTTCCAAAAGGTAGGGGAGGGAACTAGAAGAAACTAGAGGAAAAACTATACTGGACCTAATTCTTACTAATAGAGAAGTGTTAGAGGGAGTTGAAGTTCTTATTAATTACTAATTAAGTACTTACTAATTCTTACTAATAGAGAATAAGTGATAGAGGAAGTTGAAGTTGCTGGAACCTTGGGGGAGAATGACATCATACTGGAATTCAATAGCTAATTTTAACAAACTCAGAGACAGCCTAAGCAAAATTTCATGAATAAAAATCCTAAAGGGGAAAACAACTCAAGAAACGTGGGAAACACTGAAAAATATGATCCAACACAATACCACTGAAAAAGAAAAACAAGAAATCCAAAAGGAAACCAGCATGGTTGCACAAAGATCTCTCTGATAAACTGAAAGACAAAAAGGATAAGTACAAAAAATGGAAAGAGTGACACATAACTAAGGCAAAATATCAGCAGATAGCCCAATTCTGCAAAGATGAAGTCAGGGAAACAGGCTCAGAAGGAATAAAGACTTGCAACAAAAGTCAAAGATAATTTTTAAAAAGTTTCTTTCAGTATATAAATAACAAGAAAAAAGTCAAGGAAACAGTTGGTCCACTAAAGAGAAGGAAGTAACAGGCAGTAGAGAGAAATCAGAGCTGCTTAATTCATTTTTTGCGTCAATCTTCACACAAAAAGAAACCAAAGCCCAACCTACCAAAAACATAACTGTAAAAGATAGACTAGAAATAAAAATTAAAATAAGAAAATGGTACCAGATAGAGCACCTGTCTGACCTTGATGAATATAATTCATCAGGACATGATGGATTACATCCCAGAATTCTGAAGGAGCTGGCAGATGTTATCTCAGAACCATTGTATCACATCTTTAAAAAAAATCTTGGCACACTGGGAAATTACCAGAGGATTGAAAAAGAGCTGATGTGGTACCCATCTTTAAAAAGGGGGGGGGGGGGAAACAGACCCAGGAAACTACAGACCAATCAGCCAACATCAATACCTGGGAAGATACCGAAAAAAATAATTAAAAAACAGATTTGTGAACACCTAGAAACAAATAAGCTGTACCTGTACTAGAAGACCTCCAAGGTCCCTTCCAGTTCTATTTTGATTCCTTCATGTTCCAATATGGGTACACTCGGGTATGTTTTATTGAGCATGATAAAAGAGATGATGTAGTTGTCCAGCACCACCATTTCTCCATGAAATTCTGAATTAATCCATGCTAGATCTCAATACTATCAGGAGCTTTCTGAATTATGTAAATTGCTGTTTAAGAATTCTTGTTACTATGATTTCCCACCCTCTTCCTTTTGACCAAATTCTGAAGTATTGAACTACTATGGTTGGTTTCTACATTTATATTCAGACTTTCTCAGGCACTATAAAATTCTACTTTCACTTGCCTCAAGTTGAACTGAGTATAATGTTTTATGCAAAATAAATTGCAAATGCTTCCAGATTATAAGAACAGAAGTTATAGTGCCCTATTATCACAGCAGCTACACCATACTTATAACCTGGAAAATAGCTCTATCCCTTGCTACATAGTTAGACACCTTCTTTATTAAGTTCCAAATTCTCAGTATTTTTAGAAAGTCTGTATAAAACAGAGGTTTCAGGGTGTAAACTTGGAAAGCTTTATTTCCTGTCTTTGAAAAATATCCTGCATAAACTTAAGGCCTACTGTAGAAGGTGTTAACTAAACAAAATTTATAATTCATCCTAATTCCAAATGTAACTTTAGCTAATTATCAGTAAACCCTTTCCATTTCTAGGTGAAGCCTCTGCTCACTATCTTTTGTCCCATCACTGTTGAACATTACCTCCTATTTATGATTGGTTTGTGGTAGAAGGCCTCCCAAATCTGCTACTCTCAAGAACATTGGACACAAATATTTCTATAATTCTCTTCAGATGGTAAATAGAATCCTAAATGTCTGAAGGAAACAATTTTAGAGCAGGCTACTTTAATGCAGGTTATGGACTGAGATTTCATCAAATTGAAATAATACAGCAACATTTATGGGCAAGATGACAAAGTTTTATTTCAGCAATTCTTTTGTGAATTGAAATCCTTAAGATTGGAAATCATTCATGGAGGCAGAACTTAGTTCTGGGATATATTAAACAGTACTGTATCCATACAGAAAAATAATTTCTGAGCATATTCAAGATGTACTATTTTTCTTAATTTAATTAGCATACATCTGGAATTAAAATCAGCTCTTTCAATTAGAGAGTGCAGTTTCAGATGGCAGGAGCCTTTAACCCTCTGTTTTCTGAAAAACATGTTACCATAATAATGCTACAAATACTATCGGGTGTATTCAAAAGTTTTAAAATTTTCAGTAAATAATTATATATAAATATCTGTTTAAAACAGAATATTCCTGTGTAAAACAAACAAACAAACAAAAAACTCTCAAGAAGCCCATATGATATAAAAGCTGAACATTTCATTTCTAAGATCCAAAACAGGATAGCATGAATAATAAAAACAATATTGTATACCAAAAGGTGATAATACCGAATCCTTCCTATAGCAATCAGATATATTGGAAGTACAGATCAGGTCAAAACTTCCCAGACCCATAGAAATCCTCCTGCCAAAATGAAAGAAGACAAGAGAAAGAGAGAGAGAGAGAAATCAATCCACAATCTGGTTTCCAGGTGTTCTTCCTATGATGCATCATTTTTAGCTTCTGGTTCATGACAGTATGCGTCCATCTGTGGATGAAAAGTTCAGACATCTGGAGGTAAGAGCATTCATAACTGTCAGAAAAAATAGGGTATGCATCAGGTTTTCCTCAGGAAGGTGACAGCATCTGGAGCAAGGGATCTATAGGCTAATTGTATGCTAGATTTATCCATCTATTTGAATAAAGTCTGTACTTCTTGAGCTTCTTGCATCTCTCAGATGATATCATGATGCCCCTGGAAACGCCGTACCAAGCAGTAGAGTCCGGAGAGCAAGTACAGGAAGGCAGTTTTACCAGCAAAGATAGCAGCGACCAAATAGGCAGTGTAACTGCAGGGCTGGCTGTAACCTCGCAGGGTACAATAGCTGATGCTCCGTGCCTTGTAACCTATGATGGCTGCAGAAGCCGTGAAGAAAATAACTCCAAGCAACAGGTCATGCAGAATGTTTGTTAGTAGCCAGCGGGTCCCCACCACAGGAATCAGAGCCCATCGGCCCAATAAACTGAGTCCAAAAAGAACCAAGGTAAGAAGCCACACCAGGACTGCTGCAAAGACTGCAAAGTAAGTTGCTCCTTCATACTTGTGTGCAGCTAAAGTTATCCAGCAGACAGCACCCAACAGCAGCTGTGCTATACGCAGCCCTCCTAACAGGCTTCGTAGGAAGGGCCTGTTCAGGCCCAGAGATTCTCTAGATCCTGGATACGGGGGTGGAGGTGAGGAAGGGGGTGGTGGAAGAGGCATGTTATATCAGTAGGTCCTCCGCAACTCTTGTCTCCTCTAGTGCCTTCTTCTGCCCAGCAAATCTCACTCCCCTCTTAGGCACTTCCTCTGTCTGCAGCTGCCAAACATCTGCAGTTTAGCAGTTGTTCCTGCACTAGGGCCTCTCAATTTCCTGTTCTAGCCCTCCCTTTCCCACCCTTGCCCCTCCTTTTTTTGGAGCTCATTTCATTTCTCCTTCGTCTTACTAAGAACTCTCTCCCTCTCTCCATTGCCCCTGTAGCTCTAGCCAAGAACTTAAAATAATTTCTGAATGCTGCCTTCTTTAAAATCATAGTTTCCTTAGTTCTGTTACTACTTGGGCCAACAAGGCTCTGCCATACCAAAAAGATTGACTAAAGAAAGAGATGACTCTGCAGACATCAAGTTCAGTTCCTCCTTTCTACGTGGAAAAGGGCCAAGTGACTGTCACTCATTAAACTCCCTAGAAGGAAGAACTTGAAAGATGTAAACCTAAATGTACAAATAGTTTCTTCATTTGTTGCTCTGGTATTTAAATTCTGTTGCATTCTTTAGATTGCAGAGAGGCAACTTTTGATTTTGAATAAGCATAATCCCTAGAGGATCAGCCTTTCCTTTTTGCTGAAAGCAAAACTTTTTATCAACCTCAAACTGAAGCTGATCTAATCACATCCATAAATCATTTTAAAACCACACCCTCTGTGTTAAATTAAGAAGCTGGAGCATGAGAGACTTGGAGCTGTCCACCAAGGCATATTGTAACTGCAATGAGTGGAATAAATTTTGGATTTATAGTCCAATGCAAGTTACCCTTTGAGTGTGGAAAATAAATGTTCTGCATAGCAACTTTGAATTTTGGTCAACGAATTTCAGATGGCAGGATTTAATGTATATATGGTATTTTTATTGAATAACTTTAAGTCGCCTAGATACACTTTGGTGGGATGGGTAGTATAGAAGTTTAATAAATAAAATGAATCTCAGATGCATTCCAATCCAATGGAACTTTTTTTTTCCTGTAAATTTCATAATCTGTCTCCTATGATGCATTTTAAGTTCTACTTCACTTTTAGTTCATCTCCACAACTGAATCTTTCAGAATTGTTGTTGGTCATTCTTTGTGTCATTATAACATAATTTTGGTTTTTATATGCTCTTGCAAACAAAAAAAATTCTATGTGCTGCATGTGTATTATAGGTCACGACTGAATATGTACCATCAAATCTGTGCTGACTCTTAATGACTATTGATATATAGATAGATTTTCTCCATGACTATCTGTCCCTAACTGGAGCTTTCAGGTTTTACTGTCGAGATAGGTCACTTACTCTTGGTATTTTCCACATGTATATATGGGTATATAAAACAACATGTATCAAGTCAAATAGCCTGAAAACGCTCGGGAACTCCTGGAAACCTGTCATTCAGACAAATCAATCATCAACAGGCACATAGAGATAAACAATGTACATACCATTCAAAAGAGACAATCAAAAAGCCAAAAAGGAAACAAAAACATCAAGACACCTCCCAACCAGCAAACAACACCCATAAGAGCAGAGATTAACATCAAAATTAACACCAGACCAACAGTCATGAAGTAAACAATACCCCAATAAAGGAATTACAAATGCAGACAAACAAGCTAATGGTAAACAGCCTAATGAAGGAACCAAAAGATTACTCCCAACACTAACAGGATACGCCACTGGTATATAAAAATAAGAGCAAACCCCACTCCCTATTAGCACTGATAACATTACCTAATTGGGTAACGAAACGTCTGTAAGGAAATTACCAAACTAGGAGAGCACGAAGGACCCCACAGTTCAACCCTGAGGTACAAATATTCTCTTCTGTAGGTATGGCAAGAATCAAGCTATCATGGTTTAGCCAGACTTCAGCATATAAATTATTGCTGGTAACCCTGTTGTGTGAAAATAGCACAAGGGCTTTAATACAAGCCAATGGACAGAAACCGCAAGGAAGCCGAGAAGCGGTGGGGGAGAAAAATGGTAAACTGTCCAAAGTTGCTTTCCATAGCGAGATGGGCGGCATATAAATTAAATAAATAAATAAATACAAATCGCCCGTGACTGTGACACTCTACAGTTACAGGCCGTCTATTTATATTGGATGGCAGCCCGCATATAAATGGTGGTAAATATCTCTGCAGGAGCTGAACACAAAACCACACGCTCCGCCGAAAGCGAACTTCTAGACAACGCCGTCCCTTCGCCCTGCAGGCTGAAAACTCCCTTTTGACGTCAATAATCCTGCCTGCCACGTGTTCCCAAACGAGGCCTCGCCGTCCCTCCCTCGTCCTCAATTGATTGGCTAGTTTACAGCGTTCTCTTCGGCATTTGGAGAAGAGGGCGGCGGAAGGGATTGGCTAAAATGTATATTGTCTTTTCTCCTCATTGGCCAAACGCACCTTCTCAGGAGCCGAATATGAATGGCCGCAGGTCGGTTTGAGAAGGGAGGGTAAAGCTTCCCTGAGCTCGGGCAACTCTGGCGGATCTTGGAGAGCCTTTGAGGGGCCGGCGACCCCCAGCAGGACGGCAGACGCCAGGTCCGTGAGTGTCTGCAGAGCTTGAAGGTCTCGGCTTCAGCCTCGATCGCCGTTCTAAAATTCTGGATGGGATGGGGAAGGGAGGGGGGGGGGGGGGGGGGGAAAGGTGAGTCCTTATGGCCGCTTAAAAGCCGTTCGAAGATTTTCTAGCAATAATTCAGACAAATCCCCTTTGCCCGCTGAAATTCATTTTAGTTAGGCGGCATCCTGCTGCTGCTGCTGCGTATCTTCAAAGAATCCAAAGTGATCGTGTGGGGTGGGGTTCTCTGAAACGAGGGACTTGCCCGATATTACTCAGTGTATTTAATGACTCTTATATAATATTAATGGTAGCCGACAGTTGCGAATATCGGAGAGCATTCAGTTAAGGCCCATTCGACCGAGAGCCTACCCGTTAGTGTATATTTCAAACCTCTCTTTCTCTTTGGAATTCAGGACCCTTCTAAATACGAGCGTCCTCAAACTCCGATATTGTAGAATAAATAAGTGTTCGGTATTGTGTTGTAAAAGGATGCGCTTTTACCCTCGTGAGGACAGAGACATTAGTACCAATAAAGGAGAATATTTGTAGCTCGGGGATGAAACGAGGGGTCCTTGGTGCTCTCTGAGTTTGCCTGTTTTCTCGCAAACGTTTCATTACCCTAACTAGGTAACATTATCAGTGTTAGTAAGGAAACTTAATAGCACTGATGATGTTACCTAGTTAGGGTAATGAAAGGTCTGCGAGAAAAAAAGGCAAAATCAGAAAGCACCAAGGACCCACTCCCTTGAGACATTAGTATTAGCCCTTTCACTCCCCCCCCTCTTTCAGCCAGATTGGTGGATTAATCAAAGTGGCTCATTGACATAATGTGCCAGTTTAGCAAATACAACTCCAGTTCAAATTGCTGCTGATCCATGGTGTGTGTTGCTCACTTTTCTTACCTACTTTTTTGGGGCATCTGGATAGGCAGGGTTTTCACAGGAAATTGTAGCTATTGTTACTAGGCTTTGTCAAACACAGGGCATGTCAGAACCTGAAAGGCTGATGGGGGAAAAATTGTCCTGTTGTTGACTGAGAAAACTTCCCACCCCAAATGGATCCACCCTGGTACTCATACCAGTTTAGGTGGAATAACCTGGAGCTCATATTTCCTGCTAATTGAGTAAACGTGCAAGTCCTGACTTGACAATACATATTCTACTACAATATATGAATTACCATACAGTTTTCACATTAAGCTGCAATATCTGAATGTCAGTGCCTTAAGTCTTAGGCAATGAAAAGCTCTGAATAAACATTCTTGAAATATTGCATACCTGAATAACCACAATGGTAGAGAAAGGAGTCTGCCATGGATATTTTAATTTGGATTCTTGCACAGAGCAGAGTTAAGACATAATGACTTAAATGATTCCTCTCTGTTCTGAGGAATCATCTTCTGGGAGGAATTAGGATGAACTATGTTATAAGGAAATTTAGTTCTGACCTGTGGTCCCAAAATATAGGTACCTCAGATTAAGGCTATTAAACATCTATGCATGTGTCCACTTAGACCCAGGTTATGATAGGAAAGAGGAACTGCTGTCAGGACCAGTTAACTAATCTGCTTCTTCCTGGTTTCATCTTTTCTACAGAACCACCATTAGCTACAATATGGAGAGATCCTAGCACCATGGGAACTCCAGCCTCTATTATCTGTGACTTGCCACAGAATCAAATCGCTAAATCATGTACTAGAAAGAGAGCATCTGCCAATATTTTCCAGGGGGTGGGATTACTGCAGTTACGTCGTCTCTTCCGTAGCAGTGGGGATATGCAAGCAGAAGAACGAGCCCAGCTAATTTGGGAGCGTGCAGAAAGCCAATGCATTACTCGGGCCTTACAACAGCTCCACAGAAGGCAGAGGAAACTGAAGCTGCAAGCCAATGGGAGGCCTCTATCTGGAAAGGGCAGCAGTACCAGGCTGCTAGAGCTACAGCACTTCAGTCACTTACGGTATGATTTTGAAATTTGCTCTTATACCGCTTGTTAATTTTACTTAGATTGCTGGTACTGGAAGCAGAATTTGTAGGCTCTATTCCCTCCCCCAGCAACTTCTTCAGTTACTTTCAACTAAGAGTATGAACATATTTTTATTCGTATTCACAGTTGATTAATGTACAGTATATCTTTCTTTAGGAAGGAAGGTAAGGATTTATTTAGCTTGGGTTTTTTTAATTGAAAATGTTTTTCTGGCATGTATTTAGAAAGTAAAACCTTAGTTAGCTGCTGCACTATTTAATTGTGAACTGTGAACCATTCAACTGGAATATATTTCTAATACAATTGGTATTGTATAGTTATTAAACAGTAATAAAAGCATGTATTGGGAAGAGTTTCTTTAAATAGGTGTCCAATCTTGAAGCATGTTAAATTATATTCATGGATATTACAATATAACCAAATTGATGTAGAATTGATTTTTATAGGGCTTTCAGAAAGGGAAAATAGATTTTAGCTCATATAGCCGAATAGGTAGTTGAATAATTTAGAATATTGCAGATCAGAAGAGACAAAGTTATAGGAAACTGCAGTGGGAGAGAAGATGAAATGATAAAATGCGTCATGATATTTCAAGATAATCTCTACCTTTTGGAAGTGATGTGCAATTATGTAAGAGGCAGAGCTTGCATCATAACATCACAAGAAACATTTCATTTTCTCATTTTGTTGCCATCTGGGCTTGCTATAGGCAACCCTGGGCAAATTCTTTCTTCTCCCTTCCTATTGTTAAGGGTTGTTAAAGCACAGAATATATCCATCATGGCTAAACAACATGCTAAAATCAACAGTAAACTGACATTGTGAGATTATTTGGATTTTATTTTCCATCAGTTCTAACCAGCATGATCCATGGCAAATTATGGATGTCTAAAACACCTGGAGAATAATATAAGTATTTTTCTGCTAACATAGCAAGAAGATATTGAGTTGAAGAGTAACTGTTTAATTTTTTGTTACATTAGCAAACCAGCATCACAATGCTTTGCTCCTTATTCCTTATCTTGATTGTCCGCTTCTAAGAAAAAGGGAGTATAATGCAATTCTTAATGAGACTTTTGTTGACCCACAGGATTGAAGATTGTAATACATCTGCTGCTGTTGATGGTGACAGTCGGAAGAAAGAGATAGAGATAGCAGATGGAAGTGGCCACTACATTGCTTCCCAATATAGGAAGAAGGAAAAAGAGATGAGTGTGGCTACGTACACAATGAAAAATGATTGTGATCTTATGCCAATGGTTGTGGCCGAGTGTAATCAGACTAGCCTGGAGAAGCCTCAAAGGGAGAATGTCTGACAAATGATTGCAGGTAACAGCAGAAAAAAATTGAAAAAATCTTTTGCTGTCAAGCACTTTGGTTTGCTAATTTAGACTTGATTAGTTTATGTCAAAGCACAAACACTACGTATTTTGACTATTTATGGTTTATATTTAATAAAGCTTCTTGTCTAAAGACGTCTCTGAATGTAAGAATCCAAATGTCTCTCTAGTCCAGAACTTCTTTCTCCTAAGAGATCTTTGGGAAATTTACAATCAGAATCCAGAAGAAATTATTTTCCTCATTATTCCACGTATGCAAACTTACTGCTATTCAGCGGTGGTGTATGTAAACACTCAGTTAATAACTACTTCTATATTTATCTTCCATCTGATCTGCTTTTACAAATTGTTTCAGAGAAAACAATTTGGTCATTATGCATTGTGATTAAGTATATTTTGTCTAGCCTATGAAAACATATAGGCCTTAGCGTAACAGCTTTGTGATATCATGGTGTAGGAGGACATATTCCCTCACATCACCAGCTTCATCAGTTTTTGTTCAGCAGAGTGCCAGAGAAAGAACCTGCCCTACCAAATGTCTGGAATCATTTGTTGCAGTATGCCATATGAAAATACACCAAGGACTACGTCAATTTTAGAACTGCAGGCTGCTTACCTTTGCCTTAAACAACATTGAACTGGCAAGGTTTATTTAAATAAAAGGTTTTAGTGAGTACAGCAAGTTCTGAACATGTTTGCTGATTCATTGCAGATAGAACTAAATGCTTTCCCACTGCCACAAATGCACACACATTTTCTAAAGGCAAGTACCTTTGCCCTACAATTGCAGAAAAAGCACCACAGAAAGTCTATTAAATCCACATATATATTCATATGCTCATAATATGTATAAGATATATAAAAATAAGGTCTTTGGCAAGAGAGACCCCATTGCTTCATTCAATCTTGTCTGTCAATCTTGCCATCTTTTATCAATTTTACTGCAAGTTGTTTGATTGTGAGCCATGTAGACTCATTGGGAGTCAGGCAGAACACAACTTTGATAAATTATTACCTTCTCCGACTAAGTCTTAGGGAATCATTTGGCCTTGTATGTAATTAGGTTCACTCAATATATTAACCCAGATTATCATACCATTGATGCTATCTTCATATAGCCTACTATGGCCCTGCAAATAAACCATGATGACTTGGCACATAAAAAGGTAATTCAGTTTCTGTAGCCTGTTTGAACTACCAAGGATTCAACCATATTTTAACCTAGAGCAGTGCCCTCCCAATTTTTTTTTCTTTCATTACCCAAAACTGTTTATCGGAGAATCCTTTTTATCCAATGCAGGTAAATACTTTGTCAATTTAGATGTCCCTGTTGTGATTAGATAATAGGTTCATGTCATTACCCAAAGAAAAACCACATTTACCCAATTTTGGATAATTTGCTCAAGTCTGAGAAGTGCTGGCCTAGAGTAATATGTGAACCAGTTATAAGCAGCTGCAGGACAGCATGATACACTTCATGGATCTGATTGATGGCTGCCAAGGAACAATTGTCATATTGCCATTCAAGCACTGACAGGCAGGTCTGTCTTCCAATGGGCAAAAAGTTACATTACTACTTACTTTACCTCTGCAACCTTTTCTGAACATTACTAAATCAACATTTGGAAGTGTGTCAAGGCCAAATTAAACAGCAGCATAGGAAAAAATAAGGCACCATAGTTTCCAGGAGACAATATACAATTTTGTATCACCCTAAGCCTAAATGTAATGGTTTCCCTACAACTCTGGAATATAATTCTGTAAATCCACTGCATATTTAATACTGAATTTGAAAAATAGATTTTCAGTCGCTGCACACATGCAATGCTATCAGCATAGAACATGTAAAAATTAAGTATCAGTTCTAATCGGGAAGCAACAATAAATGATTAAAATACAGGAATAACTTATCTATGTTGTAGCAGCTCTAACATAAACCAGGTCCTGCAATCATACTTTACAAATAAAACAAGAATAAGGAGGGACTTTCTGATAATGCAGGTATTGTAGTCTAAAATAATCTGTATGATAAATAAAAGTCAGTCATTATGTCAAGGCACAGTTGCAGCTCTACTGCATGGTGTGAGGCTAGTGAAGGGGGAAGATCCAGTTCTTATTAACTCCAGAAGACAAACACACACAAGAGACTTGACTCTGTAACAGCAGATCTGTTATGAAGAGACTTGCATTGATTTAAATATATTACATACATTTCTATAGTGCATAAGAATACATTTCAGTTCGGACTGGCAAAAATGTAAAGTATTTCCAAGTGCCAGCTTCTGCCTGCCACCTCTAACAAAATGCAGGAAGCTGTCTCTTGAGCCTGCAACACCAGAGAAAAAGAGGTCCTACATTCAGCGTATCAGGATTTTATTAAGAGGCAGGAAGCTGGAATTAGTAAAAGGTCTCTTCTTGTAGGTCTGGGAAGCAGCCAAGTAGCCAACTGGGAAACTTATATAGAAAATTTCAAATAAGAAGTTCTTGTTGCCAGAGGTTTAGTACAGTAGCCTATGAGAAGCAGCAATTCCACTGTACATAGAACATCATCTTCATATGGTAGAAATTCTACCTTCCTCTTACAATTCTCTACAGCCCTGTAGAAGATATCTCCCCATGTCAGCATCCCACAGAGAATTTCCCTCCCCACTTCCCTCCCGCTACAGATTGTCAATGCTCAAACCAGCCCAATGGAACTCCCACTCTGTAGGACAATGCACACCATTGCCTCTGGAATAGCCTCTCTTATCTCCTAAATCAACCAGCATTTCTAGAGACGAGAGACAGCTATTGCTTACCCTTGGGAATACTAGAAATGTGTCCAAAATGCTAACTAAGGTAATAGTGGTAGGTATATAACCTCTTATTTGCTTGCTCTAGGACTATGTGGAGCATGAATGTATGAGCATGGGATGGATAATTTAAAACCAAATTAAAAACTAGTATCTGAGGCCCTTGGTCCTAGTCATATATGAGGAATGGGAAGTGCACTAGTTAATTTTTGCTCTATGGTTGTCTTGCAGAATCGGTGTGCCCTATTATTTATCCTAAGTGGAATTGAAGCTGTTGCAATTGGCTTTGGCCCAATCCTCAATAAGTTACTTTATATCAGATTAAATTCTGATTATAGCCACATTTCCTATTGAACAGCTCCAAGGCATACACCTTGGGAGCTTCTCCATAGGACAAGAGAAACAGCAAATCCAGTGGGGCAGAAAAACCTGCTTTCAACAGGAATAACAAATGTGCAACAAGGAAGGAAGGAACAACAAGGCTGGCAGTTATAGACAGTGAAGTGCTTCCATCCAATTTGGATTATCCCCTCACCATCAGCCCTTCCTTGTAGGAGACCTTATGAGATGTCCATCCAAATGAACATTAGAAGGATATCTTGAAACAAAAGGGCATGGCATGCAGGCTCCCGCTAGGAAATGCTGTCATGCTTGGGCTGATGATAGGACCTGTCCAGCCCAAAGAGAAGGCAGCAGCAGTCAGACCAATGAACATCCCTTGTTTCTCACAGGGAAGGTGCAGAGTTGAGACTGACCCTGCTTACATTCCCGACCATCTACAGCAGACAACCTCAGTCTGGAGGGTTGATTGCTTGCTCTCAAATGATGCCCCCTCTAAGTTCTTCACTGAGAATTGAGGCAACTGCTACCACCAGGTAAAGAAGGGCCTGCGGCTCTGGAAACTTTGTGTATATGATTCACTGGCAGAGCGTTGATGGGAGCGAGCAGTCTCTACGATAACAGGAGGCATCTGGACCAAGTTAAGAGGGCTCTTCCCATCCTTCAGGGCTTGCATCAAGTTTAGGATCTAGGAATAGAAGAAAGACAACTGAATACCAAACTAATGTATAAATGGTAAAAATTGCCCAATGCCCAACACAGGTTCCATCTCTCCAGTGGGACGAAGTACATACCTGACCACGCATTACTGCAATCTGCTTATGAAATTGGCCTCGGTCAAAACCTGGATCTTTCTATAAAAGAAATAGTATATCTAATTAGGATGGATATGACATCTATATCACTGCTCTTTAGAGAAAAATGGGTACCTAATATTCCGATATTAACTTGCTCTTGTGGTTACCTTGAAGAGTTCATAGAGATCTTCTTCTAGATCCTTGACAAAATTAGGGTCTGAAATCTTTGGCAGGATAAGATCCTTGATCTCTTGAGAGAATGGCACTTTTGCCTGTGGTAGCCATGCCCAATAGAAAGGATCTTGTGAAGGAAGAACAAACGGAAGGCAAAAATTAGGCTCGTAAAGCCAGACTAGCAATAAAGGTAGCACAGATTCAAATACAAAGGAAATACTTCAGGACTTAACACCCTTTTATTAAAGGAACATCAAGAAATTAGCCCTTCACAAACATCTATACTGAGAAACAAAATACAATGAACTCATATGGCTTCTCTTATTTGGAGTACTTACATGCTCTCCAAGAGTCTGGATGCTTAAGAGGGAAAGCCAAACCATTGTCAATGGCTGCCAGTTTAATTATGGGCTCCTTGACTACAACCCATTCTGAGTCCTACAAGGAAACGGAAAATGTTGCATCAGGAAATGATACAAATCCCAGCAATCATTGCCCATTAGTTGAAGAGATAATGTATAATTCCAGAAGACTCATTGCCCCAAAGCCAACCCAATGGAAAGCTGATCATAGCAATAGCAATAGCACTTAAGACTTATATACTGCTTCACAATGCTCTCTAAGCCCTCGCTAAGCAATTTACAGAGTCATGTGGACCCCAACAATCTGGGTCCACATTTTACTGACCTCAGAAGGATGGATGGCTCAGTCAACCTTGAGCTGGTGAAAATCAAACTGCCAAACTGCTGGCAGTCAGCAGAAGTAGCCTGCAGTACTGCATTCTAACCACTGCACCGCCACAGCTCTTAAACCATGTCAACATAGTTTAACCTACCTCTGTTTTACATCCCCTCTGCAAAGGTGCAAAAGGAAACCAGGCACTGCTATGTTTGGACTCCATGGTGTTACAGACATTATTAATGCACTTTCATATGTTGCCCCCTATAAAACCAAGATGCCACAAAGAAATTGCCTAAGGATCTAGCAAATCCTAGATCTCTACATCTATTCCATATACTTTAAGCTAACTCTAATATTTCTATACAGTTCACATGACATATCTAAATATTTTTATCATATGTACACCTCTAGTATATATGATTAATCTGGATCTCTAGTGTTTGAGCCACTTCCCTAGATCTGTTCCATGCAGGACATTATATGCAAGTCTCTGAGAACCCCTTATTTTCTGTATCATATACTCATATGGAGTTGTCGGAGCCCCACTGGGCCCTACTCACCTGCATACTTGTACTGTCCAGGGGGCAATCACACTTGATCAGCCAGTTGTCATTACCCCTATCTGTAAAGAAATGGAAATGCACAGATGGAAAATAGAGAAGTATCTCACCACACATAACAAACCTCACATCCCAATACTATGGGAGGAAAAAATTACTGGAATATGGCATGGCTGGAATATGAAGTAGGAAGAAGGTCCTATACTTTCCAGCCCAAACCTTATGACCTTCAGAAATTCTGGGAAGCTGTAGCTAATTCATTTCAGCAATATTGAGACATATGTAACAATGCCTTGTTTTGACAAAAAATTAAGTAGGCATACTGGAGAAGCTAAACAAGCATTTTCAATATGAATAACCTCAATCAGCATTCCATGTCAAGAGCAAGGAAAAGGCAGAACCTACCAGTATTGCGTATAATATAGTCCAGCACCACCAATCTCTCAAACTGTAGCAACAATTGATGGTTACTCTTTTCTGGAAGAGGTTCAGACTCAAAGCGCCGCAACCAGTAATCTGCATCCTTATAGCCTTCCACAAAAAGCTGGAATGAACCCACCTGAGAAGAAGCAGCAAATACCTTAACAAGAGCAACATACCAAAGAACTATATTGAATGCCTTACTCTGTATCAATATCCCCTACCTTTGGTGGAAGACCAATTCGATGAAACCTCTGCCCAACTTTTGGCACTTTTTCCAAGGCCAGACGCTTGCCCCGGGACTTCACTCTGTCAATGGCGCTGTAGTTAAATGTTTCACTGGCCAAGTACACCACCTTGAAGAAATTATAAGTTCATAAACAGTTTCTCTCTCGTCTATACTAGCCATCCAGGCATCCCCATTTACAGAACAAAGTCATAACTGCATAACTCTAAGCATATCCAGGCCTGTCTGTCTAGAACAAGTTCTAATCATCTGACTGAACGTAGAATTTAAATGGCTTGAAAAACAAATCATAACAACAATGGAGAATAATTAGAAATTAGAGATTGGTATCAAGTGTGCATACTATAACACATATGCCAGCTCTGAAAGGTAGACCAGATCAAGAAACCAATGCCATATGAGCCTAAATCTTAAAAGTCTGAAAGCGTTTCTCCCGTCCCTCACTTTATTTTGTGTGAACTAAGGAGTGGCCTGTTTGAGGCAAGGACTCAAGCCCTACTTTCCCAATTGTTACATGTGCCTAATTCTCAAAGTAAGATCAAATCTATTTTTCTTTTTTTAAAAAACGTAACTACAATTATTCTCGCATTACTACCAATTATTTCCTGTCTGCAGTGCCTTTTTTTAAAAGAACAGGTACTTTTTCAAAAGTACCCGTTGTTTCTAACCAAATATAATGGAGATTCATAAATATTCACTGGACTAGGAATAAGTGACATGAAATGTAAAAGGAGAGCGAGGGGAAGAATGTCACTGTTGGAAGATGTGACGTTCTGGTGATCTCAAATGCAGTAATGGGAAATCAATTTTTCAGGTATTTTCAAATTGCAACTTCCATAAGTCTGAGTCACAGGGCCAATAGGCAAGCAAAGTAGGAGCTGAATGCAATCCAAAAGCCGCTGGGGTTTTCTGTACCTGGCATGTAGGGAAATATAGTCCTATTCCAAGCCTCATGATCCACAGTTTAATCCCATTTGATTATGTCTCTCCTATGAATGGGCTCACCATTGTGCGAGGTACAATGTTCAATTCCAGCTTTTGGTCAACAAGGCTTGCACCAGCTTCAGACAGATATCCTTGGTTGAGAACTAAACAATCTCTTCCAAAACAGCAGGGACAGCAAAGTTTTTGCAGCCATTTTGTCCACTTTGGGTTCAGATGCCCATAGGGTTCTTCATTCTTCGGTTTGAACACACCAATGATTTTCTGAAAGGGACAGAAGAGTGGATATTGCTAATATAGGCTGGATAAAGCAAAGGCAATTAATCATCCCAGCTTGGTGATAACCCTATAGCGCCAAGATGTGTGACTAGGGAATTTAATTCCTCTCTCCCTCTTTCTTTGTAGGAGATAAGGGTTTTTTAAAAGAGGCAAAGGCTTTAAGTAGAATATGGAGGTTAAATAATATGTGATGTTGAGTATGGTTTAAGCATAAATAAAATCACAAGATTAAAGCACAGGCTGTTGAAAACCATGACTCCAGTAAAAGACACAGTCACCATAATAAAGGGGGGAAATCTGAAAAGAACCTCCCATAGAAAAATACACAGGATAATAATATAGGGCTCTGAGCACATCACAAGACAGTATTGATCTCATCTTAATAAAGAAACAACTGTGACATAAAAAATTGTCTAAAACGTTGAGAGGCTGTATAGAGAAAATAAGTCACCAGAGGAAAAAACAAAAATCAACACACCCAACCAGATTTAAAACAATCTTGCGCAATACCTATTTCTAATTAAAGATTTTTAAATCTATGTTTCAAAGATAGCTCTTTTTACAGAAACAATATATTCTTCCTAGACTCCTGGCTGATATTTCAGAATTCTGGTCAATATATTCTGCTCCAGAATTGGAGGATCCCTTGTTTCACTCAGCCTTATTTCCAACTTCTGCTTTTGTTTTAAAAGGGCAGTATATTTCATTTTCTATTTCAGTGTATTTCAATGAGAAAGAAGTTTGGATAATCTGACTTTCCCATGTGATTCTGGGAATGCAACTGCACATAGGAAGATTACAGATCTGAGATGTGAGAATACAGCACAAACTAAAACTACAACATCTGATTTTTTTTAGTGAATATGGGGCGACAGCCTGCCTGCCTTCCTATTTACTACAAAAAAAAGAAGGAAGGCATTAAAAACCACAAAGCAATCTTTAGTCAAGGGATTTCCACTCCCTCCTGCTCTTTAACTCTGTGAAGTAGTAGACCAGTAACTCCAGTAGATGAACATAGATCAGGATAAAACCAATTTAATCATCCCTCCTCTCATGTCTCTTCCCAAATTTATGAAGTTTTCTAGAATGCTAATATAAAAAGAAGCAGTCTTGAGTGTGCTTGCCAGGGGCAGGGGGAATCTAGACTTACACAGTAAGTGATTTTATTTTCACAAAAGACTTCTGTTTTATAAAAAGTTCACTGGGTCTCATGATTTGTTGAACCCCTGAAAAATGCACAGATAATTTTGCTAAACCTTGGATATAGCATAGTCATTAAGGCTTTAAGCCTGAAGCTCTACCTTTAGCCTTTTTATTCCCATTTCTGTGAAACAGTAGAAACAATTTACAAATAAAATGCAGGGGAGAAAATAAAGGATAGGCTATCTGATTTACCTGACTTAAATATACTAGTAATAATAAATGTTAGAACAACACATTTTGTCCATCAGATAAAATCAATGCTTTTATCAAAACGAGAGCAAAAAATTGAAGATGAGAACATCATTACTATCACAAAATCTCTTTAAGGAATATTTTTACATAGAAACTTAATTCAAATAGGTTGCTAAGAACCATATATTGAAACAATACATTGAAGACTTCAGCATACTCAGGTGGAATATTCTGAAAATATTTACCAAAATTAGTCCTTTCCTTGCACTATCTGATCTGACTGCCTCTAAAATACAACTTACTAGCAGAAGCATTTTGTGATAAAACTAGACTTTCCATATTGTCAGTTCAATGTTAGATACCGTACTAGCTAAATCACTTCTTCTAATCAAGTAGAAAAGCATATTCCTAAATCAATCTTTCCCAATTTAGCAATGACCAGATATACTGAACTACTGTACAAGTCCCATTTCTTCCAGTCAGCATAATTTACTGATCATTCTGTGGAGATTATGGTAGCTGTAGTCCAGCATATTTGAGGGCATCAGATTTGGAAGTCTGCCCTAAGCCAGATGGGAGAACCAGTTTGATGTAGAGGTTAAAGTTGTGGCCTAGAAACCAGAAGACTCTGAGTTCTAGATCCTCCTTAGGCATGAAAGCCAGCTGGATGACTTTAGGCCAGTCTTGCTTTCTCAGCACAACCCATTGCACAGATTTTTTTGTTATGGGGAAATAGGAGGCAGGAGTATTAGGCATGTTTTTACTCACTGCCTTGAGTAATATATATATATAAGGTGGGACAAAAATATAATAATAGTTTAGGATTAAAAACATTCAAACATAGAAATCTATAGGGTGTTGCCCCTTTGGGGCAATAATTAGGTCAATCCAACTAAACACAGACTTTTCATTGTGAAGATAAAAGAGGAAAAGAGAATAATAGATATGACATTCTAATATTTGAGAGGAAAGATAGAACACACAACTAATAAATAAGTAAATAAATACAACAACATAGCTGTAGCCCCACACATGCAGCAAACATAACCAAATTCCACATCAAAATCTTACAGTTTTCACTGACCCAACTCTAATCTTGCAAGACTAACTAGGAGCAGATAACCCAGATACCAAGTCCTAGATTCCAAGACTTAATTCCTTTATAGTGATATATAGTGAATCAACACAAAAGTTTGATTCATCTCGGCTGCATCTCACAAATCCAACAAGAAAGGAAATTAATTTAAGCAGAAAAGAAGAGCCTGGATTCTTAGCAATGAAAAGATTTGTAATGCTATATAATTTCATGCATGTTGGGAATGCAGAATAAAGGAGCCAAATTAATTTAGTTAGATATAATAGGTCACAAGGAGAACCATCAGGCTACAAACACAGTCAGTTCTATACAAACATGGGGAAACTCGTCATCCCATTCTCCATGTGATCAATTGTTCCTCTTATTTCAATACATTATGATACAGCATGTAAGTCTGAACCATAGACAGAAATGTCCAGTTTCCTAAAGCTGGAGAAACAGTAATGCAAACAGAAGCAGCAACCACCACCAAAGCCTCAAAGATGTTCTAAACTAAAAAAACTACCGTATGCAAGCTTCAACCTGAGAATTGAAGAGCAAGAGAATTTAAAACCTCTTTCAGTTGCAAATACAGAAGCACAAATGGAGACAAATCTTCTCTTCATGTAATCTTTACCCAAATCGATTTTAAACTTTGAGCGATGCCAATTCCAGTGACACCTTGGGGAATTATCTTCCTGCCAAGAACTCTCATAGCAGTAAAAATAACAAAAAATATGCTTATTGTCTTCTCCAATGCTTTTGATAGAACTTATGTATCATTGTCCAGCTGCCTGCCTCCAAACAAGCTTACACTCTAAAATAGTTACAAAAGGATCGATGTATCTTCATAGAATTTTAACCTTTTCTAAAAAGCTGGGTTTCAAAAAGGAAAAAGAAGATTGTAGCCTAATTGCCATGAATGACCAATGGGGAAAAAAACAAGGATAAGCTGCATTGGTTTTTGAAAGCTGGTTGAGTAAACAATGGCAAAAGTTGTTTGGAAAGCAAAGGGCAAATGGTAACCTGCTTCAGTTTAAAGCTGAAAAGGAGAACAATGAGCAATTCATAAAAGTTTTTCTACAAATCAAACTTGTCTGATTCTTCCAGCTTTCTTTTCCAAACGTACTCTGTATTGCCCAAAGTATGAAGGGCAGAGATTATTTTTAATACTGCGTGCAGAATTAACCCAAATCAAATTTTGAAGATTTGATTTGCTTTGTTCAAAAGATCAGAAAACTTAGGAAAGAAGGGGTTGTTCTCAGGGCTAGCAGTTATTTTCCTTCACAGCAATGTTTTGTTATAAGGCAGCCATTAGATTTATAAGAATCTAAAATAATTCAAAGGAATGTATCTGGACTGTATTCCTACTGACTGACTAACATTCAAATTGATCATCTTCATGTGTAACTTGTAAAATAGAACCAAAAGATAGCAGCAATATTACTTGAATAAGACTGCATACAGTGCACTGCAGGACTATTAGAAAGTCCTGTAGTGCACTGAAGTATTCCACTTCTGATACAACATAAACACTTAAGTATAAGAAATTAAATAATACCACTTTATAATGCCTTGGTAAGGCCACACTCGGAATACTGCATCCAGCTTTGATTGCCACAATGTAAAACATTTGTTGAGATTCTAGAAAGAGTGCAAAGAAGAGCAACAAAGATGATTAGGGGACTGGAGGCTAAAACATATAAAGAACGGTTGCTGGAACTGGGTATGTCTAGTCTGATGAAAAGAAGGACTAGGGGTGACATGACAGCAGTGTTCCAATATCTCAGGGGCTGGCACAAAGAAGAGGGAGTCAAGCTATTCTCCAAAGCACCTGAGGGTAGGACAAGAAGCAATGGGTGGAAACTAATCAAGGAGAGAAGCAACCTAGAACTAAGGAGAAATTTCCTGACAGTTAGAATAATTAATCAGTGGAATGACTTGCCTCTAGAAGTTGTGAATGCTTCAACACTGGAAGTTTTTAAGAAGAGATTGGCCAACCATTTGTCTGAAATGGTATACAAATGGTATTTGTCTGAAATGGTTTTTCTGCCGGAGCAGGAGGTTGGACTAAAAGACCCACGGTTCCTTCCACCTCTGTTAATTGATCATGTTAACCAAAAATATGCATTAGCATCAAAATATCCTTTCCCCTAAGTTAATAGTTTTATTACATTATAAAATGTGTGTAATATATATTGAATAAAGATGATAGTGAACTACAGTGATGTTTATGCAATAAAAACTAGAAATTGTCAACACTATGATAAGGTAAACTAAACCTTTAAAGATGAGGGGGAAAGTATATATCAATGTTAAATATAATTTCTAAATTGTTAACAGGGCTCAAAACTGTTCAAAAGACATTTCACCCTGATAACCAAAAATTTACATCACCAAACATTTAATATTATCGATTGTAAATTCATTGATACCTCAGCATAGTTCCCAAAGTTTCTGGGCCAAACAGAAACTATGTCACCATGCAACAACGTTGTTTCACTAAACATCATTATCTATGTTCCTAAATATGGTCTCATTGATTCAATAAAATCTTCCATAACGACAAAGGCATATGGTGTGTCATTTTTTTTTATGCATCAGAAGAAGCAATTCTATAGCTCATTCTGAAGACCTAGTTTGGAAGAAAAAAGTGAGCAAAAGTCAATACGGCATTGGGGAGGGGGGCGCAAGGGACTGAGAAAAGTAGCAACTACAAACATCCCGCAACCCCTGCATCCTCTCTCCAGCCCTCCAGTTACTTTAAAATTTCAACCAACCCCGTCCTGTTCGTTTTCCCCTTGTCCCGTGATCTGAATACTTTTCCCGAGCCCCGATCTCTCACCCCCTGCGGATCCTTGACGAAATAGCTGCCGCTAGAACCTTGGTAGATGCGCTCAGGGTAGATTCCGCGTTCGCTCGCCAGCTCTGCCAGTCGCACCACTTCGGCGAATTCTGGGTCATCGGGAAATTCATTCCGGTGCTCCCGTTCACCTCGACCCGCGGCGATCCCTACTCCGACCCCCACTTGAGCCTGAGTCTGGGTCGCCCCGGCTGTTGCTACAATCCCCCGCGTGGCTCCACGCTCCGACCCACCACCCCGATCCAACAGTGGCTGCCGCTCCCGGTCGCGGCCACCTGCGGGGGATCCCGGTGGGGAAGGACAGGGACACGGTCCAGCGGGAGTAGCAGGGGCAGCGGGGCAGGGCGGGGAGCGCACGGCACCCCCAGGCAGCCCATACCCCGGGGCCGGACCGCGCTCTGGAGATACCAGCGGGCTCGTTTCATCCATAGGCCGAGCCGGTCCGAGGCGCTGATCTAACCCCGGATGGGCGCTTGCACGCATAAACCACGGCCCCGCGGTCTCGGACTCAACGCCGCTCAGTTCGGATCACCTGACACCGGCCCGCGGCCACTGCCGTTTCCGCCAGAGTAGCATCAGCGAATCACAGTGCGGCCACGCCCCCTGTTTACAGGGTGCCCGGAAGCCACGCCTATTAGAGAGCCCATCGCCCATTCGCAAAGCTTGTCCCGTCCAGTGCACGCCCCTTCGTTATGTAGAGTTCCGCCTCCCCCTTCCTAGCTAAGTCATGCCTTTTGAATGGAGCATAAATATAGGTCCGTTCCTTACTTTTCAATCCGTGCTTTCTTTTTTTCACTAGGCCCCTAATGCCACAATTCCGTTTCTTGAGCAGAGCGCCGCCCGCATTCTGTATTACATGTACATCTTACTGTATACTGTATCGCCTCCTGATTATGCTGAAGACATTTTATGTCATCTAGGCTCCGTTTCCTAAATCACACCTACGTGTTCTGCGCCGATTGCCAAGACCATTTGGCAATGTGCAACACACAATTCTCTTCGCTATGTCAATGTACAGTTTACATCCCGTACGTATAACAACAGCTTTGGAAGGTCATACGATTTTATTGTAAATCCTTTCAAAAAATGTATATAACCTACTACCCAGGCTGCAGAAAGATTGGCATTGCATTGTACTGGACGGACTGCGTGGATCTTAAGGGACTTAAAATTTGTAGCGGGAAATAACAAATTATCCCATAGCCTTGAATCACAATAATCCGTCTCTAAAGACTCTTTTCTTAGGAAATGGCTGCCTGTACCCTCTGGATATTTATGATCTTGTTCGTTTCCCAGAATTTTCTACACGCCCCCATTCACTTTCATCATGGGAACCAGGCAACACTGTCACTGAATGGTGGAGTCACTGGACAGTTTTCTTGATTTGTCTTCCTCCTACCCAAGAGCTAGTGGTATAGTGCTGAAGAAACCAAGCCACTGTGAATTCTAATTTAAGGCATGAAAGTCGTCTAGGTGACTTTCGGACCCAACCCAGGGTTGTTGTTGTTGTTGTGATAATAGGAAGAAGAAGGAGTATTATGTATGCTTACTACCCTGAATTACTTATAAAGTTTAAAGGCAGAATAAAAATCTAGTAAATAAATCCTGTTAGAACTCATCTGTTTTAATTATCTGCTTCCCTGGTTGTTTTGTTTCAGTTATTCTAATGTTGGGAAATTTTGTGGCTGTTCTGAGATAAAAATGTTGGAGAACAATCGCAACTCCTACATCCCCAACTCCATTTCAACTAGTTTCAGCACGGCATGCACACTTGGCAATCCCTGCCCTCCTCGCCCCACCGCCAACGCTGCTGCGTTGCAAATGCTGTACTTTCCCTCTTCAAAGTGACAGTTCCTATTTAAAGAGGGGGGAGGGGAGAATGTTTTGCTTAAGCTATTAAAAACTTGAAAATTTAACCCCCTTCCCACTTCCTTAACAGCCTTAGTGTGCTTCTCAGAAATCATCAGCTATTGGACATTATTATATGTTTTATTTCATTCTTTTCATTCAGAACTACTTAGCACCAGGATTGTATAATAGATTGAATATAATGAAACCTTCTTCTAGCAAAACAATTGCATTTCTCAAGTGCTTGCATGTCACCAAAACTGTTAATATCAATGCAATTCACTATCATATTTATTCCAATGCATGCTAGCTGTGTCATGTCTGAAATCTTTCTAGAAGAATCATAGGGATATCAGCAGCGGTGAAATCCAGCTGGATCTATCCGGCTCGCACAAACCAGTAGGGCTGGTGGCAGGAGGCTCCGCCCACCTGCCAGGATGTCATTACATCCCATTTTTGACCCTCTGCACATGCGCAGAAGGGGCGCACACAAGCGTAGCGAGAGCACACACGTCACATTTCCAAACCTGTAGCAAAGGTAAATGCATTTCACCACTGGATATCAGATATAGGTCCATTATTCAATGAAAAAAAATATTGAACTACTATTGTAGTATTCAAGTTTACATTTTTAAAACTAGATTCTTCCATTTATCTGTTCATTAGGATGTCTTGATTCAAGCAATATATGGGGAATGATTTCATTTGTTTGCTTTTGCATTAACATACTCTAGTTTTTAAACTGTAGTTTATGGTTCAATGCATTGTATAAACCCAGTTTAATATGATTTATTTACTAAAGCATAGTTAAACAAATGATCACTATCCAATTAAATTTCACTTAGCTATCATAGAATAAGAATTTGAGTGATCTCATATAATACAAAAAAAAAATTTTCACAGTGGAGAAAAATGTAAACTGCCAGATTACAGTTTATATTATAAACTGTTTTAACCAACCCTTACTAAAACATCAGTTAGGATACCTTATGTAGGACACGTAAGTAAGAAAGAGAAAAATAAATATTACAGTTATTGGTGTTTTTAATGAACATGTAGCTTGACCTGCATGAATCTTATAGTGATTCAGTATCTTTTTAATATATTCATGACTTATTTGAAATTAAGAATGAGAATTGACATGTCCATGTTTTCAGATGATTTTATGTGATTTACATTAATCAAGAGTAATTTATTTCCAAAAGTTTTTAGGGAATAGGAAAATAATGCTTTTGAGGCTAATTATTATTTATTATTATAAACAATGTTACTTCTCTTATTTAAATTCTATTTTTCTGTTATATGGTCAATCACGCTTTCTAGCTCCCATCAGATAGCAATATTTTAGAGGGGGAATTAGGAGTGTGCCACACTATCTGACCTAAGAGGATGAGCCACGGTGGCACAGTGGTTAGAGTGCAGAACTGCAAGCTACTTCTGCTGACTGCCAGCTGCCTGCAATTTGGCAGTTCGGATGTCACCAGGCTCAAGGTTGACTCAGCCATCCATCCTTCTGAGGTCGGTAAAATGAGGTCCCGGATTTTTGGGGGCAATATGCTGATTCTGTAAACTGCTTAGAGAGGGCTGTAAAGCACAGTGAAACAGTATATAAGTCTAAGTGATATTGCTACTGCTATGAGTAAATGTTGTTAGGGAAAAGCAGTTCCACAGATAACCTGGACCTGAGCTAATTGTGATGACCACCAGTTCACACAACAGAGGTGTTACATGAGAAAACCTAGGGACCCAGTTACTGGGCATGCTCTGTATTCTGAACCAGTTGAAGTTTCCTGGTGGACTTTGGGGGCAGATTCATTTAAAGTACATTGTAATAATCCAAACAGGCAGTGACCAAGGCATAGTGACCATGAGCAAGGTGAGGAAAGGGAACAATTGGCAACTAGACAAATCTGTACAAAAGTCCCCTCACCACAATTGCCACCTGCTCCTTGAACAGAAGTTTTGAGTTCAGGCTGAACACCCCATCCCCCACCCCCAAATTGTGTACCAGCTCAGTTTTGGTGGAGTGCCATTTCATGCAGAGTCAAAGATGAAGTACCATTTAGGCCTGGGGGGGAACCCATAGCCATTCATCTTGCCAGGATTGAGTTGAAACCAGTTCCACCCCATCCAGAGATATATAATTAGGTATTGTTAGCATACTGATGATACTAAATTCCATACCAACAAATGCCAAAAGACCTAGCAGCTTCATGCAGCTGTTAAAAGGAGTAGTGAAAGGCTCCAGCACTGGAACCCCACATTGCAGGGGCTAGGGCTTAACTTTTCAACTTCTACCAACACTGAATGGAACAGGCCATGGAAGAAGAAGGAGAACCACTACAACACAGTGCCTCTCATTCCTAAGCCTCAAAGTCAGTCCAGAAGGTGACTGTGGTCAATGGTATTGAATAGCCAGAGAGGCCCAAGAAGACCAGAATGGTCACACCATCTCCATCCCATGTTCTCCAAAGGTACGGTCAAAGCACAAGTCTAAGTCAGTAAAGCAAAAGTCTTCTGATATTTGCCTCGCCTCTATGCTAAAACACCATAGGTTTTCCAGTCATAATCTATACACTCTTATGTTTGGGTGTAGCCCAAACCCAAACGGGCTAATTTACAGAACATGTCCAAAATCCAAAATATGTGACTCCCACAGAAATGAAATTTGACAAATTCTATAAATATTTTGTAACATAAAAATTATCATAAAACATTTTATGACATAAGCATGGCTATTTTCATGGCAGATACATCTCTGGATATCTCGTTCCCTCCCTTTTCCAATGAAGGCAGTATATTAGAAGCTTGTTCATTGTTAAAGGCGTTGAGGGCAAGGAAATATCTCTGAAAAGATGACCAAATGAGTCACAGTTGTTTAGTATAACTCCTCTAACATTTCATTTTATTTTGCTCAAGTGGTTGTTGTGACCAACTGTCATGTCATAAGTTAAAATAAGTCAGAACATCTTTTTGTTTTGTCTATTTTCAGTTAGTTTGAATGTTTCTGGCAATAAAAAGGGTCATATTCAATGCACGACTTATATCCTCCAGGTTCCTTGAAATTGGTGGCCTTTTTTTTAATTGGCTTTGTCTAAATCCCTTAACATATGAAGGGATTTTGAAACTGCCCAGAAGCCTAAGACTCAGAGCATTATACAAGCTTATTAAATTGTAGCTATTAGTATTAATGGAATTGCTTCAAACATATGTGTAGTTGAAATGAAATACTCATTTCCTTGTTGTGGATTACTATCACTTTTTGGGAGGTGGAGCTAAGATTTTAACAGACAGTTTAAAGAAAACTTCAATGCATAAATATTAATTCAATGAAATTCAGCCACTTGAAATTATCCAGTAGCCATAAAGAAACATTCACTGCATTCCTTACTGAACAAAACAAAAACAAAAGCCAGGCACTTTAAAACAGTTTTATTGTTTCATAAAAGCCCCTCTTTGATCTTCTTCTTCAAGGGCACTGCCTATTTGCTTTAGCATCCTTTCCCGAATTTTGTCTCTTGGGAGCCGCAGCAGGCATCTCTCCCAGCAGATGAAGGGAGCTCTGGAGAGCCTCAGCATGGCAGCCTCTCGCTTCTGTAGAGAGGAAAGCCTTGTCTTTTTGCTCCTTCAGAAATATGGCCGTTCCGTGAAAATTTCCTTGCCCTTCACAAAGAAGGCCATGGAGGGAAGGGAGAATTAGCCGGAAGGCTGGGCAATAGAGGGGCGCGTTACTACCGGTTGTCTAGGAAACCACCAACAGCGTGAGCGGATAATTCCTAGTGGGCGAGTGCCCTGAGAGATGGATGGGGGGAAGCCTGGCATAGCGGAGGGAGGGAGGGAGGGAGGGAGGGAGGCGGCAGCCCATGGGGGAGAGCAAAGGGGCGTGCGGCTGGTGGCAGCTGCTACAAAGCTTGCATCCAGGTGAGGGGCGCGGTCATTGTTGGTGCAATGAATAGATAAAAGCATAGGAATGACGTGGTCGGGAATACTGCGTGGAATCCGGGCGGGTAGGAAGGCTTTGGGGGCAGGAAACTGCAACGTGAAGAAAGGCTGAGTGGAAAGCAGCAGCGGCAGCAGCAGCGACCGGTAAAGCGGGGTGCAGAGCCGTTGTAGTCTACTAGATGGGCGTGGTTCCGGGCTGCAGGGCATGACTTAAGGATGCTGGGCTCGGTCGCGGAGCTGTCAAAAGAGACTTTGCAGTGAGCAATTTTGATTCCACTACTGAGGGATGCTGCCTGAGGGTAAGTGATGACTCAGGACTGTTAGCATTGCCTGAAAGATTGTGGCTTAGGAAAAACTAAAACAGAGGAGTCTAGTAGTATACTATAGGAGTATCTTTGATTGCTGGCTTTTTGTTCATTGAATCAGATTCTGCTGATGTGTATGGAAATGTCCTCAGAAATTGGGAAACTGCTACCCGCATGGTTTGCTGCTGAGCAACTGCAGTTGCTCTGCTCCGTAAAACAGCTGTAATTATTTCCAGGGAAGCAGCAGTCATTGTACTGTAAGATCCCTGAAAGGACAAGCAGGTCTCTGATTCTTTCTGTGTAGCCCTTTAGCCAGCTTTAATCATTCATTACAAATTTTTCTCTTCAGAGGAAAGCAAATGCGTTTTTTCACAGCAGCAAGTTTTTAAAAATGTGATTCTGACTGGCATTTGAGAAAAGACTGACACAATGTATGTTGCTCCTTTGTACTAGCCTTATCCAACCTAGCATATTCCAGATATAGTGAATGTTCAGTCTTACTTTATTCAGCCAGCATAGACACACTGACTGGATGAATATGGAAGTTGTCATCCAACACATCTGGAGAAAATCAAGTTAGGGAACATTCCTTTATACTTTCTCCTATGAGATGTATTGGTTTGTGTACAGTATTGTGTAGCTTGAATCTGAGATTAGTTTTGAAATCTTGGTTCACTTTGCAGTTATTATGCTGCTAGTTTTCCCATTTAATATAATAAGTGAGCACACCTATTTTTATAATCTTGGCTTTATTAGCTATGGACAAAAAAGGATTTTTTTTCTAAATTGACCCCTACAAATCAAAAAGAAATTTAAAAAGAATTGGATATGTTATCAAGAAAATAGAGCATAACATCTTTTGTGGTTGCTCCATTATACATGTGATTATTGCTCTGGAACCCCTTGGTTTTTACACTTGGAATTACTGTCTTTGTGCACTATATACCAGTATGAGAAATGATGTCCATGCTTAACAGCTTATCCACTGGTGTATGAGAATGACTCTAACAGAGGATTCAGGATAAGTGTATAGCACTAGTATGCTGAATAAATAATCCACTAATAGGAGACGTTTGAGGAATATGGCCACCGCCGAGACTGAGAAGTGAACATTTTTCCCATATACTATTACTGCTTACCAATCATTTGTGACTCAAAGGATTACAGCCAGAACATATAGAGTAAAGCAACAGAAATGCAGGCAGAATATTAGTGTGTTTCCCTGTACTGGATAGATGAATGTCTGAAAAATATAATTATCTTTGTAGTTGATGTATCTCCGAACATTGCCCCTGAAGAATTAACAATAAAAACAACTTGGGCATGCAGGATGAAAGAAAGCATAAGTAGTAATAGCTTTTTTAAATATGTAAATCTGACTATTGTCACTTCAGAAAACATTAATGTTTTTTGTAATGTTTAATGTTCCAGCAGTCTGGTTTTTCTTTTCTCTCCAGAAGCAATCACATAGTCATTCATTTCTTACAGAGGAAAGATGGTTCTCACCATGCCAACCTTAAGTAATTCCTATAGCAGCAACAATTATCAGTAAGGAATCAGTTTCCTTATGTAGTATTGCCCACTTTTTCTTTCCTAGTTTTTAGTGACTTTCAGCATTTAATACGTAGGAATATAACAGATGGAACAATACCCAACTCAGGCTATTGAAGCTGTGATGGACAAAGCAACTCAGAACTACAGAAGCCTTATGAAGTCAGAGAAACTGGTAGAATTTCAGAGACATGAGACTATTAGAATCTATTCCACAGTCAATACAATTCAATAAACCATGTAAATGTTCCAACTGTTTGAAAGAAAGGCAATAACTCTAACACTTCACTGCTATTAGTAGTCAATTCAAATTACTTCCCTCTGATTACCTGCTGTGGAAGGGTGGTCTGCATCTTTGAATTGATCCAGCTGCTTTCTAGTGAAAATACGAAGTTGCTCTATATACAACTGGCATTGGGAAATACCTGTAGACTGAAAGTCAGTCTGTGGTGTGAGAACTCTACTACTGGGGGGCGAGAACTCTACTACTATATCAATACCATTTGAGGGAGGATCCCATAAGAGTAGCATATCACAATCTATGTTTAAGAGGTTTATTCTTATATGTTTAGGATATAGGGGAATGGCTGAACTGGAAGTGATCTAGTTCAATATTTCATTGAAGTTCATATGAATAAAATTGCAGAATATTAATGGAAACAGTAGTTTTCATTTATTATGACTCAACTCTGAAATGCAATGGGTGACATTGTCCATTCATATTCTTTTAATTTAAGGTATCATGGTATACTATACCATATCATGGTATAGCACGTAAGTGATGCTTGAGCAGAGTCTGCAGGATTGTCTGGGACACTACACACCCTCTTCACGACCTGTTTTCCTTGTTACCTTCTGGGAGGAGGCTTCATGGTGTACAAAGCAAAACATCTACATTCAATAACAATTTTGTTACATATAGCATCAACCTCCTGAACTCTCAGGTTTTCCACTACATATTCAAAATCGACAGTGATTAATATATATGTATGGTGTAATGTATATGTGTGGTGCAGGTATATATTTACAGTATGTATGTATATAGCATGTGTATATTTGTGTTATATATGTGTTTGGGTAGATATACACTTTCTCTTGAGAGCAGGCAACAGAATTTCATTTTTAATGTGGGCCGGTGTGCTTGCAGTAAAAAAATAATGATAATAAAGTTATGTGTGCAGAAAAGGGGAGGTAAGGAAAGACGGGATTAAAATTTACTTTTATCACTCTGAGGGGAACTGTCTGATTTGAGGCCACTATCTGCAGTATGCTACTATTAGCATTTTAGAAGTAATTCTCGCATCATAAATCACTACACTGTTTTAGAACAGAGCTGTCAAACTCCCAGCCCATGGGCCAGATGTGTCACACGCTGGCCACATCCACGTCCAGTTTAGTGAAGGGGGGGAAGTCCTAATATGTCACGTGATGACGCCGTGACGACATGAGTTTGACACCCCTGTTTTAAAAGCTCTTAAGTGACATCAATATGAAAATACAAAGATTGTCTGGCATTTTGTTAATGTTTCAAAGATAATTTTCATATGCCATTTTAAGGAATATACATTAGAATAAGCTGAACTATAGGGTGATATCTGACTAGCTGGAATCTGGACAGCAGCACTCTCCAGTGCTATGTTTTGCTTCAGCCCTAAATACATTATTTTAATATTTCACTAACCCATTCTTATTTTGTCAGAAGAACATTTGAAAATAATGAGCCAGTCATCAAAACAATGTGTCCGTTAGATGTATCCATATAACATATGCTGTCAATTTGGTCATTAAAATTCTTAATCTTCAATACCATAAAAATATTAATAGTATTAATGCACAGTTATTTCATAATTTAATGAGAAAATACATAGCTCTTTCTTGGTTTGGGATTAAATTACTTCCTATATTGTCCTTAGGCTAATTAGGCATTCCAAGCCATGAATGTACTAACTACGTAATTGCAATACTTTCTAAATATATTGTGATATTTGCTAATATCATGCATGAAATGAATACTATGATTTTGTGATGTCTGTGCAGCACCAGAAATTGTGTTTAGCTTACTATCAAGCTCACATATGGTGTGCAGATCATATTTCATATGAAACCTAATAAAATATTGTTGCTCTGATTTTCGTTGATACAGTTAGATTACTTTGGACAATGGATTTACAAGACGCCCTTTTATATGGTAATTACTTGCTTATTTCAAAATGGGGCAAGCTAAGTCTGCTGTAGTAAGAAACAATGTGCCCCACCCTTTCTCTTGATAGTACCCATTGTCTACCTTTCCCATTCGTAGTGCCACAGTTTTGTAAATGTAAACTCCATTCCCTCCTAGCACTGATGAAGTTACCTAGTTTGGTAATGAAACATCTACAAGAAAACTATGAAGCCCAGAGAGCACCAAGGATCCCATAGCTTTGTAAATGTTTCTTCTCCCCTTTCATTCGTGTCTTATGCTGCTTTCATTTTCCTGAACTTTCTGTTGCAGCTGCTATCCTGTCTTCCTGAAAGTTAGTATCATGACCTTGACTAAGGGCTCATTCACTTACTCCAGTGGAGAGGAATATTGTGGGGAATGGAAGGAAGGTAAGTGAATTTTTCATAGGTGCAGTACCATCAGTTTTATTTGTAGGACCCTACTTGGGAAAGATACATACTATTTTTATTACTATGGAGAATTAAGCCAGGGAATTTTTTCTATTGTCGTTATGAAATAGAATAAATTGTTTTGAAATTGCTTAGATCAGAAACTCTATTAAGATGAAATTATGAAAATGACGATAGAACAAGTAAAGAGTCATAGTGTAAAAGAAGGGGAACGCTCTCAATATTTGTCTCAACAGAGCAAAAAGAAAGAGCTTATTATTTATTTTAAACATATATTAGATGCACAAGTATATAGGAAAAGTACTTCAAATCTGTACATATCTGTAAACAGAAAATTGGACTGAAAACAAAGCAATTGGAACCGACAATTGCAATGCTAATAGTCATCCAATAAATACTATTTATATTACTTCTTTTCTCAGAAACAAGAAATATGTACCTTGTGTTCATACTGCATTTCTAAAATTGGAAAATTATGCTGTGCTTAAAAACAATTGCTATGATAGTTATAGCTGATGAAAGAAATCCATGCTCTTGCCAGGATACTTCTGATTTCTTTCATAAAAGGAGCTTGCAATAATAAAGAACTACAGATGACTAGAAAGGTTTAATCCCATTTAACAAAGAAGATGCTTGCATAGCTTTTAGAGAAAGATGGCTATAAACTCTTTATTTCAACTTTGCAGTAGCTTCTACAAGAAGCTAGCTTGACTATTGCAAAGAATGGCTCTATTAGGATAGGCAACAAAGAACATAAGCTTCATCCTGATGAGAGAAGAGCTTCTAAATCTAGTTTTGCAAATAGGTTTTCTTTGAAAAGATGTCTAAGAATAATATGGTCTCTGCCCTCCTCACCAGATACCTTTATTAGGAGATGGAGATGACTCCCTTCATGATCCGATACAGTTTACTACTGGTTACTAATGATGGGCCGGAGTACATCAATATACTTAATAGGATCATGTGGGATTTGCAAGTCATACAATATGTAAATCTAGGCAGCAATAGGATTATTGTTTGGAGTTAAACTAATGTTCTCCAGTCACTTGTGTTATCTGACAAGAAATAGGACACTTCACAAAGGTAAGTCTTTTCCTACTGAAAACAAAAGTACAGAAACAAAATCCTAGAATGGCTCTTCAAAAGTGGAGTTCTCTGTTGCACTTTTATTTTATGTATGCGATATCTATTATTCGGTATGTCCAACGTATAGAGCTACTGGCATACCTTCTCCCATCTAGCACTGATCACTGCTCTCCACACTTATTTTGGGACATCTGTCTCTGGTGGGGGGTGGGCGAGGAACTAAATACTGAAACTTCCAGTACTTTGAGAGGTACAATTGTTTATGGACGTTGCTATCTTTGATAAGTGGTGCTTTGAAGTACCTCTTCACTCATTCCTACGTATGTTGTTGTTGTTAGTTGCGAATTCGTGTCCAACCCATCGCAACCCCATGGACAACATTCCTCCAGGCCTTCCTGTCCTCTACCACCCTTTGGAGTCCATTTAAGCTCACCTACTGCTTCAGTAACTCTATCCAGCCACCTAATTCTGTGTCGTCTCATTCTTCTTTTGCCCTCAATCTTTCCCAGCATTAGGCTCTTCTCCAGTGAGTCCTTCCTTCTCATTAGGTGGCCAAAGTATTTGAGTTTCATCTTCAGGATCTGGCCTTCTAAAGAGCAGTCAGGGTTGATCTCTTTTAGGACTGACTGGTTGAATCGGCTTGCAGTCCAAGGAACTCGCAGGAACTCGACCAGCACCATAGTTCATTCCTACGTGTATGCATCTACAATTGACACACCAAAAATGTGAAGGACAAACAACAGCTGGTCACTAAACTTTTTCATCTCTTCTTCAGTACATCGGTGATATGGACTTTTTTTTTTTTGCTTTTAAGTTTCCTGCAGAAGTGATGAAAGCAATTGGGGAAAGCGTTTCTTTCATTTTTAAAAACTCAATTGTAATTCACAAGAGTTCTGCCAGTTACTCTTTCTAGTCCAAATGACAGAAAGAAAGGTATTTTCTCCCCACTATCTACCCAGAAAAAGTACATCAGATAGAAAGATTTTATTACTTATTTATCAAATTTCATTTTATTTTTAGCTTACCAAATTATAAGCAAGAGTCAACTGAGTGTTTTATGTGACATACCAAAGATCAGTGAAAATCACATGCCCTCAAAGACCTACCTCAAGAAAAGAAACCAATTAATGCTTGTTTTTATATCAGTCAGGACCATAGTAACCAGAATACCTGGCCAACATCATTATCAAAGTGTTCTACCCCAGCTACGGACCCCAAAGTTCAAACCTTAGTTTCCTAAATAAACCAGTGTTTTACAACAATGGCTGTTAATTAACTGCATTAACAGCCGCCAAGAGTTCAAAGAATAATAACTGAAAGCTTACTGTGGTTGGCAGAATGCCCAGAAGCAATTTGCAGGAAGCTGATAAGATAAGCAAGACAAGACACGAAGGTTATGTGAATGAAGTTGTTCCCTGCAAATTGCTTCAGTCGGTGTTCCTCCTTAAATAGGTTAAGGGAGTGGCCAATTAGCCCCATGCCTTATTCTCGAGGAGACTTCCTCCTGAGGAGCCACTCCTGCTTTTTGGCAGCTCTGTGTGCCCGTGCATTGAGAAGAGGCTCCTCCTCTTCGTCCTCTTCACTTAAGGGAGCTTCTGGAGGTTCTGAAAGCCCTGGCTGAATCCCCGCCTCTGGCACCACATCTTCTCCAGCCTCCTCATTGTCTGACTCGAGTGCCAGCTGCACAGGCTGCTGGCGCAGCACCACACACCCCTCCTCGCTGTCTGAATCAGCTACTAGCTGCACAGGCCGCATACGGGCCACAACACAAAGCTGAAAAATGGATTGAAAACTGGACAGCAATTTCTTAAGCCCACTTCATTTCCAACCAGTTTCAACATAGGTCCCAGCTGGAAAAAAAATTGTTCTTCACAGATATACATTTGAATCAGTATGGTATATGAGAATCTTTATAGTAGTGGCAGCGGCTATGCAGTCAAATCTAGAAAACTAATCCTGTTCCTTGAGATCCATCCACATATCTTTTTAAAAAGAGTGTTGTGAACCTGTGCATGATATAATGCATGGAATAATGCAGCCCACATTTTTTATAAATAATGATTGGTAAAAAGAACAAGAGGTTCTTTCCATTCTTGATTTGCCTACCAGATTATCTGGCATGGACTCTGTTATTGTTTCTTTTCATTTTGAAACTAATATAAAGTAAGATGTCATTACAGTGATTGATAGAAAAGTAATGCTGCTCATTTTCTTCTATTAGGACGTCGGCATGGTATTGGACAATTGACTTTTGCTGATGGCAGCATTTACATAGGACATTTTGAAAATGGTCTCTTCAATGGATATGGAGTACTCAATTTTGCAGATGGTTCCAGGTGAGTACTGGATTATGAGTTCAGTAGCACTATGCTAGCTAGTTCAAAGAGAGGATCCGCATGTATGATCTGAGTCATTTTCAGAAAATAAGAATAAATATGTAGTACATATTGCACATGATATGATAAAGAATTTTATAGAGTGACTGTGTTGCTTCTTTTTGCATGCATGAATTTTCTTTTAATACAAGTATGCAACAAAAATATCCCATATTTGTTGTCATATACTTTTTCAGTGTAGATCATTGGTAGGCTGTAGAATGACCATTGAACGTTTTAAGATATTCCATTAATATTTCTATGGCCCTTTTCCTTTCATTTAGTACTGATGTTTTAAGAACTTTATTATAGTGATTGCAAATGAGATAGCAGTGTCCAATCAGACACACTCCTGTTATTGTTGCAGATATGAAGGGGAATTTGTGCAGGGAAAATTCAACGGTGTTGGAGTCTTCACACGCTATGACAACATGATCTTCGAGGGAGAATTCAAGGGTGGACGGGTTGATGGTTTTGGTGAGTGATAAGGATACGTCCTGTGGGTGTAACTAAGCATCAAAGCTAATAATCTTGGATTAAATCTATTTTGGGAACTCTGCTGCAGCATGGAACAGGGCATAAGTGAGAGTTCATTTAAAAATACCATCCTCTGAGATACATGCAGACATATTTCACAGCACTGCATGCACAAATCAACTTTCCTACTGAACAATGATGCTCTATTTTCTCCCACAGGACTTTTGACTTTTCCTGATGGTTCTCATGGGATACCCCGTAATGAAGGCTTTTTTGAAAACAACAAACTCTTGCGACGGGAAAAGTGCCAGACAGTGGTCCAACGTGCACAGAGTGCCTCCAAGATGGCACACAGCTTGACATCATAAGGGGTATAAATTTTACCATAACACAGGGCTTTCTTATGACTGGCAGCCTAACCCAGAGGTTGGTAAGAGTGTGGAGTACAAGATTCACAGAGGCAAATACCATCTCTAGGATGCAAACTATTATAACTGAACCCTGCTTGCCTTTATCATTTCCTTAAGCAGCTTGGCCCCTATAATGTGAACTGGTGCCAAAACTCAGCTATGAAGCCTATGTCTCCTGTCAGTATCACATCCAAGATCATAGCAATTCCTTTGTCAAAAGCATTCTCCATTAGACAGATTGCTAATCCTCTAACCCCACAACTGAGTTGGGCACAATGGGTATCCCAATTACTGGGGCTCGTTAATATACAATCCATCTTTCTTGCCACAAACCTAACACAGCTGGAATGTTGTCATTATATGATCAGTTGAGTTGGTTTCCAGTGGTCAAAGGAGGATTAAAGAACTTGCATTTAGCTTAATTTTCTATCTTCTTATATGTTTCTAAACTTCTAATTGATTCCTCACTGCTCAGTCTTCCTTTCTTTATAAAAATTAAATAAATACATTAGATGAATAAATACAAAAAGCAAAGAATTAACATATTGAGTGGCATTAAGAATTCTAGACTTTCTGAATGTGACTTTTAACAATTTTGCAGATCAGCATAATAAGAATGTCTGAGTTCTGCTACACTTTATGCTTTAGGTTCCAGAATAGATCCAGGATCTCTTTCCACTCGTTATTCTAGCCTTGTGTTTTACACAATTTGCTAAGGCCGTTTTCACTGTGAGCTTCTTGTGTGACAGACAGCATTTCACAATTATCCCTTCCTTACATGAGATGCAGGTCACTTAACTAAGGGCCATAGTAGGAAGAGATTCACTAAGCTCCAGAGATGTTACATGGTTTTCATCTACCATAGTGCCATATACATACAGCTGTATCGTTTTACAAATGTTAAAAAGGGAGTATCGTTACTTTTTAAAGCCTTGCCTCTGCTAGTCATAGGACAAGGCAAAGTTTTGCAAATTCCTTCCTACTTCAAAACTGGAAGTTCTTTGCACACAAATACTCCTAGTCTCACCCACACCTCTCTCTTTTGGCTTCTGAAATTTTACCACACATTCCATTAATGTTTCAAACCTGACTTTGCTGCCTTAATGGCTAGACATTTGCTTTAAAATAAAAATGAATCTCAGGATGCTGATCACTAGTCAAATATATTATAATATCATAGAATAATGGCATGCATAGCCCTATATGTATCCAAAATAAGCAACAGCATTTTTTATACAATGCTGTAAAGCTAAAGAGACACCTGTTCCCAGATAATGCCATACTGTATATCTTTATAGAACAGTGTTTCTCTACCTTGGCAACTTTACAATGTGTGGACTTCAACTCCCAGAAGTTGTCAGAAAGGTGCCAAGGTTGAGAAACACCATTGTAGAAAATGCATTATGTAACACTGGAACCTAGCACAACAGCTTATAATAACTTATAAATGTGGAGATTGCAGGGCATTCTTAATATACAGTATAGATAGATGGGGAATGATATGGAAGGGATAATTGGTTTCTTGCTAGAGATTCAGGCTAAATGAAAATATCAGGCTGGTCGAATAGAACTTAAATTTTTTAGAGATGATAGCAAATCCCTCAGTGAGGTAACAATTGAGTTAAAATGGGTCAATAAAGAATAACTGTATTATCTGTCAACCATTTTATGTTTCTGTGCACTAAAATTAAACATGGGATTGTTTAAAACAGGGGGGTGTTCTTAAGTCAAGCATTGATCCACGTAATGTGTGTTCCTAAGTGCCATGCTGGAGCCCTTGTAACCAGCCTATCTCCACACTGAATGTCTGTGTGTCAATGCTACCCTCGTGCCTTTGTGTCTTTGCCCATCTAAGGGCCTTGGCCAAATAAAGAGTTGCTGAAGCTCGACTTTGGTGTATTATTTTTGTCCGGTACCGAGGCAAGTGGATTAGCCTTATTCAATTATGCAGATCCAGAATGGATCTTGTGTTTATTCTGGCCTAATATGCAGTAGTGCCAAGCATCTGAATTTTGATCATATGACTATGGGGATGCTGCAATGGTCGTAAATGTGAAAAATGATCTTGTCACTTTTTTCAGTGCTGTTGTAACTTTGAACAGTCACTAAACATACTGTTGTAAATTGAGGACTACCTGTATATAGGTTTTGATAATTTTCTTTAAACCAATGTATTTTGTTACATACAGTAAAATATATTTTATTCATTTGTTTAATTGGGTTCTCTTTATCTAGTTTTAGATCTCATGTGGCGAACTAGTCACATTTTAGATCATATAGAAAATGTAAAAGGGTTCACAAATTTTTCAGCATTACTGTACAGGCTCCACTCACTAGTTCCATCACTCACTCACTCAGTCCTTAAGAGATTCAATGGGAACTAATCTGAAAAGCTTCCCCACCACTGCAATGAGAATATCTGTTTAGACTGAATATAAAAACAGGACAAATCATTATATAACCACTGCAATGTTGTAATATAAGCTGCAGCTGTTTTTAAAAAGACAATATTTTGCATATGTAGGTAATGATAGACATTTATATACTACTATAACTCTTATTTCTGATTGTTTGTAACCTTCAATTGGATGAAATGGTACATTATAGGGCAACAACTTTTGAATCAAGATAGCTCAGATGGGCTAATTTATAGAATGTGTACAAAATCTGAGACCGATGACTCCCATGGGATTGAAATTTGGGGAAGTTGTGGTAACTGCTGCAGTCATGTGATCATTAATACTCCCTGCCAGCTTCCTACAAAAAAAAGCCAATAAGAAAGCCCACAGGAAGATGGAAGTTGCTCCTGTTCCCACTGCTTTTTTCCTCTTGCGGTCATTCAGTTCAGTTTAATAAGAAACACATCTGAAACATTGACCCAATGGGTTATGGGTTGTCTAGTTATCTTAAAGGGTGTTCTTCCAACATCTTTAATGGACCATCTTTGAATATATGAATTTGCTTTAAATGGTAGGTTCAAACAACACTTAGTCAAGATGCCATTTTGTTTGCTTGTGACTGAGCAAATGTATGAATTCAGCTGCTGTAATTGATCCAACAATTAAGATTAAATCATAGCTTAGGCGAATGTATTGAATGCAGCCAATGAGTTATAGATAATGATAAGCTACTCCAATATTTTCCGATGTTATTTTATTCTGTTCCTTTCTGTTTTTCCTTTGCTCCTTTGACCTACAACTGTCAAAACTGCCCCCTTGAGCAACCTTCATCTGATGCTGGTCTTTGTATTTGTAACTGCCTATTATGCTGGCAAAATGTTAAGTCCTTTACTTTTTTCATGTGTATGTTTTTTAAAGAAAATGTTGACACAATTAGTTAGCTTCCACTAACTGGTTCAACTAAACTTAAGTACTTGTAAGGAAGCAATGCATTTTCTTATTTACAACTTCAATTTCCCCGCCCCCAACTTTTTCCACTTGAAGAGATTTTCCATAACAATTTTATTTCCATGCGTGCTGCTGGAATTGTATAAAATATTTTATGAAACAGCTTGATTAAATCTGATGCTCCAGTCTCACTAATCTGCAGCCATATAGTTATTGGGGTTGGGGCCAATGGTGGGCTGCTTCCGGTTTGGACCGGTTGTAGCAAACAGGTAGTTCTGACCATCAGCTGGCCCCGCCCATCCGCCCGAGCCCTATCCTGTCCTATATTTCTTTCTTTCTGGCTCAGCTGATTTCCGCGGCACAACTGATTTCCGTGCCTCCGCTGTTCTACTGACCGGGGCTGCCTTAGAAGGTAAGCAGCTGAGCTTCAAATTGCTGTATTTTGAATGCTGTGTATGTGTTAGGTATGCAAGCATGTAAAGCACACGCTCACAGAACCGGTTGTTAAACCAGTTGCAGTCCACTACTGGTTGGGGCTGTGAGCATAAAGGCACAATTATCCACTTCTAGTCATTTTGGATCTGGGTGTACCGCAAGAAGTTGTGCCATCAATTAGCCTTAGTGTGTTTATGCTTTAGCTAAAAATATAGTCATCAGAAAAACTATTGAACGATTCTCCATTTCTTTTTCCAAATATAATGCACCATTATTAGATAGCAGAAAAAGGACAATAACAGAAGCATAATTATCTTGAAGAAAGTATTTTTATACCATACTATAACACTTCTGCCCTTGAGGACTATGAGCAAGACTCAGACCTTTGCACCAATGTTAAGAAATATTTTTTTAAAAAACGCTTATATTTTACTGATCTAGCTTCAGTGAATACCATAAATATATACTGTAGATAACAGGTTAGGGATAGATTGTAATGGAGAAAATCTATGTAGTCACTAAAAATCAAAAATGACCTGATGGCACATAATCATTCACTAATTGCACATTCTTATACCATCTCTTCAATTTTTCAGTGAATCACAGAACTATTCAACAAACTCAATTTACTGTGCATGAGGTAGCAGTACAAATGGTATTTTGACCTAGTAAATCATAAAAATGAATGAAATGACATCTTTTACACAGGACATTAAAATTACGCACATCTGATTTCCAAACCCAGAGAATTAACCTTTTACCATTCTATGATTCCAGAACTAGTCAGGGTATAGGAAAATGCTGAAAAGAATAGAAGATAGATAAGACCATATCCTAGACCCGTGATGGCCAACCTATGGCACGTGTGCCAGAGGTGGCACATAGCGCCCTCTCTGATGGCACGTGAGCTGTTACCCCAGTTCAACTCCGCCGCGCATGAGTGCGTGCTCCTGCTGGCCAGCTTGTCTTTCGGTTTCTGCCGCACATGCATGGGGCACGGGGTATCTGCAGGGGCACGAGGTATGTGTGGACTATGTGAGGAGGGCGCGCATGTACGGGAGCGCATGTGCATGCGTGGGGGGTGGGGCGTATGTGTGGGGAGGCACGTGCGGGGGGACGTGAATGCATGGGGGCAGGGCACGTGTGGGGGCTATGCACGCATTGCATTTTGAGGGTTCAGGCACACACGTGTGCATTTGTGCATGTACGTGCATGCTTTGGGCATTCGGTCTGGAAAAGGTTAGCCATCACTGTCCTAGACATAGGTATGCTATGTAGAATCGAGAAATGCTATGTAGAATCGAGAAGGCAAAGGAATGTTGGCCTTCTAATCAATCATGAGATGCAGATATAGCATTTTCTCATCTAAAGCCCTGAAGATTTTACTCCATTGTTTTGTTGCTATAGCAATGCTCCAATAAGTACATTATAAGTTGAATGAGCTGCATGCGTTTAAGTAAATTGCAAGACATGTGAGCCTTTCCCAATTAGATAGTAATTGGCTGCAGCAAGATTCCAGGCATTGCTAGAACTCCTTTGTCTTTCAGAGCCAGCCATTGGAGGTGAAATTATGGCGTAGTTCCATTAATTGTATCTCAGTTAATGGGAGCAAAGGGGCACGGCAAAAGCCTCCTTTATAGCCAAACCACTCCATCGCCTGCTTGAGACCTGGGACTCCAAATTTCCGGGTGACCTGTTGGAATACAAACAATATAAAATTCTAAAAGCTAATATCAGACTAATATTGCAGAATAACTGTTTACAAATTTCTTTTCATGCAAGCACCACTTTGATAACAGAAAGTGGCACAGATTGAAGACATGTACTATCTAAGGATTGGTAATGACATTTATTTCTCTGCAATTTTTCCTAAACCTAAGTAAGGAATTCATATCTGCATCATTTCAGCATTTTGAGTCAATATAGACTCCTTGAAACTATGTAGATTATTATTTTTTGGGAAAATGGTTATTTTTTTACTTACAGTAGGTAACATAAGATCTGGAGTTAGTATAAATCTACTACTAATTCAGGCCAATGGTTTAAATTTACATTTTCCTCTACATTAGATGCAGGGTTGATTCCCAATGTTTCTGTCCAATATCTTTTAACAAGAGATATCACAAATTTATTTTGGTACCTTAGACCCATCCAGAATATTTTAGCACTGAACTATGAAAAACAGAAAGACTAGGAAAATTAGTAAAGGTTAATTAAAATTAAAATAGCCAGGATTTTAAATTAAAAGTCCTGGCTATTTTTTTTAAAATATTGTGCCTAAAATTAATTTGAAAGTAGTATTTCAAAATTTGTAATTGTAATAATTTGGAGGGGCGGGGAGAGACTCATTTTGGAAACACACCATGTGAATGAAACACACAGGCTTTTCAAATGTTGTGATCTTTTCTTCTAAAAGTGTGGTGTTTTTTTAAAAAGCAAGCAAAATAGAAATTTCAAATATGGTAAGTTCAAACTATTGGAATGAAAGCAGAAGATCAGTAGGCAGTGATTTAGCAGAATTGCTTTATCATTGTATGGGACAGTATGGGGCACACAGCCTCCAGTTCAAAGTAGGTTATTTTGACAAGTGGGTAGGATTAGACATCAGGCTGATTCCTGGCTGCGAGAATGCCACAAAAATATTGGGTTTTTAAAATTATTCTAACCTTCTTTCCCAAAACTTGCCAACAAGGATAGTTCCACTTTAGAATGTTTACGTTCCCCCAGAATTAAGGGATTTATCCTTACTGCAATGTTTGGCTCAATCAGTCGGTGTTGCAGTTCACGGGCTTCATCCCAGTTTCCACCATGGCAAAGATCATCAAGCTGACAGACAGAACTGCCTAGTACATTGGCAAGGGCACAGACTCCTCCTGTAGCACCTACAGTAGAGTCAGAGTCAACAGAAATAGCTTATAAACTATTCATCTTCCCATATATACTTCATCCACCCCAACAGCCTTTCTTGCATATTCTAGAGCCCTGATGGCGAACCTATGGCACGGGTGCCACAGATGGCACGCGGAGCCATATTGGTGGGCATGCAAGCTCAGCTCCGGCATGCATGCATGTGCCAGCCAGCTGATTTTCGGGCCTTCTGGGCCCACCAGAAGTCAGAAAACACACTGTTTCTGGCCTCCGGAGGGCCTCTGGGGAGGTGGGGAAGGCTGTTTTTGTCCTCCCCAGGCTCCTAGAAAAGCTATGGAGCCTGGGGAGAGCAAAAAATGGGCCGACCGGGCCCACCGTCCCATCACGGGCCAAAAACGGGGGGAGCATGGGAGGGTGGGGTGCATAGAATTATGGATGTGGGCACGCATGCATGTGCCCCCACCGCGCTCCCCCCACTTTTGGCACACGATGGCAAAAAGGTTAGCCATCACTGTTCTAGAGCATACTAACTTAATAGCAATCGGGTACATTATCATACAACTATTAAATATTTTTTAAACTATTACAATAGCTGCTTTCCTATTCTGTATTACTTCCCCATATCTTGAAACATTTATCCTACAACCTACCTACAATATAGCTGGCTAGCAAAAAACCAGCTGATCCTGCCAGTACCTGGAAGTCTTCATTCTGTGTCTTGTGGACAAGCAGTCCCAGGCGTGTAATCTGGTAAAAGATAGATTGGTTTGATAGCAGGAGATAGCACTAATCACCGAAATGCCAAAAGGTGCCATTAGCAAAAACACAGAGCGTTCATGATGATACTGCACTCATAAACACACATGCCAAGGAAGTCATAAATACAAGGCACCTTAATGAACATTTTAAAATTGTCTGTTCGTGTCACTTGATTTTGCTAAAGAGACCTTTTACAATGTGGATCTCTCCAGATGTTTTGTCCTAAAACATCCCAGCAGCTCCAGTCTGCATATCCAAAATGGTAATGGGAATTAGAGGCAAAACATCTGGAGAAGGCCACTCTAAGAAGGTTTGTTATCTTTTTAAAGTTTCCTTTTTTTCCATTTTGTTTTACAAAGGTCTTGATATTTAAAAGACAGCTAAGGATTACACAGTCCCCAGCTTCACGCACCTAGACAGGTCTGTTGAAAAAAGGTAATACAATTTTAGATTGCAGAAGTTTGTTAGCAAAATTTGCCCTATGTTTGGAATGATGTTTGGAAAATGAAAATTTGAAGCTGTTTGAAATGCTTCTATACAACTGTGCTTGAAGAGAAATAGATGTTCTCATAGGGCAGACTAGCTACAGTAGAACAAACATAGTTTTGATTTCATCAACTATGTTGTTCTACTGTAGCTAGTCTGCCCTATGAGAACATCTATTTCATCCTATACTGGTTCTTCAGAAATAACTATAATTACCACAGAAATGTTAGTTTTTTTAAATCTTTCACATTTATATTACATCTTATTCAATATACTCATTTTGGGGATTACCATGTTTATTCTTACCCGTAAGTAAAATAAACTTTGTCTGTTATCACCCAGTTAGCTTTTTGGTGAAACAGAGATCTGAACTTGAATTTTCACAATCTAGATATGGTATAGTGCCCTCTATAAACAGTGATGTGAACTTTAACAAAGTACCTGCTTTGTTGTTCTGCTCTTAGTATAATGTTCAAGTGGTAATCAAATATATGGGAAACTACCATCTGCTGTACTAAAAATGTTTTAAAGTATTTTCTTCAACAGCTTAAACATTAATTCTTCATAGGAGGAAAGAACAATTCACAGATCTCCAGGTCTCTTAAGAGAAAATGTGTACAACAGTTTTCATTCCTTAACATCAAAAGATGCCCAACATGTAAATTCTCATAACACCAAAAAGCAATAAGAATCCCCTGAGGGGATCACATTAGAGCAGCACCTGGTTGTCATATTTCACTCACGTTGCCATCACTGTCCTTGATCCCCACTATGTTAGGATGTTGTGCGAGGCTGACCACTGCCTCATTGGGCAGTTCTAAGCCTGTGTTGGCTGGAACACTGTACAGTATCACAGGGATTGGAGATGCATCAGCAACCTGGGAACATAAAGTAGTAAAGCATGTGGGCATACAGGAAACAATCTACCAGTGAACTACAAACTGCTCTTTCAATATCAGTCTTCAGCAAGGTCCCCTCACCTACGTCCAGACAATAAATACAAGGCAATCTCCAATTATTGCAGAGCCAGGATGGTTCTTTTCAAAGAGAAGGTTACACTAAGTCTTTAGTTGGTATGCTAAGGGCTGTATTTAAAAAGTTGGCAGGGCCAAAATAAAAGCTACATTGAATTTAATTGACCAAATATAATTAAATTAAATTAACTAATTAACAGCTAATTAACAGTTAATTAAATTAACAGCTGTCAAAATAAACACTATACTTTGATGCCAACTTCTGGAGGATGTCTGAGGCTTTCAGAGGAACATACATTGTTGGGGTCACAAATTATGTACCTCTGCTACATGGATATTGCAATTGCATCTGTCTTGAATTTTATTCAGCTTGTTATTGCACTTTAGTATTTAGAATCTGGGCAACTGAACTGTTACATGCATTTCCTGCTCAGTAGAATGTGAATAATCAGAATATAATATTTTGGTGAATTGTGATACATCCATTCTTTCACCACAGCACACTTCAGAATTGTAGTCCTTCTATGGCGATTAGCATGACTTCAAGATGCCTTGTGATCCACCAATTGCTTAACTCAGTCTGTTCTAAAATGGCATCTTTCAAATATGTTGGAATTATAGTTCCCAGTAATTCCAGCCAACATGGCCAAATCTTATATGCAGCACTTCCAGAAAGATGCCAAATGTGGAGGACACAGATATAGAAAGGCTTTTTTAATTACTTGTGAAATTCTGTGTTTTGAGAATGAATAATGAGAAGTTAATCACAACTCTATAATGAAAAAGAATGGAGGATGCAAATTCCCATTATTCACTTTCTGTTCAACTCTCAGTCTTCAAGTAAAAGAATTCAAGACAAAGTACTTCTATCTGTAATCAGCCACTAAATAATATTAGAAATTTCACCTGAATCAATATTTTTTTAAATAGCTGAATTTCTATTGTGTTTGAATTCTAACAACACCTTGAAGTTCAAACAACATGTAATAGATAAGGAATACATAACCTTTCCATCACCGTTTCTAGCATCATCTTACCACACCTTCAAAAATTTTATTTAGTACCAATTATCTGATCTGGTTTATACACAATACTAAGCCATAATGTCAGCTTTACTTTTTTGGCTCAAGGTGTAATGTGATACCTTTGAGACCCCTTCAGTCATCTCTAATAAATATAAATCAGAGAATATCTTGACCCACTTCTTTACCTGGGTGTAATGATGGATCAAGGCAGCACTGGTCATGCTTCCACGGAAGTAGCAAGGAGTCACCACAAGAGCAGCATCAGCACCCTTGTCAGCCATTTGTTTTGTTTTCTCAATGGTGCAGTGAGTTGCTAAGGGAAGAAATATAGGTGACTCAAAGGACAGCTCTTGAGATACTAGGAGCTTCTTGAGGGCCAAATAAGGCACCAGACATAGAATCCTTATATCAGGTATGGTCAGCTAGAGGCCAACTCCTCTAGTCTACCTTTTTATTGCTCACATTCACATCCTGACCCAACCAGCAGAAGCTTTTCCTTAGGCACAGCTTGGTTCACCCGCATCACTACTTCCAGGCATTCCTCCTGTGTCAAGTAGGGAGCTTCCCCATTGGAACCATGTACTACAAAACCTAGAGAAATAAGAAGATAACACTGAGTAACTATTTATGTTTCCATCAAGCAAAATATCCCACTATTATGGTTTTATTTTAAGTATGCATACAGGTAGTCCTCAACCTACAGCCATTTGTTTAGTGACCATTTGAAGTTACAACATCTCTGAAAAAAATGATTTATGGCCATTTTTCACCCTTACAACCGTTGCAGCGTCTCCAAGGTTTTGTGATCAAAATTCAGACGCTTGGCAACTGGCATGCATTTATGACAGTTGCAGTATCCTGGGGTCATATGACCACCTTTTGTGACCTTCTGACAAGGAAAGTCAATGGAGAAGCTAGATTCACTTAACAACTGCAATCACTCACAACAACTGTGGCAAGAAAGGTCATAAAGTAGGGCAAAACTCACTTAACTGTCTTGCTTAACAGCAGAAATTTTGGGCTCAATTTTGGTTGTGAGTCGAGGATTACTATGCTTTTAAACTAAAATTCTCCAAAGCAACATACTGTCATTAATGAATCAAATAATTAACATTAAGGAACTATAAGATGAATAAACAATAGAGAAAGCCCCACAGAAGAAGATGTGGCAGGCCTGAAGGCCCAAACGTAAAAGATGGCTTCCAGGTCTGACAACTTAATTGTGCAGAAATAGATAGATTAACATTGAAAATTAAACAGAAAGAGGATGTAGAATATTATCAAACATGGAATTTATTTTACCAATGGCTGGAAAAAAGAGGTGGAGATTAAGAATGTAATTTGTATTGTTAAGCAAATTAAATGCCCAGACAACACAATGTTTATTAAGCACTAAGAAATATATTTAATAGAAAATCAATAAAATAAAAATAAAAAAGAAGCACACAAGCTGTTATTGATATAATATATTCATCTGCTAGTTAATGTTAGTAGAACATTACCCAGGGATAGGAAAAATTTGCTATCCAGTGCATGTTCCTCCATTTTCCATTTACAGTAAGCTAGGTCCAAAGTCTGGGTGGGCAACTATGCTTGTCCTTGAAGACAAAATAATTTGGCTGTGCTTCTCCTTCCTATACTTTTGAAACCACTACTAAAGTAAGAAGAATTGGTTTCTTTTTCCCCTAATCTTTCTTAAACTAATAACACTAGAAAAAGCGGGGCAAAAGGAGAAGGGTAAGGATGAAATGGTTAATAATGTCATCGATGAAATGACCATGAATTTGGATAAACTCCAGGAGGCAGTGGAAGACAGTAGACCCCTGGTGTATTGTGGTCCATGGTGTTGCAAAGTGTTGGACACAACTTAGCAACTGAACAACAACAAAAAATTCTGGATAATATTCAGCCATAACGGGGGTATGCCTTCCTGTTACAATTTACTGGTGGCACTTTCTCCACAGTGAAACGTGTTGGTTTCTTGCCCAAAACGGAACATTTTCCATGCCAGAAATGTGCTTTTAACAGATGTCTGTCCAGATGGCCTGAGTTCACCATTTATGAACAAGTTAATATATCATGCTTTACTTAACTAGAATTTGAATTTACTGAATAAACCATAACTCATTGGGCTCAAAACCAGTGGTGGGATTCAGCCAGTTCGCACCACTTCGGGAGAACCGGTTGTTAATTTTCTGAGCAGTTTGGTGAACTGATTGTTGGAAGAAATCATTCGGGCAGAAAACCGGTTGTTAAATTATTTGAATCCCACCACTGCTCATAACCTCAATGTCTTGGGTCAACAACCTGTTATATACAGTGAGTGACCCAGAGGCTTAATGTGGTAGTAAACTCTGTTCATAGACACACCATTAGCTGTACAAAAAAGAAGAAGAAATGCAAGGTGGTTGGTTGCTTTTAGTCAGGCAAAAGCAAGCATACTGGAAACTCTAGATTTTTTCTCCTCTTTCCGCAGGATTCATAGAACACATTCAGCCACAAAAGCTAGATAAGTAACAAATTCCACAGAACTTGGCCAACTAAAGTAAGGCAGAGTGGCACCCAAGCCAGGATCGCCCCAGGTGGCTCTCGCCTCCCTTTCCTGAGAGATGCCTTACCCAAAAAGGACCCCGCGTGTCCTTCCCCCCCTCAAGAGTCCAAACATTACCTCGGAAGGGAATTTCGGCGTAGAGGCGCAGATTCTCCTGCAACCGGGCGTAATCTACACGGCCTTGAGACGTGAAAGGGGTGACGAGGGGCGGATAGATACCCCGCAGGTCTAGGCGGCGAGCAGGTGCCGCTGCAGCCAAGAATCTTCGGAGGACACCTCCCGCAGCCACCCGCGCGGGGCTCGCGCAAGGGGTCCGCGGACAAAAGGTGCACAGAAAGCGCGGGGCTAGGGTCGTCCTGGCCATCCCGCTGTTGCCTGATGCGAATGCTGTGCAGCTCCGGGCCACCGGATCCCTTGAAGAAGGCGGGGGGAAAGTCCCCCGAGACCGCCCGCGGGGCGGGAAGTCAGACCACACCAGCTCAGACAAGCTGGCTGAACTCCCTTTAGGGCAGAGTTCTCCAACCTTGGCAACTTTAAGACTTGTGGACTTCAACTCCCAGAATTCCTCAGCCAGC
>WNWU01000032.1:12705141-12798750 GCA_012654045.1 Ptyas mucosa | reverse complement strand
TTCCTCAGCCAGCTTTGCTGGCTGAGGAATTCTGGGAGTTGAAGTCCACAAGTCTTAAAGTTGCCAAGGTTGGAGACCCCTGCTTTAGGAGACCTGAAAGCAAAAAGCAATCGCTTTTCCTTCCCTTCGTTTCTTTTACAACTTTCAGGCTGGGCCTGTTCTTATACGAAAGTAGGCCAAACTCCCTCTGAGTCTAGGCTTTCCTTATCTATTTATGAGTTTATAAACTGCTTCACTTGGTGCTATTCTAAGTGGTTTTTCAAATTAGGAAGTCTTTAAGGGTTGACTTTGCTACAATCCATAAACAAGGCGGTTGTGGAGAAGAGGGGCAAGCCAGAGGTTAGGGTGAAAAACAAAACAAGAAAGAGCCTTTCATGACAGGCCACACCAACAGCATAAAAGACCCTGGCAGGCAAAAAGACAGAGCAAAATGGCAATTGCGCTATATAAGTCATGATATGGTTTATTTGATTTTGCTTAGCTAAATTGGCTTAGGCAAATGTGGCTTATTCAATAATCCACAGTTAAGCAAAGAGGTTGCTGAGAGAATGGGTTTATTTGCTTTGATATAAATTAGGCTTTTATGGCCTTTTCTCACTACAAAGTAGAAACATCTGCCCATCCCTTGAGCTTGTTTATTTATGGGATTTATAGCTGTTCCAGTCTGATGCTACCTATAAATTCATTAATAAACAGCACTGGCATCTGTTGGCTGTTTCAGATCAATTCAGTCATTCAAATTCCCCATCAGCCAGCCACCCCATTCTAGATGAGCGGTGACAAACTCTAACATATTTTATAAATTTTGAGGTTGCTCTTGGGGATTACAGGTTTTTCCCCACTCTTCACTTAACCACGACACAAATATGTCCTGGCCAGTGGTGGATTTCAATTTTTTTTACTACCGGTTCTGTGGGTGTGGCTTGGAGGGCATGTCAGGGGAAGGATACTGTAAAATCTCCATTCCCTCCCCAATCCAGGGGAAGGCATTTCAGGATACGGTCTTCAGCATGCCCTTCAGAGAGACATGCTTAAGTGTGCCTTAGCTGTACCAGTACTTTCCCTCCTTATCGACACCATCCAAGTTTAGGCAATGCAATTATCCAAGGGTGTTAGTGCTTTTAATGAGCAAAAAATAGTGGCTGTTATTTTGCATGCTGAACAAGAGATCTGATCTCCATTTATTAACCCAATGTGTCTTTGTCTGTCCTGCAATATTGAAATGACATTTCTGCCAAAGAAGCAAAGGTTGTCCTATGTCCTCAAGTGAATTGTTCTTAAGTGAATATGCAACTTGGAAAGTAAAACCAGCTGACAAGCGCATGGCAGCCATCCAATTGATGCTTGAGTTCACACTCTAGAAAGAATGTGATAGGTTCTCCAGGTTGTCAGACTTTGCAGTACTATTAATGTATGCATAGACACCCTCTGCATATGAATTAAATTAATATTTAGGGTGTGCATTGCTGTAATTGGTAGATAATTTTAACAGATGGCTAGATCCATATTACATTTTTTTGTGCTCTGTTTTAAATATAATGTCTTTTTGTTCACCTTCTAGGCTAGGTTTGTGTCTTTTCAACTTTAGTGTTCTGTGTCTAAATTGACTAAAGGATTGTGTTTTTACATGATGTTTTACACTTCCTGTATGGAATGGGGTTTTTTTTTTGCTCTGTATTCAGAAAGGCTGTTGTTTCTCAAGCTGTGAGTCTCTCTTGCTATTCACTACTTGGTCAGTTATAGAAGATGTTCATGTCCTTATTATCTGCACCTGCAAGCAGTCCCACAGAAATCACATTTGAAACTGTGTCATATCCGAATACTTATCATGCAGCTGTTTGAAACTTGTGGGAATTATCAATAGCTTAGTGCAATTTGACTCGGTGGATATCAGAATTGTAGTTGTTTATCAGACATTTAACAACTGTGTGACAAGCAGAAATTTCACAATGCCTGTTTGAGAAAAATGGAAAGTTCTCAGCTATTGAATTTAATCTCATCATGCAACTGCCAAAGATAAAATAGCATTGTGGTTGACTAAACAAACATTAGAAATAGCTGTTTTTTCACTGTTTTTTGGCTTTGTTTTGCTTTGATTGCATCTTTATTGGGGTTTTGTGACCACATTTGTTTAAATTTCAAACCATTCTTGCTTCGAATTGCTTTGTTCATCCAACTACGGCTCATGTTGGCATTTCTGTTGTGTTTGGCTCTTTCTTTTCCAGCACTTCCCGTGTATCTGCCTGCCATAACTGCACCAGATCTGCAGGAGTTTTGCCAGCCTGTGTAGGAGAAACACAGAGAAGGAGGTTTGGCAAACTCCAAACTGACATGAAAACATTCCATTACTTCAAAACATGGATATGCATTTGCTGATTTATTAAATATTAGTGGACAGCATCTGAAAAATAAACCACATTTCTTTTGCTGTTATTTTTGTTACTATTGATTTATTTGCAGATGTTACCCACTGTATAGACCACAGTGAGTAAAAACTTACCAAATTTTTGGCCAACATATCTGCCCCATGCAAAATCAACATCTTAATTATCTTGTAGCGATTGAGGCGTACAGCATCGTGCAGGGCACTGTCTCCCTCCTGCAGTAGAGAGATGACAATACCATACTGCCTAAATTCACACATAATGCTAATATTTTTAACCAGTTTGTTGAATAACTCTAATGACTTGTTCATAGATAATGCTAGTCAACTGTAGTAAAATTCATAAATTACATTGTCAAAAATAAACAAACTGCACAACTGTGTTATGTGGGAATTAGATCTATATGTAAGATTGGTATTCAAAATAAGTTTGCTTATCGTACTGAAACAGGAGAAATAGCAGCAAATAAACAGCTAGATTTTTAAAAATGCATTAAAAATTAGCCTGGATCCACTGAATATAGCTTTCTGAGTCAGCTATAACAAGAAATAGGCAAATACTGTCAGCTGAATAATGTCTATCTGTCATAGATAAAATTGCAGGTTTGCCATTATTATAGGTGAATATTATTAGCACTAGGAATCAGAAAGTAGAAATAGAGTATTTCATTTTGTGTTTTGTAGGCTGAAAATATTTAAGGCGATATGAAACAGTTACAATAGAGAATTCTTTGACTACCTTGACAAGAAAAAGAAGGATATTAAGATTGAGAATTTGAAATTAAACTTCAAAAGGAAGATATTTAAATCCTAAAACCATAGCACTTGTTTCATTTGTGAGTTTGAGTGCAAATATTTGCATGAACTTCATATTACATTTATATTTCACCTGTACAAAAAAATCTGGATAGTATGATTCTTACAAAATCCTCTGCACATATATAATTCTGGTCATTTACCTTAAAAAGTGGATAAAAAGATGCAAGTTACATGTTAAATAGACAAGCAATCAGAAAAAGGTATTTCTTACACGGTCACGGGAATTGACATCCACACCACTGTTTATCAGATGCTCCACAACGTCTGCGACACCAGTGCGAGTGGCCACATGTAAAGGAGTACTAAGAAGCTGAGTTCAAACAGACAATGAAGTAATGTAAAAAGGAAAAGCAGAGAAGGATAAATATGATTCCTTGTTACCTATTTTTTTCTTGAAAGGTAGTTAATTTAAGTGAGTCTGTTTGGTGCCATAATGAATGTTGAAATTAAAAACAAGGTGACTTGGGGTTTTTTCCCCCAGCCATGGAAATCAGGCGGGTCAGTCATTCTCTCAGCCCAACCTACTGCAATGAGGGTAAGAGAAGGCAGGCCTTATATTTAAGATGCTGGCTTAGAAATCAGGAGATTTGTGAGTTCTGGACCTCCCTTAGACATGAAAAGTAGCTGAGTGACTTTGGGTCAGTTGCTCTCTTAGCCCAATTCATCTCAAAAAGTTGCTGGGGGGAGGAATAAGGAAGGAGGATGTTCACCACTTTGAGTTATTTCTATATTTTAAAAAGGCAGTATAGAAAGCTAATAATAATAAAGTGCTCTGGGATGTTAGAATTCAAAAAGAAAAGCACCTGCCACATAACACCCCATACTTAACAATTGTCAATAAGGAAGACAAAAAAATCTGTATAGTGGATGTGGCAGAACTTGCAGACAGCAGAATTAGAAGAGTAAGATCTGAAGAAAATCACAAAATACAAGGTCCTGCAAATAAAAGTAGAATAACTGTCGCAAGAGAAAGCAAAAATAGTATCAATAGTAATAAGCACCTTGGATGCAATCCCAAAACATCTGGGCACCACTTGAACATCATTGGCATTAACAAAATCCCCATCAGTCAAAGGGCAACTTTACTTGGAGCAGCTTACATCCAACAATGGTTTTTTTGACGCCATCAGATAATATCTGTCTATCCTAGGTTCTTGGGAAGGACTCAATAGGTGGATAAAAATGCCAAACCCGGTCTTAACATCTGGCTGACTGTATAACCAACAATAATACTAGAGATTTAGATGTAAGTGCATCCCAAATAAAATGCTCTAGTAGATTCAGAAAATCTTATTTTTCAGTTCTTCTAGGAAGCCCAGTTATATTCCTGAATCTTGAAAGTAGGGAGATGAAGATTAGTATCTTCACTTGTGACTAATGTACTTGGATAGGACTAAAGTATTTGGAAAGTGGACATTCTAGACTGAACTAATTTAATTTCATTAATTGCAGTCTTGTATTTGATAAGTTTCTTCTTTTGTCACATTAAATATTATAGTTCGGTTTTGGAGACAATCTACTGGATCACCTAAGGCTTTGAGAGAAGTACTAGTTGTGTACTTTGCCTTAACATTAGAATCTTCCTATTTCCTTAAAGCTTTTTTCAAATTTCCTGTGTGACACTGATTCCCTTTCCTTGAATCAGCTCTCAACTCACCTTGTCCTTCAACTTTAGATTAGCCCCTTTTTCCTGCAAGAGCTTCACAACAGTCAGGTGTCCACCACGACAGGCCCAGTGCATAGCTGTGCAATCCAACTGTCAACAAAAACCATGATTTGTCAGGAGACAACTGTTCCAGTCTCCTTCCAAGGCTATCTCCAGTATTCTTTGGGGTCCCCTTTTTGAGTCCAAATAATTATAACTCTCAGCCCAAGACAAACAAACAAATAGATCTGAGCACAATATTGTACCCAGAATATTCCATATACTGTATATTTCCACTGTGCTTTAGAGGAATTTGGTAGCAATAATGCATAAATAGCCCATACAGAGAAAGGGTGGTAATCTCAACAGACACAGAGAAGTATCTTACGCGATCTCTGAAGTCAATAGTGGCACCTTGGTCCAAAAGCTTCTGTACAATTTCTGTGTGCCCTTCCAGGGAGGAACGGTGCAAAGCTGTCCTGTGGAACTAAGTGAAGGACAGAATTAGTCTTCTGTAAATGGTAGGCTAAAAAGAGAAAAGGCCATGTCCAAAGGTGATTTTCTAACATTCATGGGCCCTTTCCTTTTTAAAAATCCTTGCCAACATCAGATTTTCCATAGTTGCTCATAACAAATCAATATGCGTGACTTCTCCATATGCTGTTTTAAACCAAATTTTACACACACACCCCATTTTTGTAGGAATATATTGAAAACAGCAGATGTGCTATTGGAATGACGTTTCTATTAATAAAGGAGAATGTTTGTAGCTCAAGGTTGAAATGAGGAATCCTTGGTGCTCTTTGAGCTTGCTTGTTTTCTTGCGGACATTTCATTACCCAAACTAGGTAACATCATCAGTGGTCTATTTCTATTTTCCACTTCCATTTTCCAAACATTTTTACTCTTGAAGTGGACATGAGCAAACATATAGATAGTCCTCAACTTATAGCAATTCATTTAGTGACCATTTGAAATTACAACGGCTGAAAAAAGTGACTTATGACCATTTTTCACTCTTATGACCATTGCAGTATCCCCATGGCCGGATAATTAAAATTTAGACACTTGGCAACTGATTCATACTTATGACAGTTGCAGTGTTCCAGAGTCATATGATCACCTTTTGCAACCTTCTGACAAGCAAAGTCATGGGGAAGCTAGATTCACTTAACAACTATGTTACTAACTTAACAAAATGGGCCAACATTCACTTAACAACTGTCTTGCTTAGCAACATAAATTTTGGGTTCAATTGTGGTCATATGTTGAGGACTACCTGTACTTGAAATCAAAGATGTTAAATCTAGGAGCAATCTACAAGCTACTCATCTGCTCCTTTCTTTTATGGATATTTTTGGATATGTTTTTTTCAAAAGAAAGAAAATAACAAATTTGTGGCAACTTATTCCAATTTTAACCTTGCTTTTATTAGTGAACAAGAGCCTTTTCTCCCATTGGAGTTTGTATCAATTTAAAAACAGATTTTGTCCCCACCCCCCCCCCCCTCGTTGAGAAGTTTACATATTGGATTCTACTTGGAGTAACAGAAGCAGCAAAGAACACCCTATGCCAAGCATTGAGTTCAATCAATAAATATTTGAATATGTATCTTTATGGAAGGTGAAAAATAGTCCTGAGGAAAATACACTTCCGTGGTCTTACTTCATCGCAGGTGTTTGGGGAGCCTCCATCTACCAGGAACTTCTCCACTACTTGTATCCTGCCCTGCACAGCAGCTTTCAAAAACTCCTCCGCTGACACAGGCCCCGTCTGTAAGCATTTTTTAAAAAGAAGGATGACAATACTTTAACTTTTATATAAAAAGTTATATCAAAAGCATTTTACAGGAAAAAGTAAATATGAATCCCACCAAGACATTATGCACTGGATTTTTAAAAAACCCTCAGTCTCTTAGATTCTAGCCTGATGCTTTAACCACTGCCCCAAACTGGCTCTTGGAAGATATTAATAGACTTTTATTTTAAAATCCTCAATAATAATCATGTTGGCTTTGGAATTCTGGAAACTGAAATTCATATCTTTGTATCGCCTCAAACTCTGGCAAATAAATTTGATAATTTTCTCTCTTTCTCAACAGCCAATTTGTAGAAGATTGTTCTCTGCCATTTTGCTCTGCTTCTTAAGATCTACTGAGAATAAATATTGATCTTTCTCTCTTTTTCTCCATATTTTCTTTTTCTCTTCTCCTACAATTTCCTCTGGTTCAGGTTCTGGTTTCTCCTCCTCCTTCTTTTTTGCTTTTTTGTGTAGTTTGAAGAGGTATTCGGTGCCACCAACTTCAAGGATCTCCTTTCTTAAGTCCACAGAACTCTTCCGCACCCTTTCTTGTCCCTATAGGAAGAGAAACATATACAAAAAAACCTTATGATTTTCAAAAATTGTCTAGGATCTATTAGTTGTCTGATTTGCTAAGTAATATCACAGAACAGTCTTTGGCCTGTTACATCAGCCTTTCCTTCCCGGTCAGGCAGGGGAAGGTATGTTGCGGATCCTGTCAACCAAAGAATTCCAACAGGTACGGTCCAGGAAGAGAGCCTTCTTGCCATTACCCCCATCCTGTGAAACATTCTGTCCCAAAAGTGAGGTGGGCCACCATTCTCCTGGCCTTCAGGAAAGGCATAAAAGCATGGCTCTGTCCCCTTGCTTGGGACTAGTAGTGAGTTGTCCCCGGTTCGGACCGGTTCTCAAGAACCGGTAGTAAAACTGGCGGGAGGCCCTGCCCACCACCCCGGATGTCATCATCGGCGATCTGCACATGCGCAGAAGCAAGGCGCCCACGCGCAATCCCATTGCGAACTGGTAGTAAAGGTAAGTAGAACCCACCCCTGCTTGGGACGCACCAAAAAATATGAATGCATGAGGCTGATTAGTGCCCTGAAACCCTCCCGCTGTCTTTTAATTAATTTTAACAACTCTTACCTCTTTTAAATATTATACACTGTTTTTATGCTTTTAATATTTTATAATTTTATTTTATGAGACTGCCCAAAGTCTTTTAGTGAGAGAGATGGGTGGTTCTTAAATATAACAAATAAAAATAAATAAATATAGCAATCTTTAATTCTTTATTCCTCCAATTTCTTAGCATCTGCATAGCAAATTGATATTTTTATAACAAATGTCTATAGAAACTAACAATAGATTTTTAGTTCTAAAGGATTTAACAAATAACTTAGGGGTTTCAGAAGCTGAAAATGCTGCTGATCCAACCTTGTTAACTAGTGTTGTAACTATAAATATTGCTATTGAGTTACACTGGTACAAAATATTTCTCTCTTAACACAGAGTATGTTAAGTTGATCCAAAGTCAATGATCACTATTTCCATTCAATTTTTCCATATCATCATCCTTTTCCTAATTTTTAAAGTTGAGTTTCCCAATGTAGCACTGGAAAAAGGATCAAATCATTTTTGATTAAACATTCCATTCCATTTTTAACTGACTTAATTGTTTTCAAGTTTACTAGAGTTTTAGCATATAAATTGTCCAGATGAAAAATTAACACCATCTATTGGCTTTCAGTATTTAATATCTGACAATAGGCAAGCATGACGATATAACTCCAGATTCAGAAAACCAATCCCTCTCTTATTAATTGGTAATTGCATTTTCTGTGAAGATATTCTTGGAATCTAACAATCTCACAGTAATTTTCTAAAAAAAAACAATATTTTCTGAAAATATTTTCCAGAAATATGAATTGGAATTCCTCTCAGAATATAAATTAATTTGGGAATAATATTCATTTTGAGAGCATTCATTTTTCCCCAAAGTGTAAGGATTAATGACTCCCATCTATCAATATCTGAAGAAACCTCTCTTGTATTTATATTACACATTATGAATCAAGTTATGTCCTTTGGTATAGACATACCTGGATATTTAATGGATTCAGTACAAATATAGAATTGATATTCCTTAAATAAATGGGTAACCAAATGAAGTATTCTGCGATTTTATTAAAGACATCCATTTATGCATCCATTCTGAGATAGTAGCATGTAGTTTAGAAATAAACAAAATAATTTCATTTGCAAATGAAACCAATTTGTGTTCAACTAAGTTATGTTACCACTCCTGGAGTGGTGAAAAGCTAGTGACTAATAAACAGAGAACCTTTTTTTAAAAAAAAAAAAATTTGATTTATATGCCGCCCTTCTCTGGAGACTCAGGGCGGCTTACAATGCGCTAAGCAATAGCCTTCATACTTTTTGTATATTTATACAAAGTCAGCTTATTGCCCCCACAAACTGGGTCCTCAATTTGCCTACCTTAGAAAGGATGGAAGGCTGAATCAACCTTGAGCCTTGGTGAGATTCGAACCTGCAATAATTGCAGGCAGCTGATGTTAATAACAGGGCTTTAGACCACTGTACTATCCAAGGCTCTTTTACCCAATGAAATATGTTCTGGGTGTGGATTTTGTTGATAGGATAGGTGAAATAGGATCTAAGAGTCCCACTCACCTTAAGACTTGCAATATCCTTGTTAACAGGTCCATGTTTTTTCCCCTCCTCCAGATGTGGAGTAGCCAACTGGACCACTTCTGGTAGCATTGCAGAGGAGTGTTTTTTCTAGGTTAAAAAAATAGAGAAAGTGTCCAAGCCTGAGGCATCTGCTCTCTGCTTTTTTTCCCCCTTTTCTAATTTATGGTGCATTCTACTTTTGAGGGTTTTATTAGATTCATCTAAATTCTTTTTCTTCTAAATAATTTTATTAAAGTTTACAAATACAAAGCTAAAAAGTAATATCAATTAAGAAAAATATAAAAAGTAAAGAAACAATAATCTCTTGCTGCTCCAGGGTAACCTGATAGTTATTTTGAAACCTAATTTTTACCACCAAGATATCCAGATCCGATACAAAAATGAGGCTTTCTCTCTTAATAACTAGAGTTTGGGATTATTTTGTTTTTTGGGTGACCTTGGTATACTATACCCTAATACAGCAGCAACATATTTCATTCCCCCCTTTTTTAATCATAAAATTAAAACTCGAGGTCAAAACATGGCTTCCCCTCTAAATCTGTTTCCTAAACCAATTAACAAAACTCTCTGATAAAACAGCTGTGGCTATCAAGAATATTTTGCTTGACTTATGCCAACATCTTTCATCCATAGTTTAATATTCCAGTAAGCTTCCAAGTCCCATCTTTTGCATCTTCAAGACCCAAGTAACCAGCCTTATTTGGCTTTAGATACTCACTTGCTGCTGTTCATCTTCCAATTTCAGCTTCTTTTCAATCAGTTCCGTTGCCCATTTTATCTTATTGTCCATATCCATCTTTGTTTGTCCTGGAAGTCTGAATATTCTCACCTACTCCTCAGATCCTGACTCAACTTCCCAATCTTTTATACTGTGTACCCTCTGACATCTCCTCTTTCAGTCACTGGTATTAAGACAGATGTCCTGCCCCCGGGTGCCTTTGTCATGAGCTCAGTCTGTCAAACTCTCTTCACAAATCATATATCTAGTGATCCTTTAATAGTCACACATCTCTGGCCAATCAGGAAGTAAACACAGAATTCCCTGAACTACTGAGGGATATGAGATTTTGGCAGAATTCCTTTAGTCCCATATAGGTGGTTGGGCTTCCCTAGTTAGATTATGGGTGGAGTTTATAGCTCCATGTGTGGACAGAATTCTCCATAACTACTTATGAATTATTATGATGCTTGGTAGAATAATCAAATATATAATCATAGAAGTGATCCTAACTTGGTGCCCTCCAGATGTGTTGGGTTACGTACCTGAGCACACTAGTTGACAACAGTAGATTTATAATCCAACACATCTGCAGAGTACCAAATTAGGAAGCTCTCTATTTATTTTAAAATGCTACCTGCTATGGGAAACTGCTACATACCAGCCCATGGGATTTGCCAGAAAGGTTTGCCAACCTGCCAGGCATCTAACTTAGTCACAAAGCCTGGAATAGTGAGCATGGGATACTATGAATAATAATGGGTGAAACAGGGGCAGATGAGATGACATTAGGAAGAACTGAGATGAGAACTATTTATAGTGGACACAGTCTCTGTGCCCCTCCCCTCCTTTAAATTATGACAGCAATGTTGCTCAACTAATGGGATGTTCCTGCGTACACAAAATGTAAGTCCTTTCCCTAATAATCATTCAAAATTTATTTGGGTAACTTTCTTTCCAACAATAGACGTTTGCTTACATAGGGATGCAGGTCAGAATGAGCTACTGGGAAGAAAACAGACCGATTGACCAAACATATATTGGCTCATTTTACAATAAGGCTTGAATTTGCTTAGCATCTTTTTTCCTACTATCCCCGTTACCTGAGGTAAAAGAATGGTTCTAATCACAATCAGCCTGTATTTCCTAATTCCTACGTGCATGATAAAAACAAGACCTGCATATACTGTGTATTTTTATAAATGGATTAAACATGTGGTAACTCTTTCAGTTCCAGAGAATGAATTTATCATCCATCATCATCATCATCATCATCATCATCATTATCTATGCTGCCCACTCTCCGAGGACTCTGGGTAAGCACCAAAGACAGTATACTAAATAGCATATTGCCCCCAACAATCTGGGTCCTCATTTTACCCACCTTGGAAGGATGGAAGGCTGAGTCAACCTTGAGCCGGTGAGATTTGATCCGCTGATCTGCTGAAGTAGCAGTCAACTGAAGTAGCTGCAGTACTGCATTCTAACCACTGTGCCACCTCGGCTGTTTTAAATTCTTTATAAATAAATTCTTTATAACTTGTAATCTTGCATTCCAGGTATTTTTTTTAAAAGAAGTTTAGTGTTGAAAATGTAACTTTTAAAGTCAATATGAACCAGAGGCAAAGCAACTCTGCTACTAATTATGTTGATGACAGTTCATAGCCACAAGTTTTGCAAAAGTGCAAAATATCTGTACAGTTTTGACACAGCCAAATATTAACAACTAATGTGAGTTTCTAGGGTCCAAGAGGTATAGTCTATATAAAATTGCCATATTAAGAATGCTGGGTAGCATCATATAAGTTGGTATATGTTTGATTGTTCATCAATCAGCTAATTTGACCTCTGAAAAATGAACAAGTTGATCTGTAATTCAGAGTTCACTCTTTTGTTATTCCCTCCTTATTTGTACTTAGCAGATGAGCAATGTAAATATGTGTACGGTACAAAAGGAGTCATTAACATACATTATTAATTCTGACATGAAAAAATGTAATTAAATCTTCACTGAAACAGGCACATGGATAGTTGGAAAAAGATTTTATTGATAAATTACACTGGGACCCATATACACAATCCAGTCTCCACATACCACACCTTATCTGGATGAGGGGTTGTCCGTAGAACTAGGATGAGCTGACTTGTGGTACAGTCATCCTTGATGCCAACCTCAGTATAAGCAACAGCCTAGATATGAAAGAATTAGCCCTGGCCATTGATTTATTTATTTTGGGCCTAAGGAATTAGTCTCTCATGTGAGAGACACTTTGGTCTCATGCTTTCTCTAAAAGCTTTTCAGTACTCAAATGGGAGCGACACTGAGTCCCTGAAAAGGACTAGACCCACAATCCATCATTTCAGGCTTACAGTCCCAATGTGGGCAATTCCAACTGGACTAGAATTGAAGGGAAAGGAAGGAGGCATTCTTTCGGTGCCAGCCGAGCCTAGAAATGGGTGAGGTAACTAATTCTTTGGAGTTTGGGGAAGGTAAAAATCTAGCCCAGATAGTCATAAGAAGCAAACCACTGGGAGAAACAGAAACCACTTTGAACATTGCACATCCGTACTACTGCCCAACTTGCTGACTGTGCCCTGCAGCGAGACAGCATGTGCAACTCTTCAAAGGCTTTGGCTTTGATTTTGCCAGTCTGCTTTTAAGTGCACTATCTGTTTCTCTAGATGCATAGGACAGACACCTGCTCACACAGGCTTCTGCTCAGTCTCTGGGTCAAACTGGAAGTCACACCAACTATCTCTAGCTCAGTTCCTTAGTGCAGAGGGCTGATTGACAATTACTTGAATTACAAAGTCTTTCTGGATTTTAGTCTCTTGCAGGCGGGTCCTATCTGTCAGCAACTTGCCAGAAAAAAACCAACGTTGCCATGCAGGCTCCAGTCCTTCCTGGGCATAGAGTTGCTTCTTAAGTTGTCCAATTGTGTCTGTCATGCTGGCATTCAGACGTAGATCCTTGCCAGATGAGAGGCGCACTTTCAGTGGGAATTCACGGCGGGTATTGGGTACCGGCTCTGGAGGTTCTGCACCCTCCTCTTCACTCCACTCCATAATCAAGTTAATAGGTGGTGCCAGGCAGTACACAGGAAGTTGGTATCGGTTACCCAATTCATCATAGCACTCAGTAAGTGAGCCTGTAGAGGAATGAATACACCATTAGAGGGCGTGAGAAGCTTAAGAAAAAAGAAATCACAACATTATTTTGAGAACATCTTAATTCTAAAATAAAACTTTCAAGTGTAAGCTTTTAGTTTTCCTCTCTATAACTTGGCTTCTTTCCGGATACCATAATGCTGTTCTAACCATGGACTCCTGTGCCAATCTTCCAGTTCTATAGTATGTTCCAGTTTCATCACAAAGTCCTAAAATCTTCTCTTGAAACTAGATGTGCACCTCACCAGCCATCTGTGGACACAAAGTCCACTTTCATTTAAAGTTGCTATTCTATGGTATATATGAGATTGACCAATCTCTAGTTTGAAAGATCACCTCTTGTTTTAGAAGCAAGTACAAAAAGACCAGCCTCATGGACCATTGATGAAACTTCTCCATTACGAATGAAAGATCTGCCTCATCACCCAAGATATACCCATCCTTGGGAATTCTGTATGTGAAAGGAAATGGGGAAAAAATGAAAAAAGCCACTCCAACATTCTGCAGAAGTCAGTCAAACAATGACTGCCCAATGAAGATAGACTGAAACTTAACAGTTGTCTTTGCTGTTGAAGCTGATGTGACAAATAAAAATGTACCTATGTACTCAGGTCCTAGTACCAGTGAACTATTATCCTTGTATTAGAAGTAATTGTGATACAGAGCATTATAAAAGAAGCAAAATATCTCTAAACTCTGAAAATTAACAATTTTGTATCAGCAAGCCTATTTGTTTGTTTGTTTGTTTGGTTAGTTGGTTGTTTGGTTTGTTTGATTGTTTTTCACACTTTTGAACTGCCCATTTCCTTCAGAGAGGGACTCTGGGCAGTGTACATCAAATATTAAAATATAAGAACAATATATAAAAGTTTAAAAATGTAGAAAGAGGTAAGGATGATAAAATACTGTTAAAATTAATTAAAAGGCATAGGGAGGACTTTCAGGGTATTGCCAGCTACATGCTACATGCTTCTTTGGGCTTCCCATTCAAGGCTATAGAACCATATTTTGATTCTTTTTTGGAAGGCCAGGAGGGTGAGGACCTGCCGCACCTCTGGATGGTGGATATTCCACAAGGTGTGGGCAATGGCATAGAAGACTCTTTTACTGGACCCCACCGAAGTTCTTTAACTGTCATACCTTCTTTGCCTGACTGGGTGGGATGGACTGATATAAGGAAACAAAGCCCGTTCCATAGGTAGCTTGGCCCCATGCTGTGCAGGGCTTCAATACCTTGAATTGGACCCAGAAGCAAACTGGCATGCAGTGAAGTTTTCAAAGCAAAGCCCTTCTTTGGACACCCAAAATTGCTCATGTGGCACCTTCTGCACCAGCTGAAGCTTCCAGATACTTTTTAAGGGTTGCCCTAGGTAGAGCGCATTGCAACAATCCAAATGGGAGATAGCCAGGTCATGAGACCCCCCCTATCCAGGAAAGGGTGTAACTGGTATACAGCACAAAGTTGATCAAAGACTCTCCTAGTCATGGCTGCCACCTGCTTTTGGAACAGGAGCTGTGAGTCCTGGAGAATCTGCAGACAATGTACCAGGTTCGGTAGTGCAAATTCTCTCCAGGACCAAAGATGATAAGGATCCTGGATACAGAGAGGCCCACTCACAGCCACTCCTGCTTACCAGGTTTAGTTGGAGTCTGTCGTTCCCCATCCAGGCTCACACAGCCTCCAGGTACCACAAAAGAACATCCATTTCATCACTTGCTTTACCCAGGATGGAGATATTTAACTAGCTATCATCAGCATATTGGCGATACCTCATCCTGTGATGGCGGATGATCTCATCCAGTGGTTTCATGTAGATATGGAGACAGCACTGAACTCTATGGCACCCTGAAAATCAGGGGCTAGGAGCTGGACCTCCCACTCACTAGACACAATTTATAGCAAAGAGAAAGCCAATTCTGCTTACTCCTATAACCACAGTTCAGAGCATGGATTTGTTCCATAGACATGTTATGATTGTAAATGCAAGCTTTTTTTTTTATTTTAGTAGAATGAAAGAGAGTTGATCCGAGGAGCAACATCCTTCAAGTTCTAACAAGTTAGCACACCATTTCTATTATGCACTGAGGGACATACCATGAGGCAAGGTAACTCCAGCACCATCAATAATGGCTTGTGCTAGCCCATGATCATTTGCCTCCACAGCATAGGCAGCAGCCTTGAGTGCATCCCAAATCTCTTTGCGTCCCTCAAAGGCCGGGGCTGTATCCCAAAATTCATCCCGCTTGCTTCTTAGTTGCCCATCTGTCATTGGGTAATCACTCTTCCATTTGGGGCGATCCTTTTTTAGAGGTTCATTACGACCTGCAAAGAGATAGGGGACATTTTAAAAGCAGGAAACTTCAAAACCTCTAACTACATCTTCTTACAACCACTGCTTCATCTTTTTACATCAAATGCTGGCAAGTTGCACCACTCCTTGAGCTTGTGATAGCTTTTCCTAGTTAATTTATCACTATTTTATCAGAGATAGGATTAATTAAACCCTGCCTGAGATTTTTCATATATATGTAATCACAAACTCCTTTTATGAATGAGGAAAGCCTTAATATTTTTAAGACTTCCCATGTTTTGATCTGAACATACCAATTTTCTTCAACTCCCATCTCTATATAAATCTTACAGACTTCATCTTACATTTTTAAAATTCTGCTAAAAAACTGTTTCTGCTTTTTTCTTTCTTAGCTGCGTCAACCAAAAACTGCTGAACGGTTTAATAGAGGAACAACTAATAGAAAACAGAATGCTACACATTCTGAGAAAGATGAGATCATCACTGAACTGAGAAGCATTAAGGGTGACAATATTTGCCTTTGTTGCTTAAAGCAATGAATGCAGCATACATCAATTTTGTAGCGATTATAGCATCTGACGTTACCAAAAACACTGTAAAGGAAAAATTAAATCAGCCTTCTCCTATCCTATACTTTCCACATCTGCTGGATTTTTTTTCTCCCATAATTCTCATCCAATATTATGGGGCTTACGGTAGTTAAAATCCAACACATGTGAAAGACATCAAGTTGGAGAAAGCAGGACTAAATTTTCTGTAAGATTCTGTTAAAAAGGAGAGCTGTGATAAGAACAAAGTCAGTGACATTTAAATAGGACATGATAGCCTCCAATCTAGATCATCCAAACAGATTGGGGGGTGGCAATCTGGATATTGTAATCCAACCCATCTAAAAGACACTAATTTAAGTAAGACTACATAAAATGTTTAGCTCAAGAAAGACTGAATAATGCACATATGGATATGAACAAAATAGTTAAGATAGATGTGGACACACTTTAGAGTTATAGCATCAATTTTTTTTTTAGAAAACAAAGCAAAACACCAGAACACTGAAATCCATTAGCTATAGGCAGACAAAAAAACCCCAGGAGCTCATAAGTAGAATCAGTTATTTACTGCAGTGCAAGCATGTAATGATGTGTGTGTGTGAGAGAGAGAGAGAGAGAGAAAGAGAGAAAGAGAGAGAGAGGGAAGAGAGAGAGAATTAATAGTTTCAGGAATGAGAATTCTTTTAATATTACACAAAATCCTGGTCAAAAGCAATAAATAAATATCCTTTTTCAGAGATAGAGATTGCTGAGACTGAAGTAAAAAATAAATGCCAGGGTCAACAGGATTTAAAAACAGAATGCTGTGTGTTAAAAAAAAGAAGGTGCTACTCACATTCCTTGCTCGGCAAGAGAGAACTAGATGCTGAAAATTAACAGTTCAGGTATGAAAAATATAATTACTGAGAAAGGGATAAAAAATTCACTGCTATGTATAGAATACTGAAAGACAGAGCTTTAAAAAGTCAAATCATGTGACGGTATCACTCAGGACAAGTCATAAAGACACTCCTTAAGTCAACCCTAGTCTGGCATTTTTAAATTTTTTTTCTAAAATTAAAATTAATTTCAAATTAAATCTTTTAAAATTATTTATTTTTTATCAAAATAGTTCCAAAGTGGCTCTTTCAGAACAATTCCACTTTAGTGAAAATTTCCTTTTAGGTGGTAATTACCCGAACCTTTAAGATTTTAGCTGACAGAATTTCTAGCCAGTGGATGTTTCAAGAGTGTTTTTCCCCGCCCTGTTCAATCGTGCAATTTTCACAGACTACCCGGACATGTCCCTGCAGTTTTCTAGGCAAGGCTTTTCACAAGTGGTTTGCCATTGCCTCCTCTCACCAAGGCTGAGAGACTCACAAAGGCTGAGTGGCCTTGGGCCTAACTGGCCCAAGGTCACTCAGTGGCAGAATTAGAACTCACAATCTCCTGGTTTCTAGCCTGATGATTTAACCAGTACACAAAAATTTCAAGCTTAGCCTAACATATATGGAGGGCATTAGACTGGAGAAGTCCAGTTTATGAGGGACCAGGTAAAAATGGGTAGAGAAGGGATTGCTTCGGCAACTTGGCTGTAATTTACAATTGGTAAACTTAATTAAAGGAGCATCATGGGTACAACAGAGTTGCTACAGTGGGGAAAGGGGTTCTGCCACTGCCTTTGCTTGCCATCCCTTCTCTCCCGCCATCCCATCTCCTTGCTGGCTTCCACAGGCTGCTGTCCCTGTGATAAGAGAGAGGCTAACTGAATGGATTAAAGAATAGGGCATGTGATGCATGTCTTCCTTGACCTCGGTCTCCTCCTTGTCCTCTCACACAGGGCTCTTGTTCTTCCATGGCTGCTGCAGTGGGGGAGGGGCCCCCTGGTACAGTAATTGCTCTGAAGATTGCTAGCTAAGGAGACCAGGGATGCAATGACAGCCAGCTGCAAACAGAGGGGAAAACCAAAGGCTGCCTATTGCCTGCATTTGTTTCCAAACAAACATACCTATTATCTACAGAAGGAGGTGAAAAAACGAGGCACTAGGATCAAATGTCTGACACTCTATGGAGCCCAGCTGAGCTGGAGCAGAAACAGTTAAGGTTCCTTGAAGTGTAGCTCCAATGAAAATTGGGCCTTGGCATGTTTGATAATAGATTCACAAAAAACAAAGAAACAAACCTGATGAGTTTCCAAGTCATGTGCTTATTATCCATGTCATTTGGCCGGTAAGGGGGAGGCATGTAGAAAATATTAAATTATGAGGCAATGGTTTGGTTCACTCTAAGGCATCACCACCAAAATCCCCAGCTGTCATCAACACATTCCTACTTGCCAAGTACCTTACTGTACTTTTTATCATCTTGCAATGCTCAACCTCTAAGACAGGATCAAATGTTAAAGAGATAGTGCAGGAAGATACTGATCTGATCAATTCTGATCTGATCAACCCCCACTAACTGCAGTCATTTGAAATTCTGCAAGGATATAAATAATTAGCAGTAGCTTCTGTTTCATGGAAGCCATGAGAAAACTACGTTCTCCCTCCTTTACAATATCCACAAATCCCAAACAGTCTATAGTTAAAAGCTTTGCTTACAAACATCAGGCCAGTAAAATCACATGATGTTGGACAAGTAATTGTACTTCATCACCACAAAACAGAGAGTCATCAACCTGACTCAGGGAATTAGGGTGTAGTGCTGACCACTAAGCTCCTGGGACCAGTTAGCTTTTCTGACCTGGATGTACATACACAAAAAAGGGCTTGGGGCAAGAATACCAGAGAGCAAAATTCAAAGACAGCAACCGTTGCATAGAACTCATCAGAACAGACATTAACCTGCACTTCTAATAAGGGTACCTCCTTATCCTGCCCATCCTGTTACCCACTCGCTTCCATAAAGGACAGTACATAGCAGAATCGATCACCTTGTGCTCAGGCGCTACATTTCACAGGAGAGGTCCTCATTGGCTCTCAAGGCACCATCTCCTTCAAAAGAGATTACACCCACTCAATTGTATCAGAGAATCAACACTATCTGATAGCAACAACCTCTTTGGCACTCACAGATCAAAAATATGAACGTGCATATTCCTGCAGCAAGGTGATCCAAAGTCAGTGACACATATAAATTAAGGAAATCATTCAACTTTTCCATTCCTTGTTTTGAAAAAGGCTACAGTATTAACAATAGTTTTGAGGATTGGGAAGAAAGAACAGTTGGACAGAACCTAAGACATAGTGTACATAAAGGATGGCCAGAAAGCTCTTCTTGCCCCATTAGCTGGATTTCATGCAATCATCTAGGACATAATTGGCCTTGTTTTTCAGCTTTTGTTCCAGCTATGGCAGCTAGAAAAACATTACTTTAAAATGAAAGCAGAAGATCTGTGGATGCCAAATTCTGTGATTATTAAACTCCAGACAAAAAATAAACATATTCCTACTCCATCATCATTCAGTCTTTTGCCCAGCAAGATTATCTCCTTCAAGATAGGGTGGGGTTTTCCCTATAGTGCAGGCATATTCTCTCTGGAAAGACGGCAAGAAAAAGTCAGATTCCTGAACTGATCCTATCTAGCCTGCCTACGCAAGGAGACTGAATTTCAAGCCAGCTGTAGAAGAAGCCTGTGTTGCAGATTAAATCTAAACAGGATGGTAAATTGAGGGAAAGCTAAAAGTAAAACATATTCTCAAAACAAACTGTAATGGCAATAATAATAATAATAATAATCTCAGGCTCAAGCTCAGTCTGCTTTTCCCTAAGCCTCCAAAATGATAATTTCATTATGGATAATGACTGTGTAGCTCTTGTGGGTTTTATGCCTGCCCTGGCAGGGAGAGAAGAAATACTGTCCTGAATAGGGTATTATTTACTGCCAAGTATTAAAGCTGACCTATAAATAAAAAATAAATCCTGAACTAATGGCAAAAAATGCCCAGGCCAGTTTAAAGTCAGTTAAGTAACAATTTTAGGTGAAACTTCTGAATCAAGAGATGGGAATGTCAGTATGCAACTAAAATTAATTAAATTCCAAATTCTAACTCCCTATTTGCTAAGCTTCAATGCCAAAGTGTGCCTGCCTGAAAAACATGGAGAACTCAGATTAATCTCTCTACCACTTCAAGACCCTGGAGAAAGAAATTATATGGACATGTTTTCTTGTCATTGCTGCATACTCTAGCTAGCTCCCCAGCCCAGAGCCAGCCAGATGTACAGAATTAAAACTTCCAAAAACGTGCAGCCATTAACAGCTAAATCGCTAGGCAGAATCAAGTACTTTTTATTGGAATGCTACCTCCAGGGGTGAGTTCTACTTACCTTTACTACCGGTTCGTAACAGGATTGCGCAGATCACCGATGACGATATCCAGGGCGGTGGCCTCCCACCGATTTTACTACCGGTTCTTGCGAACCGGTCCAAACCAGGGGCAACCCACCACTGGCTACCTCCCCCTTTCATGACTAGATTCTCAGATCTGGGCTAGAAACAACTACAGGAAGTTCTCAACTTACAACAGTTCATTTAGTGACCATTCAAAGTTACAATGGCACAAAAAAAGTGACTTATGACCATTGTTCACATGACCATTGAGGCATCCCATGGTCACATGATCAAAATTCAGATGCTTGGCAACTGACTCATATTTATGATGGCTGCAGTGACCTAGGATTGTGAGATCCTATTTTGCGACCTTCTGACAAGCAAAGTCAATGGGGAAGCCAGATTCACTTAACAACTATGTTGCTAACTTAACCACTGCAGTGATTCACTTAACAACTGTGGCAAGAAAAGGATAGAAAATGAGGCAAAATTCACTTAATATCCGTCTCACTTAGCAACAGAAATGTTGGGCTCAATTGTAGTCGTGAGTCAAGGATTACCTGTAAAAGCACTTATAATCCTTTTACTATATGACAAATTTCAACTTGTAAACTTATGAATAGGAAGTAGAAAAAAGGTGTCAACGTATTAGTAAACTATTTATCCTAAAAAAACAAGGTCTTGTCTACAATGTGCATTGATATTGCCACTGAAGCTAGTCCGCTATGACAGTTTTTCCACCCTTTTCGCTCTGTAGCAATCTATTCCTTATGCATTACACAATGCCTGCCCTCAAAATGCTACAATTAGCCAAGTTAGGCCATATGTTTTGACTTTTTGATTGAACCGAACGTGATAAAAGAAGAACCAACCTTGACAAGCCTTTGGAAAAAAATACAGTTAGCCATTGACTTAACAACCATTTGTTTAGTGACCATTGGAAGTTACAACAGCACTGAAAAAATGATTTACAACCAGTGCTCACACTTACAACTGTCACAGCATCCCTACAGTCATGTGATCACAATCTGAATGCTTGGCCAATAGTAGATATTTACAGTTGCAATATGCCGGGGTCATGTGATTGCCATTTGCAAACTTCCCAGTCAGCTTCTGAGAAGCAAAGTTAGTGGGGGAAGCCAGATTCATTTAATAATCACATAATTCACTTACTGACTGTGGCAAAAAAAGTTCATAAAATTGGGCACAACTCAGTTAATAATCACCTTGTTTAGAATTGGAAATTCTGGTCCCAATTGTGGTTGTTAAGTCAAGGACTACCAGTATCTCACCTGAAGTGGATCATCGCAGAGAGAAAGAAATACAAGCAGCTAAAGTAAATACAATGTGTTTTAAGTATTTCAAGCTTTTAGGCTTTGGAACAGATGACCTTCCTATAAGGGCCCAGGTCACATAGGACAGAAGTTATGTCAACAAAGTGTTAATGAGTCAACAATAGCTGAATATTTCACTGTAATTACGGTATCACTATCAATGCCAGTCACTCTCATGTTTTATCCCAGCCATTCTTCTTCAAAGCTAAATAACCTTCATAATTTTATTTAAATATTATGTATGTCCACTATTAAGTAGATTCATCAACTTAATCATGTGAAAATCCCAGCAAAAGGTTAGTTTATTTATATTGTAACTAATTAGTATTCTCTATAAAGTAACCTTTTATTTAATGGGATGGACACCTTAATCCTAAAGTTCAAAAGTGAGCTGATAGCCTTCTCCATCTAGTCCTTTGAGATCTCTGAAAGCCTAAAACCCGTGACTCCTCTGAAAAGGAAGAAGGATAAAGGAAAAATGGTTAATAACCAAATTATCAAATTATCCTTCTATACTGAAGTAGAAAATATAAACCTGTGTCTACCAGGGTGGGTTCCAAATCCCGTCACTACCGGTTCACTTGTGTGCGTTCGCTCATGTGCGGCGCTTCTGCGCATGCGCAGAAGCATCCGGGTGGGTGGGCAGAGCCTCCTGCCGCTGCTGCTACTGGTTCTCCCGATCCAGTGCGAACCGGTAGCAACCCACCACTGGTGTCTACCCTATGTAGATAAGGGACGTGGTAGCTCAGTGACTAAGACGCTGAGCTTATCGATCAGAGGGTCGGCAGTTCAGCGGTTCGAATCCCTAGCGCCGCGTAACAGAGTGAGCTCCCGTTACTTGTCCCAACTTCTGCCAACCTAGCAGTTCAAAAGTACATTAAAAATGAAAGTAGAAAAATAGGGACCACTGGAGGGAAGATAACAGCGCTCCGTGTGCCTTCGGTGTTTAGTCATGTTGGCCACATGACAACGGAAACGTCTTTGGACAGCGCTGGCTCTTCGGCTTAGAAACGGAGATGAGCACCGTCCCTAGAGCTGGAAATGACTAACACGCATGTGCGGGGTAACATTTACCTTTACCTTACCCTATGTAGACAAGCCTGCTTCTTCAGTCCAAATTTCAGGAAGGCGTAAATATCATTCCTACATTATGTTATACCGTTCAGCTGCCCTTCCAGAAAACAGTCATGCTTCCTTACCAATCACAATGACTGGATTCATGTAACGTGATAGATAGATAGATAGATAGACAGACAGACAGATGGATGGATGATAGATAGTTAGATAGTTTAATGCAAGTGCGATATAAGAGTATACAGCCACAGCATAATTTGTTTGGATGCCATATATAAAATATTTAGAGCACTCTAAAAAAGAATAGGCCAATACCCCAAGGCCAGTGGTGAAATCCGGCCAGATCTATCCAGCTCCTGCGAATCGGTAATACCGGCGGCGGGAGGCTCCGCCCACCCACAGGGACATCATTACGTCCCATTTTTGACCATCTGTGCATGTGCAGAAGGCTCTGCACTTGCGCAGAAGAGGCGCGTGCACTTACATTCCCGAACTGGTAGAACCGGTGATTTACCGCTGCCCAAGGCTGATATTTTTCAAAATGTGAAAGATAGCAACAGCACTTAGATTTATATACCACCCCATAGTGCTTTATAGCAGTTTACTTAATAACTAAAATATTGTATTTGCATCGACATCTAGCTCAATTATCTCTGTGGCAAGCAAGATCTAAACTATAATTATATATGATAAAGGAAAAGGTTGAGTATATGGTACATGCAGTGGTAGGATTCAAATAAATTAACAACTGGTTCTCTGCCCTAATGACTGGCTGGGTGGGCGTGGCCATGCTGGGCATAGCCAGGGAGTGTAGCAGGAAGCACTCGGCCTCCTGTATCCCCCTTGGAACAAAAACGGGCCACAGGGGGGCACCTTCCCCCCTTGCCCCGTTCTGGGCCTAATAGGCCTCCCTGCAGCCTGCTGGGAGCAAAAACGGGCTATGGAGGGCCTGTTTTCCACTTCTCCGGGCTCCGGAGGCTTTCTGGAGGCTAGAAATAAGTCCATTTTCATGCTCCATGGGCCTCTGGGAGGCCCATTTTTCCACCTCCCCAGGCTCCACGTGCCTCCTGTCCTTACCTTGGATCCAAAATGGGCCACGTGGGGACTCCTGGGAGGGGAGGGGCAGGGTGGGGCGGGGGCAGCTGGTCGCCGGAACTACCAGTTCACTGAACCGAACGTAAAATTAACATCTGATTCGCCCAAACTGGTCCGAACCAGCTGAATCCCACCTCTGGGTACATTGATTATAGTGATATAAGTACCGCAGTGCAAAAAAAAAATAATGGCATCTCTTACAGCAGGGATCTCCAACCTTGGCAACTTTAAGCCTGGTGGACTTGGAAAAGCTGGCTGGAGAATTCTGGGAGTTGAAGTCCGCCAGGCTTAAAGTTGCCAAGTTTGGAGACCTCTGTCTTACAGCACTCAGAGTTTGAGAAATGTAAAAACAAAAGCTGCAGCAAGGGAATAAAAGCTAACATTTGTATAGATTAAATACCAAGAATCGCATAGAATTTAACAGAATAAATGTAAAACATAAAATCATGGAATTTATAGAATAAAAATATTTTTAAAATAGGATAAATATCTACCGGTAATATTAAATATCTAGTTTCCAATGAATAAGGAAACACAACATAAGACAGGTAAACTACACAAGCAAAATTTTCATATGTGTGTGAAAAGAAGACAGGTTTCATTTCAAGTTGCTAGACTGGTTTAACCATAACATTACAAAAATACTTTAGATGCTTTTTTGGAACAAGAAGAATTACAGTAGCTCATTACTTGATAAGGTGCACTTTGTGAGGTTTTCAAAGAATTAAACAATTTGATTGTGTATTGTTAGAGCAGCCACTGAATTGGATTTTTGGAATTGTTTCATAAAGGTAACATGCAAGCAAAATAAAAGGTGCAATAAAGATTACTGGCATAAGAGACGCTTTTAAAGGATTCCCTGGTGAAGGAAAACCAAGACTATAGAGTAATAAGAGAGAATTAAGGGAGAAGAAATAAGTGTCTTGAAATGCTGTAATTCCACATAATAATTATTTAAATAAATTTGTACCTATTGTTGTCAACAATAGAATCTGCAGAAAAGAAAACACGTAAGGGGACTACAGTAATGACATCTGTGGAGTACCTTTCCTGAGTCTATCCAATCTCCATTTCTTCACTTACAGGATAGAGCAGAGCAGAGCTCCCCAACCATTTTGGATCTAGACATATCTGGAAAGTTGAAAGGATGTTATGGTCTCTCCCACAGGATATTGCGATGTTAGCCAGGGCTAATTACAAACACCCATTTCCCAGAATGCAAACTGATACACTCGTTCCGTACAGCATCTTCTAACCAGGATGCACTCTAAATGCTCAACCAGTGGGCATACTTTTTAACCTAAGCACTGGGATGTTGTTCCCCTTTTTATCTTATCTTCTAAAACGTTTTCAGTGCATACACAACATTAATAGCAATCAAGATTAAGGTTTAAGCTTAGCTCACCCTTTATTCCGGATCATCCTACATCCTAATTTTAAAACATATAAAATGAGGTGGGGTATGAATCTAGGGAGATAGATACAAATGAGGCAATCTTAAACTCATGGACCTAAGTGGGGCATTAGAGAATTTTTTTTAAAATTATGTTGAAAACATTTTTACTCTTTGAACTACCGTACACAGACTGAATTTCACAAATAGTGAACCAGTTGATATGAACCCACCACCTTTAAATCTTGCTTCTAGACTTCCTTTACGCATCATAGGCTCAAAAACCAAATACAGGTAGTCCTCAACTGATGACCACAATTGAGCCTAAACTTTCTATTGTTAAGTGAGACATTTGTTAAGAGAGTTTTGCCGCATTTTATGATTTTTCTTGCCACGGATGTTAAGTGAATCACTATAAGTGTTAAGTTAGTAACATGGTTGTTTAGTGAAATCTGGTTTTCTCATAGTCTTGGCTTGTCAGAAGTTCACAAGAGGAAAGTTCACATGACCCTGGGACACTACAATTGTCATAAATATGAGTCGGTGGCCAAGCGTCTGAATTTTGATCACATGACCATGGAGATGCTGCAATGGTCATTAGTGTGAAAAACGGTCATAAATCACTTTTTTTTCATCGCCATTGTAACTTTAAACAGTCACTAAAAGAACTGTTGTAAGTTGAGGTCTACTTGTACTGCACCAGAGAGGCTTTTCTTCTCATTAAATATAGCTTTTATTATGTTCTTACAACACTGATTTGGTAAAAATGCACATGAAGTTGAATTTATAAAATGTGCATAAATGTTGGTTTGCATATTTGGAGCTCATGAATATATTAGTCAAAGCCAGTAGAAAGACAAACACGTAAGGAGGAAACAGAGCAATTTTTCCACCCAAAGAACAGGGAAAGGCAGAAAACCTAAGGAAGGGGGAGGCATATACATTCACAAACTGTCCATTCAAGTTCCCTAACCAGGTTTCCCTGCAAAATATGACCACAAAAGAGCAGTTTAGGAGCTTGGACCACTTCTCATGTGATATACGTAACCAACAGAAGGGTTATGTATTCAAGAGTTCCAAATCCCAAAGATATTTTTGTTTTAAGATCAGCAAACCGTAACAATTGCCCTTCATCAGGAAACTGATTACATAAGTATAGCAACAAATATTCATAAATATTAAAAAGGTAATTGTGATACTATATACAGGTAGTCAACTTACAACAGTTCATTCAGTGACCATTCGAAGTTACAACGGCACTGGGAAAAAAAGTGACTTATGACAGTTTTTCACACTTATGACCATGGCAGTATCCCCATGGTCATGTGATCAAAATTCAGGTGCTTGGCAACTGGTTCATATTTATAACGGTTGCAGTGTGTCCGGCATCATGTGATCCCTTTTTGCAACCATCTGACAAACAAAGTCAATGGAGGAGCCAGAGTCATTTAATAACCGTATTACTAATTTAACAACCGTAGTGATTCACTTAACAACTGTGGCAAGAAAGGATGTAAAATGGAGCAAAACTCACTAAAGAAATGTCTCACTTAGTAACAGAAATGTTGGGCTCAATTGTGGTCATAAATCAAGGCCTGCCTGTACAGAACTAAAGAGAAGTCGTTGTGCTGTCCCATTCACTCACACCCACATGTAAAGGTGGGCTAGTGGGTTTATTAAAATTCCCCAGCAATTCCCTTTACTAAAAACCCAGAACTGTCCCAATCAAGTTCAGCCAAAAGCAGACCAAGGCTAGTCCACAAGGTACTTGAAAGTTACCAAAATTAAATCCACAATACAAGAGGGTGCATGAGGCAAGAAAAGTCCAGAGTTCACAAATCACGATCCAAGGCAAGAATGGAATCACAATGATCAGCTAGGAAATGTACACATTATTCCCAGTATCATCTTCATCTGTCTGCTGTGTTAAATAGCTTCTGGTGCAGCTCATCAAGAGGGACAAAGCTGCCTCCTTGTGAGTAATCAGGCTGACCTTCACTGCTCCTGCCTTTTCTCTGCCCTGCAAGTTCTCAGATCAGGTGCAGAAGGCAGTTCCTCATCATCACCACTAACTGGCTGCAGCTTAATGCTTTCTTCACTTGAAACCTCAGGGCTGTCCTACTGCAGCTATGCTTCAGCCAAATCACTCTCCGTTGGATGCTCAGAGCCACTGATCAACTCCTCTCCTGAAGTGCCGCAACTAGTTTATCCTCCTCTGAACTAACATCTAGAGAGGCATCTGGAGGAATCATCAGTCATACTATAATACAAATGCAACCTCTTTGGTATGGAAAGGGAGAATGCATACTACATTTTACTTGTCTTGCTTGAAACAAGATGCTGTGTGTGCTATATAAATTCTATTCCACAGCTTCTTGCCCAGACATGTCCTTTGCACACAGCTGTGCCCACTTTCTCCTTCCTCCTGCCCTATATGAATCCTTGGAAGACAAATTACTTTGCATAAAAGAGACATTCTGCAAGAAAATAGACAGATCAGCTTTTTTTTATTGAAAGAGCACATCTTGAAGCTGTAAATGATTGATGATTTAGCCAAGAACTACCCTGTCCATTAAATGATGGTAGCTATACGGTGTTGGGAACTGTCAAGACTACCTGCGTGACAATCTACGCTGTGCTGTACTATGTCATATGGAATATTTCTTCTCTTCAGCTCCAATTATCTTTAGGCTTAACTGAGTAAAACTGGAGCAGACCAGCCACAACACTGCCAAACAGATTTAGCATTAAGCAGCACGAGAATGAAAATACTCTGCTGAAAAAGCTTCATCAAAAAGCCTTGCCACCATTGCTTCTCCTATGATGCTTGGCTCGAACTATGGAGAAAACCACATGGTTAATTCAGCACAGAAGAGATAGGAGCCAATGTCATCATATTTTGCCATCTAGGATGGTACTCCTATTCTACCATTTCATACATTAGGACAGAAAATTTTGATCAGTGCTATTTTTCAGCTCGGCTGAATGATGACATGACCAGCTGCACTTGAAAAAAATATTTTTACATGACTATCGAAGATGCACAATACTCATCTTAATTTGCTTCTGACAGTTCAGAGTGACAATTATAGGTAATTCTATTCTGCAAAAAGACCAAGAATATGGCAAAATAAGAGCACTGCATTAAAAAGTTCTTCACTGGACACTGGAATAAGATACACTTAACCCAATCCTTTTAGTTGCTACACTATGAACATACATTCTTCTCTACTGAATTTGTGAACCATGCCTTCAAGCAGCACTATCTAAATTTAGGGTCCCAGGTGAGACTGCTACCTTGGATCCCATATGGGAAGACAGCTGGGTAATACCATCTGAGCAAAACAAACAACAGGCCTGGGAGCTGGGGATTGGGAGTTAATTGATGACTGTTATAGGTGAGAAGAAGTAGATTCTTATCAGTACTTTTAAGACGTTGGCTTATGAAGAAGTAGATCCAGCCTAATGAGGTTTATATGGCATGCAAAAAGGAGACAAAGACCAGTCTTACTATGCCATGAAACCTATTTCCACTTTAACATCAGAGTAAAATCAAGATTAGCCAAAGCACGCATACAAAATTAGCCAAAGCACGCATACAAAAAAGTATACATGTGCATAAAAAGAAACCAGGAGAGGAAACTTCAGTGACGTTACTGCAAGTGTCAAATAAGATATTTTAGAAATTGAATACAAATTACTTTCAAAAATTGACATGAATTTCTAATTGATATGCATATCCATATAATTTTGTTACCAATACAGTATTGATATAGCCTGTCTAGTGCCAGACTGAAATAATAAAAAATAAAGGTGATAGGAGAAACTGAAAAATTCTACTTTTCCTAACTGTCATTTTACAAATTTAATCCAGGCCCACTATTCCTATGTCTTCCTGATTTATTTTATTCAGAGTTCTTTGACTATTCATGGTGCATGCTTTTTAAACTGGAAAATATGGAATATTTAAAGATGACAATTTTCAAAACCAATTATGTATTTTTCCAGTTTAATGTGCTTTTACATCAAAGGTTATAACTATTGCACATTTTTAAATATATTAACAGCCTTGTGAATGTTTCTTCACAAGATGGGGATCCGAGTGTGAAAAGGTTCTAACCTCCTAACTCACTGGACCTGTATGGTTGAGACAGAAGCAGTACATCAGGAGAGGGAATATCGGAGTTAGGAGGGAGAATGTAGGAGCCATAAAACAGGGTAAAAGAAAGGATCTGAGAAGCTGAAGAAGAAACATCACTGGTACACAAGGAAATTTGTTGCACGTGTTGCAATTTAAATGTCTTTATATTAAGGCCAATGAAAACTCCATGTGGGCAAGACAGAATGAGTTTACACTCATGATATGGCTAATAAAACCCAGTAAGGTTTATTTTACACAATTTAAGCAACAGTAAGCTATAGGCATACAGGACCATTTATCCCAACTGGCACTACTCATATTGCCTGTATGCCTGCAAAAATAAATCTAATGCTGAAACTACAATTCTTGGACAGGAAGCCCAGATCAATTATGCATAGGTTTCCTGCCCCTAGAGATTAGAGCATCTTCTACCAGGAACTGAAGACATTTACTTTCAAATAAGCATTTGACTCTATTGTTATTTATGTTAGTTATTGATTCTGGCTCAGTTGTTTTTATCTTTATTGTTATTTTCGGCTTTTTGCAACTGTGTTTTAATGATTTGCCATTGCCTTTATGTTTTTATATTTGTAAATTGCTGCACTGACTATTTTTTGAAAAGGTAAAAGATCCATCTAAATTGAGCTTAACTCTATTAATGGTATTTTTAAACTACTCAGTCTGGCCAACCTCTCTGATATTCCCAGATAATCACCAGTCAAGTACCAACAAAGACAAATGTTCCCTTAGCTTCCAAATTGGCTAATGTTGTTACATACTGCTTATTTTATGTTGCTGTCTGTGATTACTTTCTGGAAATCAAATACAGGGCATAATTTCTTAAATATTAAGGCATTAAACATTATCAACATTGGAAGGATCTACTTAAGTTGATGTTGCTGCTTTTATTTCTACCAGAAGAGAACAATATTCTAATATGGGAGAATAATATGGGAGAATGAGAAATCTTAGTTAAGAAATGCCTCCCTCCCCACATACATTATATACAAGCATCTGATGAGAGGTAATCAGCCTCCTTTTTGGAAAAATATAGCTTACAAGGGTTTCTCTTTACCCACTTACTCACCCCTCCTACTTCCTGTTTCTGTTTTGCCTCCTACAAAATAGTAATTATTACTGGAAGCAAGAGACATGCAATTGCTATCAGTGGCTATATGAGCAGAGCAAAGACATGAGTCAGTTCCACAGTACTTTGGTGGGGCCAGTTTCTTGTTTTAACAGGGTGTACTCCAGAATCACACTGTTCAAAGAGAATAAACACATCAATCATATCGTATAGCACCCAAACTAGATAACAAACTACTTTTAGACTAGGTATGTATGTACGCTTTGCTTGTAACATTCTAGAACTTAATATGAGTTTATGGTTCATGATATGTAAATTAGTAACAGATGCAGCTGACTCACCAACAGATCTATGAAATCCAGAATTCCCACTCAGGGAATTTCACAAACCTATCAGTACATCAAATCCATATGTTAACCATTTGCACATTGTTTATCCATCTATGTAGACACAAGAATGGTTTTTTGTTTATTCCAATTTATTATAGCCAATGGATTCAGAATTTGCAGGAGTATTGTCAAAATAGTTTGGGCCCAAACAATGCTATTGGATGGAGATTGAATTATCATTCCACCCATAATACCAATGCAGTCATCTCTGGGGTGGAGCACATGCTTTTCTAACAACAATGGACCCATAATTTAGGACCGGAAAGCAGAATAATAGCCTTTGACACTTGGATAATTAGAGAGTAAAAATGCCTTAGCTCTAAATTCCATAGAACTTCAGTGTTCTTAAATAATTAGACTCTTTTATTTCATACTTACTGGAAAAAGGGGGTAAAAACTATCCTGCCACTCTCTGAAATTTCACTATAAACCATACTCCACAGTATTTTAAATATCTTTTTCTTAGTCCAAAAATGTTATTTTACTGGGTAGTTTATAGCTAATACTTTTTAAAACATTACTTGGGATGTATTTGTGCTATGTGTTTGATATTCATCCAATCTCATATTTGCAAAATGCCAGCAATACATACTTGGGAGTGCCATCCTGTAAGAAGTCAAAGTTACTCAGCTTTCTGTGACAGCAAGTGTATTATTTAGCATCACAATCTTAACTTTTGACCCATCTTATTAGGTTCAATAATGCTAGTATTGCAGTTTAAAGCAAATAAGTTGAAATGCTGATAAAATTAATGCATAAAAGGATTAATTCTTCAGGCCAATAATAATACATTTTTCTTCTGGAAAAGTGTAACTTCTCACAATACTTCCTTCTTGTATCAGAAAATCATTAGATACTGTCTAATTAACAGTAACAATTCTTAACATTGGAAGGAAATATATTAAGGAATACAAAAAACCCAAAGATTATTGGAACCATCTAAATTCAATATAAACTATACAATAGCAACTTGTCAGACTTTGAATCTTGAAAAATCTGCATTAAAAATACCTTGGGACCTTGTACACTGAAAACCTACATGAAGCTACAGACTTTCCTATTTGTCACAATCTAGCTATTAGTGATAGATATTTCAGTAATCCCCATGAAGAAAATTAGATATTCTTGCCCAAGATTTGCAAACTATGCCAAGAAGTTTACTTTTTATTTTAAAGTGCACTCTCAGATCTTCCAAAAAAATAAAATTAAGAAGGAAATCTTGGTCTTCTACACAAGAATTTTAAAAGAAATACCAATGATACTACATTGTTCTTCTTTACAGTAAGCAATATTATAGGATGTACAATAATCAAGAGACAACAGTAAACCAAAGAAATTTATGGCATGGAGTAAATAGAAAAAAAGGGGGAAATATAGTTAAATCTAGTTTTATGCTATCATCATTTACTACATTTCTCCACATCTTCCTATCCTTATATTTTTGCTTCTGAAATGTCTGTACATTGCTTCATACGTTGTTGTGCCATCTGCTTTTTAAACATCTCACTTCTCTTTTTTGAGGATCACATCAACTCGATCCAACTATGAATTGCTCAGTTTCCCTTTCCTCTTGGCCCATTCATTCTTTTCTGATATGTTGCAATTTGATCTTCATTATCTCCAATGTAATTGTTTTGTACTGATCACCATTTTGTATTCCTACACCCGTTCAGCACTCATTCATTCTTGATCTTATCTTTTATGTGACCACACACATTTCTTAAGTACCCCATTCTCAGGTCATTCAATTTATTTTTATGTTTCTTCTAATGTAGCTAAGTCTCACAAGCATATAACAAAGTTGATAGAAGCATGCTCTTATACATAACAATTTTCACTTCATTCAACAACATTCATTCTTTCTAACAATTTACATAGTATCTAGTACTATTCTACCAGCATTTGCATGCATTATAACATTTCTTCATCTATGTTTGCTTACTTAATATTCTACCAAGATACAATTTACTTGCTCTAGTTGTTCACTATTTGGGTATAACTTGCAATTGTTCATTCCATTTTCTTTGTCAAGAAAAGCTACTTTGGTCTTTAGTACATCAATTCTCAGTCCCATACTCCCTTTTACATCATACAGTGTGAATCACTCAGGTTCTCATAACACTGTCTGCCTAAAAGTATACACCACTTCACACCCAATCCAGATAAGTCTTAATGTTACCACAAGCATTCCTTAAACATTTAACCATCTCTACATTAAACAACCAAGGAAATATCACACACATTTGTAATATTTCCTGCTCAATGTTGAATAAATGCATTCCATTTATCACACATGCTTTACTGCCATCATATATACCACTCATATCATTTTCAGCAATCCAACTTCCTATCCACCCAAGTTCATAATTCAGACCTATTTATCAAAAATTTTCTACCAAAAAAATCTACATTACATGTCAACATGCAATATAGTTTATTTTTCATATTCATATACATCTCAGTGACTTGTGGAACTACAAATTCTGGTCTACATAGCTCTTGTACAACATAAAGCAAGCCTAGATTTTTAGCTATACCCTTTCAGTCAAAATTATGCTAAGTATTTCCCCACAAAACTGTAGCTTCTGCATTTACTCATGCTATCTTTCCCTCTGTATATGGGAACAACACATTCTTTTAATTGTCTGGCAGAGATGCAGTTTCACACAGAATTTACACAAGTCATGTAATCACTCAATATTTAAATCACATCTATAAATTAGTATTTCTCTTGTTACACTATCTACACTGACAGACTTATTTTTCAATGTTCCAATATGATTTTTTTTCTTAGATACTACTATTTATAGCATTTGTTTCAATTCTACTGTTTGGTAAATCACAATCTTTCATACTCCTCTAAGCTTTTGGTCACTTTAATTTCATCCCAAATCACAATATCAGATCTATTTTTAGTTCTATTCACTCTGCTTGAGGCTGTTTGTTCATTTCTTTTCTCCATCAAAACTGTTCTGCATTTTCTCTGCCTTTTTAAAGAATAACTCTTCCCTGTTCTCTTTGACTACATCCTCTGCAATTATGGTATCTTTTTTTTCTGTACAATTATACAATATTTTTACATTTTCATTTTTTAAACAATCATTCTCTTATATGTATTTTTCTTATCCACAATCGCTTTCATCATTTTTCGTACTCCCTGTTAGCATAACTCCACATATGTTTGTGACAGTCTGTATCATTATTCTTTTCACTCTGTTCCAAGTAGCTACAAACAAGCCTTAGCCCTCCAGAGACTGGTTCTTCTGTTTTACAAGATCAGTCTTGTTAAAAAAGAGAGGCAAAAATAGCAGGAATCAGAGTACAATGCTGTATGTGACCAATGGTATCAGTCTCCCCACAACTCTCAACAAAGTCTGAGGTCTTACTCTATCTTGGAGGGGCATCTTAGGACAAGCTGTTTAATGAAAGCAGAATAGCAGCTGTAAATCTCCTGGTCTGAAACCCAAAAATAATCCTTCTCACAATAGAGTTCCCTGAAGCAGAAAATAGCAAGGGTTCATTGGTCATTCCCCCCTTTTTTATCTGCTGTTTAAAAGCATATGGGGAGATTAATCTGCAGCTTTAAAAACAAATTTTAATCTTGAACAATGAAGCACGGAAACTAAATTTTCCATCCTCCTCTGATTATTTAATTATTGAGGTGTCTCTTTTGCTAAAGTCAGGACTGCTCCATCCTCAAAAATCCTTTATCAGTATTTATATACCACAATGTTTGGAGTGTCAAATACTGCTGATGAGATTGTTAGGTTAGAACTGCTTCTGCTATCGATCCAACTAATGCAACTACAGCAGAGTGATACAAATCTTAGCAGTCTAGAAAGGGAATAATAATGCTATTGACTGACATGGACTAAAGAATCAGGGCAGGTTTTATGCACATGGCTTTACATCACAAAGGATCACATGCATGCATTCAAGCAGCACTGATTCTGTGTCCCAACTTGCAAGAATTTACACAGGAACTTTGAACATGGAAACAGACAAGGATTTCTGACCAAATATTGGTGAAGGCCATACTCCTTTAGTGTACAGTAGTTTTCTAGTATGTGTTTTGAGGGTTCCCATATTCTGGGGTGCATAAAAATCATACAGCAAAGCCATATCTGTGTTTCTGTCAGGATGAAACCACAAATCATTCTGATTTGTCTCTAAGGAGTACATTTTGATGGAGCAGGTGTGCTGAAACCCTGCTAGCCCCAAATCAGTCCTTAACCCAGCTAGCATGTCTGCATTAGTGAGGAGTCACAGCAGTTTCCACTTCAACCTGGTGAGACGGGCTGGACTGGCTCTTACATAAAGTGAGTAGGCAAGTTTCCAAATCATCCCCAAATTCCTAGACAAGGAATTCAAGGGATCTGTTAAAACTGAGATTGCTCCAAAAGCTTTGCACTCATAATGGGGAATAACGGAATAACGAAATAAATCCACAGAACTCTATAACCCGGGAGGATAACTTCTCTATTTCCAGCAAGAGGGATGGTATAGGGAGAGATATGCCCGCTTCACTGCACGCTCATCAGAGCCGCACACCTGGGCAGGAAAAGAGGGCGGAGGCAGCCTTTCTCAGGCTTGGGACGGGTCGCGCTGGGTGCCCGCTTAGAGCAAGGATCGTGGTTCCCCCTTTAGGCCTTAAGGAGACGGGCTGTACGGAGACCGGCTCTCAGTATTTGCAGAGTCTGAGCTACCCTCCCCGCGGACGGTTTAGTTGGGGAGCTCACCTGCTCGCTTGCGCGGGTTTCCCGGGGTGATCGGCCCCTCTCTGCGCTGTCTTCCCACGCAGCTGCCCATGACAGAAGTCCCAGGGTGCAACTTCAAAGGACCTACGTGCCTGAGCCCGGCTCAGGGCTCTCTCGCTCCGCATGAGGCAAGATCCCAGTTCGCCCTCCGGACGCGCAAACTTTGTGAGACGCGGTTGGGGGGTTTTCTCCTCCGCACTTCAGATCCTCGGGTTTTCCTTGCAAAACAAAAAAGGGGGGGAAGCCCGCAAGCAGGCTCCGTACTGCCGCCGAAGCGAGATCCGCACCAGGCAGGCCCAGGGATCGGTCGTTACAGCGCTACAACCGCCACCCCATAGAGACCTGGAGCTCTGAGCCGGGATGAGTCCCGCGGCCCTGGGAGACACTTCTGGGCTCCTCCCACTCCAGGTGAGCATGTGACTCGGCGGCCGGAGCTCAAGCCCCGCCCCGCCTCCTCTCCGCCAGGAAGCGGATAGTCCGTGACCCTGGCCTTAATCCCAGCGGCGAAGGAACGGGCGAGACGGGGCTTCGGAGGAAGGATGGCCAACGGTGGAGGCTTAGTTCCAAAGCAGGGCGACTAGTTATGAACGACATCCTTCCAAACTCCTCTTAAGAGGACTTTTTTTTTTTAACCCCCGAATGAGAATACAGGCGAGTTAAGGTAAAATAGGCATTTCCCTTCCAAATGCCAAAATACTCAGTGGAAACGTGATTTCCCGAAGCTACGAGACGCACCGAATCACCAGCCTTCATTTTAGCTTATACAATAATGTTACAGTCAGCCTATATGGCCACTCAATGTGTCGTGCAAATCAATAACATTGCTTTGAATTAAACAATTCAATTTTCAGCAGGGGGCAGCAGCTGGCTGATTTGTTTGAATTGGGAAGCTAAACCAAACCCAATCTGGTTAGCGCTTGGCTGGGAGACTACTGGAGAATTCCAGGTTGGTAGGTCAACGTCCTGAGAGAAAACAACAGCAAACCACTTCCATACAGTTGCTAAGAAAATCACATCACTGTGCAAGTTCACTTATGGTTCAGCTAATAATGTATAAATACATAATTCACATAAGAAGCCAGACATGATAGTGAAAGGGCTCCAACTGTCTCCTTGGTACTTGTTCCTTTTATGCATGGAATTTTGTCTGGTAACTGTTTCCCAATCTTTACAACTTTAAAATGTGTGGACTTTCCATTGACTGGGGAATTCTAGAAGTTGAAGTCCACACATCTTAGTTGTGAAAGTTGGCAAACGGTGATCTAATCGATGCCACAATTCTTTCATCTTTCAAATCTTTCATCTTTCAAATACTATTGGTTCTACCAATTTGCATTGTGTCTCCTGAATTTCAGAAATAATTTTTGCTCATTGTTTTATGTTTCCAAAACAAAACATACATATGCATACATTCAATTTAAGCAATTAACTGAGAATAAATTTGTAAAAATATTCTGGTAGAAGACACTCATTGGAGCCACTCTTGGGTATTGCACCCAAGACAATTGCATGAATATATTCATGAAATCACCAGGAATCAAGCACAATTCAAAGACGGTGCTTTCTTTTTCTTGCCCTTTTTAAAATGTTCAGCAATTGCCATCTAAATTTACTCTATAGTTAAGAGTTCTCTTTTCTACCTATGATGTATTCACTGATCTCATTTCTATCTTATACACCCATTCAGAATTGATACACAGGAAACACTGAATTAAAACAGTTGCTTGCATTTGCACAGCTCATTGCTCAGATAAAACTTGGTCCTAAATTGTGGCTCAATATATCATGGGAACTAGTTCATATAGTTAACTTATAGTTCTGTGGGTTTTGCAAGCTCAATGGGATTTGATAAAACATTATTCAAGAACCATAGCTTAGAATAATGTAGCAACAGAGTCACTGAACCATAAAGAAACACATTCAGCTACTTTCTTAAAATACACTTAGCTAGATTGTGACTTGCTACTTTGCTTTCAACATGTCCTGTGAGCAGAGAGAAAAATTAAGTTCCTTGGCTTCTGTGCAAAACTGATGGCTGCAATGCTTAACTCTGTTTCGGGTAGAAATGAGAGACCTGGTTCCTAAAAGAAAAAAAAGATTCAAGTCAAACTCCATTCCAGATCACTGCATACAAATGACCAAGCATTATTTGGGAGGGGGGAGGGGGCAGAGTGTGTCATGCATAAGTCTTAATAGTATGGAATTAATTTGTTCTTTAGGGATATTTTTTCAGCTTCTCTAATTAGTTTACAGCCCCCAGATTTCCTGGTGAATTCCCAAGAACAAGGCTATCCCTACTGAGCTTTAGAGGCCAAAGTTGATCCAATGTTACCAGATGCTGATGAATCATGGCTTACTCAAATCACTTTTATTAGTTTGCATGATACACTGAAACCAATGGGCTGGGTACATGATGCCAAAATGTGGTTGGCAAGTTCTTCAAGAATAGCCAAATATTGTTTGAGCTGGTAATCCAAGTTTTGGGGGACTATCAAAAGCAATTTTGTCTGTTTCCCAGTTTTGATTAAAACACAGGTTTGTCTTACATTTTGAGCTATTCAACATGAAAAAAAATAGTCATCATTTCTTAGCCCTGTACAACCACTTCTAATAACAAAATCATATAAAGCATATTTCTTGTTTATATTTTAGATTGACAAGCGAACAGAGACGCGGGTCGTCTGGGTATTCTGAAATGACATTTGATTTTTCTACACAGCTTCCCATCTTGTTTCAAAATCAGTGTCGTAGGAAATAAAATATCTATGGTTTGCACATTATTTGCATACTCTTTAAGCAAGAGGATAAGCTTCTTACTCTCCATAACCTTAACCTTAACGCCTACTCTGCCCTTCGGCTTCGTTGGCACAACCTTGGCCGGCAGGCCCGCCTAGAAACTCGCGCCGCTATTTTTGCCAATCGCTGGAGGGAGTTCTTTTAACGTGATATAAGTTTACCTCGGTACACGTGATAGGGAGACGCGCACGCGCGGTTGCTGCTTCTTGCCTCCCCTTTTTTTCCCCTCTCAGGTTATCATGGCGGCCGGAGGGGCTCACGTTGCCATAGGAAAACCTGCCTCCCTGTTACAGGACTGGGAATGGGAAAACGCGGCCAGGCAGGCGGGTGAAGGTATGGTCAGGGAATGGGTGTGAATAGAAATGGCATGGAAATGAGCTCGCGTGTTTCGGCAGTGCATGCAGAAAACGAGGTTTGTAGGGCAAGAAGGACTACTCGGGGCTTTGAAATAAATGGTGAATAAAATGGAGAGGAAGGCAGGATGAACAGGCTTAGATGAGGAGAAAAGGAGAAATGCTGACAGTTAGGTGTGTGGGTGAAGAGCCTTCTTGGGAAATTATGCTCAGTAGTATAATTCAATGGTACCCTTAAGAATAAATTAATCCTGGGGTTTATAGAGTGGCTTTCTCCCATCTCTAGTAAAAGCGTTTTATCCGCCTCTGTATGGGACTTCAGTAATTATAATGGGTTGAAGTTGGGCACAAGCAAGGTGTTCGTTCATCAGGTGGAGCAGTTAGTCTTGCAGGGTATAGCACGTGTTGTTTTTGGTAAAAGAAACAAAAAACCGAATAAGAATTTTTCGTTCAAAGAACCTTTCCCCCACTTGGTTTTCTTTGGAACTATATATGAACTGGGGAGATGTGGTTTGAAAAAAAAGGATAACGAAGACTCATGTAAATATTGTTGACATATTATTATAAAGCTGTTCGTTAGGAAAAATGGTTTCATTTTCATGTGCTGTAGCATTCTCTAAAATACATAATGGAAAAGAGATTGCATGAAGGATTCTTTTTAGCATTTGGCCAAGTGGACAGATGCATTCCACTCTACTTTTTTGTTTAGGTAAGACTGGAAGAATAGTTTTCCTAGCTACACAGTCATTTATAGCAACCAGTCATTTTATGGGTATTGGTTGCAGCCTAGATCAAGTTATATAGGTACTATGATATTCTAACCTTAACTTGGTTATTTTTTCATTTTGCAACCAGTTATTTGATCTCACTTTTTATTTACTAAAGAGACGGGCATCGGAGGATAATTAGCTTCCCAATTCAGGAAGAGCTTTCTTAGTGTCAACTGTGTTTAGAAACTATGAAAAATATATGCTTATGTTTTGGTTTAATACATTGGATTTTGATTTCCAATCTGAATTGGAACTTTTTCTCATTTTACTTAGGAAAAAGGTCAATTGATTGTGAGATTTTATCATGGGTTTTGGTGCTCATTACCAATAAATAACAACAGGGCTGAAAAGTGCTGTTGGAAACTAGCAATTGTATTTTTCAAAGAGACATGCTTAGAATCAAACCCTGTTCTTTTCATAGTAAACTTTGTATTAATAAAATGGGTAAAATGCAAAAATTACAGCAAACTATTTAGCAGCCTATTAACTAGTTAATGAATTCAATGCTGGGATAGATTTTGAAAAAATTCCATACAATACTTATTTTCCTATTGTAATTAGACAATAAATGTTATTTATAAACTTGTTTACTTTTTTCGATGTACAAGTTTCCCCACTGCTAGTAAGATAATGCAGTTGTTCAATAAAGATTGTGGATACTCTGACCTTTTTGGTATCAATGTATATTTTTTCTGATTTTACATTTGAAACCGTATGACTCAAATATACTGTAAACAAGTCATGGCACAAAGATAACAAGCATATATTGAATGTAAAAATAATTATACTGCAGGCCTAAGTTCCAATATTCCTTTTGCCTGAAATGCAAATCTGCATAACCATTACAAAATAGGGTTCATGGTGAATTTTCAAGTCTAATTCTAAAGTACTGGTGCTGTGAGTGAACTCCCTATTTCATGAGGAGCTGAAAGCCAAGTCCTTCTATTATTACTAATATTGTAGAAGCACAATAATAACATTTGGATGTATGATCTTTTGGGAATTAAAGAGTTAAGAATATTTATTAGAGGGACTGTTTTGAACTTGGCTAATTAGAAAATATAATTTTTTTTCTTCAGATGCCTTTTTTTGTACATATACAACAAAATATATTGTCATGAAAATGTCACATTTAAGAAAAGTGCCAGGGTTAGGGTTAGTGTTAATGTTATAATACTTTTTCATTCTAGATGAAAAGCTGAAGAAATTTAGTGAACTTTGTCCACTATAAGAGTTGCTGATGTTTCTGTTCACTATCATCATGGCTTCTGTAACCCTTTTTTAATATGTTTTTAAAGAGGCAATATAAGTACCTAATTGGTTTGTTAAAGTCTTAACAGGTGTGCATGGTTTCTCAGACTATGCATGATTTCTCAGATCATACATGTAGGCTGAAAATGTATAGCTTATTCTTACAATCAGGTCACATTAAAGATAGGTGGGAATATATACAGTACTATATACCAACATAGTCATCCATTTGGTTCTTGTTAGTGTCAAATGATTTCTGCAAAGACAGTTTTGTTTTGTGCGGCTGAACTGACAGTATGTTTAGCAATATACAATAGTTAATCTTGGTGGCTTGAAAGCATTTTGGAGATAATCCTGGATCCTTTCTAGTGTCAAATGATATAAAATACATTAAAGTGATTGCTTTTACCTGAGGTAAAAAGTACATATATTCCCATTTTTTCACTGTGTAAAAATTGAACTAGAAATTAAGAATTTCAATTCCTTTTTCTCTTAGGAGTGAAGACTGGAACATGCTCCATTTTAGATGTTGTGGAAATCTTGGGGTAAGTAGATCATTGCGACAATCTCTGTTCCAAATAGTTACATCTTGTCCAGCATGTCTGTGTACTATTGGAGCAATAGAAAAACATAAAGAAGGATATCAAAATTTTACTAAAATGTTAAGACATCAGTCTGATTGAATGAAGTTACTGAATGTTTGAAGTATGTTTGAATCATAAGTAGCTCTAAGGATAACATAAAAGCTCTAAGGATAACATAACAAAAAAGTCAACATTGCTCATTTCCTTTTGTATTTAAATCATTACATTTATTTTTAACTTCATATTGTAATTTTTCCTTTCAGTTTCTTCTGCAATCTTTTTTACCACTAGTGTATGCTATGCTAACTAAAAGGAAATATGAAGGGCATGTAAATCTTCACAAGATTTAATTCATGTAATATGCACAACAAGATTAGATATAATAATCTCTTTGTATATATACATTCTGTAGTAAAGAACTAGTTTGAGTAGAATTAAAAAGATTGTGATTTTGAGGTAGAATAAAGGACAAGTGGATGTGGGGGTGGGAAGGAAGATGGAGGGAAGATTAGATGAGTTTAGGTGGGTATTCTGCAGTTGAATTCAAGTGTAAAAATTATTGGAAGATTTGGCTGCTGGATTGACACACATGTCATACTGAGTGTGCCACTTAAGACCTCTACATTTGTTGCAACCAAAAGCCAGATCACACTAAATGACTTGATCATGACCTGCTGGAATGGTTTGGCCAAATCTCTCAGATATAATGTGGTTAGTCTATGTAAAATACATTTTTCTTTATGAGATCTGTTATTCATAAGGTTATTCTTATTGAATGGCTAGGTTCTGGATTTTAAAATTTACCTTACATCAGAGGTCCCCAACCCCCAGGCTGCGGCCCATTACTGGGCCTTAAGCCTTTTAGAACCGGGCCATAGAAGTGGCGAGCGTGCATATGTGCGCTTTCCCTATTGTGCGAGCAGTGTGTGTGTGTGCCTGCCACTCGCACAAATGAAGCTGCCTGCTCTTCCCCATGTGCATGGGAAGCCATCCTCTCTTCCTCTGCCCCTGGTCTGCAAAAAGATTGGGGAAGTTTGCTTTTTGTGATACCCTGTTCTTTTCATTAATAGAAATGTTTTTTGCCCTTTCTGCATTATTTGGAAAAGGCACGGTCATATAGATATTTCTTCATTTCTGAATGAGACACAGAGATGTATTTAGTGGCGTATCCTTTACTTTTTTTCATACTATCACTTGTGATTGCTATTATGAGGCATGTGGAATTTTTTGGAAATTATACAAAGTGTAATTCATTGCATATCAGTCTGAAAACCTGTCTTCTATTCTGTTCCAGGTACCTAAAAATAATTACTCTCTAACTTCATAGGATTACTTTTATAACAAATATGCATAAAATGATTGTTCTTGTCTAAACTTAGCATACAAAAAAACCTGTAGAGAGAGAATGTAAGGAAAACAATGTAATAGCACATAATTTGATCATGCTAATTAATGTAATTTCTCAGGGGGAAGAAGGATATATAATTATCAAACTTCCAAAACTCCCAGATTGAGGTTGGGCTGGATTCTAACTATACAAATAATATTTTAAAATCCTGTTTAACACAGCTATTTGTCATAAATTTTTGACACATAGAAATCTCTATTCTGGGAGCAGAAAATGTAAGTTCTTTAAATCTGAGACAAAACAGGAGAAGGAAATTGAGATAGTTGTTTCTGAGCCAATGTTAAAAAGAGAAAGGATTATTATAGCATTATTCCCTCAGAGCCTAAGGTTAAAGTTAGAATTTTCAGATAAAAGGAAGCAGGAAATAAATGCTTTAAGAAAAAAATCCTATTTTGTTCTTTTTTTAATGGATACACATCTGAGCCAGCATTTTCTTTAAGTTGTTCCTTTATTTTTATTCTGTATAGTGTTAAGTCACAGCTAATTGTTGTTTTTTAAAATTATAATTTTTCTGTGTAAATTGTGAATTCTGCATAATTTCAGCCTTCAGGCCGAGCATGAAGATATTTGTATGTATATTATGAGCTGTAATAAATTGAACTCCTTGCAGCATTTATTTTTGAGATTCTGCCAAGAAATTCCTATTTTGTAGCAGATCAGCACCATCTTGTGATCTCCCTGAAAGTTTTATTTTGCATTGCCTTGTAGATTTTTCAGTTCAGTTAGTGAACCTGAACAAGCCAATTGTGCAGATCCTTTTCTACAACAATAAATGTATGCATTTTAAGGTGCAATGTAAAAATGCAATTTTATATTTCTCTTCTTTTTAAAAAGTTTGAGAGAGAAAGACCTGACTCTGCTCTTCATATACATCTATATAGTTCTATATCTATATATACTTCTACATTGCTGGGTGGAATTGAAGTTATTTTCATTTAAACACTAGAAAAGCAATACCAGTTTTGAGAGTCTTCTTGTTCTTTCTGACTAAGTCAGGATAAAGGGATAACAGCAGCTGAGATGCCCCCAAAAGATGAGTGGTGTCAACAGAAATTACCAAACTGCTACCTCAAAGCAGAAAGTTGAATCGGTGTGAAAGTCCAGAGGGCTTCTGGTAGGAGTAGTTTGAGAGTTCCAACTTTCCAGCCTATGGGCTCAATTATTCTAGTGCACCTTAGTAGAAAGAAACAGTAGCTGGCTATTAAGCCAACATAATATTTGTCAACAGCCAAATAAAAGGGAAGGAATTGGCAACTTAGTTAAGTGATCACTTTGAGGTAAAGGTAAGGGTCCCTGCAAATTTTACTCTGCTAGTTGTTGCCAATTATAGGGGCAATGTTTATCTCTGTTTCAAGGCCACTGAGCCAGCTCTGTCTGAAGACATTTCTGTGATCATGTGGCCAGCATGACGTCACAGAGCACTGTTACCTTCCCACCAAAATGGTACCTATTTATCTACTCGCAGTTGCATGCTTTCGAACTGCTAGGTTGGCAGGACCTGGGACGAGGACGGGAGCTCACCCTGTTGTGTGGCACCTGGGTCCCAAACCTAGGCTGCTGGCTTTCCAGCTGACAAGCCCAGCGTCTTAATCACTGAGCCACCACCCCACCATACTTTTGGATGGGCCCCAGAAATACTCTGAATTAGTCAAAGAATGTAATAAGGACATCTCAAAGAACATTTCTTGCCTGAAAAGAATAAAAAAAGAATGGCAGTTGGAGGTTCAGAAAATATATGCATATGTTAACAATAATTTATCAGAGCAATTTCTGATGCAATATAATTTAAATTGTGATTGAGCAAGTAAGAGAAATCTCACTCCAACTCCTTCCTGGTAATACAATATTTTTTTCTTTACTTGCATGGTTATTAAACATTTAATTCTGTTTTTTTCTTTCTAATGCAGAACTCCTCTGAAGAATGAAGATTCTCAAGTGCGGGCACAGGGCATTCAAGTGCTCTCTGAGGTCCTCCTACAGTGTTATCCCCTCCTCCAAGAGCAGGAAGGTGGGACAAAATATAATTCTCACAGTGAGCTAAATTTCCTTACCAGGCACAAAACTGCCCTCAGTTTTTATTCAGTATTATTCAGTGATCAGGAACATATATGTAGGCAAATATAATTCAATGACTTGGTAGCCTTTGACATTTGCATCCTTGTGAGGCAAAATTGGATTGCATGATCACATATACAACTATTTTACACTTTGTGATACAGATAGCACTCAACAGGAAATCCCAGCCTAGCCACCCTCATTGTCCTGCATTCTGCCACACCAGCTGACTTTCACTGTCTTCATCCTGGGTTTGCACAAAGCTGCTTGCCACACCAAACCATCTTTGCAAGGTCTCTCATGCCATTTTCCAAATAGTGCACAGATCTGTCCAAATAGCATGTATCTTCACAAGGATTTGGAAGGCTTCAAAATTTCACAAGAAAGCCACACACAATTTGGACTGCATGCATTCTCTGGCCAGCTGCTGCCTTGCAAAAGTCCAGGCCTGGCCTGCTTAGTCAGCAGTAGGCATAAGAAAATAGCAAAAGGCTGCAAAACACAGGAGGTCAAAAAAACAAGGAGTAGAGAGAGGCAGGTGGAGGGAGTTGAAACATCCCTCTGATCATAAATGTACACTGGCTGCTACATGGCCATATTTTGATCACCTGGCCATGTATTGCTATAACTTTGGTCATGGGTTGTAAGTCCAATTTTTTAACACTGTCATAATTTTGAATGATCACAGAACAAATGGTCATAAATTGAGGACTACCAGACTCTGTGTGTGTGTGTAAAATTTATAATGTTTTAATTTTAAGTGTTTCTTCCTCATCTTTACAAATATTTAACCTGCAGTGTGATTTACGTTTTAGTTTATCTTACCTTTGTGGCAGTTTTGAGTGCCTGAAGGCATTTAGATGTACTGTGCCACTATTAACTAGTGCATATGTGACAATTATGTTTATTTGGAGATGATGAGAAGCATCTTAATATTAAACAATATCTCATATGTTCAGCCAAAGAGTAGACTATGCAACTTCTTGGATTTGAAGGCAAATCCACTTTGGATTGAGATCACAGTACTATTGTGTGATAGTTATGATAGGTCACTGCACAATCCCTCAAAAAAATTGTATTGCTGTAATAGTTTGTGCACTTGCAAGAAGGCAGCCGACATTGCAGTGAAGCAGTGCAGACAAGCGGTAGCTCTGCGAAGTCCTGCTGAATTATTCTAACCAGGAGGCTCTGCAGGGCTGAAAGTCACCCTGTAGGGGAGATGAAGACAGAGGGAATGCTTCGGTAGTCGTGAGGAGAGTGCAGTCTCCTCGTTTGACCCTTTCACTGGGGGAAGAGAAGACGGCCATTGTGGCTAAACTGAAGCCATGACAACTGAAACAGAAGAGAAGAAAGGAAAGATCCTGTAAAAGATCCTTTTGCTGTGAAATTTCCCCCAAAAAACACCCCCTTTGGAAAGTGGGACTCAATTGAGGTGAATAGCAGCAACTAAGACCTGGAGTTACTGTCAGATTTGGAAAAGAAATTGCAGACAGAAACAACCTTAAAGATAAAGGATAGACTGAATTGGCTAGTTTTTAGCAATTTAAATTGTTTTAAAATATTGGATTATACTTTGATTGCCACCTTGATTTGAAGGACTTTGGAAAATTAATGGAAAATATTTTTGGAGATATTTTATTTGCAGCAAAAGTGGAGAAAAAAAAGTAAGAGTGACACCTGCTTGCCTGGGAAGACGTCATAGAGCTGAAAAAAGTGAAAGTTGTTTAGTCTACAAACTAGCTGGAATACAATAAACAAATTGATTTGTACTTGGTGTTTGGAAATCTAAAGCACTGCATGCTCCTAGTAAAAGAGTGAGGTGAATAATTTGTAAATTTAACAGGGAAGCAAACTGTACCGGTAGTGACACAAAAAGAAGAGGGATTGATTGAATTGTTTGGCTGTTCTTGGAATGAGAATCCATTATGAATTTTGGCATTTTTGATTTAATTTGCGAACATGTAATACTATCCATAAATTGACATCATTGCTGACAGTGCTCATCACTGAGTATTTTCTCAGGCCTCCACTTCTTAATTTGGCATACAGCTGTCTCGAGAGAACATTCCTCTCAGTGTTTGCCATGCTAAGAACAAATGATTGGAACTGTGATTCTGCACTGAGAAGCGTGCTTTGTGATAAGTGGTTGATTATGTGCAGTTTGCCTTCTGGGAGTTTTTCCTTGTTATAGAAACTCTTATCATCACTAAATGTTTCGATGAATGTGGGACTACCCAAGGGAAGACGAGTCTCACATCTTCGAGAAATCTGTGATACTTCTTTATTACCCACTTTTGTCCTGTAGTTCCAAGCCTGACCAAGATATCAGTTTGTTACATTTAATTCCTAATGTGTGATTTGAAAACTTGTTTACTAATATAGCACAGTGACTAATAATGTTTTTATTGGTAATTATAGTAATATTAATGTTTTTTATTCCAGTGACCCACCTTGTCTTGTTCTACGAGAACCGTCTAAAAGACAATCACCTTGTCATTCCTTCTGTGCTGCAGGGACTGAATGCTCTGGTGAGAATTTACTATCAATGATACATACGTAGTTCATTTTGTAAAATTTCCAAGATCTAAATGACAGTGGCAATCTTTTGGTATGTTTCGTGTGTTTCTGTATCTTTTTCCCTCCTGTATTTTCTTTTTCTCTGGACTTTGATTTTTTTCTATTTTTCTTAGTTTATATGTTTTTTTTTATCTTTGTAAAATTATTAGTAAAAAAATGTACACCTTTTCTATAAAAATATAGCAGAATCTTCCTAAAAGAGATGAATGACTTAACCACTTTGCTGAGGTTCTGATTCTGTTCATGGAAGCTACTGCAGATAGCCATCTCTTGATATAGATGGACATTTATCAGAATTTTTTTTTCTTTTTAGAGCAAATGTGTAGTGTTAGCTCCAGGACTGGCAGTGTCTGTTCTCAAAGCTATCTTCCAGGAAGTTCACGTTCAGGTGAGCATGGAAGTCCTTTACATTCTGTATATATGATTCAACATTCCTTCCAACAGTCATTATTATTGCACTGGTTATACTGTATAGCATCTTATGCTTGCAGTGACTCAACATTAATATGTAGCTAGGGCCTTTCCTTTGGTTTGGTGTCAGAGTCTAAATATGTCACATTCTGCTAAAGAATCTTTATAATCCTATACTTCGCAAGTTGAAATCATGTTCTGATTCACTATAATACTATTATTATAGAAAGAATGGTCTCCCTGGTCTGGTCAATGTGGTATATATAGATACTACATTAAATGCCTTGACTTATTATGGTAGATTCTGCATTAAATGTCATTTCAAATCAGTTTTCTCTATAAACTTACTTAGTTGCTTCTTTCTTTACATTCTATTTTTTGAATGATGTCCTTATGTGATAGCATAATTAAAACGGGGACAAAGTGAGGCTGGATAACTGACCTTTGAGATTAAATCTAAAACTATAAGTATTATAGGTCTTACTCTTGTATATACAGATATGGCCACAATTGAGCCCAGAATTTCTGTTGCTAAGAGAGACAGTTTTAGGGTGAATTGTGCCCCATTTTATGATCTTTCTTGCCACAATTGTTAAGTGAATCACTGTGGTTGTTAAGTTAGTAACATGGTTGTTAAGTGTATCTGGCTTCCCTATTAACTTTGCTTGTCAGAAGGTCGCAAAAGGTGATCACATGAACCTGGGACACTGCAGCCATCATAAATATCCACTGCAATATCCAATTGCCAAGCATCTGAATTTTAATTAGGTTGTAAGTGTGAAAAATGTCACACATAAATGACTTCTTTCAGTGACATTGTAACTTCGAATGGTCGCTAAATGAATTGTAAATTGAGAACTACCTGAAATGTGTGAATGGAAGTTCTTATGTGCATTACACTTTTTTAAAAAAAATTTTTTATTTATATGCCGCCCTTCTCTGGAGACTCAGGGAGGCTTACAATGCGTTAAGCAATAGCCTTCATACTTTTGTATATTTTATACAAAGTCAGCTTATTGCCCCCACAATCTGGGTCCTCATTTCACCTACCTTAGAAAGGATGGAAGGCTGAGTCAACCTTGAACCTGGTGAGATTCGAACTTAGAGTAATTGCAGACAGCTGGATGTTAAATGCTGCCTTTAGTAGGAGGCATTAGCCTGCTAGGCCACTCAGGCTTATATTGGAACTAAAATATCTTGGGGTTCACAAGAAGCAGCAAAGTATATAGAGCTGCACTGGGACTAAACATGAGACAAAAAATGGAATGAAGAAAAGTTTTGACCATATCCGCACTAATACAGATTGTAGGCATAAGCTTTAACTTGCATTTAATTAATCTGAATTGTCCTCTGTGCCAATAGATAAAGTATAAATAAATTTACCTTAGAAGAAATATGATTTTAAGAATATGTGAATAATAATTATTTTAATAGCCATGCTTTTCTTTTCTTTTAGTCTATGCTACAGTTAAATCGTCATACTGTCTATAGTATCATCACTAATTTCATGAGCAACCGAGAGGCAGGTAAGAAGAGTATTTTTAGAAGTAATTGAGTCACATGTCCAACTTGAAAACTGGGATTTTATTTGCTGCTTTTTTTCCACAGAGCTAAAAAGTTTAGGTGCTGATTTCACCTTGGGCTTTATTCAGGTGATGGATGGAGAGAAAGACCCACGCAACCTGTTAATAGCCTTCCAGATTGTTCGAGACATCATTGTAAAGGGCTATGCACTAGGTAAATTTGGCTCAAAGTGAAGTTAATCATCCAAGGAAAAGCTTGCGTTACCATTATAGCAAGTGCAAAATGATCCAGGAATGAACTGATTGGAGAACTCCATATTTAGTTTCTTTCCGGATCATCTTATTGGAGGTGAACAGGATCACTTGTTTCCAGAAGCATGTCCTTCAAACCAGAAGCTGTTTTGGGGTGTTCAAAATGAAATGAGGGTATTTCAACCAGTTCACCCCTCAAAATATCTCAAGCAACTTCCAGTTTGGATTATTTGTTTGTGAAAATTGTCAGTCAACCCTCTTGAATGGCCTAGTCCAAATGGAAACAATGTTCTGGAACTATCTGATAAGAGTTATATCCAGATTGGAAGATTTTAGAAATCTGTAGTTCTACCCTCTTAGTTATGAGAATTTATTCTAGTAAGGAGGGATTTTGAACATGGAAAATAGCTAAAATACACTTAAAGTAAAAACCGTTGAATCAAAGTTGTAGATTGCCTTGTATTAAGCTCTAAGACAAATCTCCCGAGTTGTGGGTGATCACAGTTACGTTACTAGGTGAATTTCAAATATAGATCCTTTCTAGAATTTGAGCCTCTGTAATTTGCAATGGCTTAATATGAAATTGTAACTATGTATACTCAGATGCCATACCGCTATGTTTATAATTTTCAGGGCCTTTTGCAGAAGAGCTGTTTGAGGTGACTTCCTGCTACTTCCCTATTGACTTTACTCCTGTGAGTGAATTGTTCAGATGACAAGTTTGTCTTATAACTAGTTCTCAAACTGAAATATGGGTGCTGAAATAACAATATCTGTTGTGAAGGATATTTTTTATGAAGAGGTTTATTCAGCATACCCAGGGTGGGTGACTGAACAAGGTGACTTCCATAATGTTTTCAATCTTTGATTTTGTTCTAGCCCTCCAATGATCCTCATGGAATCCAGAGAGAAGACCTGATTTTCAGTCTGCGGGCAGTGCTGACCTCTACCCCCGTTTTTGCCGAAGTACGACAGTTTTATTCAGCAGTTGGCGCAGTATTGGTTAACATGAAAAGGGACATGAATTTTCACGACACTTTTTCACTTACAGTTAAACGTATTGTTACAGTGCTTTTCAAATGAATTGTAATTGTTGTCGCTCTTTGATTCATACAGGTGTTCCTTATTACAATTTTGATACGCTGACTCTAGTAGACAGCTTTTTGTTTATTGGGCTTGTTTTTACACTAGAGAGAAAGGAAGAAAGAGAAAATTACTCTCTTCTGAGCCTTTTGGAATTCCAGCACATTAGTGAGGCTGTTTCTTTCCTAATACAGCAGCCTTTTTCACTAAGTAGTTTTGTCCTGCTTGGGGTTCAGCTTCAGCTTCTTCCTTCAACTTCTATATGCTTGGATTCACAGAATAGAAATACAGCACCTTCAACATCCAAGAGTCTCTACCATTGTCTAAGAGATCTGCCCTTTTATACATTGCTCACAGGTGCCCAAATTAGGCAAGAAGCTTCTCGGTGTTTACATATTACTTTACGCACAGAAAAAGGCCCTCAATTATAGATTGGGACCAATCTATAATATATAGATTATATCATTCAGATCATATCCTGTCATAAGAGTTGAAAATAAATCCATCAACACTGATATTTGGGAAAGATTTCTGATTTGTTAATAGTAAGGGAAATTGTTCCTAGTACATTCACCTTCAATCCTAACTTCTGGTAATTTCCCTGGATGCATCCATGTGGTTTTCTCGGCAGGATACAAAAGTGGTTTAACATTGTGTTCTTCTAGAAGGTGTGTGTGTGTGTGAGAGAGAGAGAGAGAGAAGAAAATTTCCCCCAAAATGTGCTTTTTAATACTTTTTTATCCAAAATGTGCTTTTTATTACTTTTTCCTCCTACAGTTCCTACTTCCATTGCTCATTGAGAAAATAGACTCAGATGTACAAAGTGCCAAACTGGATTCCCTGCAAACCCTGGTGAGAGCACTCAGTAGTGATAATTAAATTTGCCTGAGCCATGGGAATTAGTTTGACTTTATGCCCAAATGGTACAATGTATTGGCAGTGGGGCTGCTTGTTATTTGGCAATTAAGACACGCAGCTAATTATTGCTGTGTATCTCCTTACAGATTGCTGCATGCAAGATCTATGGGCATAAAGAATTGAAAGAATTCCTCCCTAACCTTTGGTCTTCCTTGCGCACCGAAGTAAGAGGAAGTAGTGTATTTTTTGGGTGGGTGGGGAAATAGACTGAACTTCTGGGGATCCGTGCATTCTGAATTTTCTCACTCTGCCTTTCTGAGGTTATGCTGCACCTGACTTTATACAGTTTTACAGTGAATAGTTATGAATGTTATAACATTTAAAGAAGCTATAGAGAGAAATGGAAGAAATAGATTAAGCTTGCTTTTTAAAGATGTCTGTAATACTAGCTAAATATACTCACCATAGCAAAAACAAGAAGATCTGACTCCACCTTTTTATAGGTGTTCCAGACAGCAAGTGAGAAGATAGAAGCAGAATGCTTGTCTGCTTTGCGAGCTCTGTCAGCATGTCTGTCCCGTTTGGTGCTTGGAGCTGATGATGAGGATCTTCTGGATTTCTTTCTTAGAGGAGTTCTGCAAGGTAAGCCCTGAAGAGCTCTTACGTTGGTTTTTTTGGTCCTACGATAAGTATTCTATTGTTCTTCCTTGACGTGCTGTTAAAAGAAGTAAACACCTTGAGGAGAAGATACTTCATTTTAATGTTACAGTCATGATTTTGCTCTAGCGCTCAAGGAGAAGGTATTAGGAAATAAGATGCAGAGAAATTTTTTTTAAAGTAAACTTTAATGCTGTTGGCAATCATCACCCTAGTGGAATAAATACAATATTGATGCTGCTTTGTAAGGCATGCTATTACTCTTAAGCAATCTTTGTTTATTTTAGATTGCAGACACCATCTATGTGAGCCTGACATGAAACTGGTGTGGCCAAGCGCTAAGCTCTTGCAGGCAGCTGCAGGAGCTTCTTTGCGGGCTTATTACCAGATCACAAGTAGTGTACTTCCTTTGCTGTTGGAACAGTATGCCAAGCATGAGCAGGTGAGAAGAAATTGGGGCAGAAAACATTCTATTGAAGAGAAGGGTTAAAAGGTCATGTAACTCCAGACTCAATATATTTTGTGGCAGTTCTGTCATATGCCTTAGGCTTATAGTTCGGTTGGACTCTAATTTAGAGCAAAAGTCTGCATATCTTGTCTTTTCCTCTATCTAGGGAAGTTTCTCCAATCCATCCTGTGTCCTCTTGATCTCTTGTAGAGTAGTCAGCACAGGACAGTCTTGGAGGTGTTGCTTGGTTTCTTGGAGTTACGGCAAATGTGGGATCCTGAGGAGGAAGGTGAGTTGCTGCTTAGTTACCTTTTAGGACAGAATTTTCTTTTACTTAAGTATTTTGCTAACAAGACTGTTCTTAACAGCTTCCTTATATTAATGTACTTCCGTGTTACCCAGAGGTGTGTTCTGCAGAGATAAATAATTTTCATCCATAGGGCCAGAGCAGTAGTCTGAGAGGGAAAGCGGAGAGACAGGGAAATTTTTATCTTTTGTAATAGTTGAGGTAAATTCTGGAAAACTGTTTTTCTTACAAACCTAATTCTGAATTTCTAAGACTGCATTGCTGTGATTTATCATGCATAAAGGAACCATTCCTGCTTGAATTTAGCCAAACTTTTCTTATAAATATATGTAATCAGTTTTGCCAAAGCTGCATATTTCTTCATTTTAGTCTCAGATGTTCTTGATTCTGCATAAGTTTCAAATTCTGTTATCTTTCTCAAGATACTTCCTCCTTTCTGGAGCTCATTTTTTATTCTTCCAGGAATTTGTAGGTAAGGTGATATTGTTGTATCACCTAGAGCTTTAATGGTTTTCACTCCTTTAAAATTATATTTTTTCTGCAACCCTCCCAGACCACTGGTTCAACACTGAAGGTTATTATTATAGTACCAGTGCTAGCATAAACCTTGTTGTTTCTAGTTTTGAGCATCTGATATACTCAAGATTGTTTCATTAGATGTAACTCCCTCTTTCTGCCTCCTTTACAGACAAAAGTCCACTGCTTTCTTGCAAAGACTCTCTGTGTTCTATAGTATTCTCTGTCTTAGCTGAGCCCAATATTCAACTCCAATTGGTTGGGATCCAGATTCTGACATTTCTAGGATCTCGTCAAGGTATGTGTTATTCTTTGGTTTGAAATGGCATTCCTTGGAGGTAGAGGAAAGATCATATACTTTTTTCTCTTGAGTGCATTTTTATTTTTTTATATATTTTTTATGTTTTATTTTATTTTATTGAAAAGACAGTGTCATGTCAGGATAACAATGCAAATAAAACAGAGCCAGAGAGCCAGAGAGAGATCAATGGTAAATCTTGGTAAATCTTGACATACATAACTATAACTGTACTATGTTAGCAGTAATTACAGCAATAAACAGAAAAGAAAAGAAAAATTCAACTAAGTTTCTACTTACATTAATTTATTTACAGTTTTTTCCATATTATATCCATAGTTTTATACATCTTTTTTGTACTGACATTCATAAACTTCCCTCTCATTTCTACCTCTTGTCTCTATCTCCGTGATGGCGAACCTATGGCACGGGTGCCACAGGTGGCACGCGGAGCCATATCGGTGGGCACGCGAGCTCAGCTCTGGCACACATGCATATACCAGCCAGCTGATTTTCAGGCCTTCTGGGCCCACCAGAAGTCAGAAAACACACTGTTACCGGCCTCCGGAGGGCCTCTGGAGGGGTGGGGAAGGCCGTTTTTGCCCTCCCCAGGCTCCTAGAAAGGCTCTGGAGCCTGGGGAGAGCAAAAAACGGACCCACTGTGCCATTGCATACCAAAAGCGGGGGGAGGACAGGGCACATAGAATTATGGATGTGGGCACGCGTGCATGTGACCCCACCACGCTCCCCCCGCTTTTGGCACGCGATGGCAAAAAGGTTAGCCATCACTGCTCTATCTATTCATAAAATTTATTCCATGTCCTGTAATATTTCGAGTCTTCTTTATCTTTAATCTGTCCATTTCAGCATAATCCCAAATTTTCCTAATTATGTCATCATCAAATGGGGTATTCACATTTTCCCAATATTTAGCATATGTAATTCTAACTGCCGTCAATATTTGTAACACTAAGTAAATGGTTGCTTTGTCATAACTTTCCGACAATATACCTAAGAGGCATGTTTCTGGTTTGAACGCAATATGTTGCTCAGTTATCATTTCTTGCCATTTATGAATTTTCTCCCAGTAACTCCTTGCTTTCTTAAAAGTCCACCACATGTGGTAGTATGTTCCTGGAGTCTGGTTGCATTTCCAACAATTGGAGGAGGAGTTCTTATACATTTTGGCCAATCTTGCTTGGCAGCAAGTGCCACCTATAAAACAATTTGTAAAGGTTTTCTTTATAGGATGCGGCCATCGTCAATTTGTAGTTTCTCTCCCAAATTTTTAACCATTTTTCTAATTCTATGTTGTATCCGAAATTCTTTGCTCAGGTAATCATTGTTTCTTTAACTATCTCTTCCTCCATTTTATAGTTCAGTAAATAATTATATATATATATTAATCAATTTTTCATCTGTCCCCATTAAAATTTTGTCCAATGCTGTTTGTTCTTTGTTTACACCCCATAATTTAACATCTTTTTCGTGCCTTGCTTGAATCTGCAAATACGGCCACCAAGATAAATCCAACCCCTGCTTCTGCAATTGTTGTCTGGATTTAAGATCACCCCTTTCATCTAAAATATCCTTATAACATATAATTTTTCCCCAATTATAAGATTTGGATCTATTATTGCCTCCATTGGAGAGAGCCAGACTGGTACTTTCCTATAGTGTTTCAGTTTTATTTTTTTCCCAAATGTTTAAGTAACGTGTACCTCACATAATACTTCTGGAAATATTTGTGTGCTGTATTTCTGCCATACCAAGGAAAGGTGTGTCAGCCTAATTGCAAGTCGTGCCCTTCTAGTAATAATAGTCTTCCATTATTCAAGTTTACCCAATCTTTTAGCCACTTGGCTAAAAGATTGAGTGCATTTTTAGATGCTAGTGGGTATACATGTATCTGGTATGTTGGTTAGTATATTTCCTAGCCTTAACAGCTGAGCTTCCAGCAAATTGATCATTTTAATGGACTTTGTATACGTTGCGATTACTTCACAAGAGGTAGGATATAATATAGCAATTTTTTTCTGTTTTAGAGCTTCTGGATTTTGCAGATGTGGAAAAGCTTGCAGATCACTTTGCACAGTTCATCCTGAATGAAAAGGATTCCCAGATCAGGTCAGAACAATCCTCCTGATCAAACAAACAAACAATTGAGAATTTCTGAAAAAGCATTTTTCCTTTTTCGAATATTGGGTATTTCATTAGTAATTTGCTTGCAAATAATAAAAAGAATTACACCAATTAATACATAACAGTAAATTCTTCAATTTCAGATTTCCATATCTTGAACTAAGATTTTTATATGTTAATTAACAGAAAAGGGCATTTCTAATACTGCTGTTGTGATCCCATTTGATTCCTCATGTTTGGTTTGTACTGCCATCCTTTTGATATTAATTTGTAATTTGTAATACTCTAGGCTGGGTTCACGTAACAAGATAATGCTCAAAGAAATAAGCCATGTTATGGCTCAGCGTAAAGTCCTAGATCTCATATCATACTAAAACAAAGTTTTTTTAAAAAGTAAAGATCTAACCACAGACCTACTTTCACCTAGATTAGCATTTCCAGATTAATATTTTATGGAATTTGGCCAGTAGTATTGATCATTTTTCCATAAAAGTACCAGTTAATTCAGTTAAGTTTTCAATTGCTCAAGCCACCATTTAACAACAGTTCAAAGCCTGTCAGATTATTTGATAATACGTCTAGTGAGAATCCCTATCCTCTACTACCAGTTTTTAGCCTAACACTTCTGAATGGAATTTAGCAAAATCTAGGCATTTGGTATCAAATGTGTTTATAAACTAACATTTATAAAACCTCACACATGGAATATATGGTATTGCAGTTTAAAAAATTTGATCCCCACAGAATGATCTGTGTGTTTCATTATGGCAGTTCATTCTTAATTTTTTTATATCTTCTTAGTTCGGCAGCTATGGATGCTGCTGGCACCCTTGCTCCTGTCTACCCAGAAATCTTCAGCAAGTGTTTGATTCAGAAGCTTTCAAAAGGACTGGACTCAGGTAGAATCTTTCCAGTGGATACCTTTCTTAATAGTTGCACAGAAGTGCTAATTCCCTGTCTGAATTTCTCAGTATTCATAAATGCATTGTAAATAGATTTATTATAAATATGCTTAACTTGCATATGGAAGATTGCTATTCCATCCTGAGAAAGTTTGGTAGTAACCAAATTAATTATATGATTGATATGTTTCAGAACTTCAGGACAGCACTTCATCCCATCAGAAACATCTACAAGCTCTGGCAGCAGTATCTACCCATCCTAGTATTGTAAGGCAAACTGTTCCTATCCTCTTGCAACATCTTCAGCAGATTCAAAAAGGTAATGTTTTAATGACAGAACTGGAGTTTTGAGAAGGGGAACGCTATCTGATGTTTCAGATTGTATTAGAAAGACCCAGATTTCTGCAACAATGGTGATCTGAAAGATGGAAAGGCTTAGTGGAATCTGTGTATGCTTGAAAAGCCTCTTTCCACAGGAAGAGCACTGAACTCTAAATTCTTAATATCTTCTATTACAGACAGTAAATCATTGTTCTATAATTACATATAGGAGGACTTTAAAGCTCGGACTAATTAACGAAATCACGTACTGAGGGAGATGTGCTGTCAGAATATTTGTTGCAGCCTATTATCATAGTGGTGTGTCTTTGAAGAAATTACTATCTCATTTATTAAATCTCACATCTTGATTTATTAAGCTGAGAGATCATTTTTAAGACTGTGTGCACCATAGGCTTGACTTTGAAATATTCCAGACTCCAAATGGTAGAATAACATTGGAAGTTTGAAATAAAACAAATCTGTTTTGAAAGTTTGGTTTTGAGGTCAGTACAAATTTAAAATCTGTTTTGAGCAGATTCATTTTATAGAAATTATAGGCTTGCTTGTTTGATTGCTCACTTGCAATGGAGAGGAGCAAAATGATTGCATGTGGAGCCGTTTTGCAAATGATGCACTTTTAATCATTATGCCACAGTGTGATAATTCAACCACAGACAATGCAGTGATCATTTTTCAAATATGTGAATTATCAATAAGTACTCTTTCTTTTTTTTAATACTATGAGTTGTGGGTTTTAAAATTCCTCTTGTTTTTGCAGGCAAAATGCCAGCAAGTAATAATTCAGTGGTATCTGTATGCCACAGCTTGCAACAGGTCGCCCTTCAGTGCCAGCAAAATGCTCAGACATACTGGTATTTCCATCAGGCGGTGGTACCCTGCTTGCTAGGCTTAGCAGTGCAAGCTGCTTTGGAAGGTAGGATGGCAGAAATACTCACTCTTTTACACTCTCTCAACTAAATTTTAGCAGTACCTGTAGTTAAGGTTGGACTGTTCTTTTTTCCAGTCCTAGATTGACTAATAAAATAATTTTCTTCGTACTTCTGAGTTCTGAGCAAGAAGAGAGATAAAGTTTTGTGTGTTTAAATTCATGTGTTCGGCTGACTTCTATTCCTCCTTCATCTGTTCAGAGCTGCTTCTTGTGTTATAATGTCTTCTCTGTGAAACAGCCATTAGCAGGCAATACGTTGGAAGGACCCCTGAAAAGAACTAATGAGCATCTCAATTTCTATTACCACTTTCAGAAAATTCTCAAACAACACTTGACAAAGTTCTGCTAACAGAAGAAGCTTTATCATCCATGGTGTTAGTCATCAGTGCGGCCTGCATGCACTTAAGCCCAGAGTGAGTAATAAGTCCTTTCCTGTGGTTTCTGATGCTATACAATTTAGTATTTCATTTGGATAAGACTGCGTTTCTGTTTGACATAAATCCAAGATTAGGGGACGTGTTGGTAATCTCTTTCTCCTGACATTTCTGTGCGTTAATATAGTGTCAATTGTTATATTATGGCAGGTTGGCTTCCCAGAGTGTGTCCAAAGTGGTACCTCTCTTCCTGGATGGAGAACTTTCCTTCTTGCCTGGAAACAACTATCCCAGCCCTTTTCATCCCTTTCAGGTATTTGAGCTTAATCTCTGCCAGCTATTTATTTGATGCAATTCAAGGTGGTGTACTTAGGACTTCCTCTTTCTATTTTCCCCATATCACCAATTCCTTGAAGTGAGTTGACCTGAGAGCGAGTGACAGTCTCAGAATCACCCAATCAGCTTCTGTGCCTAAGGGAGGACTAGAACTCGTGATTTCCTGGTTTCTAGTCTAGCACCTTAAGCACTATACCAAAAATGGCTCTCTGTATGGAAAAGCATTCCTAGAAAGTTCTGGATAACCTGCATAGTAAAAATTATGTCTTTTCTACAGGATGGGCCATGTCCAGCAAGAAGACTGGTTGCTCTCCTTATGGCCTTCGTATGTTCACTGCCAAGAACAGTGAGTCCTGGGGAGAATTTTCAGTGGTGTTTTAGAGAATGGGATGGGATAATTTATGGTCTTTCAAACATCCACACATCAACTTCCATCATTCTAATCAACATTGCTGGTGGTGAGGATTGTGGACATTGTAGGTCAGGAACATTTGGAAATTTACTTGAGAATAGATCGGCACTATGTGATGCCAAGGTGAGAAGCCAGTGTGCCAGTGGGAAGTTTTCTGTTACCTTCCTTCTTCTGCAGTGTCTGCTTTCCTTGCAGGTGGCAATTCCTCAGCAGGATCAGTTGTTGCATGAGCTTCTAGATCTTAGCTGTTCCTGTGACTGCCCATTCACCGCTACTGCTGCCGCCAAATGCTTTGCAGGACTGATTAACAAATACCCAGAAGGTAATAAATGAAAGCCATAGAATTAGAGTAATACTCTCATGCTACTGAAACCCTAAAAATGGATTGTGCTACATATTACTCAGTTTAACTGTTAGAAAATGTAACACAAGTGTAACAGTTGCTCACTATGTTTCTACTGTTTTCAGGGCCACACTTAGATCAGCTCTTGGAAATGGCCATAAAAACACTGGAACAAGGCTTGAATGAAGATCCCTATCAACGCCAGGCTCTTACTCTGCTGTTGTGGGTAAGTTTGCATAATTCTGTATGCACACTCATCCTTCCTCCATTCTAGTTTCAGATCTAGTTTATTGTATCTTTTTGTCCTTGCAGGTGAGTAAAGCGTTGTTGCTTCGCTACCACCCGTTAATCAAACAGCTGACTGACAAGGTGAGCTCCAGAGAAAAGCTGGGATTCTCATAAAGGCCTAATACTTTGACCTCTTCCTTAAATATGTCTTGTCATTGTTTGATCTACAGCTACTCCAACTTTTGGGGGATGCCATTCTTGGCTCTGAAGTGGGTGATGGCTTTGCTTTGCTCATGGCCGATTCTACTGATGTATTGGGCAAGAGCTGTCATGCTGAGGTGCGTCTCATGTTCCGCCAGCGTTTCTTCACAGATTGTGTGCCACAGTTGGTGCAAAGTTTCCACACATCCACTCCTGGTAAGAAATCTCATGTTTCATTAAAAAGCATTTCCTGGGCAGTATATTCTCTCCACAAGAGAAAAGGAACATTATGCTCTTTCCTGCTTTATTTCTTGCAAGGTTTGGGCTTTCTATTATTGCTTGAGGGGTAGACAGGAGAATTTGCAGCCTTAATTGTCCAGCTCCATGATTAGAGAATGAATTGAGACATAGAAGAATGACATGGCTTTCTCTTTACTGCCAACAAGTGTTTTCACTATGGGCCTCGGTCTGTGGCTGTCGGAATCTCTTGCAAATGGATGTTGCGATGATATTTTTCTAGAAAAATCTTAACTGGATTGCCTTTTTCCTTCTAGATGTGAAACCAAATTACCTGAAAGGCCTGTCTCACATATTAAATCACTTGCCCAAGCCAGTGCTAGTGACAGAGCTGCCTACAGTGAGTATAAAACAATGGCCAAGGCTCTCTTTACCTGTTGGAGGTTCCTTAAATCCAAGAGTATAATAGTAAAGGAAATGTGACCCTTTCCTTTTCTTCTTTCCCCATTCCCACAGTTGCTGCCTCTGTTGCTAGAATCTCTGTCATGTTCTGACCATGTGGTGCAGCTTTCAACTTTACGTTGCATACAGCCATTGCTACTTGATGCACCTCATGTTATGCATCTCCACATCGACACACTTGTGGGCAAGTTTCTTAATTTAACAGACAATTCTGCCATGGTGAGGAGAGTAGTATTTCCTTTCTAAGATTATTTTCTCCTTTTCTATCTGGAAGAAGCTTAGAAGGTTAATTTCCTCCCTTTTATGTGTTGCAGGCAATCCGTATTGCTGCACTTCAGTGCCTCCATGCACTTGCCTCCTTACCTACCCCAGTGGTAAGTGGTGAAAGCAATTGTGACTGGTAATTTGGCAGTTCCATCTTCCTCATTAGTTTATAAGTGGGGCTTTAGTTGAGTCCTCATTAAAGTGGTGCTTTCCAATTCATGACAGGTGATCCCATTCAAGCCACGAGTCATTCGAGCATTGGCCAAGCCTTTGGATGACAAGAAGCGCCTTGTACGTAAAGAAGCTGTCATAGCACGAGGAGAATGGTAAGGTTTAAATAGTACTGTTTCTTTCATTTTTAATAGCAGTCCTGATCAACTAAGCCTCCTTGATATTAGCTGTTTAAAAAGCCTCTGTAATGAAACTAGTCATACAATGCTTAAATGGCCCTGAATAATTTGACTTTGATAATAAGCTTTGGGAAGCATGGTTTGCAGTGTGTATCATTTCTTTTTCTCATCTAAATCTGTCATCTATTTTTTACAGGTTTCTGCTTGGTACCCCAGGCAGGTGAAACGTCACTCTGTGAATCCTGACTGACAATCTTTTGTGCTGTTGGCCTTGGACCACTTTTCTTGCAGTTCAGCAAAGCTTTGGACAAAAATGGAGGAGTTTCCTTCCTTTTTAGGGGTGGACTGCCTTTTCTACAGGCTGCTGGAATCCTAACCACAGTGGATGCAACCCTCAAGCCTCACTTTTTACTGCAGTGCAGTACGGCACAGAGGTAGCAGAATCTCCTGCTTGCAATAGATGGAGTTAGATAAATAACCCATTTGTTGAAAGCTTCTGGAGAAGATGCCTCTTAAGAGAAAGACATTGAACTGAGCATAGTGAGTTCAGTTCTGCTATTCTTCATCATTGCTGGAGTGCTACATTCTTATATTCGTCATTTAGTGGTATAAAAATTAACCACTATAAACCATAGCTAATATCTACTAGAGGAATTCAAACAATTTTCATTTATAATAATTTTGCAAACATGAAACACATGTAGTCATAAACAAAATAAATTATTACAATTTGGGATAATTATGAAGTTCAGAATTATTCTAAATATAAATGGCAAGAACTATGGAAAGGGTTACTTAGACAGTTGTTTAGCTATCTTGGGTACGTTTGAGAAAATATAAACTGGTGAAAGCAGAGGTAAGGCTCATTTAGAGTGCTGAGAATGTGTTATAGTATGGTTGACAACAGGAATGTGGAATTCTATAAAACACCAATTTACCAACAATAGATTGCCACTTGCTGTCCCTGCTTATCTTTGAGGGAAGGGGTAAGTTGGATACTTCGAGAAACAAAAGTGCTGGGCTGAAACTACTCATCATTTTCTCTAAAAATACCTTTGGAGCTGCAAAATGATATTGGAAATAACATGGTGAAGGCTGGTTCTTTGCTGTAAGCTAGTCTCCCATTTATTTTAATAAAAATTTCCTGAAATAATTGAAATGAAGCAGAGAGGACGGTAAGCGAGGTGTGCTGATTTGAACAGTTCCAAGCTAGTTTAGTGATTAGAACATCAGGATGAAACTGTTGTTTAGATGTAAAATTGGCAACATCTAATTCTTTTCTTATATTCTTTATTAGTGCTGTTTTTATAAAGTATGAATATAGTATTCTACCTAGATTTTTATGAAGCATTTCCTATTCAATCTAATTTTGAAAAGCCTTAACAGTGGGATACTCCCTTGCTGTAAAAGACACTGTAAAGAAACTGAAGGTTTTCTTCATTTAATAATGTCGAAGGACATCTCATTAATGAATATAGCAGAATTGCAACAGAAAGTGGGTAAGAATAGATCACTGCACAGTGATCATGATAGTGTATACTACTGTGAATATTAGGAAAAAGCTGCACTTCACAAGAGTAAAAGTTGTTGAAATATAAAGCTGGGAAGGACTGCTGAAAAGTTCTGTTTAAAAGACCATACCATTTCAACTTTTTTTTTTTTTACATAAAATAAATTTTGGATGTTCTGTTCATTGAACATAGAATAATAAACTGGGGGCTCCAGGCTTAAGTGCTTGACTATTTGGTTTCAGTACTGTGCATAACAGCTTATCCAGTGCTTTATTGATAAATAGCTGGAGAAACGCAAGGCCATTCTGGCTAACGGGTGTGTGTAATTTTTGCTACAAAAAGAGTTGGGATACTAGCCAATTGTGCCATGTTCTGATTATTAGTTTACGATATCGGTGAAGGTTTAACTAGGTCATACCCAGTACAAATTTCTGCCTGTTGGGGAAGGGATAACGCTAGACTCCTGTCTCTTTAAATAACCTTGTTAAGTGTGTTATAGAAACATAACATACATGTTCTAGAGCTGCAGCTAAATTGTAGCTGTTGAAATATTAATTTGTCCCATTGACTGGAAAAACAACTTGTTGACTATAACCTCGATAGAGATTGGTAATGGACATGTTGCTTAGTATCAGTGCTACTTGTTGCTTGAAATAACCATTGAATCACAAATCAGTATTAAAAGTAAAGAATTACAATTTTTTAAAAAGAAAAATAGTCTACTCCTGTTAGTTATGAATCAACAGTTTGTATTCAAATCTTTTCACTGCTCCTTTTCCCACTAAAGAGGAGATGGTTGTTTATATATATTTATTTTTATGGTAAAAAATCTGTCCTTACAGGAAGAGCAACAAGACCTAATATGCCACATTCCTTGAGTTAGAGAAAGAACTACTTGCCCCTTCTCAAAACCGACAATACTTTGCTCCAGCCCCATTGGACTATGTGCAAAACAAAACAGAGACAGGCAATAGATCCCCAATTGCAGCTGGAGGTTCTCCATTCTCCTGTGGGATGAGCAGTTCATTGCAGATATGCCACTGTGATGTTAGCCTGCCAGTTTAGGGACCGTGTCTTCTGTTATGCTTCCCAATGAAAGAAGCCTGTGGTTTCAAGTCTTCCACCGGCTGGGACACTTTGTTCTTCATCCAACTCAAATTGCCAAAAGAGGGGACTTCTGTTGAGCAACATAAGGAGGAGTTTCCCAACTCAAGCCAGATCCATAAGGGGGATGTGGGGAAGGTAGTAGAACCCGAGTGATCCAGTGTCTGGGAAAAAGAGCAAGGCTTCAGTAAGAAATGTTTACAAGTAGTCCTCAATTTATGAGTGGTCACTTAATGACCGTTTGAAGTTATAATATATTCAAAAGTTACTTACGACCCATTCTTGAAGTTACGGTTTCCATCCCACCTCTGTGGTCACATGACCACATTTTGGTTGCTTGGCAACCAACTCACATTTATACTGGGTTGCGGCATCCAACTTCCCCCCCCCCCATTTTCCGTCAAAAATAGATAAAATGGGTTCACACTTAATGACCACACTTAATAGTTTGCTTAAGGAACATGGCGACTTGCTTGACCATCAAAAAGTCATAAAATTAAGTCTGGTAATGTGGCACCTTGACTTTTGACCAAAATTTTGGTCCCAATTGTGGTTGTAAATCAAGAACTAGCTGTAGCACAGGAAGACATGGAAGTCTGTTTTAATATTGCTTCCGTTAGCATTTTCTAATTGCCAGATACTTAGAATATGACTATATTATGAGTCTTAAGTAATTCCAGTTATGATAATTTGTTTCCTCAATTGGAACAGCCATACTATTCTAATATATGTAGTACATGCACATCTGTTACCTCTGTCTTTCGACACCCAGGAAAACCTTCCAGTTGCCCAATGGACCAAAGCTATATGGATTTCGAAATATCTAGAGCCAAGAGAAAAGGGGAATGAAACACAATTCAATTATTTTGATTCTAACTCGAGTATTCTATAGAGGAGAAAAGGTGTATATGTATTTCAGTGTGATTGGCAAGGACTTCAGATATTCAACAACAAAACTGCATACAAGACATCTTTAAAATGTAAAATAAAGCTAGCTCATGGTAATTGGCATTGAATTTTTGTGCTAGAAGTGTCAACCACAGTAAAAGAAAATGCTCTTGAAAGGGTTTTTTTGTCCTCAAAATTCCCTGTATCTAAGCTTTACTTGATAAATTCTAAATTGCTAGTAAAGAAAGGCCTATAGTTTATCTGTGATACACAGACCTTATAGGAGGAAAAAATCAGTTAAACCCTTTACTAGATGATAATGCATATATAGAATTCTAAACTCATTAAAATAACCCAAATAAAGTAGCATAAAATTTAAAGCGATGATGAACTGCAGTGTAAAAAATGTCTTCCTAAAAGACAGAAAAGTTAAACAGGCAAATCTAAAAGATTTGTAGGTTTTAAGAGACATGCTACAAAGAACTTTTGGTCAGCAGCCGAGTGGGTCTGTCCCCCTTTTTCTTTCTCCCTTTTGGAAATTCAGCCTCTTCCCTTACCTTGCTCTTTTTCTGTAGCCTCTTTTTTTCTTTGCGATTGATGTGTCGTTCGATGCTGGTCTCGCCACGGGTGATGAGGGCTGAGTGCCAGAGCATGAGGGCACCCAATGCCAAGGCTACTGAACTGAAACAGTTTAAAAAACAAGGATGTCAAACTCTGCTGAGAGGAATACTTGTAAAAATGAGTGGTGGAGCACCATGCAAACTGGGATACTCCCAAGATTGACTTGGAAGCACTTTGAAAGTTTCTTGAAGTAGCTTTTTTCCCTCCCAATACTTTTCACCAAAGATCAGTTACCTGCAGAGGACCCAGGCGTACACTATGCTCTTGTGGAAAGCTCGCTGGCGGAAGGAAAAGGTGGGTGGTGGTGTCTGAGAGTAAGTCTGCAAGTAAGAGCAAATGTTGCCACAATTGGAAGTGAGAATGCAGGAAAGAGAAAGCAGTGGCCCAAGCCAGAAGTTGCCAAGGGCTTTCTAGGACGAACAAATGAAATGGAAAGCACAACAAGCAAGCCTGGTACATGTTTAAGACACAAAGACTATGGTCATGAGAGATGGGCAGAGCACTGGGACCCAGGACACATTTTCCTTACTCCCGATTAGCATTTGTCTTTCAAAAGCAGACAAAACATCTGGTTTGGGAAATATTCCCTCCATGTATAGGGACAAAATGCCAGTTGAATGGTGTTCCATAGCTCCCTTGTGAGGAAGAATGGAAGGAGTGTCTGCCCAGGAAATTAAAAGTGAATTGTTGTGACAATCACTTCTGTAGAATCAGAATGGAACTAAAATGGTAAACTCCCATTATATGCCCTGTCCTGTCCTTGACTTGAACAGCTGATGAGCAGGTACCCCACCTGATTGGCTGTCACGTGCAGTTTCTCCTTGTCAAGTAGTTTCATTTTCTATCGGATGGAAAAAAGGCCACCAGTTACCCTCATTTAATTCTTGGCCTATATGCACCCCTGCTGCATAGGGCAGCACTTCTGCAAGTTTCAAGGCCTTTCCCCTAAAGAAAACAGTCTGTCTCCTGTGCTCACCTCAATGGCAGCATAAGCTTCCCAGAACATGTCCCAGCCACTGATACTGCTGTAGATGCAGCCCATGGTCATGAAAAGCATGAAGGAGAAGAAATAGCGATGATTGTAGTGTCCCACACAGTTGTTAAGCCATGCTGTCTCTTCAGGTTAAAGATCTTTAACTCCAGGGAGAAAGCCAACCTTTTCCCATTTACAACAGCCCAGCCCAGCCCACGCACACTGCTCACACAGCAATGTGTGACCTTCAATGTGAACCACTTGTATTAAAAAGAGAAGGTGTCAAACATTTTCCTGATAAATCACTTGCTTTGGACAATTATTTTCAAGAGATTCCATTTTGTTTTGGGAAAAGAATCACTTAAGATTTCTTCAACAAACAATCCACCTGAACCTGATCCTTTACCCTTAGCCCTATTATAGACCTGCAAAAGGATACGGCAGTGATGGTCCATCTTTAACACACACCTGTGGGAGGGAAACAGCATTAATTTTAATCACAGAAGGGTTGTTGATATGCAGCATAACTATTAACAAAGGAACAGTTCAACCATAGAGGTGAAAAACAAAATAAACCAGAGGCTGAGTTGCTTAGCCACCCTAAGTCTCCAGAGAAAGGCGGCATATAAATTGAACTAACTAACTAACTAACTAACTAAATAAATAAATAAATTATTACCCTTTAGTAGAGACTTAATGGATTATGAACATTATTTCCCAGTCTTGGGAATAATAATTAAGCTTGTGTGCTACCCTACTCTCAATAACTTTGATTAGCTCGTAAAAAGGAAATTATAATAAAATCAAGAAAATGAAAGATAAAAAAATGCCAGGTGTGATGGTCAGAGGTCTCATTCTGCCTGGGTAAAGAACCAGATCTTCATGGCTCTTCTAAAGACCCCAGCAGAATTGGGGTCATCCAAATTTTGGGGGGAACCTCTTCCAGAGTGCAGTTGCTGCTATCGAAAAGTCATCCTTCTCAGGTCCCGAGAAACAATCTCAAAGAAACTAGGAACACACCAACTGCAGGTGAACTAACCAGGCAGCAGAGATAGAACACAGCCAGTCATTCAAGTAATACATGCCCTATGCCATGCATGCTTTATATTTAACAACCAGCACATATTTAAATACAACCAGTTATATTTAACAATCTAGAAGTAAACTGGAAATCAGTGCAGCTGGCATATTATGATTAATAACGAAGTATTGATTTTATTGATTACTTCATAATTATTAATATTAATATTACAGAAGCTAATGTTAAGTTTCTGTGCCCAAAGATAAGACTGTGTGTATTCTAAAGATGCATAATCACAAATAAAATGTATAGTGTTAGCTGTTTGAAAAGGCTAACTTTCATTTCTAAAAACTGAAACAAATGTTTGGTCTTTATTGCTTTAGGTGATGAAATTAAATATTTTTTAATTGCTGAAAAATTCAAATTCACCAAGAGGAAGAGAAGAGAAGTAGATTTAGATTTATAGCTAGAATCTATTTGTAATCCCAGCGGTAACAGAATTTATACAAGATCAATACATAGGAACCTATCAGGTTTGTGTAATTTTTTTCTCTTCTTACGAACAACCCTGCTTTATGTGTCAGTACAAATTTCAATTTGGAAAAAAAATAACCCTAAATTTTAATAATGCAGCTGAAACACAATATAGGGAACATTAGACTGTGCTGATGATGTTACCTAGCTGGATAATGAAATGTCTGCAAGAAAACACCCAAGCTCAGTGAGCACTCAGGACTCCACAATCCAACCCTGAGATACAAATACTCTCTTCTAAAATTAGACTTGTACTCATGCACAACAAAACAAAAGCCCACAGCTTAAGCCAGTCAGTCCTGCTGTTGAGGAAATTATGAGATTAAAAAATGCCACCATTAACACTTCACTTTTACCTCAGAGAAACTTTGCACCATATAAATACATGCATTGGTGCTCACATATTATTCTAAGTCAATGATTTGAGCAGTTGATTAAAATATAACAAGCAGGAATATACTGAAGGAAAATTAGCAATCAGAATGAAGACTAACAGATTCTTAAGAACGTCTGCTAGACAAGAGTTGTATGCCTAATATTTCATGTTCACAGATTTGCAGACACAAACCTAATTAATAATTTTCATAATTTGAGAGGAAACAGCAAGAAATGAAACTTGCAGAACCTCATATGGGGTCACTGTATGCCTTGCAACAAGAGAGTCCAAAAGTAGAGCTTTTCAAAGATTTTCAAATAACAAGGATGACCTCCCCAAAAAAGCACAGATGGCAGGGAAGAATGAAAGAAATGAAATACAGGTTTGATACGATGATGGCTCACCTGTTGCAAATGCTACAGTGGTGGGTCCGGGCAGGTTTGGGGGCAATACATTTCCTGCATATTGACACAGCAGCAAGATCATTCTTTGGATGCTGTAGAAGGAAAAAGCAGGAGTTTTTGAGGATGGTGGAACATTGCTTCAAAGACTTGGCTAAAATCAATTGTAAGTATTGTTTGAGTAGCAAAGATGTTGCCTTTTCATTCTTTCCAAAGATAATGATCAGAAGCTCTCTGGGGCAGTGCTTCTGAACCTTGGCATACTCTGGGGTGTGTGTTGTTCACAGCATGTGAACAACTCCAGCTGGTTTTGGTCCATGACATTTCATAATAAAACGACTAGTGATCGGGTTTCCACAACATATTTATCCATAGTTAACTGAGCTCAATGTTCTGGATTTACACAACACACTGAATTATAAATTAACCATATGGTTTGCAGAACACATAAGGCTGAAGTGTGGTTGGCTGGAAGATAGTTCAGTAAGTTGTGTGAACCCAGGTAGACAAAAAAAAGGCTGGAAACCATGCTGAGCAGCCCTGCTTATGAATGTAAAGAAATATTAAACACTACAAGAAGTCCAAATATAAATAAGCCTCGGTCCTACCTGTGGTGGATAACCAGGCTGAGTAGTGATAGCCATGTAGTAATGGAAAACAATCATGACAAGGTTCCAATGCCCATAGATAACATGCCAGAAGATCCAAGGAATGGGATAGGTCTGGAGAATCATGGGAAGGAGGCAAATGTACACTATGCCCACCACAGACGTGGTCAATATTATCACCAGAGCCACAAACACCTGTTGAAGGGATAAAGGAATTTGAGCTAGCAAGACACTACATTCCAAGTCAGCCCTTTGGAAGAGAAAGGGTGTGTGGCAGATACATTCCCTTATTAAGCCCTTCTTGTTTTCTGGGAAGCCAAAATAGATAATAGTTAACAGATTCTATGAAGTCCTAATGCCATGTCCTCCTGCAACTTCAGTTCTTTTTTAAATCTGTTTTATAAATTGGGGAGTTTTAAATTTGTTTGGGGCCAAAGCATTTAAAGTATTTTAATTGGTTTTTAACGTTTGTATTACGTGTATTTTATCTTTTGGCTGTTCACCGCCCTGAGTCCTTCAGGAGTAGGGTGGTATATAAATTTAATAATAATAATAATAATAATAATAATAATAATAATAATAATAATAATAATAATAATATCCTCGCTTTACTTAGCAATTTGAAATACCTATGTATGTAGCTTGAAAACTGGGGTTGTAACTTTATTAATACAGAAAATATCTCTCCTTAAGCTCCCAATTTTGTTTTGTTTTTCTAAGTACTCACCACTCCAAACCAACGAGTGACATGATCTACCAGCCAGTATATAGGCTCAAAGAGGGCATCAAGAGCTGTGTCGCTATCAGCAAAAGAGTTGTAAAATAGAGAGCGCAAACAGAGATGTCCATATAACCACAGTTGTTCCACTTGCTGGGTCAGCCAGAACCGGCGTCGCTGACCTATCCGCAAACACTTCAGGAAGAGACGCATGACAGCGGAATACATCCGCCGGCGACTCCTCATCCCTGCAGCTCAAAACCTGGGAAGAAAGGAGGAAATGTCAGAAAGTATTTGACAGGGCTTGGTGAGGAAAATGTTTGCACCAGACATTCAGAGCAGTGCTCTGGTACTGCTCCATCATCATCTCCATTGGAGATGGACATCAATGGACATCTCCATTGTTAGGTAATGCCCCCTGTGAGTAGGTGAAGAAATCTTTGCAGCCATGGTTAGCATTGTGGCTGGGGAATCACTCACTTTGGATGTATCCAGTGCAGCATTAATGGAAGAGTTAGGCTCTCTTCCATAATACCAATGGGGATAATAACACAGTAATAAAGGTTGTGACTTTGCTGATGTTTCTGTTTACTTTCCTAGGCTGAACAGCAAGATACCTTGTGTGACCACATGCATATTGTATTCAGAATGCAGGAGGTGCTCAGAGCTTGCTCTACAATTGCCCAAAGAGCACATCTTTTCTGATTATGTTTGGGTTTCTTTTTCCCCTGCATAACTGCAGAGAACCATAATAAAGGGAGAAAGGACTAACTCGGAAGGAACCAAAAATATATCAAATGGTGATGATATTAGAGCTGATGAAACTGGCAGGGTCTGGAATTGTAATCCAGGATTAGGCACCTCTCTGAGATATTGGACATCCGTTCTCCATAATCTCTAGACAACACGAACATCATTTAAACTGCTAAGGAATAACTAGAATTTAGCCCAATACTCTTGAATAGGATACTCTATATAGAACACTTCTAGATTTAAGGACAAGTAATATAGCTAGAATTTTTTCTAAAACATCATTGCTTTCATTCCTCATTCATGCTTTTATCTCTCTCTTTTCTAAATACCAATGTATTCCATAATCACTAATCCCTCTCAAAACTAATCTCTTCCTTGGCATCTCTGCCTCACTTGAGCCAATCATCCCACTTAGATTAGTCTATGGCCAGCAAGGAAGGCCAAATGTTTAAAATATGACTTTTACCTGTTTGTAAAACTCCAGCATCAAGCAGCTGCTAATCAAAAAACAAGAAGGAACTTGAGCTGGATCAGCTCTGGAGAAAACTGATCTTGGCCAATTAATATTAAGTGAGAATGACTCTGGGAAGTCCTCTGTGGGAGCCAAAAGCATACTGGTAAAGTGATGCTATGGCAGATCAAATTAAATTTTAGCCAATGTAAAATTAGACCTACATGTTTCTGTCTAAAACTGCAGCAACTGTTACTGGTTTTATGCCAACAAAATCTTAATATCTCTCTTTTCCCAGTTTTATTTCAAATAAGAGTTCTGCTATAGTCAATAGAAAGCATGTTATTTATTCTTAATGTTATCCCTGCATATGGAGTGGAATTCTTTCTTTGGTATTGAGGAACCTCATTCTGAAGTTTGATGATAATTCACCAAGTGCAGGAGTGTGGCTTCCTGTTAAGTTCCAGAAACAACCAAACAAATTATGTGGAAAGCTTTGCAAAATCAACCTGAAAATTATAAACAATAAAGATCTACTATCCTGAAAAATCTAAACCAGTCTGCTTGCATTCTGTCATTGCCTCAAATTCTCTGGGCTTCCACTACCAATTTTAAATACAATAATGCCTTCCTCCAACTATTAAAAGAGGGACCACCCTTTGTAAAGAGACAATATGACTACACAGATTATGACTGCACAGATTAATCAGGGATATCAGTTTCTCACACAAAAATATTTCACAATGAGTCAAGAATTACCTGAATCCACTTCATTTGGCAGCTGTGGGAAGTGTAATATTGTAGCACAGTTCTTGTTGTCCAAAACATTATGCACTAAAAAGCAATGTTGTCAGATCGTTGTATAATCGCTGTATAATATTCACAAAGAACAGATCTCAATTACCGGTAGTTTTCTTGGGGTAAGAAATTTAGAGGGAAGATCAGAAGACCCTGGCAATTCTTGCAGGACAAAATGCTTACATTAATTCATTAAGCACGAGTAGGCTACAGAAAAAAATAATGTAAGCATATACTGAATATTTACTAACACACTTAAGTATTTTGTCTTCCTGTCATTGTCTTTTGCCAACCAAATTTACACCAAGACACCCACGGCATAAGGGAACCCGCGAAGCAGAGCCAATGGACCGCTTTCTAAAGGTTGTAATACTTGGAAGTTGAACAAGGTGTGCTCAGGCTGTAACTCCGCCTCTGTGCAAAGCTCAGCTACTTAGGCACACATATGACTTTGGCAATAAAAATCGCAGATGGGGAAGGAGAAAGAAAGGAATTGTCGCATCCTATTCATCGGAATCTTTGGAGAAGGCCAAGGCTTAAAAAAATAGAAGCACGTCTGCTTCTGCCAATCGTCCTTTTAAGACGCGAGAAAACAAAAGCATCCTAAAGAGATCTTGCCCGCATGCATTTGAAGGAGGCGGCTAGGCAATTCTTCGGCCAATGAAGGAGACTTCATCCCCGCTTCGTTTCACAGCAACAAGCAACATCAACGCCAAGAGGAAGGGGACGATCAGAGACTTCAGCAAGAAGGCTAAGCCCCAAACAGCAATGCAGGAACTTCTGGAGGAGCCAGCCGGGGGAACCCAAAGACGCAGAAAAACGCCGTTTATCAACAGACATCACTGTAAAATCGGTTTCCTTCCAACTCTTTCACGCTTACCTGGAGCTGCCATATTGGGGGCTCAATCAACCCCGCTCTATAAACCTCTCCTCGACAATTGCAGCCTTCCCGGCATCATTTTTTTCCCTCTCCTCCTTATCCTTGTTCGCACATGCGCGACTACACGTTGGCTAAGCTAAATGAAACTACACTTCCCGTCATTCAAAGCGCTCCAAGGGCCATTCTTTTCCGCCGGCCTCCTAGTTACAGTTACTCCGCTGCAACATCCGAGGTTCGGTCGTGGGCTGCTATTCAGAAGAACGCGTGCTTGGAGGAAGTCATGTGAGCGTGGAATCGCCCAATGGAAATTCCAGCCACCCGCGGGGAAGAGGCGGACTAGCGCGAAGTCCTTTCCGTCGCCCGGCATGGCTTCTGCGCGCTACTGTGTTCCTGGTGGGTGACCGGGAGAGGGCGGGATGGGAGCCGCTCTAAGGGGGACCGTTCCTGGCTTGAGCGCTAATTTCCTGGGCTCAGCTCCAGAGAGCCTTGTGGGTAAAATGTCTGGCATTCGGTTCAGCCCCAAAGCGAGAAGAGGCTGAATTTGGAGGCTCTGTGAGTTGGTTTGTAGGACACGGATGGCCGTGATCGTAGGATTTGTTCGGCGTCGGTTTTAGTTCATAGAATATATCTATGAATGTAACTGGAAGGGATCTGATACAGATAGATCATCCAGATCAACCTTCTGTTCAATAGAGGATTCCTCTGTTTTCCCCAACAAATGGTCATTCGACCTTGTCTAGCAAAGGAACATTTCACGGTTCTAATCTGGGCAGAATATTATGCATTTTATCGGTCCTCACCATCTAATCTAGCAGCCTCTCCAGTGGTTTAGATAGAATGATAGATGCTTCAGAAAAGCTTTCAACCAGAGCAGTTTCCATACTTGGATTTTCAAAAAACCTTTACAGTTCTCCAACGGCTGTTGAATAAAATTACCAGCCATGGAATAAGAGGACCTATTCCTACAGGATTGCAAATTACTTAAAAAATTAGAAATTAGACATAAATTGGATTTTTTTTCTGTGAAGGGAAGTAAGAAGTGAATTCTCCAAGATCCCATGCGAGGACCAGTGCTTTTAAGCTTAACCATTAATAATCTTAAACGTAAATACGGAGCTGCCCAAGTTTACAGGTGATACTAAAATACTTAGGATAGTTAAAACCAAAACTGATTATGAAAACCTCCAGAAGAATCTGTTTAAAATTGGTGAATATCTAATCAAGTGTGATTCAATTGAAATCATTTTTAGGCAAAATACCATAACTGTACATATACAAGAAAGAAATCCCAGTTGACACTAATTTTGGAATCACAGTGAATAGCTCAGTGAAGATACTAACTCTTTAGAACTAACAAAATAAAGCATTTTTCTACATACTGCGAAATTATTTTGTGGAATTAATTACTGGATGTGACAAAAATAATTTATTTGGATGTTTTAATGGGATTAGATAAATTCATGGTTGACATCAGTCAAAGGCTTTCAGTCTTGAGGTGTATTGTCACCTCCTGATTAGGAACTACATGTCTATAGGTATAATATCATCTGCTTGAAAACACTTCAGAGATTTCTCTTTGGTCATGGTGAGAAACAAACTGTTGGATTAACGGTTGGCCTGATCCAGTTGGTTTTTTCTTGTGTTTTTATGTTTTTCTTTACTCATTCTATCTATGGTATCTATTTTTGTTGCACATAAACTCATGCACGTGTCACAGAGGAAGTTCTAGTGAGAGTAATCAGACATGAGTATTTAGAACAGGTGTCAAACTCGCATCATCACGTGACGTGACATATCGCAACTTTTTCCCTCACTAAAATGGGGGGGCATGGCCAGCACGTGATGCATCTGGCTGCAAGTTTGACACTCCTGATTTAGAACATGAGAAAATGTGGCAGTAGGAAAATAAGATGTTTTGGCTTGTATTCTATTTCACAGGAGAGCGACTCTGCAGTTTAGAGGAAGGAACCCCTGGGAATGGTACCTACACACGCCATGGTTCCATCTTTGCCTCTTTGGCTGGTTGTTTCATAAAGAAAAGTGATAATGGCATGGTGAGAATCAAGTATTTCTGTATTCTTAACTTCTCAGTTGTGTCTGGGATTTCAGTTATAAGTCGTGCACCCATGTCAGTGGATCTGATTTTATTATAGCAGTCATTAAGCTAATCATGTAATTGTAAGTCCAAATCACATGTTTGTTAAATGAATCATGTGGTTATAAGTCTGAATCCAGAAACAGCAAAAGATACTGGAAACCAGTAAAAGTAACATTGCAAATTGTGATCACGATTGCAGGGCACTGCAACCAGTTGTAAATTTGAGCCTGTTGCCAAGTGCGCAAAATGGAGTCATATGACGGGGAGGGGGGGGGTAGAATGCAACATTTTACAATAGCCAGAAGTGTTTTATGGGTTGTAAAGCACCATTTCCAAGTCCATTATAATTTATGAAACATCATTAAACAAGGACTGCATGTAGCAGTGTGTGCTGTGGATAACAGTGGGAGGGATAATGATAAGGATTCCATGCCTTGAATGACTTGACATACTGGCAATCCAGAAGGGGTTGGACTTCAACCTATCTCTTGGTGGTAGCTCAATACTCAATGCATGGTTGAATCATGCTGGTTTTGCACCCTCCCTACAGCTCCCGGTAATCGCTGTGATGAGAGATGTGGAATCTCAGCTACTGCCTGATGTGGGAGCCACAGTGACCTGCAAGGTAGCCTCAGCAGATCTGCCTAATAATTTCATTGTTATTTTTAATCTAGGTATTAGTGTCAAGAAAATAAAAGATAATACAAATAGATAGAATGGACGTTGTCTTACCTGAACGTCCTTTTTCGGAACGCTGCGGATACACTCCAGCACAGGGTTAATCCTCATACTCTGACAGCAACTGAGAGAAAAAAAACTTATTCAAAGTACCTCCTACTCTGTGCTCTCACCACGCCCCCTAATCTCTCCAAACCCCAGTCTTGAACGAAGACAAAGACAGCCAAAGTCACACCAAAGCCACACTTTATTCAAACAACCAACAGAAACACCAAACAACACAAGGAGCAGTCCAACTCAAAAACCAGGGAGGGAATGGAGTGTATCCGCAGCGTTCCGAAAAAGGACGTTCAGGTAAGACAACGTCCATTTTCCAGAACGCTGCTACTACACTCCAGCACAGGGACATACCCAAGCCTAACTCACAGGGCCGGGCAACTGACTGCTCCCCCCAGAATTAACAGAAACAACACTCTGAAGCACCCTACGACCAAACGACGCCTCAGCCGAGGCGTAAGCGTCAATACGATAATGTCGTATGAACGGGGACAACGACGTCCAGGTAGCAGCTCTGCAGATATCCAAAATCGAGGCTTGAGTAGCCCAAGCCGCCGAGGTAGCCGTGCTGCGAGTAGAATGCGGCAAAATCCGAGCTGGCACCGGACGCGCCTGCTTCTCATACGCCGAAGAAATGCAGGCCTTAATCCAACGCCCAATAGTGGCGGAAGACACCTTCTGTCCCATAGAAGCAGGATGGAATGACACAAACAGCGCCTCAGTCTTCCGAAAAGACGCCGTCCTACGGATATAACGCCGCAGGGCTCTGCGGACGTCCAGAGTGTGCCAAAGGACCTCGCGATGATGTCTAGGCGACGGGCAGAAATCCGGAAGAACCAGCTCCTGCGACCTGTGAAACCAAGAATTAACCTTGGGCATAAACGCCGGGTCGAGCCGTAACACCACTGTGTTGGCATGGAACACACACAGATCCTTGCGAACCGACAGCGCCGCCAGCTCAGAAATCCGCCTAGCTGATGTGATCGCTAACAAAAAAGCCACCTTGAACGACAGGAACTTGAGGGAAACAGACCCCAGAGGCTCGAACGGAGACACCGTAAGGGCCTGCAACACCAGCGACAAATCCCAAGATGGAAAGCGATGAACCGTGGGCGGCCTCAAGTTAGTAGCTCCATGCAGAAAAGCCCGCACCCACGGGTGATGAGCCAGGGAGGTGTACGGAGGAAACGAAAGAACCGTGGCCAAAGCCGCCACCTGCCGCCTCAGCGTAGCCGGCGCCAGACCCTTCTCCAATCCAGATTGAAGAAACCTCAAAACATCCTGGATCGTAGCGGACGTAGGATCAACATGATCACCAGCACACCAGCGACAGAAGGCACCCCACGAAGCCTCGTAAATTCTCGACGTAGAAGGCCGACGAGCCGCCTGCATCGTACCAATCACAGCGTCCGGCAGGTGACCTTTCTTCCAGATGACGCGTTCAAATGCCAAACGGCCAACTGGAGCCACCGCGGGTCCGGATGTTGAATGGCCCCCTGGCACAACACTATCCGCTGCTGCGGTATCCCCCACGGTTCCGTCACCGAGAACTCCACTAGGTCCGCGAACCACTGCCTGCGCGGCCAATGCGGAGCCACCAACAACAACTCCGCTCTCTCTGCAATCATCTTCCGAACGACCTGCGGTATCAAGGCGAGCGGCGGGAACGCATAGAGAAGTCCGGCCGGCCAAGGACAACGCAGAGCGTCCGTGTCTTCTGCCAACTGAGACGGGTAACGGGTGATGAACCTGGGAAGCTGAGCGTTTGCGGGGCTGGCAAACAGATCTATCACAGGCTGACCGAACCGGAGCGCGGCCTCCCGGAAAAGGCTCGGAAACAGCTGCCATTCGGACTGGTCTATCACTTCCCTGCTGAGCCAATCCGCCCTGACATTGGCAGTCCCGGATATGTGGTCCGCCTTGACCGACAGCAAATTGCACTCCGCCCAACTGAACAATTTCTCCGACTCGAACATTAAGGCCCTCGACTTTGTCCCGCCTTCCCGGTTCACATGCGCCTTCGCCGACGTGTTGTCCGTGAGGACTAGGACATGACGACCTCGGACCTCCGACCTGAAGTGCGCGAGGGCAAGCCGGATCGCCCGTAGTTCGAGAAGGTTGATACTGTGGACACGCTCCGTCCGACTCCATTTCCCCTGGGCCACCTGCACTCCCAGGTGAGCTCCCCAGCCGTGCAGACTGGCGTCGGTGGTGATCTCCACCCGCCCCTGCTCCAGAAAACAGCAACCCTTCAGAAGGGCAGCCGACAGCCACCAACGAAGAGACAGTCGAACCTGAGGCGGCACCAACACCTTCTTCACAGAAGCAGAGCAGCCTCTCCGCTGAAAAGGCAGGAGCAGCCACTGCAACGGGCGAGAATGCCTGCGGGCCCATGGAACAATCCGGAAGCACGACACCAGCTTCCCCAGTAACTGCGATAGAGTCAGCAATGGGACCCTCCTCTGCCGCAAGACTCGTTGCAGAAGATCCCGGATGCTCTGCACCCTCTCCGGCGAGAGGAACACTTGTCCTTTGACGGAGTCTATCCGGGTCCCCAAATGCAAAATTGAGGTTGCAGGGGTGAGCTGACTCTTTTCCCAATTGATGGTGAAACCGTGCTCCCGGAAGGACGAGAGCACCTGATCCATGTCCCCGGTCGCCCTCTCGCGAGAGGAAGAAAGCACCAAGACGTCGTCCAGGTAGCATAAGACCCTCACCGGAACAGATCTGAGAGTCGCTGCCACCACCGCCACCAGCTTCGTAAAAGTTCTGGGAGCAGAAGAAAGCCCGAACAGCATTGCACGATACTGATAATGCTCGCCCGCAAACTCGAAGCGAAGAAACTGCCGATGCGAAGGAAGTACTGGAACATGAAGGTAAGCCTCCCTGAGGTCCACCGACTGCATGTAGTCCCCCCGGCGGACCGAAGCGAGAATCGACTGCAACGAGTGCATCTTGAACTGGCGATAACGCACCGCTCGATTCAGTTGCCTGAGGTTGAGAATCCCCCGTACGCCTCCGGAACTTTTTGGCACCAAAAACAGAACTGAGTAGAAACCGGTGCCCTGCAGGTGCGACGGCACCGACTCTATTGCCTTGATGTCCAACAAATGTGAAATCTCCTTCAACATGAGACTGCGACGATCGGCTGCCAAAGGAACTGGACAACGAACAAAACGCCGAGGGGGACGATCCGTGAACTCTATCGCGAGGCCCTCCGCAATCGTGCGCCGCACCCAGGCATCCGGGGTGGACAACTCCCATCGGCTCCGAAAGGCTTGAAGCCGACCGCCCACCGGACCCGAGGCCGGCGAGTCATTTGCCCCGCTTGAAGGGCCTGGAACTGGACCCCCGAAAGGGGCGCTTGAAACTGGACTGCGACCTGCCACGATCCTGGAAGCGCTGCCTATCAGTGAAACGGTCTGACGACTGGAACGACTGTCTATAGGAAGAGGTGCTCCCCGGCCCCGAAAAGGAACGAAAGGACTGCCTCTGCGAGTACGGCGTAAACCTCCTATCATGCTTGCGAAAGGTCGATGGCAGAACCTTCCGCTTATCCTTGTCCTCGACCAGGACCGGGTCCAAGGCCGCGCCGAACAAATGAGGCGCTTTGTAAGGCGCTGCTGCCAGTCTCCACTTAGTCTTGACATCGGCTCTCCAAGGCTTCAACCAGAATAGGCGACGTGATGTGATGGAAGCCGCCAGAGCCCGAGACGCGAACTTGACTGAGCTCAAGGAAGCATCCGCCGAGTATTCAGTGGCAGCTATGATCTTATTGACATCATGATGCAGTCGAGTCTCTTCCGGAGGCAGCCGTTCCTGAAGCTGTCTTAGCCAGATCAAGGAAGCGCGGTTAAAAAAGGAAGTAGCCGTGGCAGTCCTGACGGCCCAGGCCACCGCCTGATGTGATTTCCGAAAAGCCAGCTCGACTCTTCTGTCCTCCAACTTGAGCCCCTCCAGCGGGTCGGATGAAATCATCGACTGAGATGTGAGACTGGCCACAGGAACATCCACCGCGGGCAACTCCAACAGCGCCTCCAATTCCGGTGCTGAACAGAACAACTTCTTATCTAAATTAGTGGGTGCGGTGGATGACCCTGGCTGACCCCAAGGGGCCTGCAACACCTCCGAGAACAGTTGAGGGCACGGAATAAAATCCTTCTCTTGTTTCACATGTTTGAACAAAGCATCGTGCGGACCAGCTTCAGACTGGGTGGCAGGGGGTTGCGCCCCAACCGACCCTAAATTCGTAGTCATACGAGCTTTGTGAAGCAAAGACTTGAACAGCGAGGGACGAAACAAGCCCGTAAAGGCAGGAGAGTCTGGCAGCAGGCCCTCATCCTCCGAAAACTCTAGATCCTCCGGACAATCATCTTCCTGGTCCGAGCTGTCAGACGAATCCGACTCAGGTTGCGGAGAAGACCTGACTCTGCGAGACCCAGATGAAGACAACATGCCTGAAGCTGAGCCAGCCGCTGAGGTGCGAGCCGCCGTCTGAGCTCCCGCCGCCATGATTGAAGCCAACGCTGTGGAAAGCATTGTTTGGAAATCAAATTGTTGAGCCGGTGTAGGGGGATCCACCTGACGTAAACCGGCCGCTGTGGGCGTAAAGGTAGCAGCAGGGGGGCCCCTAGTCTTAGGGCCCGATGTCAAGCCGGCCAAGGAGACATCCGGTAATGAACGGGAAACCCCTTTGCTGAACGCCAAAGGAACCGGCGAAGGTTGTCTCGAACTCGCCTCCCTGCCAGCAGAAGTAGCAGCCGCCAACTTAGCCTTCTCACATTGCTTCTCCAACGCCTTATGGCGACGGAGAGTGTCCTTCTCCGCAGAGGTAGAAGTCTTGGCATGGCGAGACCTATGGCTACTAGAAGAGGAATGCTTGCCCGGCTTTTTCTTGCGGGACTTCGGAGCCGTAGAAGGACTGACCTCCTGCTCGAGGTCAGAAGAAAGGGAAGAGTCTGCCATTTTTTTTTTTAAAATGGCAGGTGGGCCTGGTCCCCTTCCAGCGCTCTGCCCCCCCCCCCACTAAGGCAGGCACACACTAAGCAAACCCCTCCTTCTGAATGGGGATGCCAGTAAAGGTTTCACAGGAGGCACAAGGCCCCCCCCTTTTTTTCACAGGCACTCCTCTGCCAGTTGCCTCAATAGCAACCAGCGAAAATCACCCCCCCACCCGCCAGCCGGCAGGAGTCACTGGGGAAAAGGTTGAGCGTCTCCGATGGCCGTCGGAAAAACCAAAATGGCGGCCGCCAAAGCACCAAATAAATGGCGGTCAGCGGTCAGCCTGGGATCCTCAAAATGGTGGCCGCCAGGAAAACCAAAATGGCGGCCGCGCGCTGTGGCGCCAACAACAAAATGGCGCGAAAACAGCACCACACTGGGCCTCCCTGCTCCTACTCTCCCAAACCCAGGGCCCAACGGCCGCCTCCCAAGCCGGGAAATAAATAGCAAAGAAGGGACGGCGAGCCAAGGCAAGCCGCGCCGTACCCTCTAACCGCTCCACACACAGGAAGGCAAGGGAGGACTGACAAAGTCGCGGCGCCGCCCGCAGCAACCTGACGGGACGGACGCCAGAAAGGAGACGCGGCGGCGCTCACCAACACGCCCGCCTGCTCCGTTCTCCCACCGCTGCTCTCTTCACTCCCCAGCGGCTAAAACCAAGGGTCGGGGAGCGACGGCGAACCGCCCAGCCCCTTCCCACCGGGAGACTTGCCCACACCGGACCGCCCCGCAGGGACAGAAACCGGCGGCCGAAAGCGCTGAGAGCGCGAACGAAGTGGCCCGGCTCCCCGGGCTCGCCCGACAAACAGCTGATCCAGCCCAGCACTCCGCTCCTATTAAAGGCACCACTCCAGAAAGAGAAGAAAAAATAATAACAAACTCCAACTCCACCAAAAAAGGGGCTAAACAAAAATAAAACAAAAGCCTAACGCAATACCCAAGAGCACAGAAGAACACCTCTCAGTCTGTCAGCAACTGAGAGAAAGACTGGGGTTTGGAGAGATTAGGGGGCGTGGTGAGAGCACAGAGTAGGAGGTACTTTGAATAAGTTTTTTTCTCTCAGTTGCTGTCAGAGTATGAGGATTAACCCTGTGCTGGAGTGTAGTAGCAGCGTTCTGGAAAATGCTATATTTACTCATAAGTTGAAGAGTAGGATTTTTTTCTCTGCAGATCATTCATCTTTGGAAGCTCATGTTAGATTTGCTAATAGTGTGACGAATGAAGCAAATTAGGTTTTTGTCTAATCTCTCTCTGGTATTAGTTAAATATGGGATCATTTCCCCTACAATAAAGTGAGTATGTGAAACCTAGATCCCAATTATAATCATAATATATTGCCAGTGTTGTGTCTGCATTTATTTTTTACATGTTTTTTAATTGTTTAATCCCTGCATTCAATATTTAGCAGGCCCACTGTGATGTTGCAGAAAGAGAAATATATATATATATCCCAGCTTGGAGATTAGCTTGGTTATTTTCACTATGTGGAACTCTGAAGTATTATCAATTATAATCCTGAAGTTATAAGAGAGAACAGATTGTTACTAAAAGTTGCTTTCTCTCTTCCTCTTTTCCTCTTCAGGTTTGCAGTATTAATTCTCGTTTTGCCAAGGTGCATATTTTGTATGTTGGTTCTACACCATTAAAATCCCCATTCCGTGGAACAATACGGTATGAAGAAAACTTGTAGGCATCTTTTGAAGGTGGCATTAGAATAAGCCAACTACAGTATGTTAATACTCCATCTCATTCTCATTATTGATGTTTGAGTGATAATGAGAATTGGAAATATTGTTGGTTCTAAAGCTCTGCTGATTATAATCTTTTTATATAATTAGCTATCTCTTCTTTCTAAATTACATTATTACACCAAATATGTTTTATTTTACTTATTTATTTATTAAATTTATTGGTGCTCACTTTACCACAAGGGTAACTCTGGGTGGTTTACAATATTAGAAGATAAAATATTACAAAGCCTATATGCAGTACAAATATAAACACTCCACTATAACTAAAAGTTGGAAAGGGAGGGAGTAGGATGCATGGGAAAGGGAGATAAAGTCACTTGTTTTGTAAGATTAGTTGAAGAGGTGACCGAAGAAAATGGCAAAATTATTATTTCATCTTCTCTTCCATTATAGGAGAGAAGATATCCGAGCTACAGAAAAAGACAAGGTCAGATGGTTTTATATTTGGTTATATCAAATGAAGCAGGTTGTTGTTGTTTTTTACATTAATGTGTATGAACATACAGAAATGTTCAATCATTTTATTCCACATGTATTGGTATAGTTTTCAGGTGATGGCTAAAACTTGCTAGGAACAAAAATTAATGCAGTTGCATATTTGGGGTAGTGATTTGAATCCTAGGGTAAGAATATGGGTGGTTAACAACCACTCATTCAGCAATCATCTGAATTTATAGTGGCATTGAACAAGCAGTACTTTATGACCAGTCCTCAAAATTCCGTCTATTTCAGTGCCCCCCCTCCTGTTTACATAATCATGATCTGGTCACTTGGCAAATGGCCTGGATTTCAGACCGTTGATTGTGATTTGCAACCATCACATGAGGTCCTGGCTTAACCACCCACAATAATTTGCTTAATGACAATAACTGGAGACTTCTGGGAATTCCCTTGCTAAAGAGTGTGGTCACGTGACATTGCGCTTTACATCACTTAGCGATGGAAATTCATCTCAATTATTGTGGTTAAGCGAGGGGCACCTGTATCTTACTTCAGAATTTTTTTAAAAATGTCGTAATTATTTCAAACTTTTCTATTCAAGCTTCATTGCTGTTTGCCAGAGACATTTGTCCCTTGAAATTGCCCTCACATTTTGACATTTGCTTTCTCTTTCTTCCTACTTTATGTGTTGACAGATAGAGGTTTACAAGAGTTTCCGCCCAGGAGATATTGTTTTGGCCAAAGTTGTATCCTTTTTCTGTTATCTTTATGCTTACTTTTCTGATTTTTTGTGGAAATTTCCAGACATTTTCCCTTAACCTATGGGATTAGATCTCTTTAGGAGATGCACAATCAAATTATTTGCTGACCACAGCAGAAAATGAGCTGGGGGTAGTTGTGGCTCATAGTGAAGCAGGTAAGAACAATTATCTTCTGAATAAACTGAAAAAAACATAACTTAAATGTGATTTTATAGGAAATATCAGACATGCCATGTCACTATGTCTAAATGGGAAAATCTAGAATAATATCCAGTCCACATAAATAGCTGTTTTTCAGTATTAAGATGAAAGCTCAGCATCATGGGAGAGTAATTTGGAACTGGAATTACAGGTAGTCTTTCAACTTACGACCACAATTGAGCCCAAAAGTTATGTTAAGTGAGAATTTATTAAGTGAGTTTGCCCCATTTTACGACTTTTCTGGCCATATTTGTTAAGTGAATCACTGCAGTTCTTAAATTAGTAACAGTTGTTCAAGTGAATTTGGTTTCCCCATTGACTTTGCTCGTCAGAAGGGCACAAGGGGATCACAGGACTCTGGGATGCTGCAACCATCTTAAATCTGAGTCAGTTGTCAAGCATCTGAATGTAAATCATGTATCTGATCACAGGGATGCTGCAATGGTCGTAAGTGTGAAAAATGGTCATAAATCATTTTTTTCAGTGCCGGTGTAACTTTGAACAGTCACTAAATGAATTGTTGTAAATCAAGGACTACCTGTACTGAATTTAAAGATAGGCAGGTTGTGACAATATCAGAAATTAATTGCAGGGTAATTTTCAAAGCAAATTACTTTCTTTTTTCCCCAAGAGGGTATATCTATATAAATATTGACCTTTTTTTTAAAATTTCAGGTTTACAGATGGTGCCAATCAGCTGGTGTGAAATGCAGTGTCCCAGTACACATGGCAAGGAACTGCGCAAAGTAGCCCGGGTTCAGCCTCAATTTCTGCAGACATAGTGAAAAATGCATACACCAAAACATACGGCTGGTAGCAGAAAAGATTAATCCTAGGAGAAGAACCAGAGGAACTTGAAAGAAAAAAAAAGAAAGCAACTTCAAGAATGCAGCAGAGCTTTTTAACGAAGGACATCATGATTAGAACTTTTTACTTTCAATTTTGTAACCTAATTTTATTGTTTAATAATTCAGAAAACTTTCTACTCTGATTTCTGCCTTCAATTGAAGCAACTAAACTCTGCTTTAGCAAAGCAAAAGGACAACAAGAAAACAATCCATAAAGGTTGGCTGCCTGCATTTTCCCCTTATAAATTACAAGTCATTGGCCTGTCCAGGAAGTAAGCCTAAATCAATATCCATTTCTCTTCAAATATACTTTAATTGAAAGCCCTTTTGAATCCCAAATTGTCTGTGTTGCAACGAAAGATGGGGAAAAAACTAGGAACTTGATGAAAAAAAATGTTAAAACTATATTTTGGCTTAGATTTACATAACATTTAATATTTTGGGGAGAAGTAAACTTTCCTGCCAAACTACTGAGGCAATCTATACAGTGGCACTCAGTCAGTCTCTGGCATATAAAATTATGCAACTCTGCATCTTTTGACAGTATATATGATAGTGAGATATGCAGTCTCAAATAATACACATTTCAGCATCCTTCCAGTGCTCAAACTTTGGAATTGTTTCCTGGAGTGAATACAAAACACATATTCTTGACCATGATTTTTTTTCCAATAAAATCCCACATCAGAAATGTTTTCTTCCACCTATTTCCTGTACATATTTTCTTATTTTTGATATCACCTGCGATGCACAATGTTTTTCAAAGTGTTGTGTACAGCCTTGGAGTGGCATTTGAGGAACCACACAAATGAGTCCCCCCCCCCCCCATATTTATTCTGGTCCTGTTTTTTGGGAGTGTGGCCTCTGACATGTATAGTCATGCATCCTGGTTTGAGTATCACACACACACATGCACGAGATTTGTTTCACATAAAATTGGCAACCCAGGTGATGTTCTTCAGTGGAATAGTTACGTATTTCTAAATACTATATTAATAAGCCACTTTTACAAGTAAAACAGACACAGCAGCTATTGCACATAATTCCTTTATTTTACTGAGACTAGGGCAAATTCAGCCATTGTACAGTGAAATTAGCTCTAGTGTAAATCTGCCATCCATAAGGCAGAGACAACCACACAGACTATGGGGTAGAAAAGCAACGTGATGATACACAGTATCAGGGTTTACTGGCACTACACAAAGTTATTGGATCACAGGTGGAAATTCCAGAGTGGGAGCTAGTCCTTCTAGTCTCACTCTTCCTTCCTACATTCAGAAGGCAATGAAATAAGAATTGGCTTTTCATCTAGCTTAAATGGAATGGTGTGCTGCTTATGCAAAATTTAAAAAAACACCGTAATTAAAAAATGGTCCTTGCAACTGTCCTGAAAGGCAAAACCAAATGAAGCAATACTTGACTAATTGGAGTTCTCCCACAAAGACAGCAAAGGTTCCCTTGAGAAAACCTTGGTCTCCCCTTCATTTCAGCAGCACTGAATTTCATTGCTTTGGGATTTGTTTCTGTCAGTAACCCTGCTGATCTATGGTCCACACCTCTAAAATATCTAGCCAGATCCTGCTGGAGAAATGTGAATGTTGAAGGATAAGCCATGGCTCTCATAAGCTTCACCATCTCTGGCTCTTCAGCCCTGTCCCTTGAGGCATGTGCTAGGAAGGGGGAAAGGGGTTATACTACTGATTACTTTGCCTGCCCTCATTTCTTAACTTTGCCCTGAGCTGCCACAGCTTCCATAGCTTTGCGGACAGTCTCCTCATCTCCCAGGAACTGCATTGGCTTGATAGGCTTCAAATTTTTGTCCAGCTCATAGACTATTGGTATTCCAGTGGGCAGATTGAGTTCCATGATTGCTGCCTCAGACATTCCTGCAAAGAATAACATACATGAAAATGTATGACAAGGTAAAAAGCTTGTTCGTATTATCCCATTCAGGACCAATTACCAAAGAACTTTGGTTCAACTAACTTTTTACACTGAGTCAGGCTTAATCAGTTTTTGTTCCCAAGTTACAAACAGAAAACTCACCTTCTAGATGTTTCACAATGCCTCGGAGACTGTTACCATGGGCTGCAATGAGCACTCGCTTGCCTTCCTTGATCTGAGGAACAATTTCTTCATTCCAGAAAGGCAGTGCCCGGGCAATAGTATCTTTCAAACTCTCACATGTAGGTAGCTGATCTTCAGTAAGATCAGCATAGCGGCGATCCTAGAGAAGGAAAGGCAGCGGCAACTTAATCACAGTGATTGATCCGTGTTTTCTCAAGACTTGTTATAGACTGCTGTACTTCATTTCAAAAAATGCTTTAGAAAAATTGTGCCTGAAACTACCTGCTTGCTTGACACGTTAGGCACTTAAGTGCTTGTATAGGCTATTGTAATTTTTTTGTAATTCCTGCTCAATGACATTTTTAGATCTGTGCTATTGCCAGCCATATGTTAGGCAATGAATAATTTTAAGTGTCTAATGATGTTTTAAAACATTAAATAACACCTTAACTTTTTACCATCTTCAACCACTGAAAAACTGCCTTCAGTATCATTCACTCTTTATTGGATTCATACCTAAACTTAACTGGCTTGGTTGCCTCTTTAGTAGCCCTATTCACAGTTTAACTGTACTATGTAGCTTCCTGGTGAACTAGTCTTTAAATATTTAAAATAGTGTCCTACATTAATTATATTACCAAAGTACACAAAAACCTATTACAGTTTAAAATGGCATGTGAGGCCAATGCTCTAGCTATTTCTAAATTCATTAACAAACATTGCATAGGTGGAAAATTCTGCCAGTTTAAGAATAGCCTTGACTGTTCCCATCCATAGAATACAAACATTCATGAAAGACCAATGTCAATGATTAATTGCATGAAAGCTTTCTGTATTCTAAAATTCTGCTCAAAAAAAACACAGCAATGTAATCATATCCCACATGGCTGCCCAAAACAGTGGGCCAGTGAGAATATTGTATAAATAGTCAAACGAGATGAAAGTGAACTACAATGGAACTATAGTTTGAGTCAGAAATCAACAAAGCAAAAAGCAAATGAAATTACACAGTAATTATATCCTAATCCCAGCATGACTCTAAAATAACCTCAAAGAAACACCCATCTCCATCAGATTAATCTTACCTTGCTAATGGTGCTATAGAAAGGATGATCAGGCTCCATTGGAGGTGGTGGGATATCAAAGGAACGCCTCCATATCTTGACCTGGGCTTCACCATGTTTAGCAGCTGTCTCAGCCTTATTAAGGCCTGTTAGACCACCATAATGCCTTTCATTAAGACGCCAGGTCCTCACTACTGGTAACCACATTTGGTCAAGAATATCCAGCACAGTCCAGAGGGTCCGGATGGCCCTCTTCTGCACAGATGTGAAGCAGATGTCAAACTCATATTTAGCATCTGGAAGAGCCCAGAAAGAATACTGTAACTCATTTATCTTTATCACAATTATTGCTGACATACAGTTAATCCATCTTGACTCATTTAATCTGCAGTTCTGAAGTGCCCCAAACATTGTAAAATTGCATATTAGTATGGAACCTTATATACTCACATTTGTCCATTAATCATTTGCCATTATATGTAAAATGAGCACTGATAAATTATTTCAATGCAGTAGATGAATGGGCACAGAGATAGAGGATTAAAATCTCCTCTTTTAGAAGTACTCTGGAGCTTCATGCCCTGGTTCCTGCCACCAGCTCTCTTTGAAAGGACATCCATCTGGCATTCTCAAACCCAGTTCTAGTCTGTGATGGAAAGGGTTCTCACAATCTGAACTGCCCTTCCAGCAAAGAAAAAAGTGTGTGTGTGTATTATATATTATACACAATAAAAAGTCTCACAACAAAAGATGATGCTAATGTGCTATAATATCTTGGAAGAAAGGCGGCTTTAATAGTATTTATCAAATCTTCATAATCATCTTGTGCTCCCTTGTTTCCTATTGGTCTAGAGTACACAAAAATGTGATAGTGCAATAATGCAAACTAATGCCATGGTGGAGAGAGCAACAGTTGTGCAACACAGAAGAATGAATGAAGAGATACAAGCATGAATACTTGCCATAATCTCCTAAAATGAAAGGTGTAATTTTAAAAAAGAACTTATTTATACAGTACAACAATGTATAAATATCTATCATATTAGAACTGTTGAATTAACTTTCTATTCCTTGGATACTATAACACTGATTTCAAAAAATCTTGCTTTAAATAATATTCCCAGGAAAAGGCCAAACTTACAATTCTATTCAGATGGGCTCTGAAGCCCATCAACAAATTAAAAATATAATTTTAATATTCACATTTTTAATGCATTAACAAAAAATTTCTACAGATTTTATAATTGGCTGGAGAGAAATCAGAGGAAACTTTGGAGAGATTGCACAGCTGTGGATAATGCAAAGTTGTCTTCATCCTCTGAAGACTTGGGCACTTTTTCAGGCTTTATGGTAAGTAAACTAAAGTAACAGGATTAGGCTGTTTCTTGAACCTGCAGAGGTACAGGTCTTAAATATTTCCTGCCCTCCACCACCCAACTTCCTGCATTGAGCACAAACTTCTCCTTTCTCTGTTGCAGTACTGAATGACTCAGCTTCTACTACATTTCCTTAACAAATTATCACCCAATTGCCAATGCATCTGGACAGTCTCACTAATGGATGCTTTCCTTGGAAATAAGTAAGATACCATTGTGCCCTCATGGGGCAGATGGAAAAATAACGTAACTCAAGAAGACTACCAAACATGCACAGCTTGGGAGGGAGAGGAACTCTTAAAAAAAAGTCACCTACTCAAATTAAAACGTCCCCCTTTTTTTTTAATGCCGAATAGGGCATTTAAAAAAAAACAATCAGAACCTCTTCTTCTGTTATCCTGGCGTTGAATGTCAGGTAGCCATAGCAAAATCAGCTCCCTTTGGAGCTCCAGGTAGCCCCCCATCTTCGCTCCTTCCGCCGTGACCTTAAAACATGGCTGTTTCGCCAAGCTGGCCTGGACTAAATGGGGTTTTAATGGAAATTTTAATTTTAATTTTAGTTTTATAGTTGTATTTTAATTGGACTTGTTTATTGCTGTGAGCCGTCCTGAGTCCTTGTGGAGAGAGGGCGGCATATAAGTCCGATAATTAATTGATAGATAGATAGATAGATAGATAGATAGATAGATAGATAGATAGATAGATAGATAGATAGATAGATAGATAGCTCGACGCTTGGCAAAGGGCTTGCCGGAATTACTGAACTCCGAAAGGGAAAAGGACCGGGATCCGGCTAGTGGGAGACTCCTCCCTTTCGCCTCCGGCAGGAAGGCCATCTCTCGCGTTTCTCCGCCGAGGGACGAGGCTGATCGCACGTGCCCAGGCAAAAATCACGGTCTTTTGTCCTCTAAGCAAATTCCGGCGGTCGCAACAGAACCTGCGGGCGCCCCGGGACCATTTTAACTAAAACGCCCATCCTAAACTACTTCGGTTTCCCATTCCCCATTCTTAGCGTGGGATAAGGGAGCATCTTTACCTTCGAAGGTCAATTTTATGCAAAAAAAAAAAAAACCACCAACCCAATTTCCATCTAATTCAATGACACTGGGGACACACGGATGGGAGTATGAATTACCTTCCAAGGCAAAAGCTTGGCCCGAAACACTGACCCCGCGGAGAGCGATTTTTTTTAAAATCCACATCAGGTGGTTGAAGTTAAAAGAATTCTCCATCCCCCGTTATTACAAGCTGCATTTATGACCTTTATAAAACAGCCCAAAATTATCACCCCATCCCACACACTTCAGAATAATCAGTCCCTCCGTTACTCCCCCCCACTCCCGTCCCAATTTTCTCGGGACGTGAAAAATGAGCGGAGGCGGCCCCGACAGCCGAACATCAACGTGCCCGTCGCTCCCTCCATCCTGCCCGCTTTCCTCCCGCATCTTCACCTCTCAGCGCTTCGCCGCCGCGCCGCGCTTCTTCCTGCCCGGCTGGGCTCAAATCCGCATCGTACCAGCCGCTGAACCGATTCTCTAGGTTCCAGGCGCTCTCGCCGTGCCGAACCAAGACGAGCCTGTACGCAGCCGCCATGCTCTGAATCTAAGGGACTGAACTGGAGCGCGACGCAAGAAAATCAACCTTCCTCTCACTGCCCCAACCAAGGAGACTCTTTACCGGCTAGTGCGCATGTGCCGAAAGGGGAGCCTCCTATGACTGTAGGACGCAGGCGTTCCCGCAATCTTCCAATCTGCGCAGATTGTAGACTACCCAGATTGCGGGTTAATTTGGGTGACTCCCACTTAATAAGGGAGGGGAAGAAGGTACTTCGTTAAATTTACTCTCGATGCAATGCTTGTGGGCCACGCAAAGAAAGAGCTATTTGCATTACTGTCGTTAAGACTATAAAATGCGTTTAGGAGGTATAGCCGCGTATCATCCGTCCCTCAGATTCATTGCTCATGAAGCGCATGTAAAAAATGGCGTGGCGTCAGCTGATGAGCCGCGATTTTGCTCTGAAAATTTCCTAAGGGATCGGAATGTACCACAGAGGCAGAAATAATAAAAGATCGGAGCTATAGAGCATCCTATAGAGTGGTGAATGTCAGCTACATTAAATCCATATGCTGAAAAAAAAATAGCCACTAGCCATTAACATTTATCAGAGATAACAGATATATTTTAACTTTGATCAAATAAACCAAGTTTATATTCCTTCCTTTTATGTCTAACAATTTTGGTCTGTAATATCCTCAAATAATACCCTGGAACTTGATTTCTTTTTATTTTTAATTTGTCCCTCCTCGCAAGAGTCTTTAAAGCCTTATCAAGAAGCCTCTTTTGCAAATTCAAATAGAAAAATTATCCAAATCACTTTCTGCATAATCAAATATAATCAGCGATTGGACTTCTGTAACATGCTCTACATGGGACTGTAGGAAGTTAGCACCCACCCCTTTCCTAGAAGAATGAAATATTTTAGGAAATATTAAAAAGGCAGAATATTATGTTTCCCTGTAAGAAATGGAGAAACATGTTTTAAAGACAAAGCAGCTCCCACCTTCTTGCCCCCCCCTTTGTCAGTGGGCCAGAGGCAGAAAGTCAATCTTTATCAATGGACCTCATCTGCAAGACAATGGGACCCATCTATAGGGCAGAAACTCACCACATGGCACCTGGGAAGATTATATCAGCAGGGCTAGCTAAGACCCCAACCCCCTGGAAGTCTGACAACCAATCAGGATACTCTTTCTGGGCCCCAGGAAGTTCAAAGCCAGAGAGAGCATAAAACTCGGAGACTCACTGTATCTGCCTTTTTCTGTTCAGGAACTCAAGCCATGTGATCCTGTCCACCATTAAACCATCTTTCCAAGCAGTCTCCATGTTTCCAGTGTCTTTTTCCCCACTTGGAGCAGAACCCAGAAGGATATTTCTTCCTACAGGACTGCCCTGAAGACCATTCTGAAGCTCCAACTGGTGCAGAATGCAGTTGGTAAATAGTACAGATACCCTTGACTTACAATTGTTTAATGACCATTTAAACTAGGCATTGAAAATGTAACTTATGACCATTTTTCACACTTTCATCTGCTGCAGCATACCCATGGTCGTGTGATTAAAACTTTTGCAGTGTTCCAGGTCATATGATCCCCTTTTGTGACCTTCTGACAAGCAAAGTCAATGGGGAAGCCAGATTCACTTAACAATCATATTACTAACTTAACTGCAGTAATTCACTTACTAATTGTGCCAAGTAGAACTCACTTAACAACTGTCAAGCTTAGCAAACATATTTTGGGCCCAATTGTGGTCGTAAATTGAGGACTACCTGTAAAAAGTGCCAGATATATAAGACACAAAACACCATTCATGCATAAGCTGTACAGGTTAACATTGTGTTGCTAGGTGCAATTCAAGGTGGTGGTTGTTACCTATAAATTTCTACATGGCTTGGAACTGGGATACTTCAGGATTGCCTTTTTTCAAGAGTCTACCTGTCCAACTAAGTCAGGTGTTGGCAACGTGTGGCTCCTGAGCCGCATGCGGTTCTTTCGTCCCCCTGCTGTGGCTCCCTGCTGGCTGGCTGGCCCCACTCTTCGCCCTCCCCTCCCAGTCACTACTCGCCTGAGAAGGTAAGGGTGACAGCAGGGATGGAGACTCGCTCCATATTCCAGAGTGGGAGGGAAGCTCCCCTGTACTTGCCTCTCATCTCGCGGGCACTTCTTCTGGCGCTTCTTGATGCTGCTCACACGTCGGTCGCTCAGGGAGACGTGCAACTTTCTCTCCACCCCAAGACACTGGCCCCGCCTGGCTGGAGCCATTGGGCTCCAGGAGAAGGGGATGCCTTCTCCCCCATTGTGAAGTGGGCTAAATTTGTGTTGTGCAAGGTGCTGCAAGAGCAGTGAGCAGGCCATGGAGGCAGCGAGAGAAAGTTGTAGTCTAGAGCATTGGCTCGGCCTGGCTGCGGCTGACGCCATTGCTCTTGCAGCCTCATAGTCTGCTCACTGCTCTTGCAGAGCCTTGCGCAGCACACTTAAATTTAGCATGCTTCACAATGGGGGAGACGGCATCCCCTCCTCCTGGAACCCATTACAACGTGGACCATCAGCCACAGCCGGGCCGGGCCAGTGTCTCAGGGGAGAGAGAAAGTTGTGCATCTCCCCGAGCAACCGAGGTGCGCACAGCACCAAGAAGTGTTGGAATAAGCGCCCACAAGATGAGAGGCAAGTACAAGGATGCTTCCCTCTCGCTCTGGAATATGGAGCGAGTCTTCA